>JAJTUV010000536.1:0-600000 GCA_021653895.1 Mastomys natalensis
AAGGGGTTCAAGGTATCCCACCCCTCATCCCACGAGCTGGGGAAAAGGTGTTTATTTATTTTTTAAAAAAAACGGGAAGCCGGGGGGGGAAGGTGCCACCTCAAAAACAATATTGATGAAAGTGAAAAGATAAAAAGGGAGTGGGGCAGCTGTTGGGCCATATCACCCCTAAACGCCAGGGGGCCCTGTTTATGTTGGGCCTGTGACCCCAAGGCCAGCAATTTCTACTCGGGACGTTAATATTCAGGGATGTGGGAGAATGGTCCTGCACCTCATGGGACAATGGCCATGGTGGTGGCAGGCAATGGGGTAGGTATGGGAATGGGAGCACTGTTGCCCCACTGCTGTAAGGCTAACTTCAGTCGGTGGATTCTGGGCAGATGCGGCAGAAAAAGACTTCCTTCCTGGGGGAAGGTGGGGCAGGCACCGGAATTTAACTATGGAGAACACAAATGGATTTGCTTTTTCCTTTATTGGATGTGAAGAGGTCACCAGGGAGAGGGTCAGACATGAGAAGACTAGGATGTGAGTGTGATTGGGGGGGCTGATGTGAGATTCCCAAATAATCAATTATAGATAGATTATAGATAGAGGTGATTGATTGATAGATAGACAATATGGAAGGCAGAATTTTGGGTTATCGCTAGACAAACATTTAATGAATCTAGAAATTTCATATAAAGAACTTAAAACATAAAAAAAATCCCAACAACTTTACATTTTTGTTGTCTCTATTGTTCTCTATTTAGTATTTGAACCAAATTCTCCTTGAACCTTGAGCTCACCAATTAAACTGGCTGGTCAGTGGCCTTCTGGGATGCCCCCCTATCCTTCACCCCCATCTCCCACCACTGGATTCATAGATCCATGGTGCCACACTGAGTTTTTTTTAAAGGCTAAGCTCTTTATTTCAGGTCCTCTTTTCTCATGGTAAGTGCTCTACCCATTGGGGGCATCTCTCTAGTCCTTTGTCTAAAGTTAGTCCGGTTGGCTTTGAACTTTGACCCTCCTATCTCCAACTCCGAGATATATGCTAACAGCTTTTTGCCACCAAACTGGGTGAATTTAAGTCCACATCTTAGTCAGCGTTCTATTGCTGTGAAGAGACGCATGACCAAGGCAATTATATTTGAGAAAGAATTTAAAAAGGGGTCTGGCTTACAGTTTTCAGATTTAGTTCATTGTCATCATGGCAGGAGGCATAGTGGCCACACATATGTTGGAAGCAATAGCTGACTACAACCCTACTCGCCAGGCTGAGTCTCTCTGGATGTGCATGAGCTTTTGAAACCTCAAATCTCAACCCCCAGTGGGGGTGACATTCTTCTTCCAACAAGGCCATCAAAGAGTTCCCCTCTCTGGGACTGTTCAACTAAGGGCCATGAGGCTTTGTTATTTAAAACCACCACAGCCCATGCACGTAGCAGAAATAATGAGAATGAGGACCAAGCTCAAGTATCTCAATCTCCATGCTGTGATTTCATACCACAGCATCTGCTAGATTAAAATTGTTAATGATTTTAACTGGAATCTGTTATACAAACATGCCTACAGAAAAACAAGGTGTTCACATGTTAATGACCCTCCTTTTTAAAAGAACATACCATGTAGGCCATGTATGTGACAAAGATCTAGTTTCACTCATCTTTATTGGTTTAAGACACAACACTGGGTGCAACCCCGACTAGTCATTGCCAGCTGCACCCCTTCAAAACATACACCTTGCTGTCTATAGAGGATAAAGGGGAAAGCCCTTTAGTATCTTGAAGGCTTAGATCCCTTCCTCCTTTCCCCAGCAGTGTGCCCACCCCTCCTTCTCAGGGCACTTTCCATCCTTTCTACCCAGACTCTAACTTGAGTAAACTCTTAATTTTACCTTTCAAATATTGCTTGAGTTTGCCTAAGCCCTTATGCTACAATCACCGGGCTGCTCTCTCGACTGTGAATTATTAAATTTCTTTACAAGCTCTAGATATTTAGCCCAGGCTGGCTTCAAATTAGTGATTCTTCCCTTTCTGACTCTCCTAAGTTCTGGGGCCACCAGGCCCAGGAACTGTCACCTTCTGAAAAGGACAGGCCTGGTCACTGCTGACTTCCGGGCCTCTCCTGGGAATAGCAAAACCTGTCTGCCGCACTGAACCGGAGGGTTTAAAAATGGGTCCGTGAGCTAGCTCAGCAGCTACTGGGGTCGTATGCTTTTTTTCTTTCTTTCTTTTTTTTTTTCTGTGAGCAGAATATTTGTGAACTTTTAGAATCATTTAAAAAATTGTAAGCAATTTAAAATATATGTAAGACAGATCAAGACCTCGAAACCAGAAGAAAGACAATTACTTTCGCCCCGGGTTCTCAGAATCAGCTTTGGGGGAAGCAATGGGACAGAATTCGCTTACAATTTCTTGAGTGTCAGTTGTGTACTGGCTTTAGCTGTGCAGCTTACTTGATATAAAAATGGTTCTTAAAGAACCCACAGTCAGCAAAACAAAAGATGAAAAGTGGGTGTTAGTTAAAATGCAATGTGATGGGTGAAACCCCAATTGTGAATGTGGCAAACCATTGAGGGTTACAGAGTCCTACCCTCTCCTTGGGGCAGACTCAACCTATTCTGTTATACTTTCTTCTCCGTTGCTGTCTTAGCCTCATGTGCTATTTGAGCCTCCAAGGCCCCTCATGAACTGTTCTTGCTTAGCACATACATGCAAGGTCTTGGGGATTTTGACATTTGTCTGATCTGGGACTGCTAAAATGAAGAGGAATTAATCTTAGTGCTGGGGTTTCTGGCATGGCTCAGGTCCCTCTGGGCTCTTGGAGTGGGGACAGAAGCCAGGAGGACTCCAGGAGCTCACCTGCAGAAGACAGAATGGTTTGGCACAATCCTTCCCAGACCACTACCTGCTTCAGCCTCTCATAGCAAAACCAACTGCCCTGACGCCACTTTCCCTACCTACTTGCAAAAATGCTTTCAAGTTTTAAGATCCAGCCTTAAAGAATTTAAACTAAATCTTGTCAGTGATGAGAGGTGTTTTTTAAAAAAATATTTATTTTATTTATTTATTTATTATTTATTTATTTATTTAATTATTTTATAGCATGGATCCGAGGCTGTGAAAATGGCTTCCTGGAAAGGAAGTTTCCAGATGGAAGATGTTTTAAGAGGGTAAGTACTAAGTGTGCGAGATACTCAACTAAAACAACATTAGGGGTAGAAATGGTGCCATTCCTGCTTTGTCCCATACTGAGAATGGTGTGAAACAGCCATCCTTTGGGTCGAATGAGTGAGCTTATTCAGCAAGCAAACACAAGAGGACAAATAGCAAGCAGGGATAGATAGAGAGACAGGAGGAGATGGAGAGCAAAACATCATCAGATCGGCTGCTTAGAACATCCTGCAGAGACCACTGGAGGAGCTGGACTGAGAGCAAGCGACAGTACTATCATCAAGGCAGGGGCTGGCAAACACTCATTAAAAGGAACGACGGAAGCCCTACTGAAACAGTCGTGCTGCTGCTCCTGATTGTGTCTCAGGCAGATCACAGCATTCAGTCCGTGGATGAACTTCCAGTTTCCTGTTCCCACAGCAGGAATTTTTATACCAGGAATAAACAGTAAAATTTTCAATTGGCAATCGCTTACCTACTAGCTGTTCCTAAGTGCACATGTTTGTAATGTCCTCAGCTCAGAGATTTTCAGCGTTCCTAATGCTGGGACACCCACATTGTGGTGATCCCCCAACCATAAAATTATTTTTGTTGCTACGTTATAACTGTAATTTTGCTACTGTTATGAATCGTAATGTAAATGTCTCATATGCAAGACATCTGTTTGACGCCAAGGAGTCATGACTCACAGGTTGAAAGACACTGCCTTGGCTGTTTGTTTATTCTCTCTTTCCCTTGTTAAGACCCAGGGAGCCAGCTGACTCCAGACAGAGAATTTCAGAGGACCACTTGAAATAAAACACTTTACATGTCTAGGACAAGGGAGCCTTCTCACTCCCAGAGTATGCTTTTCACAAGTACAAACAGCAGAGAATTGACCAAGATAATTTATATCCTATGGTTCTTGTAAAAGCCATGTCTAGTGACTTCTGGACACCTTTTTGGACATTTTTCATTAGACCTGGCTCTCTTAAATCACTGTTGATCCTATTAAAACTGCTCACGGTTTTTTTTTGTTTCCACCCCTAGAATGTAAGTATCCTAATGCCAGGCTCTGGTCTGTCTGATTTATGACTAACTCTCTGAGCTTCACTGTGTCTGACTACACATCAGTGATAAGAGTCCTAGAAGATGTCTTATCTACAGATCATTTCTGAACTGAAAGAGGGATCACACTTCACAGACAGCCTCAGTGGCTGCCGTTCCCTCTCAGTCAGCTTGAAGTCAGCCCTCATTAAACCAAAGCAAAGAACAAGTCAGGCAAATTTGACTTTTGCTGTTTTAATTTTCTCTTCAGTGGTTTTAGCCTCTCCATCATTTGTAGATCACAAAATTTGATAACTCATCCTCCTGCCTGGTTTGGATGTTAATTATATCCTTATTCCGAATGATGTTATAGTCCTCATGGAGACAATGAGGGCGGGGTTCTAGCAAAGGGTCAAGATACAAGCTGGCAATCAGTATCCTGTTCACATTCGGAAACTGCTGGCTTCCTGAATGGACAAAACCTTCTAACTATAAGAAAGGAAAGGAAAAGAAAGAAGGCATTCCATCCACATGGGGGTCATCTCCCTCCTTCTCTTCTGTTCTTTTTACTGGAGTTGGGGATTGAATTTGGTACTTTTATCATGCTATGTTTTACATGAATTACATACCACCACCACCATCACATCTTATTTTTCTTTCTCTTAAAATCTCTCTCTGTGTGTCTCTCTCTCTGTGTGTATGTGTGTGCATATTTGTATGTATGATTCAGGTATGTGCTTGTCATAGCATATATGTGACAGAGATACATAGGTGCCAGTTCTTACCTTCCATCTTATTAACACAGAGAGAGTCTCTGTTGTGTTCCACCATGAGCCTTCAATTAGCAGTCTTTGAGCTCCAAGAATTCCCCTGTCTCTGCATTGCGTCTCACGGTGGGCACCCCAGCATTACAGATCCCTATTGCTTCTGACATTTCATGGGTTCTGACGATTCAACCTGAGGTCCTTTTACATATGTGGCAATCGCTTATCCTCAGAGGTATTTTCTTACTCTCTGCCCAAATTTTTCAATATTGGCTCTACTAATTAATATTTCTTAAAATTTGCTGTTTTGTGGAGGTGGAGGCAAAAGTCAAGGAATCAGGTGCTGATAATATTGATTGGTTACTGGTTCTGATAATAATTGATTGGTTACTGGTACTGCACACATGCTGCTGTTCAAAGATCATTTGAACATCAAAGTGACATTAGGTGATGGGTACCATTATTCCCATTTTATGGGTGCAAAAACTAAGTGTCGGTCAGATTTAGTAACCTGTCCTTGGTGACTCAGTTTCTGCACAGTGTCTGGGATTTTGATTTAGGTAGTTCTGCCTTCCCTCATATCTGGGACTTTCCCTAAGGCTTCATATTAATTGACCAAACTATAGGAACTTTCTGCCTGTAGTTCATTTATACATAACTATGAGAAACACTCACCATAATAAATAAATACTTTTCAGTTTGATACAAACATAGAAAGATAAAAGGCTACTTCATAGATCTCATGACCAGGGTGGTTTGACGCCTTCTGGTAGGGGACAGGAGTACCCCAAAGGGAAGGCTTATGAGTATGTACTTTCACAAAACCAATAACTTAATTGCCTGTAGGTTTCAAAACTTAGGACTTTAGTTGTTAAGCTCTCACTTTGCTTACCCCATGGATTTTACTGCCCTATACAAAGTCTCCAGCAGATCCCTGAAGCCTCATAAAATGCCTGTGTTCTTCCTTTTGAAATATTTTATGTGATATATCACACACTGGAAATTCCACAAGGCATGCATCTTCCAGTTGTAGAAAAATTCCAGAGCAACCTCATCTGTGTCATGACCTCCCAGGGCCAGCAACAGCACTGCATCTGGGCAATGTTCTCAGCATCCTGTCCCTCAGAGAGAAACTCCCCTGATAGAAGTGCTCAACCCCCATCTACAAGGGTCTCCTAGAAACCAAGGACTCTGGGCTCTAGGTGAAACTATCAGTTTATACAAAATACGAGAAGCAGAGGATCACTTTAAGTGTTCCAGATATATAACCAGGAAAGGCCATACTTTGAGGGCGGGACTCACAAGACAATTTATACCACTGCTTCAAAAATAATGAACTACAAGGAAGATGGGAAGGAGAGAACTTCTTGGGAGACCTGACAACCCACTGTGTATCTTGAGAAAAGTAGTTATGAAAAACATTTATGAAACAATTCAGTACTGACTGAATACTTGGTGATGTTAAATAAATTGTCTGAGATGTAATAATTGTATTGTGCTGATATTAAAATCATCTTCCTCCCTTAGCGACACACTAAAGTATATTCCTATGAACAGTGTTTTCTGGGGTTTCAGTGGAAATGATCCGTGGTGGGGTTAGCCATCGGGGGATTGGATGGGGCTTTCAATGAAGCCAGAATTATTGTGCGTTAAGATTATAGAGCTGCTGAGTGATATGTACATGGGGGTCTAGTAAAGTATTCTTCATTTTTTGGATATTATTTCTTTTTTCCAACATAAGATTTTATTGATTAGTTGGTAGTTTCACATACTGCAACCTGATCACATTCGCTTCCCAGTCTTCCTAGGTCCACATCCCCATCTTTGTGACCTCCCCCAAAAATGAAGAAAGAAGAGAAGGAGGTAGAGAAGGAGGAAGAGAAGAAGTTGAATTTATGTCGCCCTTTACTCACTGAAGCATGACCAGCTCCCAGTGGCCAGCTCTTTAAAGATAACTGAGTGTCATGCTTCCTACCCCTCTCCCCTTTGGCTAGAAGCCATCAACTGTTAAAAGCTACATGTCAGGATCCTTATCACAATTTTAAAGAGTTCTTCAATGGCTTCCTGTCTAGACTGTCTTTTCTGGAGGGTGTCACAGAAGCTTTCTATGTTTCTTATTCTCAACTGTGAGTCTGTAGTCATGGACACCACTGCAAAAGAACTTCCTTGCTCTTTATAGTCAGTGGCAGCATGGATCAGGACTTCCACATGGTTTCTGGAGACATCAGGGACCACATGGCCTCTGGTGTCAGCAAGGACCACAGATCTCAGCACGGTCTCTGGCGGCAGGACAGACCATGGACATCAACATACCCTCGTCTGCAGCATGGATCTTGGATATTCCCCCCACACCCATCACAACAGAATCATGGACACCTTGGTGGCAGCACAGGCCATACACACACACACACAACACACACACACACACTTTTGGATATATTTCAATGCATCTATTCACCTATAATAATAAAAAAGAAAGAAGCTCTCCTCTGTTTGCCCAATCCAAACACTATTATCCTCAGATTGAAGGCAACCTTTCTCTGCTCTCTTAACCTACAGGACTTTGTTCACGAATCTCAGCAAACCTCATAGTTATTTAGGTGTCTCTGAACTCTTATCTTCCCCTCCCTCTTCTCCAAAACTAGGGCAAGAACTTTGACCTTGTGCACTCCTCTGGCACCTAGCAAAGTGCACAGTGGCTGGCAGGCATTCAGTAAACACTGAACTATGGCGAGAGACTATGGAAGGCATCAGCAACGTCTTTATCAAAACCAGCTGCCCACAACCCAGCCACTTGAAGAGACGTAGCTTCTGAAAATGGCATGGTCTCTTTTTTTACATATAGAGAAACTGAGGCCTAGGCCGGCAAGGAATCATGGCCATGAGTTTCTAATTCTATCACCTGCAGCATGCTAAAGAAGCCTATTGCATTGGTAAGCTGTATCGGAGACGGCCTCCATACTACATCGTCCTGGCTTTAATTAACCAGCAAAGGCTTCAGAAAGGGTTCCACTCACTTTTCCTCCACGACTTTTTCTTCCAGTCCTAGACAACTAATGAAGTTCTAGGTTTAAATTATAGCAGTGCTGTTCATAACTCCTAATAAGTGTCTTTTTCTTTATCACAGACGCATTCAAATAACAGTAAACATTGATACTCCATGACAGTAGAAACAACCGAGACCAGTTAGACTGCCACAGTTCAAGGCTAAATGCCAGCGGTTCCTTATCTTAGCTTGTTCTAGCTACCAAACTCTGGTAACAAGTCTCTGAAGTCTTCCGTACATTCTAAGGATGCCAACAGTGTTCCCTCTCATCAAAATTATACCATCAATATTCTTATTTGACTGTGATCTCCACTGTTAGCACTGCTGACAACGTTTCAGGATCAGTCTGGACCATGCAAATAAACTGAGAACAATACATGAAAACAGGCATTTTATGGAGGAAATGATTTGAGATCCACTGAACCAGCAGCCGAATTAAGTCAGAAGTTACAGAATCTAAAAGGAGACATGAAATGGGCAGGGACTGGGAAAGAAAGGTTACATTATGGGGGGGGTGAGCACTGATGGCACTTAATCTCAGGCCACTGCACTTGAAAAAGAAGGCATCGCAACTGGGATGGAGACTGGATAGCAGGGTGGCTTCTCACCCTAATGTTACACAGGGTTTTTACTCCTGGAGAGAGAGCAGAACCTTATTCAGAAGGCTGTTAAATAAAAGAAGCAACAAAAAAGGATGGGAATGGGATTGGAACTCGGTTTCTAACTATAGCTGGAGCCTCTCCATCAACTCAAAGATTAAAGAAGGGAAGAAATGGGCCTCATCAAGAAAGTTCAATTAGAAGAAGCTGTGCCTATGATCGCCAGCCAGAATGGGCTCTCGAAGAGGTAATTGAGCCTCCATTGGCTCATATCATTGAAATAGAATAATTCTCCATTTCTCAGACATGATCTAAGAACAGGTGCACTCAGGGACATTTGGCTGAACTAGGAGAATTCCAGCTTTAAAATTCCTCCACTACAAATGCTGGCTCTCGCCTGGAGCTTACACATCACCCCAATGGTGCTTTTAGCTTTCCTTCCCTTCCCCCAGCAGGCGTACACAGGGAGTTATTTTTATAGGAGCAGGTGTGATTTAGCAGCTACTAGATGGTTTCTCAGATAATGAGTACAATCTGGGCTGCTGTCCGCTGGCCCCAGCCCATTTACCAGGTACTTGGCTCACATCGTTGCTCTTCGTCTTCAAAACGTGATGGACAAATGCCACTTTTCACTTTCTGGATGCCATGAAACCCAAAATTTACTGAAAATTTTGTATTAAAAATTCCCATACAAATCTGTGTCTGGCCCTTTTCATTTGCATATGAACAAAGCTGGAACTGGCCACCCAAGGCCACATCATGGCAGGCTCCTTCCGTTACTTCAGTTACTCCTCACTCTCCTGTGATATTAGTCAAAGAACAGAGCAATGGAAGATGAGTGCTTGGAGCAGTTACACTCCAGTCATAAGTTTTAAGAGCCACAGGAGTTAAGTAAAGCTCAGAGTTCTGAACTTCTGGGAAGCCACACCTCCTTAACAAATGTAGAAGGTCTCACTAGGTTACTGGCACTAGAAGATACTGCAATAAACCCAAAGCAAATAAGCGCTCTTCTTAAAGGACATTTCAGACAGTTGGGACGTGCTCTATCTGATGCCAGTACACAGACATCTAGAGATTTAGGATATCAGAAACCCAGTTTTATTCCTTGGAACTTGGGTAAGATTGAGGCAGTGAACAAACCTTGGATAGCACATCTCCTCCTTTAAATTTTTAAATTTTTATCTGGGGACAGGATCCACTGTGTGTCCCTGGCTCCTAGAACTCCCTATGTAATCTGGCTGCCCTCAAACTCACAGAGATTTAGGAACTAGAGCTAGTGCCGAAAGTATCCTGGCTTGCCTTCCAAGTGCTTGGATTAAAGGCATGTGGAACTATGCCTAGCTAAGTATAATTTTATTTTTAATTATGAATACATGTCTACATGCGGGTTTTTGCATGTGAGTACAGGTGTCCAATGGCAGCCAAAAGAGCATTGGGTCCCCTGAAGCTGGAGTTACAGACAATTGTGAGCCACCTGATATGAATGCTGGAACTGAATTGGGTCTTCTTAAATCAATACATGGTCGTAATCCCAGAGCCATCTTTCTAGCTCCTCTAACTTTTATTAGTCTCTTTTCCTCATTCTCTTCAGCATCCAATGCTTCCTTGATGCTCAAGGAATGAATTGCAGCAACATCTAGGTCATTGTCTTCATTACATAGTGGAATAAGATGGAGAAGTTGCTCAATGAATGTCCTGTGTCAAAGCAGGATCTGGACTAAAATATACCCACCCCTATGATGAGCATCCACTGCACAGAACTGGATCTGATCTACTTCTCTGCCCAGTCCTACCTGGATCAATGTCAGGAGTCAAGAACCAGGTCAAAGCTGGTTTTTAAAGCAAAAACTTGCTAAAACTGGACACTGAATTATTCATATTTGGGGTCATAAATAATGTATTGAGTGATAGTATCAGATTTAGATATGCATTCATAATCCGTGGAATGATTAGTCACTGTTGTGTGCGGCCTGGAGGGAAGAGATTAGCTGATCCCGGTGCCCTTGATGAGTTACTGTCCTTGGAGATAGGTTCCCCAGCCAAGTGTTGTACCCTTCCTGTCTCTCTTCGTGTGATACCAAATAGCAGGTATCTAGGTTAAGTACTAGTACACAGAATCCCAGGGTCCTTTCAGCACCTGCTCTCAGATCCTAAATGTCTTCCTTGTTCAGCACTGACTTGTGTGAGGAGTTGGTGAGACCTCCAAAGTACCAAAGGCAGAAGCAACTGATTGACACCAAGACTAAATATCTGTGGCAGTGCCTCCTGGATCCTCTGCCCCCTTTCTCCTTTTCGTTTCTGTTGTAGAGCATTTACTCAAGTGGCCTCATTTTAGATGAATTCACAGTGAAAGAACCCCTTCAGCTACCCTTTAGTGCCCCTTTCACTGTCCTGCAGAGAACATCAAAGAAGCTACAGGTTATTGGGTGACAATCAGGCAATTTACTCTCAAAGGACAGTGGCTTGGAGAGGTGGCAGCCGTTATGGATATGAAATATCTCCCTAACAGTCATGTATTAGTCCCTAACACAGTGTTCACAGGTGGGGCTTTTGAGTTGTGTTTGGATCAGGGAGGATTCCATGAGTTAATCTGACCATGGTTCATGGTTAAAGGGACTATTGGGAGGTGGGCCTGGTTAGAAGAATGGTTCATTAGGGTTTACTTTAAAGGTCCTGCCTTGCTCCTGAATTATTCTCTTCTTTCTGTTTCCTGATTACAACTTAGGTGATCAGCTCTTTCCGCTATACTGAATATTCATCATGCTCTTCTGTCTTGTCATAAGCCCCTTACAATGTAGAAAAAAAATCATGGACTGAACCCTGTCAAACCATGAACTAAAATAAAAATCTCTTTAAATATATATATCAGATATTTTGTCACAATGGTGAAAAAGTTGGCCAACACAGTAGTCACTAAAGATTACACCCCAGGGGTAATTTTGTTCCAGTGGGAAAGAACCAAAAGGGATTTTCACTTCTTTATCACAGGAATCCAACTGCTGAGGACAGAGATGCGCAGGGAATGAAGCCAAGGGACAAGCATATTCAACAGTGTTTGAGTGGTGGTCCAAGCATTTTGTTGATTCCTGCAGCCAAGACCAAGCATGGTGCAAGGGTTCTTTTGTTTATCTTTAGCCTAGGCACAAAGTACATTCTAGATTCTGTCTTGTGTCTAGGGACATGAGGCCTTCTCTAGAAGTTGACTGAGGAAGCCCCTGACTCTCCCTAAGAGCCAGAATGATCCTCAGCTGTGTAGAGGGAGCTGTGGCTTGTTCTTCTGCTTGTCCAGGCAGTTGACACATGACCCAAAAGATGGACAAAGGGGAGATCTAATTTCCTAGTGACTGATCATGGGGACAAGAGCACCCACACTAGTCTGGAGGTCCATGCTGGCACCAGAGAGGGTCTGTGTAGTACAGATGGCTTCTCCACATAAGCATACCACTGTGTGATGCTCTCGGGGGTCCAGAGAGGACTGGGCCAGTGAGCTGGGATGCATGTGAGGCAGCTTCTGTGGCATTCGCTCCCAACAGTGGTGTGAAAACAATAACATTATTGCACACTGCAAGGTGGGGGGCGCTGACATGCTGATGAGGATGCTCATTTCTGACAAGGCTGAGGAAATGAAATGGCTCGGAAGGGAATGGGAATGTGCCCAGAGAGTAATAACTGTTAGGTTGTTTGAGAGCTTCAACAATGGATAACTCTGCTGTGATTTCATCAGCCAAAAACCAATTAACCCCCATGGAGCGATCTAACACTCTGCGGCTGGAAAGAGGGGAAGGCCTCCAGCAAACTCTGACACTCTTCACCAGCTAAGCCTTAGCACTGGGTTGGCTTCAAGGGGAGAAATGTCTACACTGTGCATTTCATGGGTGTTGCAGAATGTGATACGGAAAAGCCCTGCAGCAATCTAATACCCACTATGTCATCCCCTGAGAGGACCAGCATGGGTTGGGGAGCCAGCCAGATTGTATGACAGCATCTAGTGGAGGTAAAACAGAAGGAAGTGGGAGCATTTTAGACAGACTGATTCCAGGACATCTTTGAGGAAAATCATTCCTTCCAAGCTGCTGCAGTGTAGGCTGAGGGTGAGGCTGGATAAAGCTATGGAGGGGCAGAGACAGGAGGACACAGCAGAGCAGAGCACACAGCAGAAGCACAGTATGGGGATAGCAATGGGATTCAGGAGGTGGAGGAGACAGGTGGTCCTGGGAAGACCACTGTGAAGACAGTGGTGACTCCCTGGTCTCACATCCCCTGGATCCTGTCAGCTCTCACAGATACAGCCAGCTTCCTTCCCCATGAATCTTTGCAGTGACCACCCCCCACCCCCAACTACACCTCTCTCCCAGCAATGTGAATGACATCTGAAATGTCTCTGTGAGAGAATGTGACCAGGGGAGGAAAGCATGACATAACAAAGTCAGAAAAAAACCACGTTGAAGCACCGAGATAAAAGGCCCTGTTCATAAGCATGGAGAAGATGAACAGGTTTCAGAACAGGCAAAGTGGTGGGGTGGGGTCCTGAGACAGAACTTCTCAAACAATCTGTGATGAAGGCTCACTTTCAGCCCTTCCAATTCATTATTACAAAGTTCAATGTGGCAAGGTCAAATTGCTATGATATGTCCAGTCACTTAGGACTCTCAAGACAGACTAGTCACATGTCATAGGCTGGACCTGTCTACAGGCCACATGCTGGGTAACATTAATCTAAGAGGTAGTCATATTGGAGTACATCATTACCACTCATAGAGACAAAAAGCTGAAAAGAAAAACAAAACTTCTTCACTGGAGAGATGGCTCAGCAGTTAAGAGCACTGACTGCTCTTTTAAAGGTCCCGAGTTCAATTCCCTGCAACCACATGGTGGCACAGTCATCTGTAATGGGATCTGATGCTCTCTTCTGGTGTGTGTGAAGACAGCCACTGTATACTCATATAAATTAATAAATAAATAAATAAATAAAATAAATAAATAAATAAATATCTTTAACAACAACAACAACCAAAAAGCCAAGACTGAACTGAAATCAGTTCAGATCTAGGATCTGAGAGCAGGTGCTGAAAGGACCCTGGGATTCTGTGTACTATACTTAACCTAGATACCTGCTATTCAGTATCACACAAAGAGAGACAGGAAGGGTACAACCAGGTCCACCTCCCAATAGTTCCTTTAACCATGAACCCATGTCAGGTTAACTCATGGAATCCTCCCCAATCCAAACCCTTAATTATCCATGATACTGTAAACATCTGGATTCTAACCTCTCATGACATTGCACTTTCCAATAATGGTTAGTTTCAACATACACACAGTCCTTTACACTATAAAATTTACAAAACGTGTCACTCAACAAAATAACATGGTATGTGTATGTCTACCCAGATTTGGACTCCACACAGGAGGCCCATGTCTACAAGACACAGTGACTCTTCACTTCAACTGCTTGAAAAGAACCCCAACCCTCTCTCAGCAGCATGATCCCCTTTCTGGAAACTTGCTTGCTTCTTTCTTGCAATGTATTTCAATAAACCCTCTCTTCATCTGTTCGCATCCTTCTAAATTGGTTTACTGCCTGCTTCACTGGTCTTCTGTATGTTGTGTCTGCCTGATTAGAATTGGTACAAAGTGGTACCTCTCTCAAACCTGGCATGGAAATGCCTCCTGTCCCCTTCTTGAGATGTATCCATACTTGTCTGTCCACAGTGCTTGAAGCAACCCTGTTGGGAAACACTGGTTTGAGGCTTTAAGTCGAGAGAGAAACCATCTTCCGCAGGAGTCACTTCAACAACCTATAAGCATTTACATAGTTTGGAAATGCTTAGATGTTCTACCCAAGAACTATGAGATCACTGGGCCTGCGACAGGAAAGACCAAAGGATGTTGACAATGAATATTGGGCTTGGAGCCAAGGGAAGCCCAAGAGCCCAGGGCCAGTGAGATAACATAACCTTTGACAAACAGCAGTGGCTTAAGACCTGTAAGTTCAGAGAGAACTGCCTACATCCATTTAATTAGATTTTAATTTCTCTTTACACATTTGATTTTCTAAAATTCTAAGAGGCAATTATTTTCAGTATCAATTGACTAGAAGGCACAATCCCCAACTTAGAATAAGCAGCTTAAGGAGCCTCATCTCAGCCCTGTTCAACTAGTCTTCCCGAGCAGCTTAGTTGAGTCATGCATCGTGGTCCCACAGGGAGCTGGCAGAGACAGACACTGGTAGAAATAGAATGGAGGAAGGCAAAGCTGTGACAGTGGCAGAAAACTCTGTAGAGTCTAACAAAGGAAGTCAAAGAGACTCAAAGAGGCACCACAAGGACATGACACTGTGCTTGGACTGTCCTGTATAAGCATGTAAGTAATGGTGCCTCCCTTGTTGTTTAGTGTCGCGTATAAGGGGTCTAAGCATGAACGAAAGCAGATTCCCCTGCATCCCCTCAGAGTCCCCTCTGAGTCAGTCCCCTTATAATGGAATCCTTTATGTGGTGTTCCGCAGTAGCAGACACATCCTCGTGTCATTGTGTTGAAACCAGAATGTGGGAGAAACCACCCAGAACAACAGGATAAATCACATGAGTAGCATCAGAAAAAGAAACAAGAGGGAAAGAAAACCAATGCAGTGACATCATATGTGTGGCCACTGTTATAATTCAGCCACTTTTAAGATCCCTAAAAACAGAAATATGACAAGAGGTTATAGGTTATAAAACTCAAGAACATGACTGTTAGCAATCAGGAATGTCCATGGGCCTGCCTCATGGACCTAAAGTACCTTATGTTATCATCATCTGCCACCACCAGGTGCTCTCTCTCTCTCTCTCTTCTCTCTCTCTCTGGCTGTTTTATTCATTCTCTCTCCCATTCTATCTCTTCCTTATTCTCTGTAATGTTTATCCTCTCTGTCTCTCATGTCCTCCCTCCTCCAAGATGGCCTTTTGTCTCCCTGCTTCCCCAATAAACCTCTTACACTAGATCTGTTACATGATGTTATTTCTCAGCAGCACACCTTGTCAAGAGCCCCCTTTGCTGCATTATATAAGAATGGCCACAAGCAGAAGAAAATCTAGAATATCTAATCTGAATCTAAAACAAGGTATGTACATAGAAGTTTGAAGGGAACAACAGGTAAGCCAGGTATTGGTCTTGCTTATACCTCACATGAACAACTAACTGTTCTGATGCTTTTGGTGGGTGTCTGTACAATGTGGACAAAATTTCTAGCAACCATGCTATGCAGGTATTAAAGAATTAGCTGTTGCTATCAGTGAACAGCAGTGCAGCTGACATGTACCAGAAACTTTTGCAGATGACACTCCATGGGGCTTCAGGGATGTGAAGACATGAATCATAGATGCTACCTGTGAGAAGTTTGGATAAAATTGTGTGAAATATGAAAATGAGAAAAGCAGAGTTTCTAAATTAAATTACCACCCTGTAGGGGTGCATGCAGGGTTCTAAACAAATATGTCTAACTTGTTTAATAAGTCAGTGCTCGATACATTATCTGTATTCTTAGAGCTCTCATGTTCAGGTTAGCAGCTTCTGTTGCACAACTTCTCCTGGGGTGATGAGCAAACATCTGTTTCATCCAGCGAGGCACTGAGGACAGATTGAAGAACTGATTCCACCTACGTCTAGGTTTACTTATAGAGATGAGGGTGAGAGGGTTACTCTCAGGAGCCCAGGAGACTCTTCATTACAATGTTCACAAGCTGAGCATGGAGCTCCAAAGATACAGCTTTTATGAGTTATCATCCTGTCGAGGTGGGTGTTTCAATGAGCTGACTTTCGTTACCCATAGTCCTGTAAATAGACCCAAAAAACTCACCAGTTCGCTAAGGTAGACTTGGGTAGGATTGTTTTTTGTCTGTCACCAGTGTCCTAGCTGGGATGAAGTAGAGCTTGTTCATGCCTCTTCAGGAAGAGTCACACAATAGAATCTTCTCAGCAGTGGTTTGGAGTAATCTTACACAATGGCTCTAAAGCCATGGTGTCTGGGTGGATGCAAGAAAGAACAAATGCATTTTATATAAATCCAAAACAGAAGCCATGGCAGAGTTGGGACTGTAAAAATACTGACATTCAGATAACGCTTTGGACTAAGAGGATCAAACTTTCTAGGGGTGATGACTGACCACGGGTATCTTAAAAGTCCTTTCACTGATTCTGACATGCAATTAGGTGAAGAGTCACTAACCTAAATTGTTTCACCTTGGTTATAGTCCTTGATGGAACATTTGGTATGGAGTGGTGCTTAAGAGCAGAACTCTGGATGTGATACTGACTGTTCCACTGCCCAACTGCATAATCTTGTAAATGTCACTGCATCTTTCTGTGTCCCAGATTTCTCATGTTTGTCTATGGGAGCGATCGTAGGGGTAGAGAGAGAGAGAGAGTACACTAACTCTACTGTGACTGGTGCATTATTACATTTAAAAGTTCTTAGAGCAGTGCCTGTCATAAAATGGGAGGTTGTATGATTCATAGAGATGAATATAGCAAGGCTTCTATCCTGACATTTGTATACCCTGCCCTGCCATAGTTTATCTTCTCACCAGACACTAAAAGTAAAGCAGATCATGAACTGGGATCTGGAGGAGAGAGGGATTGGAGAGAAGCAGGTGTCTGGCTTGAGAATAATGTTCCAGTTTATAGTAAGTCAAGCAGGGAGTGGAAAGACACCACAAGGTATCTAGGAGAAATAGAGCCTGCTCAGGCAGCTGTAAATTCAAAATGGGGGGATGTTTCCTCATAGCCCTTAAGCCTTATACCCTATTGTGTCCATTCTCTGGTCAGAGCTCTGGGTCCACACTGAGAGAGACCCACCTAGAACCTAACATGGATGATCCCTCCAGTGCTACAGGGTCTGAAAAAGGCTCTTAGAAAACTACAGGGGCATTGTGTTACTTGTTACAAGGAGTTCTTGGACAAAAGCATGCATATTGAAGAGTGACATGTGTCCTAGGCATTCAACACAGTTCTGGGAGAGGAGACTCCCTTGTTGTTTTTGTGAAATGGATAAAGATAGATTTACAGTGGTTGGGAACATGGGCTATGAAGCAGGTATACATAAATTTGCCATCCACTAATTATTTATAGTCTTTGCCAAGATGCTTTGATAAAATCTTTGGTCCTTAGAGATTCTTCACCAGCTGTAGAGCGAGTTTTTAGCTCCACCACTTTATGCTCCTGGCAGCTCCCTGGATCTGAGAATGAAAGGCACACACACATTAACTTATTTTTAATATGCTGTGTAGCTCAATGGCTGGGCAGTTCTAATTATCCACCTGCTACCCCAGGCCCAATCTAGGAAATGGCCAGTGGCCAATTACCTGAATTCTTACATGGCTCATTGGCTCTCTCCTGCAGTTCTAACTCTGCTCCATCTCCCACTGCATCGTGCTGATCCTGTTCTCCTCCCCTCTGTGTCCTAGCCCATGCAACCCTAAGGTCCTTCCCCCATCTCCCTTTGCCCAACCATTAGCAGCTGGCAACTTTATTGATTGATATTGATTAAAAACCAATTGGGGCTATACTGCTTAGCGTTGGGGACCTTCAGCATTTGGACATGCAGAATCCCGATTGAATCAAAGCATTAGAACCAATCTTCAACAACCAGCAAAGGGGTTTAGTGAGGATTAGAGGAAATGATACAGTTGAAATACCTGGGTGTTATTTTTATAGTTTCAATTTGTAAGAAAAACTCTTTTTAAGAATTTATTTTCCTTTCCTTTTAGATTCCACTAAATCTTAAAGTGAGAGGTCATTATGGCATCTTGGATCCATGCCAGACCTCTCGTCTATGTTTTAACATAGAGCTTTTAAGAATATCATATATTCTACAGTGCTGCCACTTCTATAATGTCACCAGTTCCATGAAGCTGACATGAGCCCTTTGTCATGATGGATTGGACATGCAACTATGAAGACAAGAATGCAAATGAGACAGATGCAATTAAACTCAATAGAGGTACAGACCTCGGGTGATGGGAGGTCAGAGAGGGTAGACAGGCATTCCACCTGGAGGAAGGACCATGTGAAGGGAAGGATGTTCAAGTCGGTCATTAAAGGATGATGGGTAGGATTTCATCACGTGGAAGTAGAGGAACTGCAAAACGTATTCTGGATTTCTTAAGTAGAGAGAATGTTGGGCAGAACCAGGATGCTGAGGCAGCACCTGGGGTCATCCGGTGTGATTGATGTGCAAGGTATGAGGGAAGAGTTGCGGGGTGGGGGTGGGGGACATAGAACAGTGCTTTGTCATAAAAGACCTTAAATGCTGGGCTGACCAATTTATACCTCATTTGTCAGTCAGTGGGGAGCCATTAGAGGTTTGGTAAAGGAATAGCTAGTCACAGCTGTGCTTAGGGAAGAGTAATTATTCTCATCGAGTGACTAGCAGAGAGCAATATGGGAGATAGAGAAAGGTGCCGGAATATTTCAGATGAGGATTAATGTGGGTTTAAACAATGATAATCATGGAGGGACAGTGGCGGAATCTAAGGGATATGATAATTGATTGACTATTAGGGGATAAGGAACACTCAAAGATGAATCCAAGGTCAGCGGCCTGGGGGACAAGAAGAGTGATGGAGTAATAAACCAAAGAGTAAAACAATTGGGACAGGTTTAGGGAGGCTGGAGAGCCAAGGCAGAAATACAGACAGAGCTGCAGGCAATATGAAACTGGGCACAAGAAGCTGAGACTAAATTTTGTATTTGTCCTGTAGCTGCATTCCTCCCGCCTACATCTATTCCATCTAACTCTAGGCTTAACACATAGTGGATGCTCAGAAATTGGTTCTCATTTTGCTTCAAATCACTTCTTCCAGTGAAACAGAACTGTCCGTCTCTTCGCCGAGCTGTTTCTCATTAGGCTCCTTCTTCTCTGAGGCCCAAATGGGACAAAATAATCCTCCTCACTGGATCTCATTTTCAAGTAGAGAAAGAATTCTGTGATAACAATGCAGTGGAGATGAAGATAATAACGTTGTAAACAACACAGCATGGGCTACGTGATTAGTAAGGGGACTCTGCTGATACCTAATTCATTCCAAAGATGGGCAATTAAAAACTCTACTCAACAGAAAAGTGACAGTGTATTAGTAGCATGGCCATCTCACAAAATTCCATGCATCCCATTCTCTTCACAATCACACATGTAACAGAGCTTCAGCCACACACTGAGGGGTGTGAGGAAGCCTGTCTACACAGGAGAGTGCTCAGAAAACTCCAGAAGCTGCTCAAAAGCACCCAACCTTTGGGTGATCTTTAATTGTAAGCTTGATATGTTATTAAGAGCTAGCTGGTATATTGGGGCAGGAGAGAATGCTTGGCTGTTAAAAGCAAGTAATGTTCTTGCAAAGGACTTGAGTTCAGTTCTTAGCACCCCTGTAGAACAGATTATAATTGCTTGTAATTCCAAACTACAGCTCCAGGGGATCTGATGCCTTCCTCTGGCCTTCTCAGGGAACTTCATTCACATTTATATGCTCCCTCACAGATACAAAATTAAAATTAAAAATGAATTATATATGTGTGTATGTGTGTGTGTGTGTGTGTGTGTGTGTGTTGTGAGCCATACTTTGAGAACTATATCTCTAGGAACAGGCAGCTGTGACTTAGTAACTCCTTCTGAGCCTGTGGAACTGAGCATCTGTACTAGTTACGTTTTTGTTGCTGTAGTGACCAAAAGCAATTTAATGGAGAGGTCATTTTGGCTTATAGCTTCTGTCTAAGTTAGAGTATTACTGACATGAAGAGACACTATGACCATGGCGCACACACTAAAAATGGGGGAGTGGGAATTAATGGTGTCTCTATCCCTCTATCATACGGATAGCAACTTGCTTTGATGGGCATTTGCCCTAGACACCTGTTCAAGACCTCAGTCCCTATAAGAGCTCCCATGTGCTTCAGGAGGTAGGGGGCAGAAATGTGTCTCTAAAGTTTATCAACGTGCCTGCTTCCACAAGGCATGCACTGTTGCAGCATGCCTGCTATCCTCTGGACAACACTTCGGCTTTCATGTTCTTCCTTCTTCTATTTCATCATTCAGGAACTCAGGGGTCCCAGTGCACTGTTGGGAAGCTGAAAACAATACCTTGCTTCCCTTCTGTGTTACATTCTGTCTTATAATTTCAAATGTATAAAATAATGGAAAGAGCTTTGGTATTTAAACAAGACAGAAGTGGATTGTAATCTATTGACAAGGAATCTGAGAACAAAGGGGTTTAATTAAGTATTTTGGCTGAGATCACAGATAATTAGTAAATGAACCAAACCCAAGGAGAATGATTTCACAGTCATGTTCCCCACCATTTTATCTCTCTCTCTCCTGTGCTGAACCCTTAAGATACTAGCTACCTTTTGACATCTATGCTTTGTCTGAGAAATCACTATAACAAGTAAAATGGTGTCCCCAGTTTCCCTGAAACCTGTTTTATATCACATAGCACCTTAGTTCTCTTGCACCTCTTCCTGTGTGGGAGAACTCCTTGTTATTGCCAACCCTGGAGCCCAGGCCAGTGACTTCCAGAATATAAGGCTCCTCATCTTAGGAAGTCTTGTTCTGAGGATTAAGTCAGATGAAGAATTTAAAACACTTGGTGTAGTGACTAGTGACAGACACATAACAGTTTAGGAAAAGATTAACTATATTACTTTGTAGAAAATAAAATCAAACTGGCAACTCTAAAATAAACCCAGAGCCTTCTCTGATCACCAAGGATTACTTGTTTTTGTGTTTTGTTTTCTTTGAGATTGAAGCTAGCTGTTCTTGAGTCTTTCTTTGCCTAGAATGAATGACCTCCTAGCATACTGAATTGTTTTCTGACAAATCCACCTTGTGAGCTAAGGGAACAGGGCCTAACCTCCAGCTGGCCACCCTGCCTTAGGTGTGCTTTAACTGATGGAGGATCTTCCAAAGAGTATGAATAGGGATAGGGCAGGTGTGGAAGACTCAGGAACCTACAGTCTCAGCAAATGCACTCAGTAGTCCCACATTTGGGATTTTCTCCTACTTTGCAAGTGTTCTTTCTCAGAAAACCTACTGGTGAAGTCATCTAGACAAATTGTGTGGTACATGGGGAGACTTATTTTTCAAAATGGGGATTCAGTAAAGCCAAAGGGAGTTTACCCTTTGAAAACATTCTCCAGTAGATATTTTGAAAGATAAAGAGATGGCTGACATCCAACCTGAAAGATTACTCCATTTTTCTTCCTTTCTTCCTCACATCTCCTGGACTCTTTAATGCCTTGTGAAATCAAATTTGCTCTTATTATGAAGTTAACATCCAGTGAAATATATCCCAAGGCTTGGAAGGAAGACTCCTGCATTTTCTATTGTTACAGGAAGTCCACCAGAGATGACCATTCAGACACCATTCAGTTTAGAGCCAACTGAAAGTTTTTATTGCAGCTGGTTGAGAGTACACCCAGGTATCCAGAGGCCTAGTTATCGTCCCTAGTGTCCAGAGCACTGTTTGTTTTTAAAGGCAAGAAACCATGTTCTGGCATCTTGCTCATCAGCTGCAAAAGGAGCTTTGTGTAAGCAAGCAATTTAACAGAAGCTAGGTAGGAGGTTAGCTGGAGGGGGTTCCACATAAACAGGCAGTTTAACAGAGGCTAAGATCAGTTAGCTATGGCACCTTGACCTTGGGTTTCTAGAATAGAGTTGGGTAATTTCTATGAGAATCTCCATTAAAGAGATCAAATTTTAGTAAAACCTGAAATAGCCTATGCAAGAAAACAAGGGTACTGCCTTGCCCTGTCAGACTATGATGCAATGTGCAGAACCCCAAATGGCTCTTTACCTTCTCCTATAAAGGAAATCATTTTTGCAAAGTAGGACTTCTAACCCCCAAATTCATTAAGGCTTCATAAGATCTATGGAAGACAGTCAATATGCTTAAGGTTGGTGAGAACTATAGGGGAATTGTGCCCAGATTCCTGAATTTGAATGAGCCAACTATAATCTAACCAGGAAACACATTACTGGGTTCAAAGATCTTCCCTGTCTCCTGTGTGGTTAGTTTGAATCTGAATTTGTCTTGTTGAATAAAAACGAACTCTTTAAGCAACTTGTTTTTATGAACTTCCTCCCAGTGCATGGTTCAAAAGTAGACTACAAGACTCAAGACACGTTTTCAGTTACTCTATGGCTATTAGCTCCATGTATAAGGCTCTTTCTGTGGCCACTTCCAGTTAAGTTCCTAACAGATGTCCTGGACTTTCCCCTACTATTAGACCTTGTGTTTGGGTAGCTTTTCTTAGTGGTCATTTGCTTGGAGTCATTCCCTTTCCAATATGTTTGTTAGCCATTTCTGCAACATGGCAGGTCATTCTTGGAGGTACTGTCTGTAGTTACTGGAAAATCTCTGTGTTATTCTAAGCAGGGAAGACAGGATGTGAGCCTATGACCTTGGTCTAAGTCCTGAGTGCCCACCCTTTTGCAGTTACACATTACTAACAGTCAAGAGGCCGTGGGTGGGAGTAATGCATGTCACACCTGGGGCAGAGCATTTCCAGATGAATGCTTGAACCTTAAATCTCTCTTCTGTTTGCTGCAAAGACCTTGAGGCTATGTCTTCTAGTGGGAATAGCTATAAAAGGAGGGAGGTCCCTGTCAGACTGAATGTAGAAGAGAATCCACAACAGTGGCTTTTATGAGTGAGAAATAAACTTTAAGCCCTAAACCATTGAAATTCACAATTTGCTACTGCAACAGCTTAGATATCCTGTCTAGGAGATTCACTATAAATTTAATGTGAAGAACACTGGAGTCTGTATAGATAAAGCCTCATCAAAGTATAGATAAAGCCTAGAGAAATGAAGGGGGAGGGGCAAAGCTTGACCTGGAAACCCCACTTCACTCTGCTGTTGCACCAGCTTATTTTGAGCTGGTTTATGATATATACATAAAATCTCGATTTTTCAACCTCTTTTCTCAGTTCACAACAAACTCTTAATTAACTGTCAAACAGGCACAGTATGGGGCCAAGTATTCTTCTTTTGCTTTTTGAAAAACAAACAACTAACAAAAACAACAACAATAAAAACAAAAAAACCAAAAGTATCTCCACTCTTCGGTCAATGATGCCCTGCCTTTATTTCAGGGACAGGATAGATGATACTGATAGACTTTTGATAAAAACTTCTTTATACTGTATAGCTTACTTGAGATGAGAGTGGGGAAGATATCGGGGAAATATGGGTTATGAAGATTTATCAAGATTTCTCTATTCTGAGTATCTATCTATCTATCTATCTATCTATCTATCTAATCATACACAATTACCTTTGGTGTGTGTGTTTTATAGAAGTATTACTTAATTAGAGCCTTGATGTGCAGAGGGAAAAACAAATATCAAATTCTAGATGAAATGAGAGGAAATACCAGCTCAACTCAGACTATCATATCCAAGACAGGTCATTCAATTGTGCATACAAAACTAAAAATGGAAACACAGAGAGAAGCAGATAGAAACTGAAGACACTGGGGAGCTGAAGCGGGTCAGAGTAGGTGACATCAGCAGGGGTTTGGATAGAGCCCTAGAACCGTTGCCAAAGCTCCTAGCTCATGGAGTAGATGAGTTTGTAGAGTCCAATTTGTGGGAGAGTCTTAGTTTGAGTTTCTATTGTTGTGAAGAGACTTCATGATGACAGCAACTCTTATAAAGGAAAACACTTAATTGGGCAGGTTTACAGGCTCAGAGTCCATTATCTTCATGGTGGGAAGCATGGCGGCACACAGGCAGACATGGTGCTGGAGAAGCTGGAGAAGCTGGAGAAGCTGAGAGTTCTGAATCCACATCTGCAGTCAGTCAGAAGAGAGAGTAACCACAGGGCCTTGCTTGAGCTTCTGAAACCTCAAAGCCCGTCCTGCAGTGACACACTTTCTCCATCAAAGTCACACCTACTCTAACAAGGGCACCTGTCCTTTCAAATAACACCACATCCTATGAGCCTATGAGGGCCATTTTCATTCAAACCACCACAGGAAGCAACCTAAAGGACACACCCTGAAAATAAGTTCAGAGTAGAAATGTCTCAGCCCTTCCATTTTTATGGGCCGTAAGCTACAGCAGCCTCAAACCTTGCTTCTTCCTTGGCAACACGGTTCAGCTTTTCCTCAAGTGTGCCTTTCCCCTTACTCTATTACTATCTATATAGTCCCTTGAATGTCATAAGTACACTGGTAATTCCATATCTGTTCTTCCTTGGTTACCAGCAGGAGTACATACATGCCTACCAAATTTGGTTCAGATAGCACCTGACTGATCTCAGTTTGATTCTGGAACCCATATGGTTGAAGGTGAGAAATGACTCCTTCAGGCTGTTCTCTGACTTCTAAGGTAAACACACACACACACACACACACACACACACACACACACACACCTTTTTTCTTAAAAATTGGTTTTGATATTAATCTGATTATATCACTAAAAGCTACAATAAAAGGAGGTTAGGTTATATAATTTCAGCCCTTCAGCAAGTCTGAAATGGCTTGTGAGACTCCATCAAAGGAGATTGGCTCATGTTTATCTGGTGGATCAGGGATGGGGTCAGCTTGAGAATTCCCAGCAAGCCTGGCCCCTGAACCTACTGTCCTTACCAAAGAAAGCACCCAGACTTTATTACCAGCATGCCTGAATGCAGACATGAGGCAGACTTGTGGGAGAACAGGGACAGGTGTCTTGCTAACCCTCAACAAACATCAGGAAACAAAGGGTGATTCTCTATTGCTGACTCTGTCATTACAATGACTGCTCCACTGGAATGAGATGGCTGCCCTGCTTTCTCTCCCAGCACCCACTGCTCCCCAGCACCTAGTGCATTCTGGTCTTCTCCTTCTAAGCTGAACTCTGATGTTATTCTTCCCTCTTTCCAGTCCTCTAGCACAGCTCTACCCCACTCCTGCTGGGGCATCTACAAGGCTCTCATGTTGGAGATAGGTATTAAATTGGAGGACAGCCCTCCTTGTTAATATTAAAATACACATGACTAAGAGGAAATAAAAGGATTCTATTTTTCAAGGAGTTAGGAAAACAAGAAAAGAAACATACAAAAAGAGAAATGCAGAGACCTAGATAAGCAGCTCAATAAAGGGAGACAGATTGAGGCTGTGACCTCTCATGATTGCTCTGGGTCATCAAAGATTGTTGCTAGTTGGGGAGAAGCCTGCTCCGATTGGGATGCTGTCTGGCACCCTCATGACTGAGTCCTAGAACAAGATGGCAGAGGAGAGTCACAGGATGCTAAATTCCAATGGGCTCTTCAGCCCACCTCTCCTATGACTCAAGACTATTCCCCATCTAAGGGAAGCTGGTTTGATGGCCAAGCTTTTCTATTTCTGACAGAAACAAGCTCACAAACCTCTCCCCCACAGAGAGCTTTAATTGGCCTTCTGGTGTGTGTGTGTGTGTGTGTGTGTGTGTGTGTGTGTGTGTGTACGTCCTTCTGTCTTATTCCCAAATACTTTTTCTTTCTTCCTGGAGTAGAGAGATGGCCTCAAGCTTTGTAATGGATTTTGCATGCAGAGAGAAGAAAGGAAATAGCTTTCTAAGATTGTTGCTTTGTAACAGAAAGAAACATTCTCCTTACCAAGCCAAAAGTGGTTACTTCACCAGAATAGGCGGTGGAGATTGAAAGGTTGAAGAAGACTGCAGGTTCACTACCTGTCTTTCTTGTTAGAGACTTTTGACTTCACACTTGACCTTTCCTCGTCACTTCTGCTTTCGGTGCTTTTGTTCCGCCATGTTTAGCTCTTGAATAGCTGAGCCACACTCCGATGTTTTTGTATCTTTTGTTCCCATTTGGATGCTGATAAACTGACGAGGAACTTTCAGAGAATAATCCCTCCATGGGCATAATTAGAGTGCTTAAAGAGACACAAGTGCAGTTCTTTATTCAAGACTCTACTGGGGCTGAAAATATCTCTATCAATTGATAGTTACAGAGACAGCAAGCATGAGACAGGAAGTGTTAGAAATCACAGAGAGATTTAGTGTTGAAATGGTGTTTGTTACAGATAAAGACTTGGCCAGAGGACCTAGGAATACTTGAAACTCCAGTAATTACTTATCCTTGCAAGTGAACTCTCCAAAGGAAATAGGAGCACAAGTAATGCTGACCTAAGCAGTCAGACTTCATGACACCTGGGGTATTTGCTTATCAAGGGCAGACTTAGAGTGGGCTGCGTAAGGTCCTAGGATATCTTGTTTTCCCTAAGGTAGAATATTACACCCCTAAACTACACCCATCCAAACCATCAAGAATGGAACCAGAGAAACAAGAAGGAAGTAATGAAATCTGTACCTTGGGTTCTGGTCAGTTGTGAACCTGTGCTCTTCAGAGATTAAGGAAGTCTCTAAAGTAGGAAGGGACTAATGAGAAAGAATTGAAGCGGCCTCAAGTGCCTTCTCCATGGAGACCAGAAAAGAAGCACCTCAAAAACATGGTGGCCAAGGAAACAAGTGTTTCGGTTCATCAGAGACAGCAGCGTTTCTCATGCCCTTTTGGCCTCCTCTACTTTAACTCCAAACTTGGGCTTCAGGTCTCACATCTCTGAGGATAGTTCACTAGTTGCTTCCACACCTACCTGCATTCTTTTGTCAGACTTTCTGCTATGACGTCCCTTCATTTCAATGAGGACATTTTCTATAGCATCCCAATTCTTACCAGGGGGCTTCTGACTCTCGTTCTCTTTCCCTTATAGAGATAACATTTTCGAGTTTGGTCCACTTTTAAGGCTGGTGACATCTGTGCTGTGCCATCATCCCCCATGTAGCAAGGGCTGACCGATGCTGTCTTCCTCTGTTCTATGACCTTTATTCCATTGCTTAAGTATTGGCCAGTTTTCACCAGGCTGTACCATGGCAACCAGTGCTTCTTTCTCACTTCCTTACAAGTGTGTTAGACTTTTTGCTGCTGTGACAAAAGTGGCTTAAGGGGAGGGCATTTATGGCTCATGGCATTAGGGTACAGGCAATTCCATTGGCCTGCTCTCAGGGGCCTAGCAATTGCTTAAGTCATCACCTGCCTAGAACACCTGCTGCCAGTGTCAGGTGGTTCAGGTGTGTGCTGGCATGAAAAGGACCTCCAGCCATCCCAGCTCAATCATCTCTTCTCTGTGCTTACCCCCTTTCTGGTCCCTCTGTTCCTCATGGCTCTTTCACTGTTCCCTGTCTGTATGTGTGTCTATATGACTATGTGTTTTGCCTCTATCCCTCTCCCAATAAACCTTTTATGCACCAGATCTTTGCATGGTGTGGTTCCTCATGGGTATACCTGGGCATGGGCCTGCCGAAGATACTCCTTCCTACATTACATTTCATAACACATGTCTCAGTGATTTTTGACCATCAGGACAGATTACTTTATCTCATGGAAATCATGATATCTAGAAGGAGAGGAGCGAAGGATCAGGATGGGGGGTGGGGAGGGAAGAGAGAGAGGGAGGGAGGGAAAAGAACATCATGTCTTTTCCTTTTTTTTTTTTTTTGAAACAGAGTCTCATTCTGTATCCCAGGGTGTCCTGGAACTCACTATGTAGATCAAACTGGCCTCAAACTCATTGTTATTTGCCTGCCTCTGCCTCCCAAGTACTTGGATTAAAACTGTACAACACTTCCATCTTTGGATGCTTTTAACTACCTGTATCCTCCCCTAGCCTATGGGACTTGTCCACATTGAGGGTTGACCTTTCAATCTCAGTTAATCCCTCTGAAAACTGTCATTACAGGTACACTCTTCTGCTTTGCCTATCTCCTAGGACCTTCTTAAGCCAATCTAGGTGACAACTGTTGTGTTTTCTAAAAAAGAAAGAAAGAACGAACCAGGATATGTTTGGTAGAGGTGTGGTATGGTGAGGTAGCAGAGGGTGCCTCTGCGGGCCCATGCTAAGACATTCCTTTCCCCTGAGGGACCAGACATCTGGTGGATATTGTATAGAATACTACAGTAGAGAGTTTATTTAGGGCATGGGAAGAGGAGTTGAGGAGGAAGTAGAGACAGAGATAGGTAGGGAGAGCGAGAGTGAGAGCAGAGGCCAGCCAGTGGAGAGAGGGGAGGGGAATCAGGAGAGAAAGGAAGGGAGGGTAAGAGGGTAAGAGTAAGAGAGGGCAGATAATGAGTCAGGCACATCTGGCTGTTGCCAGGTAACTGTGGGCGGAGCCTAGACGGAATGTTACCAATCACAAGGAAGCATCATGTGTGAGATGTAAACTGCTTATGCCTCTTTCATTTGGAGAGCCAGGATGAGAAATCCACTCCTACTTGAGTCTGAGGAAAAGAACAACACAAAATCATGTGACAGCCCTCCCCTCTGAGACATCTGCTTGGAAATGGCCTGTGGCATGACATACCCACTTAAACTATTGGTCAAAATAAACAAAACAGAACAACAACAAAAAACCGTGTCACCGCCAGTCCCAGTATCCATGAAGTAAAATGTGACTCGTTTATGAAGGGAGGAGGGTGGATAAGGGTTGGGGACTTGAAGAATCATGTGTCTGAGTGATGAATGAAGAAGCATAGTAGTTGGCATAAACAGAGGTTGATTTTTTTTTTCCCTCTCATATAAAGAGCTGCCTATAACTCATCTCCTACAATTGGAGATAAACTTTCTCATGAGTCCCCAAAATCTTTACTACTGCAATGGGATAAATGTTTGTGAATGTACAAGGTCATTCTGACTCTTAAGGTGAGAGCATTTGGAGGAGGGCTGATGGGAGATAATAAGGTCATGGAAGGAGCCACTTCTTACAGGGTATGTGTGCCCTTATGAAGGGAAGCTTAGAATGTAGTCTCATCCTGTTCCACTGTGAGCGTCATCAGCCCGAGAACTAGAAGGTCCTTGTCAGCCTGACTACCCCTCTCTTATCTCAGCCTTCAGAACCACCATACATATGATTAGTGTTAATAAGCCACTCGCTCCATCTGTAGTACGTTCTTACAGTAAACCAAACTGAAAAAAAGACTACACTGTGAAAATGTGATTTTCTCAGAGACTTGGGTTCATAACTTTGACCATTAACCCTGGCATTGTTGCTGTGCAGAGATATTTCTAGATGCTCCTAGAGGACTACTTGCCTCTTTTTTAAATGGTCCCCAGGCCACTTTGCTTTTGGAGCTCAAGGCTTCATTTTATAATTTTTCTGTTCATTCCCCATGTACCAGGCTCACGGTTGTTTTATCTCGGTAACAAGAGTAAGACTTCTTTAGCCCTTACATCACCTAGAAGCTCATTAGAAATTCAGAATCTGGGCCCCAACCCAGGCCTTCTCAATCAGGCTTTGCATTTTAATAAGTCTCCTAGGTGTTAAATATGCACATTAATGTTGGAGAAGCAGCCCAGAGTTTCCCCACCTCGAGGGCGTGTTAGCATCACCAGGGAAACATTACAGATTCTGATGCTGGACCCAGAGCCCCTCCTCCAGAGCCTGGCCTAATTGGTCCGGGGTCTGGGGAGGGCACTGGAGGTTGAAGAGCTCCCTCTGTGATTCTAATGTGCAGCCAGGGCTGAGAGACACAGCTGTCTGCTGGCTTTCTCTTAGCTCCATGAACTTGCTGGCTCAGTGATTAGGGAAGCAAGCTTATTTACAACTGTGCAGTTGTGTTGCTGGCCGTTAGCATCACTTCCAACAAGGCTGGAAGAGCCTGGAGTATTCAGAAGTAGTAATAGCCTAGGTTTCTAAAGAGCTTCTATGGGATGAGAATATTATCCTTAATCTTCACATACTGGGTTATCTAAGTTTAAATGTAAGAGACTGAACCTCAAAAATGTTGACCTTTTCCAATGCCTAATTAGTAGAGCTAGGATTTTTAATTAATCTCTGGTTTTAAAGCCATAGAACTAATCAAACACGGGGACATTTATTTGACAACCACGTGATTACTGGATCTTGGACGTCAACTGTGGCTGTTGACATTTTCTTCCAGAGCCTGGTTAGTTTCCATTTGGGCAAAGCTACCTGGTAAGGAATCAACCCCACTCTGTTCTCTGTATGTTCCTCTTGGAACATAATCTTAGTATGTTTCTCAGTTTTGCAAAATGGTAAACTGGACCACTATGAAGACAAGTACAGTGTTCTCCAGGTCGTATGGGGAAAATGGAGCAATGCAAAGAAAATACACAGCTTTGAAGGGGAGGGTGGAATTATGTGTGAGTTGAGGCGTGCTTTACCGTCAACTTCTTAAAAATGGGGAAGATGTTAGCTATAAAGGGGAACACCAGGAGCATTGTTGTTACTCTACGGGTTAGCAGTGATGGGCAGCTGGTGATCAGCGCAGGGTAACTGGTTATGAAGAAAGAAAGGGAGAAAAGGACAGAAGTCTGAGGCAAGGAGCTCTGCCTCCTCCTTGTTCAGGGATTTCCGCTTCAACCATCCATCTTGCCTGGCTGGCAGAAGGAGAGACTGCTGTAGGAACAAGCTGATCTCAGATTGGAGTGACTGGGAGGAGAGACCACATTTGCTGGATGCAGAAACTGAAGTAGAAAAATTCTTTAACAAGATCTCAAATTGATTTTCTCCCCTCATAGAAACCTACTAATAAAAAGATACCCATACTTTACTTCCATGGTTTCTTGGATGCCTACTTTGAGCTCAGGGAACTTATTTATTAATACAATTTTCGCCCAAGATATGGTCCTTGTCTGATTTCCTGAAGCCTAGTTTTTTAAAACTTGAAAGTCTACAATAGTCCTTGACTGCCTTTGTCATCACCTGTTCATTTTCTCTCCTCCTTTCTTGGTTCCTACTATTCTACTTCTTGCCATGTTGACTGCTTTGCTGCCCAAGTGCAGGATGGGGTAGAGTCCCTTGCATGACAGGAGATGGGAGAAACATGACCCATTAATATTTCAGAAGTATTATATTAAATCATTTATAGGATTAAATTCACTCTTTCTTTGACCCCAGGAGCCAGCATTCGCAGCTTGCTTGGCATTAGTGGGGCTGGGAATGTCCACTAAGTGACAAGACATTGTCATTACTGATCAGTACACATTCATGAACCCTGTTGAGGCTTCAGTTTGGGGACAATGATGCTTCGGAAGGCTTGTAAGACTTTATTATACCTGTCTCCCCAGATACTAGGAGATTGACAGTTTTAGATAGAACAATCATTCACATTTGCCTAGTCTTCAGGTTGTTCTTGGCTAGAAGCTGGAGGGAAATGGGACAGAAGTGAGAAGGGAACTTGTAATTATCCACCAAACTTGGAATGCATTGTAACTCAGGAACTCCTGAGCTGGCTTTGTAAGACTCAAAGTCAAAGTTAACCTGTACTCCCCACCTGCCCACAGACCAGGTACCTTCCGGGGATGCTGGGAGTTGTAGTTCTTAGAAAATAGCAAAGCCAGATGAGAAAATATGGTGACCTTATGGTTTTGTCCTTAAAAGCCCCTACAACACGTGTCTTGAGGCCACTTGCTGGGACTTCCGGGGAGTGGTCCTAACTTAAATCCACCCTGGTTAGTATTTAATTAAAGCTTGCTTCAAATTTGGCTCAGAATTGTGAAATTGGTTTTTCTCTTGTGAATCTCAGGATCAACAGCTTCTTGTGGATGGAGGTGAACTTACAATTCTCTAACATCTGCTTTAGATACTTCATGGGACAAAGTGTCTAAGTACTAAAGGTTACAGCCTTGTGCTCACCCTTCTCCCTGACAACTCACACATCCATTTGAGCAACAAATCCTATTGATTCTAGATCCTCAACACAATCAAAGATCTATCTATCATCTATCTATCTATCTATCTATCTATCTATCTATCTATCTATCTATCTATCTATCATGTATATGAGTGTTTTGTTTACCTGTATTACGTGCACACAGAAGAGCACAGATGAACCCCTGCAATAGGAATTAGAGACAGTTGTTAGCAGGTGCAGTTGGTGGTGGGAGTCAAATCCATGTTCTCTGGAAGAGCATCCAGTGCTCTTAAGCCCAGACCCATCTCTCCAGCCCTCCCCATAATGGAATGTTAAGGGTGGGTTCTCTCCTGTCTTTGTTTAGGATGAGAATGTGCCTCCATGAAGTGATAGTACACACTGTTCCCTGCCTGCAACCTCTCCAGTACTCCAAGCCGTACTGTTATTGATGTGTCTAGGACTCACCTTATTCACGGTCACCCCTCTCACTGTGAGCATGCCATGCGCTGAAGATAGTCTAGCCATTTCAAAGCAGTACACATGGTCTTTCCTACTTGGACGCCTATCGGTCCCCTTCGCTTTCCAGTTTCCACCAGTTGTGACGGACTCCAGTCACACACAGTTCTCCTCACCACAGCCTCCATGCTTCCCTCACACCAGTTATTCATTTCCCCCTCCTTTTTCTTAACTTGATACAAACCCCATAGACCCAGTGCTAATGGCAGGCTTCCTGTTTGCCTCCTTGGGTTGGTGCTGGGCTCCCAGAGCAGTTCACACAAACTCTCTTTTCTCCTGCATCGTTATTTTTTATGTGGTGTGTTTCTTCTACTGAAAATCTGCTCTTCGGGTCAAGGCTTGCATTAGATACAATGGGTATTCGATTAAGTGTGAATGCTTGGTCTATATTATATTGCAAGCCAACTTCTCAAGAAGTAAAAGGTATAGGGATTTTTTTTTTAAATGTTTGACATGAGCAGTGTGTTGGTTTGAATGAGAGTGTCTCCGTTAGGCTCCTCTATTTGAACACTTGGTCCCCAGTTGGTGCAGTGAATGCCGGGAGTCCCCTATGTGTCTCTCCTCACACTTCTGTATTTAATTTCGCTACCTTTGGCTTTAACTATGAATCACTTCCCACACACCTTACCCTGATTCTCTTGTTTCTTAGTGATAGAGACAACCCTTCCCCCACACAAACCAGCTTTCCCTCCTAGAGGGACTGTCAGGAAGACAAAGTAGGCCCACCCCAGAGGAGGAGACCTGCTGCTTAGAAAGTCTGCTCATTTGTAGCAAAACCTAAATATAAACCAGAAGCCAAGAGGAGGCTGGAACCCACTCAACGGGAACCAGGGGGAGGCAGGACAGACATATTTAGAGAGAGGAGAAAGAGGTGGTATCAAACCTAGAGGTTTTAGGGCCAGGCTTGAGGGAGGGCTGCACCTCATAGTTTCCATATAGAAAAAAAAGAAGCTTCCATCTAGAAAAGAGAAGGTCACTGTATCACCTGCACATACAGCTGAGACTGTATCACCTGCAGATACAGCTGAGAGAGGAGCTGGGTGGGGACAGGGGTAGAGGCAGCAAATGATGGGTATATTCCTGCCCAGGCACAAACTGTATAGTCCAGGTGATAGGAGAGTGATGCTTCCGGGCTGGGCTGGGCAACCAGCTATAGTGTGATGCTAAGACTTGCCTTTCAGCAGCTGTCCTTTCTGGGGTTGCAGATGCAGCTTACAATAAAATCCAAGGTGTCTTAAGAGAGATTTTTGAAGGAACATAGATCTAGGGTATGAAGTTTTTCTCATTCTGCTCCAGAAGGGACACGAATAGGCTCTTGGAACCAGAGGACAGTCCTGTCTTCACTGGCCACTGTCCTGTGTGATGGGAAGGTGGGAAGTTTATCAGGGCAGATGGGAAAAGTCAGTTGGAGGCTTTCCCCTCATTCTCAGAGGTGTTCTTCAGGAAGGTCACTGGCATCTCACAACCACCTTCAAACAAACATGGGAGAAGTTGGGCTTCATCGTGCATCTGGGTTTCCAGATTCCTTAATATCCAGCAGCACATGGTCAGCTCTTTAGAACCTAGACTTCAACAGACAAATTATCAACCAGGGAAAAGATTTATGTCTTAGGCAGTTTGACACTGGTAATTAAGGATCAACTAACTAAAGAGATAAGGCAATTCTAAGCATCAAGGGGCAAAAGCAGGGCTTGATCCCAAAAGTGGTGAGTCCAGAGACTCCACCTCTCTATTCTGAATGACCCGGGCCTGAGTCAGATCTGTGTAAGTTTTATAGGTGGATAAGTGTTTCTAAAAATATCACTTTCTGAAGCCTAAAACTCTCAATTCAGTTCTCTCAGATCCTGGCCTCCCCAGAAGCCCTGATGGCCTAGCCAGGTTCCCATCTGATCAATGCAGACAGGGAGGCGGGCAGCTTTTCCTAGCACGGGATGGAGCCTTTGGAAGGCTGTGATGCTTCCTTAGGTCTCGCCACCACAAGGTTGGTTTCTTTTCTTTGCCCACCTCCAGGTCTTCATACATCGGCACCTGCCTCCCATTTACTTTGAGGAGATGTTCCACAGACGCTCCTCAGCTCCTTTAGGCTCCGGCTCTGCAGCCCCTTCCTCTCCAGCGTGCTCCTTCCTGCACGGGGGCCTCGCTTCTGCCTGTCAGTGACCCAACTTCCTCCGACCTGTGCTGTGGTTCCTGTTCTCAGAGTCAAGGGGGATGGGGTACTGGGTATCTTCGTTTGGGTTTTATTGCTGTGATGAGATGGTACGGGGATGGCAATTCTTATCAAGGAAAACATTTCACTGAAGCTGGCTTACAGTTCAGAGGTTTAGTTCATTGTTGCCATGGTGGGAAGCATGGTGGCATGTGGGCAGACATGGTGCTGGAAAGGTAGCCGAGAGATCTTCATCTAGACCCCCAGGCAGCAGGAAGAGAGTGCCACACTGTGCCTGGCTTGAGCATCTGAGACCTCAAAGCCTACCCCTGAAGTGACACACTTCCTCCAACAAGGCCATACAAACTCTAAAAAGGTCACACCTCCTAATAGTGCCACGAGGAACTAGGCATTATGCCTTATAATATATAAGTGAACTAAATGACTTATAAGTGGGCAAAGTGTCTAAGGTGTTGTATAGCAGAATAGCACAGCAGGCCTGTTAGAGGGTGTCTTAGGGTTTTGACTGCTGTGAACAGACACCATGACCACAGCAACTCTTATAAAGAAAAGCATTTAACTGGGCACGTAGGCAGACACAGTACTGAAGAGGTAGGTTACCCATATCATTGGTGGATTGGCTGTTAGCACACTTGTATTGGAGAATGTATTATTCTAAGAATATTTTGCTGTGTTTTGTCTATTTATTCTGCTACCAATGAACACTCAAGAGTTTTACCACTTTTAACTACTATGAGCTATGAGCTACTATGAAAATTTTTGTGTCTTTTTGTGGATATATGTTTTAATTTCTCTTAGGTAAATACCTAGAAGAAAAATGTTGCAGAGGGCTTCCCCACAAGACAATCTTACTTGGAAGCTGTCTGGTAGATGTCTGACGTGGTTCAAACAAGTCAAAACCACACCAAACATTTAAGGGTTGCTCCATCATTTGTGCAGACTTCCTGGTTTTAACCAATCTGGTTAGTGGGGAGTGAAGTCTTATTGGGCTTTTCATTGTTATCCTGATAGCTAAGGAGGCTGACTAGTTCTCAGGTTGTTTTTGGATGTTTTCCTTTGTGAAATATCTATTTGCAGCCACCACCACTGATTTTAAGGAATATTGTGTTTGTTTTAAATTGTTGAGTTAGCTATAGGCATTCTTTATGTTTTTGTTAAGTAACCTTGGCCTTTTTATCCTTTTATCGCAATCTGTGCCTTGATAAAAGGATACCATATATATATATATATATATATGGTATCTTATATGAATAAATTCGTGTTTGTCAATTTTTATGGTTATTAGCTTTTGTGCCTAAATATATACTTTTCTTAGGTCAAGAACATTGTCTTCTGGAAGCTTTGTGGCCTGAGGTTTTCTGCTTTGGTTTATGACTCACTTGGAATGTATTTTTGGTACATAATGTGAAGTAGAGGCCGAAATGCATTATCCTTTATTAAAGTTCAGTTGTTAGAGCATTGCTTTTCAAAGCCATTCCTCCTCCACCTCCGATTGATCAGTTTTGACATCTCTGTTAAAGACAATTGCCTGTGTATGCAATTTCCTGCCTCTTTTTTGTGTTCCAAGGATATATTTACTTATCCTTATCCAAACCCACATAATTGGATTACTGTTAAACTATATCCTGAAATATAAATATAAAATTCTCCAACTTTGTTTTCGGAGATTACTGTTCTATCCTGAATGCATTTCCATGTGCATTTTGGAAGCACATCAAATTCTAAACAAATAAAAAAATAGTTTTGTGGGATTTTGACAGGCATTTCATAGAATGCAGAATTCTGTTGCAGGAAGAGTAACATTGTAATGACATTGTTTTCCAAATTCCAAGCTCTGTATTTCTCTCTTCAATTAGGTCTTCTTTAATATAGATCTGAGCAATTCTGTATCCAATGTTACATGTCTATGGCAGACAGGTAGGATCAGTTAACTATTGCTCTGTATGGCTGGAGTCAGAATCCAATGGCCCATCCTTCTTCATGCTTGCACTGTGGTCTTTTAGAACATTGACTACAGCAGAAATGCCCTTGGTCTGAAGAAGGAATTTGGGTGAGTGAAACAAGGCTTTTTTCCCCAGACCTTAGGAAATCCATGCCTACTCAGAAGAGTCCAATTCTATCAGTTCATCTTTGCTATTCAGATACCACTTACTGTGAGTTGCACCTTCTCCTATGGTAAAACTATCTGCTAATAAGAACATTCTATCCAGCCCCGGTTCCACATAGCTCTTCAGAAAAGTGTTTTGGTTAAATCCTGATATTTCTTGCCACTGTGTATTTTCAATGCTTCACTGAGTACTGCCTGCCAAAGTGATCTTTTAAAATGTAAATTATATCATATCACTTCTAGGATTAAAATTCTTCTGTGGTTTCTATTTCAGGAACCTACTGCTATGCAACAAAGCGCCCCAAAGTTTAATGTCTTAAACTATTATAATTCTGTAGGTCACTGCTACAGGTGGTGACTGGCAGTTCCTCCACCAGTCTTGCTTGTGTTTAGACATGTGGCCAGGGTCCTGAGGAAGGTCATGCAATCTAACTTGTTCCCATCCTCCAGTTTACACATTCAGGGGTTCAGTATTTGGCCAGACCATTGGTCAATTTCCAATTAGTAACCCACTCTGAGATTTCTTACATGCGGCAGAAGTGCCCAGTAAGGTAAAGGCAGAACATTCAGTAAGCCTTGAGGGTGAGGCTTTGGAATTAAAGCATCATTCTTGCCACATTCTGAGGTCAAGTTCTAAGGTTAGCATAGATGACAGAGATGAGAAAAGAGTCCTCAGCACTAGAGGAGAACTGTAAAATACTGTGCTTCTTGGTTTGTTTGTTTTTTATTACTCATAGTTTTCCATTGCACTTCATTTATTCATTTATTTAAAAACAATTTCTCATATTAAAAATAAAGTAAAAACCCCACATATTCTAACACCCGCTTCTCCCTCTGAATTAATCTGTCACTCATCTCTCCTTAGCTTGTTATAAATGGTTGCTCTCACTTTAGGAATTTTGTATTTGGTGTTCCCTCTGTATGGGATGTTCTTTTCTCAGTTCTGTGTGAAACAGAATTCTGTTTTCTCTTTTAGTACAAACACCAAGTTCTGACAGAGACATCCCTGAATGCTTCTTCCTGTTACTCTGTGCCATCTTGTCCTGTTTGATTTTCATGTGGCACTTAGAATATCAGGTGAGTCTTTTATTACCTGGCTTCTCAACCCAGAGTCTGAGCACTGTGAAAGTGCAGCCACTGAGTGTTTTAGTCTGTGTTCTGCTGTTGTGATAAACTCAATGACCAAAAGCAACTCATGGAGGACAGGGTTTATTTCAACTTACCCTTCCAGGTCACAGTTCATCATTGAAGGAAGTCAAGGCAGGATGTTACTTATTGGCTTACTCTCAAGCTCAGCTACCTTTCTTATACAGCTCAGAGCTACCTGTCTAGGGATGGTATAACTCCCATATCAATCATCAGTTAAGATAATCATTTACAGACACTGCTAAAGGTCAATATGATTAAGGTAATTCTTCAATTAAGGTTCCTTCTTCCCACATTGCAAAGTACCATAAAGTTGACTCAATCTACCTGCCTTTGGAGACAAGCATCATAGATTTTCCAGGTTAGAGTCCATGGCTTCTGGAGCAAAATGTGTCTTCCAGTTCCTGAGAGACCAATGCACTCCCTCAGGCAGTGATGAATTCAGGTCACTTTGTGTTTCTCTGATGTTCCCTTAGTAGTCAAGGAAGCATGGAACCTTGACAGGATAATAGGTCTTAGACATTAATCTTGTGTACCCTGTATGGCTTGCAAACTTCATTGTAACCTGGCAACTATAACTGTATTGATCTTGGCAATTGCCATTATATTTTGTTTCTGATAAGGATATAAAAAAGTCTGATTGCTTTTCATAAAATTGCCACAGCTTAAATTTTGCTGTGACTCACCCAACTGGCCTAATTTAATTCCTCATGATCATATCCAGTGACCTTGGCTAGGTAACGAGGCATGAGTGCTTACCCCAGGTTACTCAAGGTTGGGTCAAGTTGACAATAAAAATTAGCCAGAACACTGGTGAACTCATTCACGTCCCTACCCCTCCTCTAGCAGTGCCCTTTACCAAGGAGATGCTCAATAGTGAATCTGAATTAAGGAATCTTGAATTTTTAAAATCCCTCACTTCATGAAAGTGGACAAAAGTGAATAAACAGATAAATCAATGAATTCATTTTTTTAAAAAGCCTGTAGGATCTTTTTTCTGCAATTATTAAATATGACCACCTAGTGCCAGGGGATGCTGAGTTGATTGTATGTGCTGTATTAGGTACAAGCGTCTTCCCTGAGATCCAAATTATGTCTTTTGGGCTAGAGATTAGCTGCATTGGGGCAGTATTTGAATAACATGCATGAGGGGACCCTGGGATGAACCCCAGAACTGGGGCGGGTGTAGAAAGTCATTTGCCAGAGTCTATACAAACAACTTTATAATTAATTATGAATTGTGTAATTAATATATCTCAAATGTATCAACTTGAAAAGATGAGCCAAAACATTTTTATTTGTTATTCATCATTTATTACATATTTATTACTTATAAATAATCCCCATTTATGATTATGGATTATGGATTCCACTTGAGTTTCCTGGCTTCAGGGCTGGCACGATGAGGCAGACCTTCAGGCTAGACTCATGAAAGTCTGGAGTAACTGCTCTTGGCTTTGAGCCCTGTCCTCCCTTAGAGACAGTTGATGACTTAGTTCCCCTACTGCCTAGACATCCTCTCCACCAGAACCTGCCCTTCTACTTCCTTTCCCTACAACACAATTACAGAGAGAGAAAGGAATTCCTATTCCATTATCCTGAAAGCACGGTTCTGTGCCTGCTCCTTTCTAACAAAGAAAGTAATTTCGACTTCTCTTTAAGTAGTAGTCAAACGCCTCCGTTCTGTTTTCCCACGGGGGAGTTCTTTAAAGTACTGATTATGTACAATAGGACTTAGCTTATCAGAGCCAATAGCAATGATTTGACAAGAGGCAATTTATAAAAACCGTTTTCGTGATAAGAATTTCCCCAGAAACTCTTTTCCAAGAGAAAGAGTTAGAGCCCCTCAACGCAGAAAGGTGGTAACTCTGCCAAGCACCTGCCTGGCCATTTGAGATTTTGTTCACCACAGCTCTGAGCACACCACTTCCAAAGAGTCATCAGCAGAGGTCCAGCTGCTAATCCTTAGTGAGGTGAGGCTATCGAGATCTCACCCTTCCGGACTCAAGAAAGGATGTTGTCTAGGGACCATCCAAACTGGGCATACCACAAAGCAGATTCCTCATCTAGCCCAATGATAATGTTTCTGAGGACATGGATAAGATATGGTGTTTGTATATTGCTAACAAAGTCCAATCACCATTAGGTTAAATGTATTTTAGAATATACATGTTAGCAGTACTTATTAAAACTATTTTGTGTATTATGAGTATTCATTGAATGAATGAAAATGACCATTTAGAGTTTATAGTCTATAAATGTGTTAACTCACATTAGGCCTCTGGTCTTATTGGATTGTACAATGTATTAAAAAATAAACAACTCTTAGCCAGGTGTGGTGGCACACACCTTTGATCCCAGCACTTGTGAGGCAGAGGCTGCTGGATCTCTGAGTTCAAAGCCAGCCTGGTCTCCAGAGTTCCAGGAAAGCCAGGCCTACACAGAAAAACCCTATCTCAACAAAACAAAAAACAAACCCACAACAACTTAATTTTTATATGTATTTATTTATATAAGATATTTAAATATACCACTGTTATGCTTTATATATGTAAAAATATACCCAAAAATATAAGTTAGAATGGGTAAGATGAACCATAATGCTTTTTAGTAATTATTTTGTTATTGATGAAATTGTAATTTTTACTAAAATTGTTTGTACATTATTGATATTTCTAAGAAGAATAATGCAACTGATTATGTATTTTCTTAAACTTGATTATTTTCTTCAAAGTCGGGCTTGTTTCCATAGATTACATGCAAGATACATCCACTGTGGTATCCATTATTTGATTTTTTAAAAAAGCATTTTTTACATTATTGAATCCCACTTATCAAAGATTTTATGGGAGTCAGCTAGTATTTCCTGTATTCTCAGATAGCAGTCCAACTTTTTAATGAGTAAAAGAGAAGTGGCTATGTTTTCTATATCTTTAGCAAATATTTTCAAAATGTATCATGTGAATGACCATTGTGTTAGAAAATTCACTTTCTGTAGGAGGAGCTAAGAGAGGAAGAGGAATTGGAGGAGTAAGGAGGAGAGGAGGAAAAGGAAGAGGAGGAGCTAGGAGACAGGAGAGGAGAATGAGAGAGAGAGAGAGAGAGAGAGAGAGAGAGAGAGAGAGAGAGAGAGAGAGAAAGAGAGAGAGAGGAGATGGAGGTGGATGTTCACGTGTCTGTAGTAGTCAAAGGTAGTTGATATATCTAAGTTGGGTATTGGGTTACACTTCTGATTGTATGAGTATCTTGTTTCTGATCATTATCAAATATATAAGCCTTTGATTAATCTTTAAGCATTAGAGTTTCATCTTTCTACTGAGCCCGCGTGGATGGCGGGATGGTCTGGGCAATGCCCAGCCTTGCAGAGACAGCGTGAGAGACTGAGCCATCTCCCATGCTTATGTCTCGTGGGTGGCAGGGCTGGTGTTTCTAGTTGGCTATTTCTAGCTGCAGCACGCACGTGGTCTCTGGCCGAGAACCATGGCGGCTGGGCTAGGCAGAGCTGCTGCAGCTTAGATAGTCGGCCTGTGCAGTCCCACTAATTACCACAACAACTTTCTAGAAAAATGGATGGAGCTGGACATTAATATGTTGAGTTAAATAATACAGACTCAGAGAAGACAAATGTCACATAGATTCTTTCAGATATAGAATCTAAATTAAATAAATAAATATATATGAAGTAGAAAGGACACCACTTATGGGAAAGAAATCAGGGAAAGAGAGAGGAAAGAGGTCAAGATATGGTAACAGGGGCATGACCATGAGCTACCCACCCTGATGTGCCCATACACAAATGTCACAACAAAATCCATTATTCTATAGTGTAAAAATTAATAAAAGGTATATAAAAGAAAATTCAGGTTCTAAGTTTCTTGGAGTGAAGCTACAGAAGTTTTCCAGGTGACACAGTGTCAGTTTAGCAGAGAGTCAAGATGAATATCTGTTTTCACGCAACTCTCCACGGCACAGTTACTGTCTCATTCAACGGGAGGTCCCACTTTGAGCTTAGTGAGTAGATTATGTATACTTACTTGTTTTCTGCTGATGGGATTCTAATAGCAACTATTTGTTACTATCTAAAAGGGCAGAAGTCCGAGAAAAAAAATATATATACCACCTTATGTTCTCATATGACAACTTTATTTTTCAGTGCTTGGGATCTGAGCCAAGGGCCTTGAGCCATACCCCAGCCTCACAAATGACAATTCTTAAGGAGGTTGCCATACATAGGTAATGGACCTTCCCTGGTACACCTCATTTACATGATCCATTCTTAATAATCAAAACTTTTTCACCAGATTCTAGATGATCTGATCTTGCAAAATGGACTCCACCCTAACTATATGTATATAATATACACTCTATATTAGATTTTTCCTTTTAATTTTAAAAATTATTTTATTGTTTATTTGTTTACATTTCAAATGATTTTTTTGTTGTTGTTTTTTAGATTTATTTATCTCATTTATATGAGTAAACTGTAGCTGTCTTCAGACACACCAAAAGAGGGCATCAGATTCCATTACAGATGGTTGTAAGCAACCATGTGGTTGCTGGGAATCAAACTCAGGACCTCTGGAAGAGCAGTCAGTGCTCTTGACCACTGAACCATCTCTCCTGCCCTACATTTCAAATGTTATTTCCCCTTCCTGGTTTCCCTTCCCCAAACCCCTATCCCATCCCCCTTCCCCCAGCTTCTATGAGGGTGCTCACCCACCCATCTCCCACTCCTGCCTCGCCGCCCTGGCATTCCCCTATGCTGGGGCATCAAGCCTCCACAGGACCAAGAACCTCCCCTCCCGTTGGTACCAGATAAGGCCATCCCCTGCTACACATGTAGCTGGAGCCATAGGTCCCTCCATGTGTACGTTTTGGTTGGTGGTTTAGTCCCTGGGAGCTCTGGGAGGTCTGATTGGTTGATATTGTTGTTCTTCCTATGGGGTTGCAAACTCCTTCAGCTCCTTCAGTTCTTCTCCTAACTCTTCCATTGGAGTTTCCATGCTCAGTCTGATGGTTATCTTCATTTTTATATAAATGGATGTTTTGTTTGTATGTATGTACCATGCATGCAATGGCCAAGGAGGCTGGAAAGAAAAACGGATCTCATAAAATTGGAGTTACAGATAGCTGAGAGCCTCCATGTCGTTGCTGGGAATCTAACCTGGTCCCTGAAAAAGCAACCAGTGCCCTCAACAGCTGAGCCGTTGCTTCATCTCCCCTTCTGCATATTTCTTTACGCCTCCAATACTCAAGATGTGCTTCATTTACTAGGGGCATTGGGTCTCACTTGGAAGTGTATAGAAATATAGACTCTAGGGATAAGCCAGCCCTTCTAAATGTATATTTTAATAAGATCTCCAGGTGAGCCATGCACACACTCAGGTTTGACAGTTTGCCATAGGAAATTCTGACTTCTGAAACTTGTTGTAGGAAAAAAATGAAATTAATGAATTTCACACATGGGACAACTATAGCCTGATTTCAAATCAAACTAATGCTTGCTTCACTGGCGATAACGTTTGGTTTTATAAAAAGTTACTTTCTAGGAAATCTTTGTCTCCTTTGGTGCCTCTTTCACAGGTGACATAGAATCGGTTCTTTCTACACTTCGTTGTTGAAAGAAGCTAGCAATGGTCAGTCTGTATGTTCTGCGGAGTCTAGCCAGCCTTCCACTCCGTGTAATGTATTCCTTCTAACCTTCTGCATTTCTTCTAACTGTCACCAGTGTTGTATATGTACCTTTTGATATTATTTGGTGACAAAAGAATGCCTTTTAGTTTGCAATCATAATATTTTCCACATCTGATTTCAACCATTTTTATCACATGAGAAAGGACAAAGAGAATGCATAGGTCCTTGTAGGTATAGACAAAGCCCACACTTCATTTTTAAGGCACTCATGCAACATTATTCTTAATGTGCATTGCTAAAGCATTCATATGCATAAATATACTAACTCTAAAGATTTGGATATTTTTTTGCTGAATTTTTTCTTTTCTGAGGGGAGACATTTTAAAAAGTACTGGATCTTGATTGACTCAAAGACATAGAATATTGCTGAGTTAAATGTAGGCATGTGTGTCTTTGTTTTATTTTCTTCATATATTCGGTGTATATGGTGTCTGTATATGTGTGTTTACATGTGTTTGGGTGTGCATGTGTGCGTGTGCAGACCTAAGGTTGATGTTGGGATGTCATTCTCAATTATTCTCCTAACATATATTGAGACGAGGTCTCTCACTTGAACCAAAACCTCACTGACATAGCTGATCTGACTAGCCAGCTTGCTCCAAGGGACCCCTTGTTTCTGCCTCTGAGTGCTGGGATTAGAGGGACCGCCACACCCAGCTGGCTTTACCCTCTGAATTCTTAAGATTTAGCTGAGGCTGGAAAGATGGCTCAGTGATTAAGAGCACTGGCTACTCTTCCCAAGGTCTTGCGTTCAATTCCCAGCAACCACATGGTGGCTCACAACCATCTGTAATGGGATCTGATGCCCTCTTCTGGTGTGTCTGAAGACAACGATGGTGTACTCATATACATATAATTAATAAATAAATCTTAAAAAAAAAGATTTGACTGAACAACTTTCTGGTCATGCTGCCTTGTTGCTCAAGTAAATATGACATTAGGAATGATTTACATAGCAGTAACACGTAGCCATAGTAGATGTAAATATGTACTTTGAATAATCATCTTCATTTTCAACTTTTCCCTTTTTCTGACTTGTCATCCAGCTTCCTTACAGCTTAGTTGAAATTAGACATTATGGTACTCAGTGCCTCTGTTGGGGCATTCATCACAGGATTTCTGAACTCACAGGGATCTGCCGTCATCCCCTTCCTGAAGCAGAGGAAGAACAGAACCATTCTGCCTGACAACATGGAGGAGTCCAGAGGTGGGTGATGATCATTTTAAGGATGTTGGAAGCAGGCAGAGAGAGCACATGCTACCACAGAATCACTTCTCAGCCCCTTTGGTTGAGTCTGGGGATCCCCACTTCTCTGATACAGGAACTCATTTCATGACCTTCTAGGTGTGATATGAATGAAACCCATAGTTCATTCTTACTTCTCCCAGACACACATACATATGCACACATCCACACACACATGCACACACACATACACACACACCCTAACTCTAAATTAAACTTTTTTTTTTGCTCTGGAGCAAATTGTCTTCTGAGGAGGGGCTGAGGCTTCTCTCCCTTTCTACTAAGATGTCAAAGTTGGCTTTTCTGTCATTTAGCTTTATACAGCAATGCTGGCCCCACCACAAAGTGTTCCCATCTTCTCTGCTTGCTTACTAACCACAGACTTCCAGGCATACATAACACCACAGCACCCAGCTGGAACAGAACAGAGGCAGCGCCCCAGTCCTCAGTTTGTCTTTTGTCATTGATCCTTACCAATAGTTTTTGTTTCTTGTGTTTGACAAAACGTTAAAACTTTGTTTCTCTTACTTTTGTTTAAAAAACAAAAGTGTCATAGGCAGGGGAGGACACCCAGAGAGGTCTGTCAGCTTCCATACCTTGTGGTGAAGTGAGCAGAGGAAGCCCAGAGACCTGCCTGACATGTGGCCCACCTGCAGGAGAAGCCACGACTCTGTGCAATTTGAGCATTGGAAAGTGGATACGAAGACAGAGAGATGAGTGAGATGGTGGTGCGTGATGTGAAACTCACAAAGAATCAATAAAAAGTTTCTTAAAAACATCAGTTTTCTTGCCCTGAACTTGTGCTCGCTGACATTAGTAATGCAGTATGGGTGGGGTGACCAGACACTGGGCTCAGTCACGTGACATGCTTCAGCCCATGAGAGATCAGCAGTCATAACAAGAGAGGAGATTGTAATGGGCTTCAGCATTGGCCCATTGGAGCCTGCTCTCCTGCAACTCAGCAAACCTCAGAAGAAGGTCAATTCCAGGCAAGCCCACTGGTCTCAGGCTGAAGTCCCGTGGAGCAGATATGATACACTCACTTCAGCTTACTGTTGGGAGCCTCTCAAAACTATCAGAATAGAAAGGGAATCACTTTTATCAGCCCTAGCCAATGAATAATGCCCAGAGGTTACAAAGAACACACCTGATAACGGTAATTATGCAAGAAACACTAGGCTGGTACCCTGACCCCATACAAAGGCTGTACCTTACACAGGAATGCTTCTGCGAAGACTTGTGCTAAACTGACTTCCACCAATGCCATTCTTCTTACTGATCCTAGCAGCCAAGGATTATTTTTCTCAGATAGCTTACATAATTCTCACTTGTACCTTTAGAACCTCATTATCTCAGCCTCCTTAGATATACTTACCGTTGACTATAGTGTACACATTGCCATCGCAAAACTCCACCATTCCCAAGGAAATCTCATTTTCCTTGTGAAAATTTCTGCTGGCTGCTGTTTAAGGAGACCAGTCTCAGACAAGTAAGTCTAGCCAAAATCAGGGAAGCCACACAACTGGGCTTGGACTGAGTCAAGAATCAAAGGCATTAGCAGTGCCATTGCACTGAATGTTCATCTGCATTTACTGGTGCAGGCCCTTGGTGTTTTGTACTTGTTAACTAGTTCCCCACTCAGGCAAGCATCTCACTGAACACACACACACTACATACACACACCACACACATACACACCACACACACACACCACACCACACACACACACACACACCACTGACCCATCATCACCTCCTCTGCCTCCCATCTCAGGGATAACTCCTTCCCTATCTCCGATTATCATCAGCATTTGAAACAGCTTTCCTTTCCTCTAGCTCTTGGCTCCTAAATAATTGCCTTCTATCCCAAGTCTTTTTCCTTTTAGCATCTTGTCTCACTCCCTCCTTGAGAGAGATTTTCCTACCCATGAATGCTGCTTTTTACGTACACCCCCGCCCCACTCCATCAACTCTGGGACTGAAGACAGTTTTGTCTTCCCCTCCAACACCACTGGAGCTGCTCATTCTGGGCTAATCATGGTTTCTGAGTTGTTGAATATAGTGAATAAAACCTTGAGTTTCTTATACTTCATGCATACTATCTTTGCAGGTTTCTACATTTTGACAATCCACTCATTCCCAAAGCCTCTTTTCCTTCCCCTTGACATGATCCCCACCTGGGTCTCCTCTGCCGAGCCTCACATTGCCTCGTGGGCATTCTTATGTTTTTCCTCTTAGGTATTACTTTGTTTCCTAGGGGTATTCTCTTATTCCTGTACACAGAGCAAACTCATTCCTACCTCATCACCTTGTACACAAGAATAGGGCAAAGAGCAAAGACTCCCAGTCTCTCAGTCTCATCTATCCCCTCCCTGTGCTCCAGACACATGGAGTCTATTGGATATGCCATAAACAAAAAGGAGAGGTCTAAAATCTAACTCACCTCTTTTGGATGGTCTTCCTTCTTGATTCACCTTCTCAGTGAATGATACCATCTCCTTCCAATGGCTGAAGCCACAATCCTCTTAGTTTCTCTCTTGCCTCTTTTCCTATTCCAACCTATTTCCATATCTTGTTAACACCCACTTCCTACACTATCTTCAGTCTGTTTACATCTCTCCATCCCATGCCAGTGACTGAGTCCAGGCTACTGCAATCATTCCTTTGATCTTTACATCACCAGGCTCCCGACTTGTTTCCTGTCCACACTTCTCATAGCTAGCTCGGCCTACCTTCTTACACCATCCAGACACACCTGCCTAGAGGTGGTACCCCCTCACTCACACAGCCTTGTGAGCTCTCACATCAATCATTAATCAAGGTAATACCCTCAAACATTTGCCTACTGACCAGTCTTATGAAGGGATTTTCTCCATTAAAATTCCCCTTTCCCAAATGACTCTTTCCTGGGACAAATTGAGAAAAAAAAAAAAAAAAAAAAACCAGGACACTGTCTATCAAACAGAAAAATGATTGATTGCTTTTGTCTATTGCTTGGTTTTCTGTTGGCTGGAATCATGGAAAGGTATTTGTGATCTTGGTCCTAGCTTGTTTCTTCAGCGTTCCCTCCTGATGGTTCCTTCTTTGAGTTAGTGAAAATGTAAGGAACTTCTGGAACTTTTTCAAAGAGACCTTATTTTTTTTTTTTCCTTCTTGAATCTTTTATACCTTCAGTCCTATCCTGAAATGAAAATATCCAAGTCTTGTCCTAGCAGGCCAAGTCCTATGTCCTCCAAACCACTCTTCTTACTTAGTACTTCCCCTTACACCCAATGGCCTTGTTCCTAGCCCATGGTCTGGGATGATATTCCTACAGGCAGGAATGATATCCTGTTAGTCACTATATCATCAGAAGTCACCACATTCGGGAACAAATAACTGCTCAGTAAACAGTTAACTGAGTGTTCAAGATCAAATATTTCTCTACCTTATATACTGCCAAACTAACGTCTTTTAGCTCCTCACAGGTTTCTTCTTCTTGCCTATCATGCACAAATTGATTTTTTCTCCTTTTATTGGCACAATCTTTAGGTCCTATAAAAATGTCCTCAATTCTCTTTACTACCTATGTCAGAGCAATAAGCATTTCAAGTTTTCTGTCTGTAATGACTGCCATATGGGGGCATGATCCTCTAATGCCAAAGTTATTGTGAAAACAAACTGCGCTACCTCCAGATCTCCTCCCACTTTAAAGGACCCACTAAAATTGATTGTGTGGAATAGGCTTTTAAAAAATGTCTCCCTCAAGGAGGAAATCTAGACAGGGAGGGCTGTTACCTCAGAAAACACAGCCTATTTGGAGACCCAGCATGTCTCACTTGACTGAACAGGAGGTAATAGTGCCCATTGGCACGGTGTTATCAGAGTCTGTGTCTGGCTACACTAATGGGCTCAGGGTTCTGAAAGATTTGGAAGACAAATGATCTGGCTTCCGCTTTGCAAGTCTTTGGGAGTGAGTCGGGTATGACGGGGACAATTCATGCTTGTGTGATAGGAACAGCAGTGCATACAGCATTGTAGCAAAAAATGTCTTGTTTGTGGGTATCATGTATTCTCAGAACTGGTAAACTAGAGCTTCACAGTTCCATACCTAAAAGCTTGTCACTGTGTGAAGTTTGATCATGTTATCACCAGGATTGTACCAATGTACACACACACACACACACACCACACACACACACACTTCATTCTGGGACTTCTATTTACTATCTTCTATGATCTCAAATAGATAACAGCCATAGACTGTTATAACATATTTCTAACTTCCACTTGAGGTCCTACATTTCAACATTGGAAGTGAGAGTCCTGTTATAATAAAGAATAACCAAGCTGGAGTTTTGTCTCAAAATAGAGAGGAAAGCTCTGAATTCTATTTACAGAATTTTTGTGTGTTCATGAAGTCAGTTGGCTTTCCTTCTATTTTTATTTTTATTTATGTGAATGCATGTGTGCCTACATGTTTCTATATGCACTGCATGTATGCAAGTATCCACAGAGGTCAGAGGGTATCAGATTCCCTGAAACTGGAATTAAAGGAGATATGGGCTTCCATGTGAGTTCTGGGAACTGAAGCCAGGTCTTCTGCAAGAACAGTAAGTCCTCTTAACCACTGAGCATCTCTCCAGCCCTAGGGGGCTGGTTCTCTTGATCTCTGGTCTTTGTGTTCAGCACCAGAATGAAATGTGTTCTCAGAAGTTTAAACACATAATCTGGACAGACACCAAGAGGAAAATGACAATAGACAGAGCTGATTAGAAACCGAGGCAAGATCCCCAGAGGTCAGATAACCGAGGGAAGCTCCTATTGGTGACAGGGGAGCCGTGTGCTGTCAGTTGTTTTTGCAGGTTCTGATGTTTTTCACAGCAGTCAGATTGTTTTTCTTTAAACAGAGAAACTACGCTATTGTAGTGTCAATAGGGTGAATCGAAAAGCATAAAGAAACATATTACACAGCAGAGAGAGAAATGCTGAGATGGGGAAGTGTGGGCCGCAGCAGAGAAGCAGAAATGAGTCTTAGAGAAAGGGTATGTACGATGGAAGGTCAGCCAGCCTGCCAACCTCTGGCCTGCCAAGAGCGTTACCGGCCCACCTCCACCCTGGGGTGCAGAACCTGCTTTCATAACCCTGCCAGACCTTTGGTTTTCATTGGAAGAAATAGAGTTTAATATGTATACTGTTCTGAATATTCTCTTTCTAACTGTTGAAAAAAATCACAAGAGCATAAGCAATGTGCTTCTAATGACTTTGCAAGGCAGTGGAGTCCTGAAACTTTTGATTACTTAATAACTCCATGTATAAATGCATGTATGTATATATGTATGTGTATGTATAATTATTAATCATATACACACATTGTAAACATGTCCTTCATATGTACAACACACATATGAAGCATATATAAAAACAGAAGCTTAAGCTATAGGAGACAGACAATCAAACACAGTATTTTCTTTCGATTTCCTATCACCTGCTAGGTTCACTGTTATGGAGGTGAGTCACAGGCAAGAAGAGAAACTTCTTTAAGGCCTTGTGTGTAGGCATATCAAGCAGAGGAAAAGTCAGAAGCTAGAAAATGGTTAGGAGAGGAAGTTTACTTGGACTTCTTGTTTCTAGCAATTTCTTTCCTTTCCAAACCAAACAAGAAATAACCTTTAAAGAGGGAATAGAATGTTCCTAAAAGCTCATAAACCTGAGACAGTACAGAAGGGCTTTGAAAATAACACAGCCACGGAAGCCTACAGCTGCTCTCCTTACTAGAGTCTTGCGTTTTCATGGCCATGTTGGGGCAGGTGTGTGCAGGCACTAGGTTCCCACAGAGTAAGGAGATGGAATGACAGGTGTCTCTACATGCACTACCCTCAGTGAAGGAATGGACTAGGGCAAACTGCACAAACAAGGTGGATGAAGGTTTGTGGCTAAGGCCTGAGTCCCATGGAAGTTTTGGATTTGATTTTACACTGCTTGTATGTACGCTCAAAACAAAAGGACTAATATTAGTGAGCAGGTAGTTAAAGCAGCCCTGCATTGAAAGCAAAGCCAATGCAAACTGTCTCTGAAGAAATAGGCTACACACACACACACACACACACACACACAGAGAGAGAGAGAGAGAGAGAGAGAGAGAGAGAGAGAGAGAGAGAGAGGAGAGAGAGAGAGAGAGAGATTCTCCCAGGATTCCCACAGATAAAGTCCTGAGAAAGATACAGAGAAACCAGATACAAGTCTAAACACAGTTCCAGAGAGAGATAGCAGAGAAAACAGATAAGAGAGGTATCGTATGAGAAGAATATATGCTGAGAAGTTTCTGGATTTGCAACTGTAACAAATTCCAACCAGGATAATAAAAAGAAATCCACACTTTGCCACATTGTGGTTAAACATCTTTAACATTTTAACACCAAAGGCAAAGAGAAGATCTCAAAAGTAGCTGGAGGAGAAAGTCAGATCTTAGGCACAGTCATGGACTGACATCACCTCCTCAGCAGCTACAGAGGAAGCCAGCAGCAAGGGACCGTGTCTCTAAAGGGCTAGGAGAAACTAAGGGCCCTGAAGCTTAGTGTGTCTGTTAAACCATTTTTGGGAGAAACAGAAAAGGGGAGAATATCTTTCAAAGAAATGTTAGGAGAGCTTGATGCTAGCAGAACTTCCTAAATAATCTCTCTTGTGAACCTTCCTTCTCCCCAGAGAATAGATCTCAGGCAGGACATTGGCCATGAGATGCACCAGACAGAATTTCTCCATAACAAGCTGCCTTCTCTCTAGGCCACTTCCAGCTCTTCTGTATTGCTAGTTCTGTGTTCTCAGGGTTCCCTGGACAGGGTAAGTGTGCTGCCCCTCTCTTCTACCTCATGTAGAAACTGCATGGAGAAGCTATGGAGGAGTTCTCTGTACTTTTAGAGTAGGCTGTCTTCACCCCATGTGAAAAATTAGATTCTATTCCTACACTCTCAGGATGGCTCTTCCTAGGCTCCCAAGGAGGCAGGGCCTGCTCACTTGACACAAGAACTAGATTAATGTCCTTTGTTTTCCAACCAGCCTAATAATTCATCCCCATTTACAGTAGTTCAATTTACTTGTTACCATTTGGTATTTGGAAGCCACTAATAGCACTGTCAGGTAAAGTGAAAGAAAAGCAATGGGGAAAACACCAGGAGGCATAATTAAAATGAAGTGCTAATAACTCTGCCCATCAAAAAACCCCTTTCATTGTGGCTTCAGCACAGTTCATTAAGCAGACCCGCCAGCTGGAAAGGAGCAGGCAGAGCGTGTGCCAGAGTGGGCCTGTCCTCCAGGCCTGGAACACAAGTCTTTCTTTCTTCCCATCCTCGTGGCCCTGGGGGACCAGTTTGTCAAGTGTCCCGATGAAGCAAGAGCCCTGGGGAATCCTCAGCAGCCCCTTCCCACATAGGAGTGCCGGCCCTGCAGTGAATGTTCCAGAAGGGAATCTTTGTAGCATCATGTGGGCTATAGAGGCTGGATTCACTTTTCTTCAGGGTCTTGACCATCTATACTGGCTGATTTTGTGTGTCAACTTGATACAAGCTGAAGTTATCACAGAGAAAGGAGCCTCCCTTGAAGAAATGTTTCCATGAGATCCAGCTGTAAGGCATTTTCTCAGTTAGTGATCAAGGGCGGGAGGGCCCATGTGGGCGGTGCCATCCCTGGGTTGGTGGTCCTGGGTTCTACAAGAAAGCAAGCTGAGCAAGCCAGGGGAAGCAAGCTAGTAAGTAACATCCCTCCATGGCCTCTGCATCAGCTCCTGCTTCCTGACCGGCTTGAGTTCCAGTCCTGACTTCCTTTGGTGATGAACAGCAATGTGGAAGTGTAAGCTGAATAAATCCTTTCCTCCCCAACTTGCTTCTTGGTCATGATGTTTTGTGCAGGAATAGAAACCGTGACTAAGACACCATCTATGACAGTAAACCTTTATCTTAGGATGGAGGGACTGTACTGACAGAGGTTCAAATATGAGCAAGTAGACAAATTCATAATTTTCAAATAATGTAACGCTTCCATTGTCCTTCACAGAAAATGAGAGTCCATGCATGGAGCCAGCTTCATTTGTTACATAGAATATACTTGATAAAATGGAGATTGTCAGCAATCCCATCTGTGGACAGAGACCTCGAGGGGAGTAACCAAGCAACAGCAAGCAGTCCCATGACTCCCAGGCTCAGGTTTCCAGTCCTTTTTTATTCAAAGACAACCTGAGAGGCAACCCAGGAAGATGTAGGATAACATTGGTTCAGATCTGCTAAACTCTCCTTGTGAGCCAGGGGATGGTGCTCAAAGGGTCCCCACTTGTTAGCATACCCAACTGTCACAGAAGCCCTAGCACATGGGTGTTATCTTATTCCCATTCTACAGATCGGGAACTAACGCTTTGACAGGGATAGTTTCTTGTCCCAGATCATACATTTATTGGAACCTTTGCCCTTAATCTTTTTTGTATTTCCTTTTGTCTCCTCCATGCCTGTCATCTCTTCTTTCCTCTTTATTCCTCTCCTCTCTAAACAAGGGTTTGGGAGATTCTAAAATGTAGGCAAATATTTTCAGTGGTAAATAATGTTTCCTTGATTCCCCAGTGTATGCATAGAGTGGGTTCTTAGTCTAGGTTGGGTTTTTCTGGCTTGCTTTTTTAGGAAGGAAGATTCTGATTAAAGCATTTGTTCTTGAAGCTAATGACATGAGACACAGCAGGCATGCTATGGATGACAGGAAACCTGGCAGTGTGACTTAGGGCTGGGATTAATGAGCCATCACTTCATCTTTGTGACCCAACTCTGGAGACACATTAGGGCTGTCCTAAGTCTGGCATCTCTAAATACATCCAGGTGCAAAGGTTTTGGCTTCCTTGTCCACAGTCTGGAAAGTTCCATAATGGAAGGGTCTGTCCAGAAGCTTCTATACCACACCTCCCACAAAGCAGGTGTGCATGTTGGGCTGCCAGCAGCTAAGATGACTATTTCACAGTGTCACATGAAAGGTTTATTAAACTTGGGAAGCACCAGAGCTTTGTTTGTGACTGGCCAGACTCTGAGTCTATCTCTGTTATCAGTGTCACCCATTATGTTCACTGTCACAGTGTTACTAGGATGTGTAATGCCCTGCAATTGTTCTTGGTTTGAGCCCATTGACTAGGCAGTATGTCTGAGAAGTCTCCGTCAATAGGTCTAGCATACATGATTGAACTCTTCTTTGAGTTACACAAACACTCCCAGCCATTCACAGGCAGGAAAGACGTCATTGTGGACAGAGACACAGCAAAAGACAAGTTGGGATTTTCTAAGTCACACTATTTTGAGGCCCCCCCCATAAGACAAACATTAAAAAGTGGCGAAAAGTGGCATTTTTAGGCAAGAAGTGGCATTTCTAGGCAGTTGTTAGAGCTTATGTGAATAAGGCAGGAGATACTGAAGACCAACTTCATTAGCGTCTTCATGTCTCTCGCACTTGGTGACAGGCAAATGCATGGAAGAAGAATGTCCAGATGTAGTAATAATTATTCAATCTGCCAAATTTGTTGTCCGAAGGAGACCAGTAAAGGAAGACACAACTCAATAATTATGGTATAAATAGCACGCCTAGATTGGGCAGATTTACCACTACACTACTCTAATCCCTGGCTATGAGATCCCTTATAACTTGTAGTTTATCCAGGCCACGTGGTTGTCCTTCCGGCTCCAGCTCCTCAGTCATCGGCTTCCTTCTACCTCTGCTTCCTTCTGCTTGACTTCCTCCTGCTTCTACCTCTACCTCTGTCTCTGCTTCTCCTTTTATATCGAATTCCTCTCACTCTCTCCTCCCCTAAGCCTTTTCTCCACCTCCCCTTCTACTGCCCAATCTCTGGCTCTAGCTTTATTTTACAGGTTTAATTGGACAGAAGGTTTACAAGATGTCATCTGTGTACAGATTCAATCATCCCAATGCAGCCCCTCCCAGGAAAGTGAAACTAGGATCAAAATACAAGGCTGGGGCTATCCACAACACCCAGATATAGATGCCATTTTGTTACAGATGACCATTCAAGCATAGGTTATAATCAACTGAAAGTCTTTATTTCAGCTGCTGGAACCACATCCTGGTATCTCAGTTGAAGCTAAGTCAGCTAAGACATCCTGACCTTGGGTTCTGAGAACTTGGGTTCTTTCTAGCATTTGGATGAGGAGATGAAGATGGAGGAAGCATGAGATGGAGCTGCCAATTGGACAGGCATGGGAGGTGAGGCATGTGTTGACTGCTCTGGACAACAAACCACCCACAAAGGAGAGGAGAATGAGATGAATGAGATTCTTCGGTGTGACACTGGGTCCTGCTCTCTACACTTCATCAAGAAGGAATTTCTTTGGCCATTTGGAGGTGAGAGAAGAGCTGAAGTAAAAGGACTAAAATGTCTGCTGTTTGTTCCGCTGACCAGTCTTATGGTGGTCATAGGTGGGGTCATCTCTCTGTTAAGTCTGTATTGTTTCCTTCCCTCAACACTGTTTCCACTCATCCTCTAACCTCCATTAAATGATCATTTTCCCGCAAAGCAGCCTCCTGGAGATGGCATCAAGACCCCCTTGCCCTCTGGCCTATAGTTGTGTTGTGCCAAGTGGAAGTACTATCAGATATCAGAGAATAGAAGAAAGATTAGGGAATTGGAGAAACAAACCCAGGAATCAAGGGTCCTTGCTTCATTGTCATCTTCTGGCAGGGGCTGAATGACCCTGCCTCATGAATATAGATGGAACTGGGCAGGGTCAGGGGTGGGAATGGCTTTGCAGAGTTAATGGTTTCTGGCACCAACTCAAGGCTTGTGAAAGGGAAGGATGAGGAAAGTAGGGGAGAAAGGATCTCACATGGAAAGACAGAGGCAAAGCACAGGAAAGGGAAGGAGAGAAATAATTGCAATGATTGAATGAGAGCCCTTGCTCTTTGCTAAGTAGGCTGCTCACGTCTTAGTCCCTTAATACCCCTTTTGGAAATAGATATTTATTTATCATACATAATCCAGTGACTAAACTGCTACTAAAAAAACAAATGTTAGTAATTTTTACATCAGAATAATTTGTTAGGCTTTTAAAATTAAGCATTCTGTGGTGTAGAAATTATTTAATCCCAATCTGGGGGGTTTTACCCTGTCTTTAACCATTTAGTTTCTGCATAAAAGACACATGCAACCTCTATATTTATAAGAAGCCTTAATGAGCACAGGAGCTGGTCAGATATCTATCTTCTATGTTATTATGTCTATTTCCCAGCCAATAATTCCATTATATATTTTGCCATGTTTTGTTTAGACTGCTCTTAACTCCAACTAGCCTACCCATATGGCCATAATTTTATGACTCACCTAACCCATAGTGGTTTCCTTCTTCATTCACCTTCTTCCCCCTCCTGGTTCCCCCAATCCTAGGCCCTGGAACCCTAAACCCCACCTATGTCTCTTCTGCTCAGCTATTGGCTGTTGGCATCTTTATTCACCAATCAGAAATAACTTGAGGGCAAGGTCATATAGCATCACTTGGGGGTCTACTTCAGACTCTTTCTCTGGGGCAACCAGGTCTTGGGGGCCTGCACTTAGCATTATAATACATAGCAACAGAAACGAAACTCAACAATTCTGACTCTTCAAAGAATAGAAACACATTTAAAGATTTATCTCTTCCATCCTTTTACAGTATCCAACTTAAACATCTGAATAGCTCAGTAACTATGTCTGAAGAGATACCCTAGACACAGCTTTCCCATTGGCCAAAAGCTCTAGGCTTTGGTGGTCTATCTGCTTACTGACCATTGTTCAAGTTCTATTCCCCTTCTGAGAGTATCTTGAATAAACCCTGTCTCATTGGTTGTGGGGTCTTTGTGGTTTTCCTGCCCACAAGGATCTACTGACTTTTATAATAAGGACTGATTCTTAAGAACTGCATCAAAAAAGCAAATAAAAACCCTTACTATTGATTATCTTCTCTCATAGGGCAAGGCCCATAAACATTAAAATATTAGAAGCAAAAGAAATAAAATACCTGGATATTCTTTGCTCTGGGTCATTCTTTTCTGCCACTTCACTTAAATCTTGTAAATATCACACACCACACACACACACACACACACACACACACACACACACACAATCAAGCTGCATAAAAGTAAGCTGAGGTGGAGAAGCTAAACACAGCCATTCTTTACAACTCTACGTGCTCCCTGACCAAGAGCCTTTCTTCAGGCTGGAGTTCTACACCTGCTGAGAAACTGGGTGATGGAAACTGAAGGGGAAAGAATTGGGCTAGTACTCTATTTGAATTACAGACTTTCAGAGAAGGGCTACTTTGGCCTAACTTAATGTTAAACAGCAAGAACAAGAACAACCCCTCAAAATCCTATTAGTTAGCACCTCTTCTTTCATTCTTTATCACAAGTTGCCTCCCAAAGTAAATTCATTTGTGATTTGGACAATGAATGTTTCAAGGAGAAATGAAACTAAACATTTTTAGTTGAGATTTGACAAAACAAAAGCAAGCAAAGAAACAAACAAACCTAGAAATCCAATGAGATCTTCCTTTGGAAGAGTATCTAAAGGACTCCCTCTTCCTCTGTTTCAGGGGCTCCTGCACTGCGCAGTCCCATCTGGACTACTCAGTGGTTGTCCCATCTTCTATGGCCTCTAGCTCATGCGCTGGTCTGGGCTGATCTCTAGTCTCCCAGTTCAAGACATTCGGATTCAATGAAATTCTCATCCCATCTCTACTAATCTCCAGCTCAGAGATGAGGAAGTAGATTAGAGGGCTTGAGGAGAGCCCTGGAGGTTAGAGAAGTGATGTGAGAGCAAAAAAGAATTGCCAAGGGTTGACATCTCTAACTTGTTAGGACTGCACTGTGATGGCTTTGACAGCCACACTCATTCATGAGACCCAAGACAGAGAATACTTGGATCCACTGGGACTCCGGATAGCCAGTGGGACATGCCAGTGAAGGTAAGCTCAGAGGGCAGAGAAGAGCATTGGAAAGGTGTCAGTGGAATGAGGAACTATGAAGAATACGTAGTAGAGCTGGAGAGATGGCTCAGTGGTTAAGTGCACTCATTGTTCTTGCAGAGAACCTGAGTTCAGTTTGCAGCACCTACATGGTGGCTCACAACTCTCTGTAACTTCAGTTCCAGAGGATCTGATGCTTCTATCCCTGAGCTAGAAAGGTCACAGATCCCAGCATTTAGGTAATGTAACCTTCTTTCTCTACCTTCTGACTAGGGAGGGTGCTCTAAAGAAAGAGCCATTATTTCTTGAGCTCAAACTAACCTTTCTGTGTGGGTTTTCTCTTGTCTGGCCTCCATGTTACTCTGTGAAAATGAACTTTCTGTATCGCTGCTGTGTCATCCCCAACAAGCATGGCTCCCCTTGCCCTCTGGCCTATAGTTGTGTTGTGCCAAGTGGAAGTACTATCAGATATCAGAGAATAGAAGAAAGATTAGGGAATTGGAGAAACAAACCCAGGAATCAAGGGTCCTTGCTTCATTGTCATCTCTTGGCAGGGGCTGAATGACCCTGCCTCATGAATATAGATGGAACTGGGCAGGGTCAGGGTGGGAATGGCTTTGCAGATTAATGGTTTTCTGGGCACCAACTCAAGGCTTGTGAAAGGGAAGGATGAGGAAAGTAGGGGAGAAAGGATCTCACATGGAAAGACAGAGGCAAAGCACAGGAAAGGGAAGGAGAGAAATAATTGCAATGATTGAATGAGAGCCCTTGCTCTTTGCTAAGTAGGCTGCTCACGTCTTAGTCCCTTAATACCCTTTTGGAAATAGATATTTATTTATCATACATAATCCAGTGACTAAACTGCTACTAAAAAAACAAATGTTAGTAATTTTTACATCAGAATAATTTGTTAGGCTTTTAAAATTAAGCATTCTGTGGTGTAGAAATTATTTAATCCCAATCTGGGGGGTTTTACCCTGTCTTTAACCATTTAGTTTCTGCATAAAAGAACATGCAACCTCTATATTTATAAGAAGCCTTAATGAGCACAGGAGCTGGTCAGATATCTATCTTCTATGTTATTATGTCTATTTCCCAGCCAATAATTCCATTATATATTTTGCCATGTTTTGTTTAGACTGCTCTTAACTCCAACTAGCCTACCCATATGGCCATAATTTTATGACTCACCTAACCCATAGTGGTTTCCTTCTTCATTCACCTTCTTCCCCCTCCTGGTTTCTCCCCAATCCTAGGCCCTGGAACCCTAAACCCCACCTATGTCTCTTCTGCTCAGCTATTGGCTGTTGGCATCTTTATTCACCAATCAGAAATAACTTGAGGGCAAGGTCATATAGCATCACTTGGGGGTCTACTTCAGACTCTTTCTCTGGGGGAACCAGGTCTTGGGGGCCTGCACTTAGCATTATAATACATAGCAACAGAAACGAAACTCAACAATTCTGACTCTTCAAAGAATAGAAACACATTTAAAGATTTATCTCTTCCATCCTTTTACAGTATCCAACTTAAACATCTGAATAGCTCAGTAACTATGTCTGAAGAGATACCCTAGACACAGCTTTCCCATTGGCCAAAAGCTCTAGGCTTTGGTGGTCTATCTGCTTACTGACCATTGTTCAAGTTCTATTCCCCTTCTGAGAGTATCTTGAATAAACCCTGTCTCATTGGTTGTGGGGTCTTTGTGGTTTTCCTGCCCACAAGGATCTACTGACTTTTATAATAAGGACTGATTCTTAAGAACTGCATCAAAAAAGCAAATAAAAACCCTTACTATTGATTATCTTCTCTCATAGGGCAAGGCCCATAAACATTAAAATATTAGAAGCAAAAGAAATAAAATACCTGGATATTCTTTGCTCTGGGTCATTCTTTTCTGCCACTTCACTTAAATCTTGTAAATATCACACACACACACACACACACACACACACACACACACACACACACACAATCAAGCTGCATAAAAGTAAGCTGAGGTGGAGAAGCTAAACACAGCCATTCTTTACAACTCTACGTGCTCCCTGACCAAGAGCCTTTCTTCAGGCTGGAGTTCTACACCTGCTGAGAAACTGGGTGATGGAAACTGAAGGGGAAAGAATTGGGCTAGTACTCTATTTGAATTACAGACTTTCAGAGAAGGGCTACTTTGGCCTAACTTAATGTTAAACAGCAAGAACAAGAACAACCCCTCAAAATCCTATTAGTTAGCACCTCTTCTTTCATTCTTTATCACAAGTTGCCTCCCAAAGTAAATTCATTTGTGATTTGGACAATGAATGTTTCAAGGAGAAATGAAACTAAACATTTTTAGTTGAGATTTGACAAAACAAAAGCAAGCAAAGAAACAAACAAACCTAGAAATCCAATGAGATCTTCCTTTGGAAGAGTATCTAAAGGACTCCCTCTTCCTCTGTTTCAGGGGCTCCTGCACTGCGCAGTCCCATCTGGACTACTCAGTGGTTGTCCCATCTTCTATGGCCTCTAGCTCATGCGCTGGTCTGGGCTGATCTCTAGTCTCCCAGTTCAAGACATTCGGATTCAATGAAATTCTCATCCCACTCTCTACTAATCTCCAGCTCAGAGATGAGGAAGTAGATTAGAGGGCTTGAGGAGAGCCCTGGAGGTTAGAGAAGTGATGTGAGAGCAAAAAAGAATTGCCAAGGGTTGACATCTCTAACTTGTTAGGACTGCACTGTGATGGCTTTGACAGCCACACTCATTCATGAGACCCAAGACAGAGAATACTTGGATCCACTGGGACTCCGGATAGCCAGTGGGACATGCCAGTGAAGGTAAGCTCAGAGGGCAGAGAAGAGCATTGGAAAGGGTGTCAGTGGAATGAGGAACTATGAAGAATACGTAGTAGGAGCTGGAGAGATGGCTCAGTGGTTAAGTGCACTCATTGTTCTTGCAGAGAACCTGAGTTCAGTTTGCAGCACCTACATGGTGGCTCACAACTCTCTGTAACTTCAGTTCCAGAGGATCTGATGCCTTCTATCCCTGAGCTAGAAAGGTCACAGATCCCAGCATTTAGGTAATGTAACCTTCTTTCCTACCTTCTGACTAGGGAGGGTGCTCGTAAAGAAAGAGCCATTATTTCTTGAGCTCAAACTAACCTTTCTGTGTGGGTTTTTTTCTTGTCTGGCCTCCATGTTACTCTGTGAAAATGAACTTTCTGTATCGCTGCTGTGTCATCCCCAACAAGCATGGGCTCCGAATCACAGCCTGACTGAAGTAAATTGTACAAATCATACCAGGTAGGCTCTTTTCAGTATCTTACTTGTATTGCTAGTTTTTCTCTTAACACAGAAAATTAAAATTGAGATAATTGAAATAATGTTCCTTTTTAAAAAAATTAAAATTTTCTAAATTAGCTACTGAGCAATTCAGATAAGGCAGAAGGAACAGGGGCTTCTATGAGTCAGGCAGCCACACTAGTTTGTCTTGTTAAAAAACCTCCCAATTATAAATGTTAAAACTGAATATACTCAAAAAAAGCTCAGTAGCTTTTGTAAAAACCTAAAGAAATTCATTCACAGAGAAACAACAACAACAAACAAAGAAACAAAAAACCAACAATGGAAAACAAAAAACAAAAATCCCAAAAACTACCACCACCAACAACAAAAAATCCGGGTTTCATCAGCTCTTTCTCAGAGACGCTGACAGAAACTCTGTGCCTGAGCTGCCCCCATTCATCTCATTTTCCTCCTTTTCATTTCATCTCACATCTCAGCAGCAAGCTTATCTGGACTCCATTTCCAACATCTTCCACATTATCCTCGTAGTGTCTTTGTAACTATTCACTGCATTGAAGTTTAGAATGCAGTTTTCTTGAAAGATAACAGCAGAAGCAGAATTCTTATAAAGGAATGTCACTGGGGTTTGAAGAGCAGGGACGAGTTGGTGGGCAAGATAAGACCCTCCCTTCACGTTAGGACCAAAGAAACCTGAAATCCTTAAGAAGGCTAATTATGAACTGCATACTTCAGAGGCAATGCCAAATAGATATATTATACTTTACAGTAAAGAAAAATCACCTCCTGTAGAAAAGCCAGGACAAAAATTCCATTCAATCATCATTTACACAAGAACTTGCAGTCCCGTATGACTTATCCCTTATCGCTTCAAGCATTACGTCATTTATTCCCAGCTCAGCTCAATTCCCTTGTGTTGAATGGCTTCCTTTACTGAAATTGATCTTTGTTAATACCAGGCATAATGTGTTCTCCATCTTTTAAAGGAAACCGATGGACTCTTGCCATGACAGGACATAACTGGAAATCTATGTACTCCGGACACCAATTCCCCATCAATATGCTGAAATGTCTTTTCTTTAAAAATAACAACCTTGCATGAATTTGATCACTTTCCCAAATTAGTGTAATTGATGCACCCCGAAGCCTTAATGATTCAGAAAGTGCAGACTCGGTGGATATTTAAATAGCTATTTTGCAGAGAGGTAAAATATGGGCCAATTCACTGCAGACACATTCCCCTATTTTTGGTAATGTTCAGAGCTTTGTTGAGGGAAGGCCAATGTCAGGAAGGTTTCTCTTAAATGACAAAGAGGGCAGATGCTTCCCACTAGCACGGTCCCCTTCTTCTCAATGCCTTTAGTGAAAGATCCAAAAGTCTACATTTGAAATGATAATAGGAATTACTTCCAAATTCATTGCTTCCAAAATTCAGATGAAATTCAGTTTCCTTGCCTACAACAGCTTAGCTGACAGTTTCTTCTTTAGAGGATTACTCATTTATGTGGAATCTACATGAAGTACAAAGAAGTCTGGAAAAGACCTCTGGGTCCTTAGAACTTTGTCCCACAGGACACCCTTACTTCCTCCAGCACAGCTGTGATAAGGATGCACAGAATGCCAGGGTTACTCATTGAAGGAATACACCAACAAATAAACTCAAATTCAAGCACCTTATAGGCATGCCCCCAGATGCCTATTAACTAGAAGGAACTGGATGGACTGCCTCAGGATAAAACGATAGTGAGTGTGTCTTCACTCATCATTCCTGGACCCTCGGTAAACATGAATAATCAATCATAGAATTCGTCTACAACATGACCTTCAAAATATCTCATAAGGCAATGTTCCAGGCAGCCGCTATCAATTGTTTAGCATTTACACCAGGCATAAAGCCCCCAAGGGTTTCTAAATAATTGTTAAATCATAAATGCTCCCTCGAGCTGATGTTTAAGGCATGAAGGCATGAAGGTATGATGGCCGCCTCCTTGGGTTGTTGGGGCTATCCTGCCCCTAGCCCTACCCACCTAAAGAGGAGTGGGAGAACAGTCCAAAACCATGGTCTCTTTAAAGATAGGTCACGTGTCTCCATCCTGAATGGTGCTGCAGAGGGTTTTATTTCTCTCTTTTCTGTCTGGTGATCTGCAACCTCATTCACACTGCTTTTCTTCTCAGGTGACAAAGCCTATTCTCACTGTGGTCACTGCACTTCTTAGACTTGCCTTAGAAATGTGCTAAAATCTCTCCACCTTGCTTCTGACTTCAGTTGGCTTTCCTCCACCTGGGCCTTACTGTGGCTCACTGTCTTAGGTAGGGTTTCATTGCTGTGAAGAGATACTATGACCAAAAACATTTAACTGGGGCTAGTTTACAGTTTCAGAGGTTCAATCCATTATTTTCATGGCAGGAAGCATGGTGACCTGCAGGCAGACATGGTGCTGGAGGAGCCAAGATAGCCAGGAGGAGACAGTTTTCTTCAGACAGCCAGAAGGAGGCTCTCTTCCTCACAGGGTGGAGCCTGACTACAGGAGGCCTCAAAGCCTGACTACACAGTGATACACTTTCTCCAACAAGGCCACACCTACTCTTACAAGGCCACACTTCCTGATAGCACCATTTCCCATGGGCCAAGCTTATTCAAACCACCACATTTCATTCTCTGTCCTCCAAACACATGAGTCTATGGGGGCCAAACACTACCACACTCACTTAGACACTTGCTAAGTCCACAGCACCTCCCCTGCTCCAGTGTCTGCTTGCAGGCCTCTGACTACTTGCCTGTAGTTCCAATGACTTACAGCAAGTCAGGTACATTGTGCTGGATGGTTCTCAAGGTTGCCAGCCTCTGTCTGGGAAAGATCCAGCATATATTTGGTGCTGTGTATATGTCTGTCCACTTCTTTAAATCTAGTTTACTTTTCAAAATAAACCCAGGAAGTTGAAAGAGCACCATTATCAATACGGGGGAAGATGAGAACTTCAGAGTTGTTAAATGGTGTATCCAGAACAGGGCCACAGAGCTGGTAGATGGCAAGGAGGAGGGGTCAGGTCTGACTCCAGACTCTGGAACCTTTCTACTCACCATGCCCCCTGGGCAGGTGCTTGCATTTAGGGTTCTATAGCACATGGCAGCTACCTTGACCTGCTCTCTCTTTCCTACCACTTCTGGCCAGCTCTTCTCCTTCAACAGTCTTTCAGCCTCCTGTGGCCCATGTGAGGGGGAGGGGGAAGCAACAGCAGCTTTCTTTGTGTCTGAGAAGCTCAGTGATTTTGCAGCATGGGGTCTTATAATTAACTAAATAGGATCTTTCACAACAAGACCATCTCACTTGTTTTTATTACCACATTAAAATGTGAATCTTAAGCAAAACAAGAATATAAATCTTAGTGGAGGAAGTTGGAGCTTAAAAACAATATATACTTAATTCAGTTCTCAGTAGAAAAGCCTTTCAACAGAAAAACCTTTACTGAAGGCTACAGGTCTTTATTTATCTTCTTTCTTCTCTTTCTTTCTTTCTTTCTTTCTTTCTTTCTTTCTTTCTTCTTCTTTCTTTCTTTCTTTCTTCCTTTCTTTCTTCCTTTCTTTATTCTCATTTGTTGTCTCCAGTAAGGGTGTTATAGAAAGAGCATGTAACTAAGCGTAGTTTGGGGATGTGATGAATGAATGGGAAGATTGTCTGGGTCCTAGCAGGATTCTGGAGGAATAGTCAATAAGGTATCCAAGAGCAAGATTCTTTAGACTGAAGTTGTTCAATGTTTTCTCCCTTGGTTGCTTCTAGCATTTGAATGGTCTTCGTTTTTAGAGAACTGAGTTGGGCACCATAGGACGTTTACTTTCCTGGGAACAGACCCCTCTTTTTCCAAGTATCCCAGACATTGCTCCCCTCTTGTCCGGTATGTGTCTCTAGAACTGGAGCCAGGAATCTAGGGGTGACTCCACTTTCCTTGTTTCCCCATGCACACAGCAGAGGATGTCCTCTGTGCTGCATTCCCTCCCTGTTTTATGTTTGTTCAGAACAAGGGGATAAGCAGATGAGGGAGCGGAGAAAAATAGAGAGGACAATCAGTAAAGCTGCTGAAGGAGATTTCTCATAAAATGTCAACTCTCAACTTTCACACAACGAGAAAATGTATGTATGTGCTTAATGATGAGGAGACCAATAAGACATTATAACTAGTTCAAAGGAAGATTTTAACAAGTGTATACAGATCATAAGAATGCATATATAGAAAAGTGATTGACTCTAGTCAACTATCAATTTTTCCTAAGCAGGGTTTGAGTTTCTATGGGTAAGAGTCACTTGGCTGAGAACTAGAATTCTTTATCTTGACAAAGTTGTAAATAGTTGGGTAGCTCACTAAGGTCTAGGATTTTCTTACTAGGATGCCCTCTAGTTGATCTTCCCCTTCCCTAAGTCTTTCACAAGCTTTCCAGACCAGGCAAAAAGTTCTAATGTGCCTCTAAGGGAGGACTTTTCCATTCTGCCCTATCCCCAGCTAAACACAAAGGTGGGCAAAATAAACACAAGAGGCTTTGGGGACTTGAAAGAGACAACACTTGGGCCAATCCTCCTGGGGGTGGGGTGGTGGGGCTTGGACCATAAGCAGATGCAGAGGTGGGTAGAGATGGCTTCCTGGGATCTTTGCATACAAATCAGCCAGCAGGGAGCTCCTGGTTGACCTGGCTGTGCCCCAGCAGCTTGGCCACACTCCCTTTTTACACTGCCTTACACCTTCCAACGCAGGCAGTAGGCGGAACTCATTCTCATGGCTGGTTCCTCATCCTACTGTCTCAGCGCCATCACTGTCTTTAGAAAGACCTTCCTCTTGCTCTGGCTCCCCTCACAGTAGCCTACATCACCCTCTACATTTGCTTGTATTTGTATCTATGACTTGGATTTTTCTCCAGAATATAAACCCATAGGGAAGATAGTCTCGACCCTCAATCTTCCCAGAGGCTGGTACTTAGTGGTGCTTCTTAAAAAATTTCAAATCTCCTAACAGCTCAGGCAGCTAAGCCAAGGCAGCCCAAGTGTGGCTCAAATATGCACAGATATTGTATTTGGATTTGGTCTCTTAACTGAAAAAAGGAAAAAATGTTCATTGGAACTTATGCAAACTACAATCTCTGGAGAGTTAATGTCTTCCAAAGCAAGAGACAGGTTGGTACTTCGGTCAGGCCCCTCCACACCAGGCTCTGGTTCCACAGCACCACACTAGCATACTTAGCCCCCAGGCTGAGAAGGGGAGGAAAGAAAAGAACCTTAAGTGCACCAGTTGATCCAAACTGTTTCCTGACCCTATGAAAACAGAACAGAAGAAAGTCAGCAGTGGTGGCACATGTTTGTAATCCCAGCACTCTGGAGGCAGAGGCAAGAGGATCAGGAGTTCAAGACTAGAGAATCAGGAGTTCAAAGCTAGTTGCAGCTACATAAATTTTACAAGGGAAGAAAGAAAGAGAGAGAGAGAGAGAGAGAGAGAGAGAGGAGAAAGAAGGTAAAAGAAAAAGAAGAGGACACAAGGTATTTAAAGAGAAACTATAAAACATATGTTTTAGACTGAAACTCCTGCTGCCTCATCAATGTTATTTGCTTTGCCAGTACAGTGAGTGTCAGGCCAGGGGTCAGAGAATGGAGCATGGGGCATGCCCTTAATTTGCATCATCACCCTAGGAACTCTAAGGCTTTCCACACATATCAGATGCTTGAATGCTTGCATGTGTCAGGTCTAACTTATTGACCAGGAAACAATCCAGAACAGTCCTGCCCTTGAGAGTCTTCAAATTGGCAGAGGATAACAATCCAAGAAAATAACATAACAAGAAGTGAATCGAGTTGCATTTAGAAGGGATGTGTGATGTAGAAAAACACAGAGAGAAATCAGGATGCAGAGGCCAGGAATGTGGCAGAGGGCAGAGCAGGGTGAGGTATCAGTGTAGTCAAGAGACACCTCATGCAAGGTCCTAAGCCAGGACCAGGGAAGTGAAGTATCAACTTGAGGGAACAACTAGATTAAAGGTGGGGCCAAGGTTTGTGTGGGAGCAGAAGCAGGACAAGGCCAAGGTACCTAGAATATGGGGTGCTGGAGAAAGGGTGTAGTCAGAGACTTAACAGGGCTGGGTCATGTTGAGTTTACAGACTCAGAATGATGTGAGCAAAGTGTTAGTTTCCTGCTGCTGCTGTAACAAATTACCACAAACTTGATGGCTCAACACAGCAAAATGTATTCTCTCACAGTTGTAGGCTAAAGTCAGTTTTACCAGACTGAAATGAAGGTGTGAATAAAACCAATGCTTAAGAAGCTCTGGGGGGAAATCTGTTCCTGCTTTTTCAGAGTCTGGTAGCTTGAGTTTCTGCTTCCATGGCCCCACTTCCTCTACTGAGGAAGTCTATCCACTCCTCTTTATGTGGATATCAGTGATCACACTTAGGGGCTTATCTGAGACAAGTTTCTCACATCAATATTTGGAATTATCTCCACCAAGACACAAAAGGCAAGATAGGTTCCTAGGATTAGAACCTGGATATCTTCCCTTGGACTTTTTTTTTTTTTCAGCCTTTTGTGACTACCACTGGTAGGGACCTTATGCTATTCAGCAAATCTGACATCAATTACCTTTATAAATGATACAATGATTCTTTCATTAACAAGAAAAAATACAACAGAATAAGGTGCCAGTGGGAAGCCTGTGCTTATGACCCCTGTGAGAGACCATCTTAACTCAGGTGAACATGCTATTGGTGGTGATGGTGAGACAGGGTCAGTTCTGAGTGTTTCTGAAGACGGGACTAATAGCGCCTGTTAAAAAATTTGATAAGGAAGTTGAGGGACAGGAGTACAGTTCCTAGAAAGCTTGGAACCTGAATAACTAGGAAAATGTAGTCACCTTTTCTGAGAAGAACAAAGCTGCTGCTGGAAAACCAGATAGTTTGGGACTACTATGAGATGCAGTTAGGTCTTACTCTATACCAGCAGTTCTTACACTGTGGGTCATGACCCCTTTGAGGATCTAACGACTCTTTCACCAGTATTGCCCAAGAGCATTGGAAAACAGATTTTACATTATGATTTATAACAGTATCAACATTTCAGTTACGAAGTAGTAATGAAATAAATTTATGGTGTGTGTGTGTGTGGGGGGGGTTACTAACCATGTGAGGAACCATATTAAAGGGTCGCAGCATTAGGAAGGTTGGGAAACACTGCTCTCTGGTCTAAATGTTGATGTCATCACAAAATTTGGAATTAATATCTTTCAAAAATTTGACGAAGGCAGTCAATTCCCCCTAGTCTGCCAAATAAGGGCACAGCTCTGAAGCAGAGAGTAGCACTGATCAGACTCAGTCTGCTAGCATCTCAGTTCTGCATCTTATAGTTTATAGAACTATAGGGAAGAAACTTACATTATTTAATAATTACTCAGTTGGCCAGGTGGCAATACATACCTGGAGTTACAACATTCATACCTGAGAGGTTGAGGCAGGAGGATTTCAAGTTCAAGGCCAGCTTGGGCTACATAATAAGACTCTGAATGTTAGTTGGTCAACTAGACAGAATTAAGAATCACTAGGAGACACACCTCTGGGTGTCATAAGGATATTTCCAGAGGAAGGAGAAGCCACTTTAAGTGAGTGACATCAGTTTATGGTCTGAGATTAAAGACAAAATAAAAAGGAGAAAAATGGCTAACTATTAGCTTTGATCTGTCTTTGCATCCTGACTGTGGTGACAGTGTGATGAATTATGTCAGCCTCCTGTTGCCATGCCTTTCCTATTGTGATGGAGTGTGAGACAAAACAAACCCTTCCTTCTTTACACTGTTTCCTGTGATGGTTTGTATATACTCGGCCTAGAAAGTGGCACTATTAGAAGGCATGGCCCTGTTGGAGTAGGTGTGGCCTTGTTGGAGTAGGCATGACACTGTTGAGTGTGGGCTTGAAAATCCTTATCCTCAATGGCCTGGAAGCCAGTCTTCTCCTAGCAACCTTCAGACAAAGATGTAGAACTCTTAGCATCTCCTGCACCATGCCTGTCTGGATGCTGCTATATTCCTGCCTTGAGTATAATGTACTGAACCTCTGAACCTGTAAGCCAGCCACAATGAAATGTTGTCCTTAAAAGAGTTGCCTTGGTCATGGTGTCTGTTCACAGCCATAAAATCTTAACTAAGTCATTTACAGAAAGATATATAATATTTAGCCACAGCAATAAGAAAAGTAACTCTGGCTAAAAACAGATGACACATAGTGAGATCATCAAGGAAGTGACATCAGACACAGAGATTCAGGTTGAACACCAGGATACTCCAACAGGAGCAGAGAAGAGAATGAATGAAAAAGGTTGAGAAGTACCCTTTGGAACAGGAAGAAAACCCAGAGAGCGTTGGGTTAATATGTAGTTGGAAGCCTGTGAAGAGATGCGGAGAAAGATGAAGGGTCAATTGTATCAAACCATACTAAGAGATTGGGAAAGTGAAGACTGTGGATGATCCTTGGATTTAATAAAATGGGGATCATTGTTTAGAAAGGATTTTTGATGTTAGAAGATTTAGGGGAGACAAGAGGATATGAGCCGGAGGCAGCCAGTGCCCATCTCTCGTCCAAGCAGTTCTGTTGCAAACTGGAACAAAGAAATGGGAACAGTGGGGAAAAAAAAAAAGCAGTTGATTTTTCTTTTTTTACTTTAAATTTTTTTTTTAGATGAGATAAATAACTTCTTGTTTGTATACTCATGGGAATGACTTGGTTGAGAGAAAATTGATGATGTAGGAGAGAAAGATAAACTGCTGGAAGGGTGTCCTTGAAAAAGACAAAGGAGAATGGATATTCATCGAAGCTAATATCCTCAGAGGCAGAGGGTGTGGATGCTGGTGGGAGGCAGGTGTGGTAGCGAGAAACTGCGGAGCTGTCTGATTGCTTCAATTTTCTCAAGTATTAGAAATAGGCTCATCTGCATAGAGCAAGGATGGGGAGGAGGCATTGGGGATTGAGAATCTTGTAGAGGGTATGCCAGTATGTGAGGTTCCTCCTGCGTGCTCTGTCTAGACTTCTGCTGTTGGGCATGGTGTCTGGAGAAGCCTAAAATGTCAGGAAGTGCTTCAACTACACTTGAGATGTGTGGCCATGAGGTTGTGGTTTAAGTTTGGAAGAGCCAAGTCCTCTGCACATGCAGGCTGCAGATCGGGTGTAAAGGTGGGTGTACTGGCTGGTTTTGTGTGCTAACTTGATACAAGCTGGAGTTATCACAGAGAAAGGAGCCTCCCTTGAAGAAATGTTTCCATGAGATCCACCTGTAAGGCATTTTCTCAATTAGTGATCAAAGGTGGGAGGGCCTACTGTGCGTGGTGTCATCCCTGGACTGGTAGTCTTGGGTTCTATAAGAAAGCAAGCTGAGCAAACCAAGGGAAGCAAGCCAGTAAGTAACATCCCTCCATGGCCTCTGTATCAGCTCCTGCTTCCTGACCTGCTTGAGTTCCAGTCCTGACTTCCTTTGGTGATGAACAGCAATGTGGAAGTGTAAGCTGAATAAATCCTTTCCTCTCCAACTTGCTTCTTGGTCATGATGTTTTGTGCAGGGATACAAACCCTGACTAAGACAGTGGGAAAGAAGAATTTGGGGCTGGAATGGTTTCAAGAGACTTCTGTATGGTTTTAGAAGTGGATGTATGGTAAAGGGAGAGCAGCCCTGAGGAGAAATGAGGCTGTAGATTGATTCCCTGTCACATTCAGTATATGCTCTGACCTTTGTGAAAGTGGGTTAGCACAGGACAGGATGGTTACTTGGGGTTCAATGCCTTTCCACGAAGCATCTGGGAGCTCTGTGCTAATTTACTTAACAGGAAAAACCATGAGCGGAAAGGGCCATGTAGCAGCTGGGGATTTAAAAAGACAGGGGACGTTTAATGGCAGAGACAAATATTCAGTACCATCATCTCCCTTGGAGAGGACAGAAAAAGGAGTGGTAGGGGATAGAGCTAATGGCTGTTAGTGACAAACTGGCCCCAGAATGGGGCTCATAATAAGCCTTTTGATCAGACGGCCTCAGGAAGGAATCAGTCCACCAGATTCCTTCTTGCAACCTGCTCTGCAGAGAACAGAGGGTCTAATCAGCCCAGGCAGATGCTCTGACAAGTGGCCTAGCCTCATACAAGTTGGCCAGGTCTATTTGGGAGTTAGTCTAATCCTTCTGGGTCCCAAAAGGAAATGGGAGAGACGTTGAGGTTGTGGATTAAGCACTTCCAGCTGCAGACGCATTGCTGACAGCAGCAGATAAGAAAGGATGAGTTGCGAGAGTCGAATCCAAGCGCCCGGATAGCTGACTTGACTGAGTTCAGATGGTTTGTGTTCTGAGCACTTGAACTTGTTAGTTAAGACCCACCAGCCTTGTCTGGGAAGCCTTTGTCTGAGTTTGCAACCTGTGCACAGAGCCTACGGAGCAGCAGAGCAAACTGATGGTGGGCCACATCTGGCAGCCTCGCTGCACACTGCCACATCTGGCACATCTGGGCACAGGCACACAGGTCCTGAACTCATACCCTCTGCCTCCCCGCAAATGTCACAGAGTAAAAGGGCCTCAACTTTAGAGATCCAGGTGACTCTGACCACCTGGAGGGGAGGAGTGTGTGTTAACCCCTGCAGCTCCCAAATGAGGGAAATCTGGCATGCTGAAGGAACATCTCACATGGCAGTTAGAGCTTAGAATTTCAATAGATGTAGTGATGCCTCTGGGAAGGAGAGACTGCACTAGAGGACAGCCAGAGACTGAGCCCATTGTCTTTCAGGTCATGTGGCTTCTCCAAGCCACACAAAGCACCCCTTTCTTGCCTCGGAGTCTTTGTACCCATTGATTCCTGGACCTGAGACTTAACCCAGCACTTTACCCTGTGTAATTCTTAGTAACTCATTCCCCATCTCCACACACCCTAAGTGGATACACTTATCTGTCGAGTTCTAGGCTAACATCTGCTTCTCGATAAGCCTTTAGAGGGAGAAGAGGAGAAGCCTATCTATTTTGTTAAATACTCTATCTGCCAGTATTTCACACCATATAGTGGGTAGGCATTTAGTTCATATTGTTGGATAACTGTCTAATCCTTTCCCATTTTCCATAAAGTTCAGTGCTGGCCTCTTTCCAGAGAGCCAAATAGCTAAAGTATCCTCCCAGAGATGCCCAGGAGAATGAGAGACTCAGTGTCTTCTAAACATGAACCAATGGCCTGGATCTATGGCTCAGAGAAGCAACAGAGACCTGTCTGTCGATAGAAAAGTATCAAAGTGCAGCAAAAAGACACATGTCCAGGAAGGGAAGAGGAAGCCCCACCCTACAGCCCTGCTTATTTATTGTCTCCCTGGTTGTGTGGAACTAGACCTGGATTGTAGGGAGGCTTAAGTTCTTGTCTTAGTTTTTTTGTCTACTGTACTATCTGAAACAAATTTTCTTTTGACAACAGCCCTTCTCAAAAAGCAATGTAAACTGGCAAAAAGGCTCAAGCACCTGGTTTGGCAGGACTCCTGCTTGCAGTTTATGAAACCACTGATCATGACCCAGAAGATTTTAAGTGGGTGGAGCTGTCAGCAGGCTGCCCTTAGTCTCCTCAGTGTGCACACTGGAGTATAGTCTCTGAGATGTCGTCCATTTTGAAAATGCGACCGATTATTATTTTCTGTCCTTAGTTACCTAGGAATTTGTTCTCAATCACAGAATACCTGAAAATGGGTAATAAATTTGGTGGGACATTTGGACAACACAATTACAGGACCATTTGACTCTGCAGTCATTCTTTTGGGGCCTTGGAAACCTTTGGAAATGTCCCTTTTATTATGACTACAGTGATCATTACTCGGTAAAGAAATTTACCCCAATATTGATCTGTGAACACCAAGAGTTATGTGCCAGGATAAAAAGATATAAAAATATAGTCTATTAGCTTATTGACAATAAAAGCTGAATTTTCACAAAGTGAACCAAGCTGGAGGAACTGAGAAAATCGAGCGTGATTGGTGTCCTCGGACTCAGTGACTTTCCTGGCTCTGAACCGAGAGGAGCCTCTTGGAATTGCCTAACATGAAGACTTGGTCCCTGATTCCAAGGTGATTGCCAGCATACTGATAGCTGTAGGTCTCACTGCTATCTTGACCTTAATATCCTGGCCTCTTATCCTCGGATTTATTAGTATTTCTTGGGTGAATGAAAACCCAGGAGACAGATTTTGGAGCCAAACAGCATAAATGGGGACCCACATAAACAGAACATAGGCTGAGGAGGATGGAACACCTACATTGTGAAACTGTCACAAAACTTAGAGACAGATAAAATTCAGGAACAACCCATGTTATTTCAAATGTCTAAGACAGAGAAAAAAACAGTTCTATTCAGAGAATAATTTCTGACATATAACATATTTTCAAGAAATGATTTTAAGTGAATTAGCATTACATAATTTGTACACATGGTAAAGTTTTAGAGTTTGCACAATTTTGTCCTATTGTTGCTTATGTCTAACTTCTTTACTCAGTTTGAATGTGGATACCGGGCTTGACTGCTCAAAGGTGCATGCTGTCATTGTCTCTAGAAGTCATGACCTGACACTTTACCAATCTCATTAACTGAAGCTGGACTGAGACCCAGGGGTAAGTGAGTTAATGTGGTCATAGAAGAACAGCACTTTGCCTAGTGCTAGCCAAGGCATCTAAATATTATTCATTTTTCCTGCCACTTGGATGAGTGGATGGATAAATAGGTAAATAAACTCAATCATTCGTGTATGTGTGTGTGTGTGTGTGTGTGTGTGTGTGTGTGTCCACATGCGCCCTTGTGCATACAGGCATGTACATGCATACATACATACAAGCATACATATGTGTGCATAAATACACATGCACAATCCTACACATATGCACATGCACATGCGTGCGCACACATACACACACACACACACACACTCTTAAACTTTGCTTTCTCAGTAAAGCACAGTAAAGACCCAGCTTTGCTTCCATGCATTATAAAGTAGTGCCTTCCTTTACCTTCCAGAGTTCTTTACTTGCATTAAATTGCCAGATCACTGGCCTTCATTAGCCTGCTGCAGCCTCGCATTTGATTTCCATTGCAGGCTCCCCATCTAGGTAATGATTCTAATTTTGAAAGCTCTGGAGGTCACAGCAAAGAAGTTAGCCCAGGAAGAAAGATACAGCCGCAGTGATGTGTGTGCTGCTGGCCTGCCTGCCCTGTAATTCATTCTCCAGGGAAACAACAGGCTGGAAACATGGAGACCCAAGTCTTGGTCTATACTAGTTTATTTGCAATATTGATTCCTATAGTTTCCATAGAAAGCTTACAAAGGAAACTTGAAATATTAGGTCAAAACAGTCAAAGCTTTCTAAGAGACACCAGCTTTTCCCATGCCCTGTTCCCCCTGACCCATATGCCTGCTCCATTGACCTGCCTCTGCTCTCATCCTTTCTACTCTCCAGAGGCTGCTTGCAATCCTCCTTAATGTCTGCTTGGTCCCTCTTCGAAGCTGATCACATTCCACCTGACCATCCTTTCAGATACATATCCCTTAGCAATAAGATCAGATAGATAGATAGATAGATAGATAGATAGATAGATAGATAGACAGATAGATATGATGTAGATATGTCTTATTGGTGCCCAGTGGGTGCCCAATGAAGTCAGAGGTGTTAGATTCCCTGCATCTAGAGTTCCAGGTGGCTGTGAGCCAGCCATGTTGCTAGAAACTTTGTAAGAGCAGTACACTTCATGACTGAGCCCTCTCTCCAGCCCCAATTATTTTCACTTTTAGGGACCTTATGACTATGCTAGGACATCCAGACCCTTCTTCTTGACAACCTTCAATCACTCTCATAGCAACGCCTCTTTTGCTATGAAAAGTAAAATATTGCTAGGTTTTAGGGAACAGACCAGAATCATGGGGGATAATATTTTCATGCCCACACTGTAAATAAATTCTTCCCAAGATATATCTCAAAAATCAGGTGATGAGGTCTGGTTCCACCTTTGCCGGGTTCTCCAAAGAGTCGGGGAATGTAGAAGGGAATAGGGATTAAAACATGGATTAAAAGCAAGTGGCAGACCCTTAGCCCACTGAGTTCTACTCTTCAATATATTGGCTATGACAGTCAATAAATCCAGCTGTAAAAACATTTCAGACCCCAGAGAAGACTACATTAAATAACAGATTGCAGTGGTGTGGTTTCTGATATTTGTTAATGAGAAATTTGGGGTATTGAGAGGTAAACTTCAATGCTGTTTATATCAGGAATTATTTCAGCTACAAATAAGAGGGTGACCACATAACAGTGACTTGTGGAACAAAGACATTTAGTCATTTCTTGTAACAAAGCTCAGAAGTAGGTGGGGTCAGGATGGCAGCAGCAACCGCAGGAATAGCAAAGACCCCAGATTTCTCTCTTTCCCCACCATTTCTCACTCAGTCAGTGTCCCCTCAAATTAGTAAAAATGGGAATTCTTAACAAACATCTTCCACAAAGAAGGTCATGAAGAAGAGGCTGCTTTTTCCTCTGAGTTTTAAGGTATGCCTGGCTTATTAGTGGGTGCTAAGAATTGATTCTGGCCCTTGACTAGCTGACCTATCTCTCTGGCTCTCATGATTATTTTTAAGGTCTAATGCATGAATAGAGTTCCATTTAGGAAGCAAAGTTAATTTCCAAATCTGAGCTGTTCCTCTGCTTGGATGATGACAATATGGGTGGTGAAGAGTGTGGGAGAGCCAGGAATGAAGGGGAACCTCTCAGGGGGGCAAATAGCCTTGCCCTGGGGAAAGAGAAGTATGCAGATAACCCGCAGGATGGGAACTAGTGAGGGGTTGAGAATAGGAAGTGTGTGCTCCAGGCAAGGACACCAACTTTGTAAACTCTAGAACAAAAGTTCAAGCAAATTCTCAAAGTAAATGTATTTCAGTAGAGCACCAATAGCATGTGACTATTAATGTGAAAGGTCAGACGCCAGATGCTGTTTCTAAACTCCATCTCTGGGACAATGTTTCAGGTTAAATGATCCATCTGATGTAGGGATCGGGCCAATGTAAGATTGCATTATTGGTCTCCGTGTCCCTGGCAGCCATACTCTTGCTCTGGCTACATCGTCAGACAAGTGTGCTTCTCTACCTCTCGACTCTGGGCCAGGCCACACTGTTTGTTTTGGTTATTGACAAGTGTGTAGGAGTGACTATGTGCCACCCGAAGCCCAGCTTAAGAGATTTTGAGTATTTCCACTTGTTCCCTTGTACCTCTGCATTTGCCACGAGAACAACATGCCTCAGCCAACATGCTGAGCACAGTAGGAAGATTGGAAACCAATGGAACACAGCCATCCCAGCTGTGCAGCCTGAAGCAGAGCAGGTCCAGCTGCTTCCAAAACCATAAGGGAGAATGAGATGCTTTGGTTTGTATGCCTCAGTGATGTTGAGTTCTGCAACATGCAATATTATTGTAGCCATGGCTAACTGAAGAGACAGTCCCACTAGAAAGAGAGTGAGCAGGAGACTGCTGTAATTAACAAATCCAGAAGATATTCAGAAGTATCAGGGCATAGAAGCTTGCTAAGAAGTTAAGAATGTCTGTGGGTGTCTTCCTTGGATACCTATTCACTGAAATGGGGAACATGAGAAGATGTGGTGTTGTGTTGGGTCTGAGGCCTTCAAGACATCTAACCAGAGGTGTCTGGTAGACATGGGCTAGGAAGAGCAGGCATAGTTGGGGTCATGCATGGACACGTATGTAGACCACGAAGTAATAGGCGTGCATAGAGAGATATGCAGAAAGACAGTGTGAAGCCAGAAATATGTGAGAAGCAACTAAAGAAGTCAGTATTCAACAATCAGTTCACTGCTGAGAGAAGGGCAGGGGCCCAGGGAGCACGGTGACTGGGAGCAAAGGAGAGTCCTGGAAGGTGATGTGTGTTCAGCTCTGCAGGGAACTTAGAAAGAAGGAGACAAAGAATTTACAGTCCAATAGAGGAAAAGAGAAGCATCCTGCCCAAGAAGCTGAAAACAATCCCCATGGCAGACAGTCAGTAAAACCTTAGGCACAAGTTCAGACACTGATGTGTGTTGAGACGACCAAAATTGAATAAAAGCAACTTTCTGGACATCTTTGAACACTATCCTGTCCTGATCCTTCTGGGAAACAGAGGCTTGGAATAGATCTTTCTTTCTCCTACAGCAAATCCATGTCACCGTGGCCCCTCTGCTCTGAGGCTGGGCCCCTGCTGATTCTACAGGAAGCAGCATCCTCAGGGACCCAGGGAACTAGTTCTGGCTCATTTCTTACTGGTCTGAGTAAACTCTCTGAATGCCCATCCTGCTCCATCCTGCCTGGCTCTCTATTAGAATCCATGTGGTGCCTGTTTTCTACAGAATGGAGGGTTCCCTGTGCTTTGGAGTCTGAGTTCCGAAGATCAGTTGTGGCTGTCTTACCAGCACCCCTTCCCCACTTGGCAGGGAGCACACTGGGGGACATTAGCTGTTGCATGCAAGGCTTGCTACACAGCATGAACGCAGACACATGAGTCCTCAAAGGCAAGCACAGGAGCTCTCAAACAACTGTCACATTTGTCACCTCAGAGGCTGCCAGAGTTGAGGAATGCCAGGGACTCGAAGTTTGCTTTCCTCTTCAATTGGAACTGACATTTCCCCACGATTGGATTACTTTGAAATCAAGAAATTGCAGCTCAGATAGTTCATAAATTTATTTCTGTTCCACCTTACAGCATTTATTACCAAGATTGATCAGCCAAAGAATACAGGCTTTCTGCTCTTTATTTCCTGTTTTACTGCAGTCACCTTTTGAGATAGAGGGGGGATGTAGTTGACAGAGTGGAACAGTTCATGGGACCCAGCAAGCCAAGCAGCTCAGTGGAGACAAGGCTATCTGTGTTTACATGGACTCTGTTCTGTTGCTTTCAGTAGTCTCTTAGAGGAAGGATCCAAGAGAAAGGTATCAAGTGTCCCTGGGGAGAAAGGTACAGGAGGCAGTGATTAGAAAAACAACAGAAACTCCATGCCACATCAGAGATGAACCGAGGAGAATCAGATGGGTACAGTTACCCTCTGCCACCTCTTTATAGAAGGGGCACTTGGTGAGGGGATGAGGTCCAAGAATTCAGGAAATGCATTCTGGGACTCTGGAGAGGAGAGCCTTTGTGGTTCAGCCTTTGTGAGTATGTATTATGTATTCCTAGGGAGATATGAACAAGTATCTACTCACCCTAAAGAGGACATCAATGACAGACCAAAGTAGGATTCCACCAAAGTCCATCTTGGCAAACAGTGTGTTAACTGGTCTTACTTACAGAGCATGGGGGAGGCGTGACTTACAGGAGCACTGGGTGATGCCGAAGCAGCCGCCAGCATGGATAGCAATTTCTCTATAGATGTATAGATGAAGTCTCCCTTCTGTCACTATTCCACTGTTTATAGACTCAAGCACTTGCTGGGATCATGAGGCCACCTGTAGCTGGGGCAGAAGTGCATGCTGGTGACAGGGAGGAGCAAATGGGTGAGGTCTCAGATGAGTTCCTTTTCACTTCTTCCATGAGGGAATATCTGCAGTCCCAATAGCGAAGGTCTCTCGGGAGTCATCGCAGCTGTTCTGACTGGGGATGGCAATATCTGCTTTGCTTGGAGAAGACTGTTTCAACAGTTTGTGTAGGAGAAAGAGACTTATTTGTTGCATAAATATTTACCTAGGATGGTATTAGGGACCTAATAATGAATTGTCTCTGTATTCCAGAAGATTCCAGTCCTGTGGGGGTCGCTGAGGCTAGAGTGAGCCTGAGATTCAGTGAGCATCCTGAGGAAGGCTTTCTGGGAGTGGAGTCTGGGCTTGCTCCTGTGGAAGGCCTCTTTGGTGGGAGACAACGGTCTTCCAGCTTTTAAAGCCAGATTAAAAGACAAAAAAGGATGCAGACGCTTAGGGTCAAAGAGTGACAGGTGTGTATATGGCAGTTTAATAGTGTGTTTAACAATCTCTTAGACAGCTCATCAATCAAAAGCATACACTGGAGCTCTTCGGGAGGACTTGAGTTCAATTCCCAGTAACACATCAGGAAGCTACAACTGCCTGTCACTCCATTTCCAGGGGAAAACCACCTCTTGCCCCTGAAGTGGCACCTGCACTCATACACACATACCCACACACGAGACCTACATGTATTCACATAATTAAATTAAAATAAACCATTAACACAAAATCTCCTGGATTGATACATTGGCTGTATCATTTCCTGGCTCAGTAACCCTTAACTTTTTAAATTTCCTTTTTTTTTTTTTTTTAAGTTTTCAAAAAGAGGACACACACGGGTCACCTCAGAGTTGCTGAGGGAACTGGATGGGAAAATCCAAGATAGTGTAAGGACACACTGAGAGGGCTTTCTTTGTAAATATAAATGCCAGCTCGGATGGAGTGGCGGGATCTGACTCTACGTGTGACCTTTTCAGAGGACAAGGAGGGGCTCGCATTGCCATTCCTGGCTCTGTTCATGATCAGCCCAAGAATTAACAGATAATTTAATTTCATAAGAGAAAAATAAAGCATAAGTTTTTCTTTTATCCTCTCTCCTATTTAGGGAAGTAAGAGCCACTGCAGCCCATGCGTATTGGTTTGTGAAATGTCTCAAGTTAATTAAATGACTTGTCCCAAATCCCATATTGAGATCACCGAAGACTAGAACCTAAACTATGGGCCCAGGCATCCTAATAAATTACCTTACCTCACTCCTGTCAGGCACTACCCAGCAACCTGCCTCCCACCTTCACTAAGCTGGTTGTACAAGGCAGAAGAATTTCATTGGAGCAAGCCATGCGTAGAAACAGAAAATGTCGCTTCAGGCATTTTCTTGGGTGTTTGAATTTAATATTAAGGCTAGTTCTACCCATAATGGGCAAATACGAAGTGATTGATTCTCTCAGGTTTCCCTGACAGCAAGAACAGCTAGTTCTGAAGAGGCACAGAAGAGAAAGGGGTTCTGGAAACCCCTTTACTGCAGTTGGTGGGAACAGGACTTTGAATTGTAAACTTCCCTGACTTTTCATACAGAGGAAGATTGTGGCTGGAATTATTAATAAGAGCAAGAGAAGCTGTTAGTACAGCAAGTAATTTGTGGCAGTGCTTTATAATTGATAGTCATTTCTATTATTTAAATGCTAATTAATTTGTGTATTAAGCAAGATATTGACTTTTCTTATGGTGTTATGGCAGCCCTCCTAGCTTAAAATCGTTCCTCGTTGTGTTCTTTAGGTAATTAAGACACACCGTTTACTTGGTCCGTTGTATCTGTTTGCAGGGTTGCATCTGAGATCACAGCAGGCAATTTATGCAAAAGCAGCCACATGCTAGCTCTGGTCCATGCAACTTGATTCTTTTTTTTTTTTTACAGTATTTTTTCCTTTTTGCCTGTGGCATGTGTGTGTGTGTGTATGTTTGAGGAATCATATGTCCATGTGTATACGTGTGTGTATGTGTGTGGTGTATATATGTGCGTGCAAGTTTGTGTGAGGGAATCATATGTCCATGTATGCATGTGTGGGAAGCCAGGGGTTGATGTCATCTTCCTCATTCCAATTACACTTTATTTTGGAGACAGGGTCTCTCACTGAACCCAGCTCGCTGATTGGCTAGGATCCCTGGGATCTTCTTGTATCCATCTCCCAGCACAGATTACAGCCACACGCCACCATCACTAACTACATCCTGCTTTATTTTCACGTGACTGCTGGCGATCTGGACTCCGGTTCTCATCTTTGCACAGTACTCACGCACTGCAGCTGCTGAGCCATCTCCCAGGCCCTAACGTTTTTCCTACTAGTAGACCTCGTGGAACACCCCTCTGTGATTTGACGAGACAGTCGCCCCGCACTTGGCTTCATTTGGCTCATCTCTAAAATGAGAAGTTTGTGAAGCCTGTCGCACAAAGCTGCAGATTTACAGCAATGATCTGGAAGGTTCTGATTTTTTTTTCTGCAGACAAACTTGCTGAGAGAGTCCTTTCACTCCTCCAAACTGGAGCCTTCGGTCTAGACATGCAGCAAGGTGGATGGCAGTGGTCATCCTGAGGTCCTCATTACTCTAAATTGCAATGTACTAATGGATCAGTGAATGTGTTTGCTTAAAGAGTTTTGAAGGTCCTGACTACTTGGGGAAAAAAAAGAGCAGGGAAAGATGAATGGGCCAGTTTCCCTGGAGGATTCACTGCCAACAGACACAAGCTGACTGCTTCCGTTTAGTGTCTCTGCATCTTCCTGAAGGCTGGGTTTTACTATTTGACTCCTATCCCCATAGACAGGCTGTACATAAAATAGAAATCTGTTGACTATCAAGTGAGGCTGACTGTTTACAGGTATTCCGGATTATTTTCCAAGTTCATTTATAAGATGGGTGTATTTCTGTCCCACTTATTGGGCATGCTAATTCGTTTTGGTTTTGTCTTGGAATAGCTAGACAAGGTCTGGGCTGAAAGCCATTTGAAGATAAACAGTTCAGGATGTATATGTATTATGTTGCTACCACCAATTTAAGACTGTGAGTGCAGTTGGCTTCAGAAACCTTGAGAGATCAAGAGCGTGGACTTGTAATCCATGCAATCCTGTCCCACAGCCTGATGTCACAGCTGCAGTGCCAAGCAGTCAGCAGCAGCAGTGCATAACTATGGTAGTAGTTGTAGAAAGCACTTACATTAGCATAAATCTGGGGTCTGAAGGCTGGGATGCTGCAGCTCTGGTCTACAAAGGCAACAGAAAGTGAATGGTTGAGCTCAAGAAGAGAAATAGCATTGACTCCATTCCTATAATGCTTTTGTTAGATTTGAGTAGACCCTCAACAAATCGAGTGGATGACACACACCCTTAAGAAATTGGGTGGGTATCCTTCACTATCTTCTGTTGGGCATCCACACTAAACACAAGAGTGTCATAATCATTTCCAGGCAAGCTGGCAGAGAGGGCCCTTTTACCCTTCAAACCTGGAGCCTCTGGTCTATACATGCAGCAAAGAGGACAGAAGTGGTCTTCCTGACGTTCTCAATGCTCTAAACTGTAAGCACTAATGGACCAGTGAATGTGCCTGCTTACAGGAGTTCTGGGTCCTGGGTCACATTTTGATAGATGGAGTCTTTTGAAGTATGCATTTGGCAGATAACTCGTTCTGTCAGGATCCCATGTCTGATTTACCACCAGGCTTTTCCTTCAGTTAATTTCTGTTGCTTTTACCTCTGCTCTTCAAACCTCACCTGCCAGTAAACTCTGGAAATTGAACTAATGTTTAAAGTCACCAAACTAGTCACCCTGCAGTTTAAAAGGAGCCTTTCCTGTAGGATTTGGCCATTTCTGTGGAAGGCTTTGTAAGTAGCCTGAGCTTTCTCTTTGGCTTTGAAAAATATTACTGTTCCCCCTGCCCCCTCCTTCTTGTGTGGCTTGATTTGACTGGATCCAATTTTCTGCACATAACCAGTCGTTCTCCTGTGCAGAATCCTGTACATAGCCAAATGGAAACTTTGTTATACACTCCACTCACACCCTAATATGTCAGTTGTATTTAAACAAATTGGAACTTTGGAAATCTGCACTATAACAAATCACACTATGTTCAGACTCTTCTCCCTCAGCTGTGTCCAACAGAAAGCAGTCCCTAAGCTCGAAGCAGAGGAGGGACTCATGTGGATGGTAGTAGACAGAGCTTCTGAAAGACAAGAGTCCATAATAAACATGAAGTCTCCATGGCTACTTTCAGGGGTAGAAGATGAACTTGGCATGTCTCATTATTCCAGGTAGTAGGGAATCTATCACAGATTCCTGGATCAAAAGACAAGATGGCAGAGCTAATTGAAGATGCTTCTAGTACTAATAATGGGATCAATGTTGCTGTGCCCTTTCATGGTGCTGGGCGTACACCTAATAGAGACAATGAAGGAATGAAGAAAAGACAGAGACAGGCAGAGACATTGAACCTCTGGATCAGGAGGTCTGGGCTCTCTGCAGAGATTCTGCAGCACCCTAGAAATGCAATGTGTTTATCATATAGAACAGAGTGGCAGACTCATTGCATCTCATTGGACAAGGAGGCATGCTACTATATACAAGCAGGGTTTATGGTATGCAACTGGAGTGAGGAGACAGGTTTAACCACTCTTGGTAGGAGTGGTCTATATAGGGGAGCAGTCTCCAGGCTATAAATATCCAGGGGGAGACAGAGCTATGGTAGACATCTTCTGCACACACTGTCAACACTTAGACTCTGTCCCCTCAGAAAAGCTTTGCCATGCCTCTGACCTCAGCCCAGGAGGAAAGCTCTGCTATCTCTCCACAGGTCTGGGGCTCTGAAATACCTAATATGGCCGTGCCTATGTCAATGACACACATTCATTCATACGTACTTCACATACTCAGGGCTTCCTCAACCCCCGCCCCATCATTCTACAACTGCATTTAAGTATTTTAAATCTGTCCAAGCTGGGCTTGGTAGTACAGGCCTGTAATCTCAGAAAACTGAGGCAGGATAACTGAAAGTTTAAGACCTGTCTGCATTACAGAATGAGTTCAAGACCACTTGAGATGATTTAGTGAGACCCTATCCCAAAATATAAGTGTAAAGGTGGATGGGATATAGCTTAGCAGTAGAGAGCTGCACATGTGTTCAGGCATGTGTGTGTGTGCAGCTGCACATGTGTGCATGCATGTACATGTAGACACCAAAGGTAACCTCAAGAGTTATTTCTCAGGAGCTGTCCACCTTGTTTTATGGCACAGGGTCTCTCAGTGGAACCTGCAGCTTATTGCTTAGCTAAGTGAAGTGACCAGTGAGCCCCAGTGATCCTGTTTCTGCCTCCTTAGTGCTGGGGTTATAGGCACCTGCTACCATGGTCCAATGTTTATGTGGCTCGTGGGGATTGAACTCAGGTCCTCGTGCTTTCAAGAGAGCACTTTACTAAGCCCATAGTGGTGCTTTATCTAGTCTGCTTTATTTAGGATTATGCATAGGTTTGCTTCCTAGCCAGTTTAACATCAGTTGAACTGATTGGTTTTCTTCTAACCTGCAGTACTGCCCATGGGGGAGGCCTGCCACTGAGATGACCTGAGCAGTCATCTACTCTCTAGATCAGGGTCAAATTCAGTGCTTGCTTTTCCCCTCCTCTGTCCATACAAACTAAAGCACAGGCACAAAGGTGATGCCTACTGGAACTGTTTTCTCACCATCCCTGCGAGAGCCCAGGAGTCCTATCTGGCTGTTTCAAGACAAGCCAATTAGACAAAGATTGTTAATCAGAGTAATGAAGGGACAGAGGAAAGCAGGGAGCACAGGCATGTAGCAGAGGCAGTAATGGAAGGCAGTGAGGGCCCCGCCCACTCGGCTCTGATGTTTTATTCAGGCTATTTGCAAATGAGCCAGCAGAAACAGCATTAACAATAAATGAGATGCATTAGACTGAGGAGCAGATTGGGAGGGAGACAGGAGTCATGTTCTTTTTCAGTCCAAGCTCACAGGCTCCCTGTCTGGTCAGCCAAGGTGAGTCCTTCTCAGGAGGCCTCCCCTGGGCTCCATCTGTACTCAGCTTTCTGATGAGGCCCATATTGCATTTGTCAAATAATAATTAAAATCCCAGAGACTTTTTAGCAGACAAAGGGTCAGGCTGTAATAGTCCATGATTTGCAGAAGAACAACACTCCAGACTCAGATAGGATGTAAACACAGAGTGTTTTATTCTGCAGAAGTCCGACATGCTGGGGTCTCCCATTACCAAGATAGAGAGACCCTGAAATGAGCTCACAGGCCGGATTTAAAGTCACCTTAGGGGATTCCCGGGATAGGTGGGCTTTGTTTTATTCTATCTCTAAGGAACTTTCATTACTTAGGTAGGAAGCTGGCTGGAAACTGCTGACCCATTGTTCTTGCTTCAGGCGGGTGGGTGAGGCAGTTTCTGACTGACTAGCTGCCTTTAGCCTGGGTTTTTAGGCCTAATCTCCCTGAACTGCCAATTTGAAGCCTGTCATGGAGTCAGCCTGTCTCATTCCAAGAGTTTTCATTCTTAGGTTCATTGCTGATGTTGACACAGTCCAACCAATACTAGGCAACCATTCAACTTTGTTTAAATGAGCAACATTGATTTATGTAATACGGTTGACTATGTAGGCTGCCACACACTGCACATTTCTACAGAGAATAGTAGTTGCCAATTTAATAAACGAAGCAAGCAAAATTACATAGGCTATGAGAGTCTCACATTTAAGAATTCAGCTGTTCCACAAGTTCTTTCCCCTGGAAAATTTCCATACACTCACATGTCCCTCATTTGCCAACCTTCCTGGTCTTGTTCAGTATGGTCTTCTACTGACCTAACCTACAAGCCGCTTATTTCTGTGGGCTAAGGGACATAAGAAAGCCCAATGTTGAAATTTTAATATTATTTTCCAGTCTGTCAAGATGCCAACTTTATTTTCATGTGGATTCTGTTTCTACCAAAACTAATAACTTCCTCCTTTAAAAAATGACAACTGCTGTCATTCCCTAAACTCTCACTGGCACAGTATGACTGCAAACTGTCCCCACACTTTCACCTGAGGCTTGGAATTCTCATTTCTTAATCCCAGACTTTATTCTCTCTAATCATACACTACAGCCCAGTGGCTTTAACGGGGTGGGCAGGGGAGGGAGCTTTGCTTTTTTCATAGAATCCCTTCCTGTAGCATCCATGAAGCTGGGATCCTAGTAGAGATACTTTGCATCTCTGTGATTGTCCCAGTAGAGGGAAGCTATCTCTGAATTTCTGCTCCACACTAGTCAGCCTCCTGGGCCAGGGGCTCCCTAGCAAAGGAGAAAAAAAGAAAGCCTAGTTTCCTGCTGTAGCTCAGACAAAAAACCTCCACTGGGAGCTAGGGATGTAGTTTAATTGCTGAGGTGCTTGTCTAGTACACAAAGCCCTAGGTTTGGTCCTCAGAACCACATAGACTGGGCGTGGTAACATGTGCCTATAATCCCAGAATTTGGGATGGGGAGGCAGGAGGATCAGAAGTTCAAGGTTATTCTTGGTTACAAAGAAAGTTTGGAGCCAGCTTAGGCTGTATGAGACCCTGTCTCAAGAAGAAAAATAAGACAAACAGAAGAAAAGAGACTCTGCTAGTTTGCTGGCTTCCTATTGGGCAAGCTTTTGCCCTGGGAACGCAAAAAGAAAAGATATAAGGAGGGCAGAGGAAAGGAAGTCTCACACACCATGGCTGACTGACCATCTTGCTTCTCAGCGTACAGTTTTCCCATCACCAGAGAACTCCTTATGTGGGACCTCAGCTCCATATGCCCTATCAGAACCCATATTAACAAGATCTCAGGATGGGGAAACATGCATTAGAAATTGAGTTGTTCTGAACTAGAGAGCCTCAAAGATGCCTCCCAGAGACCAGCAGCATCTGGGAACTTGATAGGAATAAGAAACCCAGGGGTGAGGTAGGACACCTGTGCTGAAGAATCCCTGTGGTGATCTGCATCCTAGGAAGGTTGGGAAAGCCCCATGTAGATCATTAGCCTCCCAGGCCCACCGCACCTATGCTGCAATCTTGGCCAGCACTTGATAGAGCAGAAGGAAGACCCATGTGGTTGGCTTTCTCTTTTCCATTTGATTTCCTATAGAATGGTTCTTAAAACTCAAGCTTCTGAACAAAACCTCTTCTTCTCTGTAATTTAATGCTTCATTTGCATTGCCAATAATTAACAGAGAGAAAGAAGTCCCTGGAGACTGCCAGCTTTCAAGTTCTGTGGCTGCATCTGGCCAGAGGCACAGCTGGGAACAGAAGCCAGATTTCCCAGCTTATTGCCCCAAGAGTCAACAGCACAGGGAGCCTAGAGAAGGAGGGGTTCTTCCAGGTCAAAGGTTGCGTTGGAAGTGAAGATGAATACATCACTGGCACAAGATAGACTAGAGGAGGAAGAGGTGTCCACAGGAGTAGATGATGGTAAATCACAGAGCCTCTGCCTGTCACTACCTACTCTGAACAGTGTCAAGGATCTTTCTCTCGAGGCCAAGAGCAAGAGCATGGATTTCTTTATGCTGGGGTGGCACCATCAGTGTCCACATACTTGGACAGTGTGCATTCAGTCACAAGCCTTGGTTGAGGTTGTCATATATGCCAGCTTCAGTGCCTGGCACACAAAAGCAGACACTACTCCCAGCCCCACACAGTATACACTCTAGTGAAAGAGATGCCCGTGGATTCTTGGTTGAGTGTATAATTACAACCTGTAGTCACATTAAGAGAGTATGTAATGGAGAACATGACCTAGTCTCAGATAGAGAATGGGCCCTAGGAAGAAAGAGTTTTTGTTGAAGTCCGGAGGGATACATCGGAATCATCCTGGTACCAGCAGGTATTCCTGTTTAAGAGCATTTCATAGGCAAAAGAAAGAGGTGGATGGAAACAGAAGACGGCGGATTAAGGACTGGTACCTGTGGGTCATGATCCCTTTCGCGGTTGAACAACCCTCTCACAGGGGTCACCTAAGACCACCAGAAAAAACATATTCACACTTATGATTCATAACAGTAGTAAATGACAGTTATGAAGCAGCAATGAAAATAATTTTACGATTAGGGTCACCACAGCATGAGGAACCGTATTAAGGGTCACAGCACTGGGAGACGTGAGAACCACTGGACTACACGGGGAAAGCAAGAAACCCAAACAGCAGATGGGGGCATGGTGTCAGAGGACACAGAAGTGGTGGAAGGACTGGGCCACGTGGGTTTGCAGGCCACGCTGATGGCAGGAGTAGCTACCCATTGTGAAGGCACCATGGTGGCCCAGGGGACTTGAAGCAAGTTCTGGACAGAGGTGGGCAAACAGATGCAGAGATTTTTTAACAGCCCTTGAATATAGATGATAAGGGGGCAGGGACGCGTCAGGACACTTCGGGTCAGTACATAAGGGCTGAAAGCAAGGTGAAAAGTGACCTGGACAAGAAACTGAGGCAGGAAGGCTTCAAGTTTGAGGCCAGCTTGGGTTACATAGTGAGAACTTGTCTCAAAATAAAATTTAAAAAGAGTCATGGATGTAGCCCAGCAGTAGCACACTCAGGGCCTGGGTTCAGTATTCAGTACCACAAGGAAAAGAGAGAGGGGGAGGGGACAAAAAGGGCTCAGGGTTTAATTGAAGCAGGTGTCTAAAACCTCTCGGTTCTTGGGGTCACCCCGTGTATGGATTGTGGTCTCTCCTCTGTCACCGTTTCTGGGTATTGTTGCTTGTTTAAGTTTGCAGCTTGCAGGTGGATGGTGAGAAGGGAGCTGGCAGAGCAGCTCACTTAGTCACGTGTGTCTGCTGGAGAGACAAGAACTAAATGGCTTTACCTACTTAGAGTGGCAGTTTATTGCCTGTTTAGCTTACAAGACAGCAATCCCCTCCCTGAAGGGGAGGGCAGCATATAAATGCAATTTACGTCTCTGGCAACTATCTACAACCTTCCCTTAATGAATCAGTCAAACTATCATGGGCCTCCAAATTGGGTCCTCTGATCCTTTCAGCTTCCAGGTTCTTGCCTTCAAAGTTTATGACTGAATTCGAGAATATTTACAGCAAATGAGACATTTCTGTGAGCCTGGGGGAAGGGACTCTGAGAAACCAATGGCAGAGAATGGTAGAAAATGTATCTGGATGTTTTTGGGGGGTCAGGGTGGGGGTGGAGAGCAATGTCAAGGATCAAACATACTGGACACAAGCTCTCCCAACCCAGCTATACCCTATCCCTCCAGCAGGGTTTTAAAGACAGCTTTACAGTGTCTTGATCTGTATCTTGCAAAGGCACGGAGGCGGCAGCTACTATTGGACTTAACAAATTATTTGTGTCGAAGAGAGAGTCCAAAACTACAGTAAACATCGACTGTACATTTGACCTGCTTTAAGCATGAGGAATTAAGATGGATCTAGGTTTCTGTGTTAGTCAAGGTTGGAGCAGAGATCAAAGAGTACGCTCAAAAGAAATGGCTGAAGATAAATTAACGAAGGGGCTGTTTCTAAGCAGTGTTAATGGAAGCCAAAAGGGGTTATGGAAACCCTAGCCCATCTGAAAATCTCTAACAACTCTCCCAGGCATGAGTCGGGGAACGGACTGTGTGCCTAGTTAGTCCTGTGGCCGAATGCTTCCCTGAGTCTGCAGGGAAAAGGAGCCACACTCTCTCACCAAGCCTTCAACTAGGTGCAGAGGAAGGCTCAAAGTTTCCGAGAGGCAAGCAGGAAAAATGCACCCGTGAGCACAGAGGCTTGTTCAGAATTGTACATTCATGTGGATCAATATGTTTATGCAGATCTGTGGGCTTCATTGTCAATGCTCCTCTGGTTCCATGATGTAGTTGAGCCCAAATCAACAATATTAAACAAACCAGCAGAAACCAGTCCCGTTAGCTCAGTACATGCACTGGTGAGGCTGGAAGGGAACTATACTGAAGTGGTACTTCCTGGGCTTCCCTTCTGAAGTCAGCTGTAACTCTGGCCACTGGCCTCAAACAAAAGGAGACAGGATTTTGAATTATTGATGAAATCAGACTAAATTTGGGATTACATGTCTCCGTCCCGCCTGTTGTTTGTCCAGTAAATAGCATTTCCTCTGTAAAACTGGAGTTTTCATCTCAGGAGTGTGGACCAGACTTAAACAGACATGGGAACTTCCCCTGGAGGAAAACCTTCTGTGATGCTGGAGCACTTTGATCTGCGTGCTCTCGGCTCCATGAAAACACAGAAGCTGCCAGGACACTTTCCCCTTGGCCCGATTCACTTCCCACTGTGGAGTACACAGAGAAACAGACTTTGCTCCTGGTCTTTTTTCTGGCTCAGCTACAGTATCTCTCTGGCATTTACTAATTTCTGAGCAGTTAAAATGTTCTCTTTGGTGAGACACGGAACCCTTCTGGGCCCTGGTGGAGACAGGCAGATCTGCTCAGACATCGCCCTCTGCTGGACACTGCTGGGATCGCGTATGCCTGAAGGGCTGGGCCAGCTCTGAGCTGTGAGGGTGGCAGTCCCAGCTGGGTTGTTGAGACTCCTGGAATGCGTTTACGACCGGTTTACCTAGAGCACCTCAGTCCTTAACAACTTAAATGCAAAAAGAAACTATAGGATTTAGGAAGAAAACTCCCACCCGCCCACCGATTTGGCATAATAGAGATTTCTAAACAATGTGCAAAAATCCCTAGGCCATATAAGAATGATAAATTGTTAACATCAAAAACATCTGTATGGCTGAAAAAAAAAGTTAAGAGACAAAAGGGTAAAATGCTTTCAATATGGGATCAGTATCTAGAATATATAAAGAATTTCTCTAATGATCAAAAGAAACGAAAAAATCCAATAGGAAAATATTGTAAAAATATAAAATGTCAGTTCATAGACAAAGAAGAACAAATAGCCCATAAACACACAGCAAATGTACTTAGTTTCACTATCAAGGAGAAAAATGGACACCCAAACCCTAGAAAACATCTACGAAATCTAAACCAACTTATTTCCATATTCTGGTGGCAGGGTTATAAGCTTTGTACAATGATTTGACAGCAGCTACTAAAATGTGAAGTGACTTACATGGCCACCCAAATGGAGATGGCTAAATACATTGTCTCGTCCAAAAATACACATGCAGAGCAACGTCTTTATTTGCTTATTGCAGTGCAGGGCGTGGAACCAGGGGCCCTGTGCATGCCACACTGCCACTGTGCCACTGAGCTATGCTCCCAGCCCATTTCAGGCAGATTTATTTTTTAAAATGCATTACATGTACTGACAAGAAAAGCTTTCCAAAACTACTACTGAGTGAGCATAGAAGACGAAGCTACAGAATGACACATGCTATCATAACATAGATAAAAAGCCCAACCATACAACACAGTATTTTTCTACAGGTATAGGTAACATACATGTTTAATGCACTGCAAAATGCATAAGGCACATTTAACAGATAGGGAGAGCTACCTCTGGGATAAAAATGAGAATGGAAGTGTCAGATGTCCATCTTATCTGTAATGTTGATTTATGAAGGGTGTCCATCTTATCTGTAATGTTTTATTTTTTAAAGAGGATGTCTTTATAGATTGCTTGAAATTACTAAAAGCTATTTTTAGGTTTAAAAGAAGAAACTTTTTGTTTATCCTATTAATGCACTCAGAATGGTCAGGGAGTCTTGGGCTAAAAAGTAAAATAGGGCCTTAGGTGATTTGTCAGATCGGTCTGTGAAGTAGAATACATAGTGGTTGTCATGGAGATGGCTTCATTCACTACCAACCACCCTGTACATCTAGCTGCACACAATCTCTGATTACTAATTATTTCCTATTCAATGTCTTATTTGTAAGACTTGGTTCATAAACCCTATAGTAATAATCCTTATTTAAGGTGGCTGATGTACATGGAATATCTCATTTAAAAGTTCTTTGTGTCTCTCTCTTTTCCCTCCTTCCATCCATTCGAGGCCATTTAGGTTTAGAGACATTAAATAGCGTTCCTGAAGACAATTAGCTGATATGTGGCCTGGATTTTCCTTAATCAGAGAGAGAGAGCTTTCACATTAAGCCACTTAAACTATATTATACAACCATGAAAAGTTTTGTAGTCTTGTTAATTTTGAAATATCCACGACTTGTCAGATTTCCTGGTTTCTCTGCCATTCATGCTGCATTCCACTTAATCAAAACTGTAGCTGATTCATTTGAGAGAGAAATCAACCACAGGAGCAGGTGCTGTTCCAACTCCAAGACAAGCAAGAAGCCGAATTCCAAGTGACTACTACAAGGGAACTTCAAGTAAGTTTTGAGACCCAAGCATATCCAATAATAAGGTTTATATTTAATTCTCTCATTGGATTCAAGTTGGTCTATGTTCCACATCTGAAAATGTCCCATCACAAAGTGAAATAGATCCCTGGATGCAGCCTGATACCATTGATGACCATTCCTACCAGGCAAGAGAAATGTCTAATCTCAGAGATTGCAAGATGTGCCCCAGTGAGACTCTTGAGTCCCTTTGGAGAAGAGGTGGGCCCCTTTGCTCTAGGGAGGTTTTCCAGTGATGTTTCTGGAATAACATGTGAGTAGACAGGGCACTGTGCTTACAAATCAGTTCTAACATTAGCTATCCATCTTTAAACCCATCCCCCATGTTAAAATAAATTAACTTTAAAAAAAAAAAACCCTCAAGAACATGAGTGTTTATGAATAATTCATACCTTGGAGTTGACACACAGGTCTGAAGGCCCAGATGCCCGCAAGTAAATGGGACCCAAAGTGTGAAGATCACACAGTGGATTCTAAGTAGCGTCACGTATTAAGCCCAAGAGAGCACAAAAAATGCTCTGCAAATAATAAGCGCATCTCAGCCGCTGGCTATGTACACAAACACAGCACCTCTCAGATAATAGTAATTGAAAGTCACTAGCTTCCAGAATAGGCAGGGAGAGATAAACTGGGAAAAGCAATCCGCAAAAAGGATTAAAACATTAGGGTTTTAATGAACCATGTGTCCAGGCAGAGAAGGGCATTTATATTTCCTTTCCTGGGCTGGAAGTTCTCATTCTTACTCTAAAAGGGGGTGGTGACTAGGGCGGGTGGAGGACAGTGGCTGTAGATGGCCTAGATCCATTCTGGGGTTTTATTCCTTGGCTTCACAACAGCTTAACTCTGATAGAATCTACCCATTGAGTCCAAGAAGACATGCTGTCTCCATTTGTCAAGCATGAGATAATTCCATAGCACCGGTCTGGACTAGGGGGACAGAACATCAGCCAAAGCCTTGTGATGTAGGATGGCCAACTGGCAGGGGCTCAGTCTAGAGATTTCTGAGGGAAATGGGAAAAGACGGAAACAAGTGCTCCTGCTCAGCTTCAAGAGCACACAAAGGACATCGTATCTTGAACTGGGTTCTTCTTAGACCTGTAATGTTTCAAGAAAGAAAGGAAACATACCGATCATGTTCCAGGAAGGTCCTGAGATCTCATAGCTCTATTGTGTGTGCACAATACACACACACACACACACACACACACACCACACACACCTATATATATATATATATACACATAAACATATATATATACATACATGCACATATACATATATATACACACATACACACACATATATACATACACACCCCACACACCTATATATATATACACATAAACATATATACACATACATGCACATATACATATATATATATAAACACATACACACATATACATAACACACACACACACACACACACACACACACACCACATACAGAACATTCTTATCAGCTCTGCTGAAGAGAGAGTGCTGTTGAGGAAGGATTTAGATTTTTATCTTTTCTAGCTTCTTTCAGGTATTGTCTGGAGACGGGACAGGAATGAGCTCCTTTATCCCTGTCTCATTTGGAAAGACACACAGCAAACTATTACTCCCCACCCAAGCCAGAGCAAAATGGCTCGTGATTAGGAGCAGAAGCCATTTGGAGCCGTGGCAGGAAGGACATTAATATGTGAATGGAAAACAGAGCCTTTAAAAGTCTGCCCACATTGCAGAACTGGAAATGGCTGAACTTCTTTCCTATTATAGCAACGACACCACTAGGCAGGATTTGTTTGCACGGTAACAAATTGGCAAACTTGCTGGGTCTGGAAGATGGATCTGACTGATGCTGCACCTTAGCAGAGCCCGGGGAGACAAACCCAAGGCTCATGGAAGCCAGAACATGGGGCTGCACAGGAGCCCCTGTCCTTAACCCACAGTTTTCTCTCATGATTTGACTTACAGATGGAACCAACCCTCCAGGCATTTGTAGCTGGAGCTAGCTAGGGATGATAAGGTTGTGTCAGCAGGTGGGTGGTGGTGCACAGGTTGTCATCCACAAGCCAACTTTGAAGTCTTTACTGTCACTGTAACCTCTGACAAACTGTTAACCACCGTAGGCCTCAAAAAGCACTTTGCCATAAGAAGGCAACTCTAAGAATTCAAATAGGCCAATTGCCAATAAATGCTAGTCAGTAGACTACACTTAGGATCCCCTAACAAAAGCCTCCATGCTCGAGTGTAAGCATATTCCTTAAAATATGAACTGACCTGAGCAGCCCAAATGTTACATCCTTAGATGATGTCTTAAGTACGTAGGTCAAACGGTATGTGTTGCTGTTTTCTTTTTCAGAGAACTGAGCAGGTCAACCTCATGACAATGGGACTCTGAATTAATGCTCTTTCCACAGATCCAATGCTACCCACTGGCATTGCCTGAAACTCAGCCACATCTTAGTGTACATAGTCTTGTCCAAGTTCATTCATCTCTTTATTTATTCAACCATAGACACAAAGGCGTCTCTCCCAAAAGGATTATATTTAGAGATAATGACTATAAGGAGTTTAGAAGTTAATTGAGGTGGGGCCCTGATTCATTAAGACTATAGGGTTGATTTATCTGTCTTTGTTTATTTATTTATTTATAGTATTTGAGACTATTTTAGTATCTTTGGTCTCATGTAACACACCCAATCGCACCTATCTTCTAGTCCTCCCATGTCTGTCCTGCCTCTCCGGATCTCCCTGACAATAAAAGAAGGAGTGAGAGTCCTTTTGTGTTGTCTATATCCTCCTGGGAGCATTCCTAGTTTTCTCCTCCTGTATCCCATGCCATAAGCCAGCAACTGAGGAGAGGCTTGCAGCTGCTGGCAGTGGGTGGGGCCAGCTCTCCTGTGAGGGGTGGGCATAACTCTCCCACTCCCATGGACGTCAACATGGTGGCAGCTCAGACCATGGGCATCTGCAGTGGGCTTCAGTGGTAACACAGGCTATGGACATCAACATGGCCTTTGGCTTCCTTATCGGGACTACTGACCCATTCATGGCCCTCAGCAGCTGAACAGACCACCAGCCTCAACATGGTCTCAGGTAACAAGCCACACACATCAGCATGCCCCTCCCACCTCCAGATGCCAAGCCCACGTCAGCAGCACAGATGCGCATGTCCACATGGGTCTCGGGCTTCATGGCAGCCTTGGGCAGCCGCATGGAACACAGACAACATGACCTCTGCTGGCATCTAAGACCATGGTGGTCCTTCGGAGGAGGTCCAATCCAGAAACTGAACTTTCCTTGTCTCAGCCTCTGTTATTGCCCAGAGCCAGGGCATCCCGGTACTGGGCGGCATGGTGGGGTCGGGGTGAAGGTGGGAGCTCTGAGTCTGCCCCTGTGTAAGCTCCAGAATGTTACATGCCTTCCCACACCTTCCTGTCAACCCTACTGGGCAATGACAGCGTGTCAACTTCAGCCTTCTTTTTCTCCTGTCTCCACATCTCCAATTCGCCTTTCTCTCTTATGTAGGAACTGTTCTGTTTTTTTTTTTTTTTTTTCTTTTTAAATAATCTTTCTCTGCTCTCCATCACATATTTTTCCATCGTAGTGATACCCACTGCCCCCAACTTAGAAGTCAGGGCAGTCTGGGTATCTTCCACCACCTCAAGCTTCCAAGTGAGGTAGGGTTGATATTTTTATAAAAAGATAAGTCTGAAGGCATAGGAAGTGGCCATCTATGAGTAAAGAAAATAGGACTTTGGTCTGGGACTTCCAGCTCAGAGAATTGTAAGAAAATCAAAGTGTGCTATTTAAGTCGCCAGTCTGTGGGGTTTTGTCATGGCACCCAAAGCTTACTAAACAGTATATTGAAGTTCTAACCTAGTCAAGACTGTGGCTACATTGTTTATGTTAAGAAATGACCCAGCCTGGGTCACCAAAGACACAGAATTTCACTTAGCAATTGTCAGTTCAAGAAATCTGCTGGGCATCATGATGTCTGAGAAGAATATATTGTATCTTTAAGATTGGTTGAGAGTATTAAGTACTCTTACCACAGGCACGAGAGAAGAGAGAAGTATGCTCAGTAGCTTGATCTAGTCATCACACAACACACACACACACACACACACACACACACACACATACACGAACTGTTTTATCAATTGAACCCAGACACATATAAAGGAATGATTAATTAATCTACATTTGAATGTGTCTAGCATTGGTAAAATGGTTCCAGAAATAACTAATTTCATCTGAAAGAAAAGACTTCTGAAATTTTACCTACTGACTACACAGCAAAAAGCTTAGTAACTATTATGAATGATGCCTCCTCAAAGGGTTGAAGGTAGTTATAACCTAACACATGCCCAACTCTACTTAAACATCCAAGTTCAAGCATAGCCTGCAGAGTTTCCAGTAGGTCTAAACCTGTACTATGCAAAGGACTTTCAGCAACCCTATGGGGTATCTATATTGTCCTTATACGGTAATTACCAATCACATGTAGCTCTGAGTAATTAAAATGAAGTTAATATGGGCAAGTGAACTCTTAATACATTAATTTTAATTTATTTAAATCTAAATGTAAACAGCCACCCATGCCCAGTGGCTCCTATATTGATCACCACAGTTCTGATCACCTCGTACCCTAACATATTTACTAATTACATGGGTGTTTTGCTATGTTTGTAAATTACATTTTGGAATTTTTTTTTCTTTGAGTGTTTTGGATAGACATGCAATTATTATTTTTTTTAAATCATCAACTCAGTATTTCTGTGATTCTGAAATGGAGCAATGGTGAGAGGTAAAGAGGCCCCTCAATTGGCCAGTCCTCAGTTTCACAATACCCTATCCTCTGTGAGGAAGGCGATCTGCTAGGGGGCAGGGAAACCCAGAATGTGCAGAACCTTGGCCCCAGTCTCAGGAGGCCTTCAGTAGAGCCTAGAACAAACTGTGCCATTAGCTTTCTAATAATGGTACAAAATACTCAAGACAAAGCAACAGAAGGAGAGACTGACTGTGGCTCACAATTTCAGGGAGCCAGTCCATGGTCACTTGGCTCTGTCACATTGGGGGTATGGCTTATCATAACTATGTCACAGCAGGAAAGCCTAATAGAGGCCTTTTTGCCTCATGGCCGAGGAAGGGGGCAGGACCCCACTGTCCCCTTCAAAGGCACAGCTACAATGGCCTAACTTCATTCACTGAGGTCTACCTCAGTATGATTCTGTCATCTCCCAATAGCACCATAGGCTGGCGACCAAGCCTTTAACATATGGACCAGTTGGAGAACGCTTAAGATCCAAACCATAGGAAGACAAGGCTGAGAAACAGGAAAGCAAAGACACCATGCTGTGGTTTTAGTAAAGCAAATGCTGTGAGTCTGGTATGGTTGCAGGTCTTAGAGGGAGAATCCTGGAAGGAAATAAGCCTAAGCTATACCTTGAAAGGCAAACAGAATGGGGGAACGGAGTCCCCAGAGGCACACACATAACAATTCCTGGCCCCTGAGAGCAAGTTACATGGCCAAGCCTCGTAAAACAGCTAAATAACTGATCTTAAACCTGAGAAATGAGCCTGAGTTCTCAAATAGGCCCAGTCAAATCACATCATGCTACAGTTTCAGGGAGCCAGTTCATAGTCACTCCATTCCCCAACCCCATGTGTGGAAACAACTCCCGGCCCTTGCAGCCATGTTAAGAGGTGGGATCTTAACAGTTAACTAGATTCTGAAGTCTTTGTTCTCATGAATGAATTAATGTTGACGTCCAAGGACTGGGTTTATCAGGAGTATGGGTTTGTTTGAAAAGTGAGTTTGACATCCTCATAGGGGGTCACACTTGCATAGCTTCTTGTCATGTGATGCCTTCAACCAGGCTGTGATCAGCAAGAAAGCCTTCATTAGATGTGGATCCTTGACCTTGGACTTCCCAGTCTCCAAAGACATGAGTCAAATAAATTCATGCTCATTATAAATCATCACCCAGCCACAAGATACTCTACTACCATAACACAAAACAGATGAAGAAATGCAGGCCCTTCAAAAACAGACTATGGAGATAGGAGAAGAGACCAGAGCAATGCCAGATAAGAAGGCCTTGACCTGCTAGAGCTGGCTTGATGATGAAAAGGGGCCCAGAGCCAAGGCATGAGGGCGGGTTCTAGCTTAGAAAAAGGCAAAAAACAAAACAAAACAAAACAAAACAAAACAAAAACAGAAAGAAAAAAGAAAAGAAAAAAAAAAAAGAAAAAGAAAAACCCAAACCAGATATTCTTCACACAGAACCTTCAAGAAGAACACATCTCTCAGAACCTGAATTTTAGCCCAGGGAAATTTAGCCCGTGCCACATTTCTGATTTCAAAATTGTGATAATAGATAATAGATAGTAGCTAGATCTGTATTGTGTTAGCCTGCTTGTGCAGCAACTTGCTATAGCGGTGTAGGAATCTGACACAGGTGGGAGATTTTTAAACAGGCAAGAGGAGGGCAACCTCCCCTAGGGAAGGACCCTGCAAAGCCAGCACTTCCGGAAGCAGTCTGTGGAGAGGAGTGATAAGTAGGTTTGGAAGGAGGGTATCAGAGCTGCAGAGCCTCTGACAGAGGTGGTGCTGTGCAGGCGCCAGGGCACAGGCGACATGCTTGTACTTGCTCCCTGCTGCTGGGCGTCACTTTTTAACACCTGTCTCCTGACATTTCTCTAGGCACTCCTGTACTCATTTAGCACTGCCAGAGGCATGCCACCCGGTCACACAGACCTTTAATAGCGAGCAAAACAGTAGCAGGTGTCAGAGCTGAAAGAGGAAAAATTCTCAATCCCCACTGGAGGACGAAGATCATTTTATTCATTTCCGTTGAAAGGGAGAGCTGAAAAGCATGAAATCACACGCCAACAGGGAGAAAGAGCTTAAACCAGAATAACCTTGACAGGGGCAGGCTTCAGCAACTTCCAGGTCATGGCTCCCAAAGCCGACGTCCTGGAGAGAAACAGGATGTGTTCACATGTGTAGACTTCTGCCCTCAGCCCAGCCACAAGCCCTGGTGGTCTGCTCCCCTCTTCCCCTCAGACTTGACTTGGACTCAGCTCTTACCCTGCTCAAACTCAGCCAGATCCGTTCCCCTTTGCACAGAATGATCCTCGCTCAAGCAAGAAGGGCAGAACTGCTCTTTCCTCATCTGTCTCTCCATCCCTCTTCACTGTGCACAACCACACCACAGTCAGCTCTGTCTCTGTCTGTGTGCTCCGTTTCCATCACTAGGACCCTCACCCAGTCTCCATCTCTGTCTCTTGCATGGACTGTCTTAGAATCCTTGGATCCTCTCCACCTCTCACCCAGTCTTTTTCTCTCACATATACCAAAACCAAAACACAAACCTGCTGGTGGAAGGACGTGCCCCACCCTCGCTCTGCTTACAACCTTTAAGGGTTTTCTCTCCACTATCAAAACAGCTTCCAAACTCAGGCTGGCAAAGAAGGCATTCCCGTCTTGTTCCTGGTTAGTTTTCCAATGGTGCCTAGCTATCTAGTGGCCATTACTATTCTTCCCAATCCCAAAACCTTCTCTGAAGTTCCAGGCCATTTTCCACACCCTTGGCTTTCAAAGTTCTCTTTCCTTTGTCTTAAGATGAGTGCTAGTCCTTTCAGACGGGCTCCTGTGTCTCCCTTGGACCTCCCACCAACTATCAATCATCACACTCACATTTCATCTTTGTAATTTTTTTTCCTGCCTTTTCCACTGGCTTTTGGAGACCATGGACTGTGTCTTGTTCAACTCTGTATCCTTAGAGCCTAGGACAGTGCCTGGCAAAAAACCCTAAAGCAATGACCTTGGAATGTGTGAGCCTGTGGGCCCTCATGTCAGGCTGTAACGGGAACCTGCAAACAGCTAGGGAGTATGGGAATTGGAGACTTGGTGGCATGAAGGAGGAGTGATGCTTCCCTTAGGGCCCTGCAGCATCTGCCCAGATAAGTCCCAGGCCTCCAGATCAAGGGGACAAGCTGAAGGCCAACAGTGAAATCCATCAGAATAATAAATGGACTATAAAAATGTACGTCTCAGTCTCTGTGGTGTCACGGGACAGAAGTTATTGCCTGTTTCAGGACTGGAGAGAAGCCAGCATTGCATTTTTGCCCTCCTCTGGAGAGAGGCCAGCCTTGGACTCAGGCCACCAGGCCTCGGGAGCTGTGAGAGTCAGGGGAGAGGACATCGGAAGCATCGAGGCCGCTCCAGGCTCTAATGCTCAGGAAGCTGAGAGCTGATCTCACTTTCATTTTTAAAAATTTATTATTATTGAGGTAATAATCATATAAAACTTCAAAGAAGTTTAGACGAGTTGAGTGTGTTTTATTGTGTGATTATCACCAGTTTCTATTCCAGAGCTTACAGTACCTTTAAAGGAAATCTGTGCTGATTGAGTAGACACTCCCCACTTTCCTCTCCTTCCAGTTCCCAGAGCTGTAGATCTACTTCCTATTTCTATCTATTTTCCTGTTCTATTTCTTTATATAGACGGACTCATAATCTATGACCTTTTGTGCCCAGCTTCCTTCACTTAAGTCTTGAGGCTCACCTGTAGTATAGCATGTACCAGCTATATTCTTTATGTTTCGTGGTTGAGTGATACCCCACTGTGAGGCAGTGCATTTGTTTATCAGTTATCAGTTAATGGACATGCAGATTGGTTTTGCTTTGCAGCTATGAACATTTGAGAGCAAGATTTTGTGTGAGCACGTTTTCATTTCTCCTGAGTACATAGCTAAGGTTTGAAATAAATCACTGGGTCAGATGTTTATTTAGCTTTTTTTGCGGAACCCCATTTTACACAACACACACACACCAACATATTTTTGAGGTGCCCGTTGCTTTGGAAATCTTGCTAAGACCCCCAGACTTAGACACTGAGTTTCTATCCAGTTCCCCACAAACCGAACCTTACAGCAAGGCAGCTATCAACTCCTAGAGCATTAGACACTGCTTGAGAAGATGGCTCCCACGATGGTCTTGCTCACCATTCAGCAGAGGAGACAGAAGATGATTCCATCCTGTTGCTACAGGACAAGGGCCTGAAAGGAGGAGCATGTTAGAGTCCGTTGGTGAAGCTTTATGGAGATACGTGCTTGAAATTGGACCTGGAGAATACTTCAGTCTGTGGAAACAGCATGTGCTAATGGTGAAAGGATACAAGAAGAGAAGGCACCACACAGGGAAGTCTAAGCCAAGGTGTTCTATTTCCACTGTTGGTGTTCCCCTTAAGGAAAGGGAGTGCCAGGCTGTGAGAGAACCAGCAGACAGGAGAGCGCAAAGGCTCCTGTGCTTGCCCAAGGGGCCTACCAAGGCCTTGTTTTGTTCATGTCTGTTTTCACCAGCTTCTAGCTTCTCAGCCTTATGTTCTGAGGCTGTGCTGTATATATCTCTTTAAAAGTCACATAACTTTCTGGGAGGTGGTGCATGCCTTTTGTAATGGGAGATATTTAGAAATCAGTCCGGCTTGTTCCTGGGCAGCCGCCATGTTCCGCTGTTCTCACTCAGACCATGACTCTGGCTGGGTCTGCCAATCCATTATGCTGCCCCCACAAAGCTCAGCTGGTTCTGCCGACCAGCTCCATAGAGACCATACCCCAAAGCATGGCTCATGGGCCAACCCAGTCTGCTAACTCCCAGATAATACCCGCCATACTCACGGTACCCAGAATGAAGACTCTTAAAGCTTAAAGATTATCCAATGGATTTATATATTTGCAATGCTCAATTAACAAGATGCCCACATAATTAGAATAGTTACCCAATATCTAACCTTTGATATAAGTTGCTACCCAGGATGGCTCTCAACCCATCCATCCTCCTCCATGGTTGCTAGCTCTCCTTTCTCCTTCCCTTCCTCTTTCCTTCTCCCAGTTCCACCTCCTCTTCTACTGCCCAATCACTGAGCTCCACTGCAAATACAATGTAGCCGATAAATATCCTGCTACAGCCTTTAATCTCAGCACTCAGGTGGCAGAGACAGTCTGATCTCTGAGCTGGAGGCCAGTCTTCAGACTAAATTCCAGAACAGCCAGGGCGACATGGAGAAACCCTCTCTGGAAAACTGACTGGATACAACTAGCCTGCTTGACACCCAGCCTTCCTATGCCCTGCTGCCTCCTCTGCCCAACCCAGGGTAATCTCTAGTGCTGTTGGCTCCTGAAGAGAAAAATTAACAATGTCCAGTAACTAGGAATCTGACCTGTGTCCTCTCCTTCTTGCCCATGGGATTTGGATTCACATTTCTCCTTACTGAGTTTGTAAGTGAGTGGAAGAGGTGACATCATAGGCTGGCATGCTCACCTGCCAGATCTGGAAGATGTTCACGTGATGAGCCTGAGCTGCACAGCCCTTGGCCCACATGGATGCTGCTGGCAGCACAGCAGTGGACATTGGCAATCAGACCATTTCCCCACTTGGAAAGTCTGTTGGCAACTAATGAGATGAGTTTCCACAAGGTCTACAGGAAAGGTCTGGACACTAAGAATCAGATGTCTAAGATCTTCAGAAAATGAGTGACCTGAACTCTTGTTCACTGAGGTAGAAGTGGGGGTGCAGGGGTGGAATGGGCAAGGAGGTCTGGGCTTGTGGAAAACATTACAGAGCCGAAAGGAAGAACCATTCACAGGCCACTGGATGATAGCCACAGGACAGCACACTACAGCTCGTGGCCAGACCCAGCCTGCCACCTGTTTGGGTGATCTAAAACATGAGAATGGAGTTCACATTTTCTAAAAGTTGGTAAAAATCAAACGAAGTAGAATATTTTGTGATATGTGAAAACTATGCAAAATTCAAGTTTGGGCTTCATAAAGTATTAATTTTTATGATAAAAATTTTTATAGAATTTTCTTTCTCTCTTATTACATAATTATGTTCATTATGTCTTTAGATTTTCTTCTTTGTGCCAAAAGCTTTCAATATCTATTATGTGGCCCTTCACAGAAGCACGTTGCCAACTCTTTCTGCAAACAACTTTAGGATGATGTAGGCTGATGTAGTTTTCCCATCCCACCCTAGTAACCAGTTTCCTCCCCCAGGACCCAGCTCCCTAACCCAGTCCCCATTGTTCCACTCCAGCAATCCACTCAAGGCCTCTCAGGCCACATTCCTCAGCTGCCATGATAACCCTTCAGCCCCTTGAACTCAATACTCAGCCTCCAAACCCTCCCCTGATCTTCCCACATCTCATATCCTGCCATTAAGGGTCTCCAGGAAAAGACAAGGGAACTCTGACTCACAAAAGATTGACAGCGCTTCCTGTGACCAAGAATAAAGAAGTAACAGTTCCCAATGTTCTCATCTACTAAGTACCATGCTAAAGACATGTCTCAAATCCTCAGAATCCTCTTCAAAGATCCCGTTAGTGTTCTCTTCACAAATATGGCGTTGCTCCTCTAATTCTTATTTACTTCTCTCTTTGCAGAGCCAAGAGGGAATCTTTAGCATAGCATCAAGGTTATATTAATTACATAGCACCTTCATGGGCAAGGTATCATTTGAAGTCAGAACTTCTTGACTATAATGGATACTTGAAGCTAGATAATTCTTTGTGATGGGGTTGTACTAAAGCATCCCTGAGGCCTAGCCACTATGAAGAAGCCAAAGCCACTCCTACATATGGTAACCAAAACTAGCCTATCTCCAGACATTAACTAATGTCTTCTGGGTAGAGGAGGTGGTGAAAATTTTTCCTCCAGCCAAGAATCACTCTCTGAAACATTTTCCAGAGTAACAAAATTCTATGGTGTGTGACACTGTGTTAGTTCCCTTCTAGGGATGAACAATGTTTGGCCCTGCTGGACTCACTTCTCCAGGGTCACACACACAGCTGGCTACTCTTACAGTGGTTGTGGACCATGTGGTTTGATTCCTGCATGCTTTTACTACTGTCAGTTTTGGCAAATATCAAAAGCTACTGAGCAGATGTCCACACTGACAGTTTGGGGGATTCCTTCCTGCTACCCCTGGAGGATAGAATAAAAATGGAGAGTCCCTTTGGCTTTGATCACAGGGAGCACTGACAAGATAATGCTGGAGACTGAGAGAAAGAAAAGGCTAGTAAGGGAGTAGAGATAAGGCTGTAGAATCCACCCAAGGCTGACTCTGCATGTAGGTGATGGGAAGCCATGGTCCTCTTGACTATATGTGCTATGGGTGGCTCTTAGCTATTTCTTCCTTCAATTCTCCCCTTCCTTCCTCCTCTTCTTTCCATTCTTATTGGTAATGGACTACATTCCTACCTGTCCAGATGCAGTGAGGAAGAAAATGAGAAATATTAATGTTAAACTAAAGCGAGGCTCAGAGATTAGTGAAGCAACAATAACAACACACACACACACACACACACACACACACACACACACACACACTGAAGATCCTTCAAGGACAGTGAGGTTTTCTTTCAATAACAACTGCTACTGGCTGTAGATAACAGAAAACAGACTCAGGATGAATTAACTTCTCTTCCTCTGAAAGGTTCAGGGTCAGCAGCATAGGACTGAGTGGCTTTCCATACATGTGACTTTCATCTTCTGGTTCACAAGAAGGGTCCCGCACCTCCAGGCATCATGACCACAATTAGGCAGGAGGAGGAAGTGGTGCAGAAGTGTGGATGTCACTTGAGTCTGTCCCTTTGGGTACATTTCACAGGCCAGAACTGTGTCACATGCCCATTCTGGTTACAAAGAAATCAGAGGGAGTTTTCCTTTTCAAATGAACATTATGAAAGAGAAAGGCAAGAATAGGGAAGACATCAGCAGTGTCTGCTGTGAGTTTCAAAGGCATCCAACTTTCCATGGAGGAATCTGCCTCCCGAGACCCAGTGCAGCGGAATGGAGTGAGATGGAGTGGGATGGAGGAAGATGGACAGAGTGAGGTAAGATGAGGTAGGGTGGAATAAGATGAAGCAGGGCAGAGTGGGTTGAGAGGGATGAAGTAGGATGGACAGAGTAGGCTAGAGTGAATGAAACAGTGGGGTGGGGGAGGGGAATGGGGTGGTGTTTGGCATACAGTTTCAACCCTGGAGACATGCTCAATGTTGACTTTTCTCCTTATTACCCAGTTGCTTTCCTTTGGTTCCTGAGTTTCCACATCTGTACTTAGTTCACAGTACTACTACATGTACAATGAATTAGCACATTTAAAGCACCTGAAAATTTGTCGAGGTATAAGAAAGTATCAGCTACTTAAGACTGTTGCTATTTATTGAATATCTCCCATATGCCAACTGTTCTACTATTTCCTTTAACCCTCACAACAAATACATGAGGAGTAAGTACTCCCCCTGTCCCAGGTAAGCATTTCAGAGGCCCAATGCCAGCTGTGCAGCTGCTTTAATTGTAGCTTCCTGGCCTTAAATTAAGGAGGTGTCAGTGCCTTAACAACTAAGACTCAGGGAGAGATTAGTGAAATCAGTACAACAGGGTGCAAATACACAGGCTCTGCCTCCCACTTCCCAGCAGGCCTTGCCCTGGCTTCTCCCCCAAGTCCTGAGTGAAGATATAATCTAATTTCCACTCTTCTGTCTTGATCAGCAAAGTGGCTCACCTGTCCTTCAGGAAATGTGTTAATGGAGTGTTGGAGGTAAAGCAGAGGCACTCAGTGGCCAGTTAGGTCAGGATTGGATTGACCTAGAAATCTATAGGGAGGGGAGCTTGGGAAGAAAATACTAGGTTACAGAAGACTAGAACAGTTGTCCCTGAACAAGGTCAGACCATGTCAAGGAATAACAAAGTACAATGACACAGAGCCTGTCACTGGGGAGATCCAGGAGCTGATGGTGTGACACAATGGAAAGCATTAGCCTTGTGGTCTCACAGCTCCTCTGACAGCCCCTCCCTACACAACACCAAGATAGAACCACTCCACCCCCACTCAGCGCACCTCTAAGTCAACCATCAGATTTTCACTTCAAACCAAATGAAATGCTAAATCCTGGACACGTTCTGAAAGAAAAAAAAATTAAGGCTCTCAACTCCACAAGATAAATCCTATTTCTAGGGCTGTTTCCCACAAAGATCATGTGCAGAGGGTTTTACATTGTGGCATCATTTGTAATTGTGTCAATTGTGGGATCAACGAAAGCATTCATTACTAAGAGAATAGCTACAGTTATGGAATACACACGTTTCACAAGCAAGATGCACATCATAATTGACTAACACAAAAAGATGCTTTAGTCCACAGTTTCATGCGGGAAATTGCATGGTATAAAGCAGGGAGACTATATATCATTTATGTGAAAATAAAGAAATATATACATAGATATAGATAGATGTATGCATAATCATATGTACATACACATAAGCTTAGAAAAATATTGGCAGAAAAGCAAGAACATAGACACAAAGGCAGAGATGTCTGGAAAAATTTATATCAAAATGTTAGCACTGGCTTATCTACATATAAATTTCCCACAAAGCCAGATTTCTCCCTGTTGGAGTGGGAATTTATGGATAAGCTATGGGACGAGGCTATGACGAGCCATATGCTATCAGGTTAGATTTGGAGTCATCAGTATGAACTCGTGTTTAGCTTATAGAGATGCAGATGGCTCCATATTGAAATATTTATAGATCCCTATATACTTGCAGATTGATATACACAGATAAATGTGCTCTGTCAGCTGAGGGCCTGGAAGACATGATATTCCCACAATAAGGTGTGTCCTTAATACTCACACTATTATGATCTTTCTTCCTTCCTTCCTTCCTTCCTTCCTTCCTTCCTTCCTTCCTTCCTTCCTTCTTCCTTTTTTCTTTGTTCTGTTGGAGAGTATCTTCTTAAAAAACAACAACTTTTAATTATGTGTGTATATGTATGGGAGGGGATGTGTATGTGAATGCCATAGACGCCTGGTGAGAACGTCAAATTCTCTGGAGCTATGGTTCTCCTTACAGGTGTGTTTGTGTGCTTAGAACATGGGTGCTTAGAACTGAACTCTCTTCCTCTGCATAAGCAATATGCACTTTTAACCACTACACTATCTCTCTAGCCTGGGAAATGATTTTTAAATGGATTACACGCAGAGTGTATTATGCAGAAATTCTATTCCTACATATACCCTCAATGAGACATACATGTAGAGGAATAGTCACAGTACCAGTATCATTATTGTATTAGCATTACAATTCCATTGCAAACAAGTCTGATGTCCATCAACAGTAGAATACATAAATACATTGTGATATATTTATCTAACAGTACAGTGCACGCAACAAATGAATGAACTAGATACTGTACAACTTTACTTCAGTCAGTGCTTTTCTCCAATGAAAGGAAGGCAGGCTCCTTGGAGAAATGGCTGGTTCTAAGATGGGGGCAGAAAATCTTGTGATGCTAGAGAGTAAGGAAATGCAGTCACGTGCTACTTAATGACAGATACACATTTGTAGAATGTCATTAGGGAATTTGTCATTGTATAAACATTATAGAATGTACTTACATAAACTTAAATGCTATAGGCCAACCACTTTAAGTGACCTTTTAATGTAGTTGAGAGATGTAGAAAACACCAAAAGATTGACTCTGTTGTCAGCATAACATAGCATACTGTTTTACAGTAAACAGTTATTGTGAATGAATGCACTTAAATAATGATTAAACAGTATGGTATAGTAAGTATGAAACTCGATAATAGTCACTTATCATCATTATCAAGTATCATGTATTGTACACAGTTTGTACTTTTATATGGCTACAGGAATTTTGCTTGAATACTTCCTCACAAACACATGGACAATGTATTCTGTTTTATTACAATGCCCAGAATAAAATAATGAGATAGGAATTTTCAGTTCCATTTTAGACTCATGGACCACCGTAATAGATGCTATCTATTGTTGACTAAAATGACATTAATTAGCAATTTCTGTAGTTTTTTTTTTTAAATCTGCTTGGAGAGGAGTGCTCAGGGACAGGACATCTATATCACATTCCTTCCATGCAAGGCTCAGGGAACACAGTGCAAGAGACAGTGCTAACCACATCCCAGTGCAGGGCTCCACACTCACGAGTACATATGAGCAGCACAAAGTCACAATTAGAGCTGGTGAATTATTTAAAAAAATACATGAAGTTGGGGTGGCATGGAGGTGGGAGTGACTCCAAGAGGAGCACATTGCTGGAGTGAAATGATAAAAATTCATGGCATGGAATTCTAATAGAATTAATAAAAATACTTTTGAAAGCTTTCTTAAAATCCACCTTGATTGGGAGAGTGTCAAAGAAACCTAGGACCCAATGAACACAACAGAGACTGGTGCTAGAAGATTCGAATAATAAAACAAAGGTGTCCCAGATTAGAATACAAATATATCCATGAGTCCATAGTGATAAAAATGAATGAGTAAATTAATATATGCAGGGGGAGAAGAGAGATAAATCTCTCACACAGAAGCATCCTAAATAATTTACTTGCCTTCTCTGCCCTCAAGGAGCATAATGCCTCACTCCTTAAGTGCGGCTGCACTTCGTGGCTGCCTTCCAAAGTACAACAACGTGGGATACAGAAGAAAGAAAGAAGCTCCACATGGCAGAAAACTGACAAGCACAGCTCCATCTGGTCACCAAGCTCAACACCCGAACGGTAAGTCATGATGCTATGTAACCTGGATCTGATGCAATGAAATGAGACTTAGCTTCTGTGATCATCCACAAAATCCATACCCCTGTCTAATCAGACAAAGAACAGTGGAGGAGGGGCAGACCAAGTACATTGCAAAAGAAGCCAGGGGCACAAAACACAGGGATGCATTTACCAACTGTCACCACCAAGAGAAGCCCAAGCAGTCATAGCTTTACTTTAGGCATTAATCATTCTGAACAAACCTTTCCAGGGTGCTGGAATCCATTTTAGTCTTGTCCACACTGAGAACATGGATGGAGACTCATCACTATCCTAAAGTTGTTTTGGTTTTTAAACCACCGAAGCAAAAAGAATCAAAGTGATTTTTTTTCCTCCTAACCTTTAACAACACACAGAGGTGGTAAAAGCTTTGAAAAGCAAGCTTTTCCTTAAAGCCTTTCCAATATTCTGCACAGTATTCTCACACAGAGTTTAAAGTTCTTGAGTTTTTGCCAGAACAAAGACAGATTTTCCTAAAAAAACTATCAGAGGCAGACACAGCCCTGACTCAGGGTAGCAGAAGAAATTTACTTCTCCATCCTGGGCTCTCTGTTGCCCACACTTTAGCCCAACTTTTCTGACACGGCACATTTGACCGTTTCTATCAGGTCTTCATCCACTTCAGTGCTTAATCATGGACTCAAGGGAGCTTTGTGGAAAGGTCACAGAGTTTCCAGACAGAGGTCACTGACTGGTCAGACACCAGATCAAATAGTCTCTGCCTTAGTACCTTGAGATAGCATCTCCTATTAAACCAGAACGTCACTGTTGGCTCAGCTTGCCGGCCAGAGAGCTGCCAGGATCTGCATGTCTCTTCCTGCCAGTGCTGGGGTCACAGACATGCACAGCTGATGCCTGACTTTTGTGTGTGGGTGGGGATTAGAGGTTAGTTCTTTGTGATTGTACAGCAAACATGTCTACTCACCCGAGCCATCTCCTTAGCCTCTAGCTCCTTTTGTTTTGAAGTCAACAAAGAATCAAAATGACTTTTTTCTTTTAATCTTTACTAGTACACAAAAGTGGCAAAAGCTTTGAAAATCAAGCTTTTCCTTAAAGATTCCCAACATTTCTGCACCATATTCTTGTGTATGTTTAAGGTTCTTGGATTTTCTTCAGGTCAAAGAAAGATTTTCCTAAAAATATCAGAGGTAAGCACAGCCCTGGTCAGAGGGAGTATGCCGGAACACTAGGTGGGTCTCATTGGTGGTTGATCCTTCGGCTTCATGGGGCTAGGATTAAAGGCATGTACCGCCATGCCCAGGGAGAGGCAAATCTTGAGAAGCTGCAGTCCTGTGAATCAAATTGACAGGGGCAAGGCATGGAATTGTTTTATATCTTCTTATTGATTTTGGATGCATACAGTTCTCTTAAGTAGAATTATAACAAGCTGCTTCACCCATGACCTGGGAAACAGACTATAAGAAAAAGAAATTCTTCCTAATAGTCTGAAGTCCCTAAATTTAGTACTAGAATTTAGAAACAGGGTCAGGAAATGATGTCTCAGAAAACCAAAAATTGCAAAAAATCAATATGCTCCATACTCAGTTGTTCATCCACTCTGAGCCATCTACCTCAGCAAACTGGAGTCTCTGGAAGCCCATAAGCAGTCCAGGCATTCTGTATCTCCATGAAAACTAATTTCAAATGAAATTTAGTTTAATGATATAAGCTACAGTTTTGGATATTGTATATATATTTTTAAATTCACTTTACATCTCAATCATGGCACCCTGTCCTTCCTCTTCTCCCAGTCCCACCCTTATAAATCCCTCCCCACTTACCTCTTCCCATTCTCTTTAGAAAAAGGGAAGCCCCCGCCTCGGATGTCCCCCCCACACACACACCCTAGGACATCTCATAGTCATTGCCATAGTCCTAAGAGCATCCTCCCCGACTGAGGCCCAGCTAGGTAGTCCACTTAGGGGAAGGGGATCCAAAGGTAGGCACCTGAGTCAGAGACACCCTCTGCATTGATTGTTAGGAGATTCACATAAAGACCAAGCTGCATATCTGCTACAACTGTATGGGGGCCAAGTCGAACTCTGCATGTTCTTTGGTTGGTGGTTCAGTCTTCGTGAGTTACCCTGGGCCCAGGTTAGCTGACTCTGCAGGTGTTCTTGTAGTGTCCTTGACCCCTCTGGCTTGCTCAACTCTATTCCCCACTCTTCCACTGACTCCCAGGGGTCTGCCTGACATTTGGATGTGGGTCTCTGCAACTGTTTCCATCTGTTGTTGGATGAAGCCTCTCAGGAGACAGGCAAGATTCTTGTCTGCAAGCATAACAGAGTATTATTAATAGTGTTAGGAGTTGACTCTCTTACATGGGATGGGTCTCAAGTTGAGGCAGTCATGTGTTGGCTGTTTCCTCAGTCTCTGTTACATCTTTATCCCTGCACATCTTGTAGGCAGGACAAATTTTGAATTAAAGGTTTTGTGGATGGGTTGATGTCCCCTCCCTCCACTGGAATCCTATCTGGCTACAGGAAGTGGCCACTTCAGTCTCTATATTCCCCAATGATAGGAATCTTAGCCAAGGTCACCTCCATAGACTCCCCATAGCCTCCCCTGTCCCAGGTCTCCAGCTAGTCCCAAAGAAGCCCTCCATGGATTTCCATCCGCATTCCCAGCCCTCTCCTGCCCCATTCCCCACACCTGATTGCTGTCCCTGTTCCCCTTCTCACCTTGTCTCTCAATTAGTTCCCTCTCTCCATCCACATCCAATGAGTATTTTGTCTCTACTTCTTAGGGATATTCAAGTATCATCCCTTGGACCCTCCTTATTACCAAGTTTCTTTGGGTCTGTGGGTTGGAGCATGGTTATCCTGCACTTTATGGCTAATGTCCACTTACAAGTGAGTACCTACAATACATGTATTTCTGTGTCTGGGTTATCTCACTCAGGATGATATTCTCAAGTTGAGTCTATTTGCCTGAAGATGTCATGATGCCTTTGTTTTTAATAGCTGAATAGTATTCCATTGTGTAAATGTACATTTTCCTTATTCACTCTTCAGTTGAAGGACATCTAGGTTGTTTTCAGTTTCTGGCTATTATAAATAAAGCTGCTATGAGCATAGTTGAGCAAGTGTCCCTGTGGGGCATCTTTTGGTTATATGCCCAGGAGTAGTACAGCTGGGTCTTGGGGTTGAACAATTCCCAGTTTTCTGAGAAACCATCAAACTGATTTCCAAAGTGGATGTACAAGTTTGCACTCCCACTAGCAATGAAGTATTCCCCCTTGTTCCATCCTCACCAGCATGGGGCTGTCACTTGAGGGGTTTTGTTTTGTTTGGTTTGTTTCTGTTTTTTCTTTTCTTTTTTTTTTGTTTTGTTTTTTTATTCTTAACTGTTCTGACAGCATAAGGTGGAATCTCAGAGTATCAGAGTTCTTTTGATTTTCAGTTCCCTGATGACTAAGAATGATGATTTCTTTAAATGCTTCTTGGCCATTTGAGATACCTTTGTTGAGAAATCTGTTTGGCTCTTGACCCCATTTTTCAATTGTGTTATTTTGTTAATGTCTAATTTCTTGAGTTCTTTATATATTTTGGATATCAGTCCTCTGTCAGACATAGAGTTGGTGAAAATATTTTCCTATTCTGTAGGCTGCAATTTTGTCCTATTGATGGTGTCCTTAGTCTTTTCAGTTTCATGAAGTCCCATTTATTAATTTTTTATCTTAGTGCCTGAGTTACTGTTGTTCTGTTCAGGAATTAGTCTCCTGTGTCAATCAATTCAAGGCAATTCCCCACTTTCTTTTCTATTAAATTTAGTGTCCAGTTTAATGTTGAGGTTTTTTGATCCACTTGGACTTCAGTTTTGTGCAGGGTAATAGACATGGATCTATTTGCATTTTTCTACATAGACCTCCAGTTAGACCAGCACCATTTGTTGAAGATGCTATCCTTTTTCCATTGTATGGTTTTTGCATCTTTGTCAAATATCAAGTGTTTATAGGTGTGTGGATTTATTTCTGGGTCTTCAGTCCTATTCTATTGATCAATCTGTCCGTTTTTATGCCAATACCATGTGGCTTTATTACTATTGCTCTGTAGTACAGCTTTAAATCAAGGCTGGTGAAACCTCCAGAAAGTTTTTTTTAATTGTACAGAATTGTTTTAGCTATTTTGGGCTTTTTGTTTTTCCACATGAAGTTGAGAATTGCTCTTTCAAGGTCTTTAAAGAATTGTGTTGGAATTTTTATGGGAATTGTGTTAAATCTGTAAATTGCTTTGGTAAGATGGCCATTTTTGTTGTGTTAATCATACCTATTCATGAGCATGGGAGATCTTTTCATCTTCAGATATCTTCCTCAATTTCTTTCTTCAGTGACTTGAAGTTCTTGTCAAAAGGTCTTTGTCTTGCCCTGAGCTGCTGCTCCGGTCTGCAGGTCAGGGTCTAGCAAGAGAGAAAGTGGGGATTGAGGGGCAAGAGACACGAAGAATGGAGACAAGACACGAAGAATGGAGACAAGACAGAGTCTGATCAAGTTTCCCCTTTATTGAAAGGAAATCCTGGGTATTTATACGCTTTTCCACGTGCCTTGCCCTCAGGGACAAGCAGGGGAACACAGCTGAAGGCACTTTGCCACGTGCCTTGCAGCATGGATACCACGTTTGCCTTGCAGTGTGAATACCATATGCACCTTGCAGCTGGGGGCACTAAGCAGTAAAACAAGATATGAGAGAAAAGCAAGATGTTTATCAGAGTGTGCTCAGCTGTTGTAGGCTGTTGAAAAACAAGTCTCTTGTCAGGGTATATGGTCTGAGATGGCTGCAAAGATGATAGACACTTTCTGCTAGGAGTCGGCTCCCAACAGGTCTTTCACTTGCTAGAGTTACACCAAGGTATTTTATATTATTTTGGAATATTGTGAAGGGTGTTGTTTCCCTAATTTCTTTCTCAGACCATTTATTGTTTGTATAAAGGAGGACTACTGATTTTTTAAAGTTAATTTGTATCCAGCCACATTGCTGAAGGTATTTATCACCTATTGGAGTTCTCTGTAGAATGTTAGGTGTCACTTATACATACTATCATATCATCTGCAATATTTTGATTTTTGTTTGCCTTCCAATTTGTATCCCCTTGATCTCCTTAGTTGTCTTATTGCTCTAGCTAGAACTCCAAGTACTATATTGAATAGATAGGGAGAGAGTGGGCAGCCTTCTCTTGTCCCTGATTTTAGTGAAATTGCTTAAAGTTTCTCTCCATTTAATTTGATGTTGGCTACTGGCTTGCTGCATGCTGTGTTGATTATGTTTCGGTATGTGCCTTGTATTCCTGATCTCTCTAGGACTTTTAACATGAAGGGGTGTTAGATTTTGTCAAAGGCTTTTAAAGCATCTAATGAGATGATCATGTGATTTTTTTCCAGTTTGTTTATATGGTAGATTACATTGCTGGATTTTTATATGTTGAACCATTCCTGCATCCAGGGATGTAATCTACTTGATTTTTTTCTTAATTTTGTTAGGGATTTATTAATTTCCTCTTTAAATTCTACCTGTTCGATTGTATAATGAATAAATTCTTTAGGAATTATTTATTTCCTCTTTAAAGTCATCTATCATCTTTATAAGGATTTAAGGTCATTTTCTTGTGCTTCGGTTGTGTTAGACTATCCAGGGCTTGCTGTAGAGTAGAATATAGCTTTGCTTTGAAGAGAGCATATTTCCCTGGCTTTTGTTGTTGTGTTCTTACTCTGGCCATTAGCCATCTGATTGTCCCTGGACGTTCCTGGTGTGGCAGGTATCTGGAAGGTGGGCCTAATCAGAATGTTCCCCCTGTAGCAGGCGTTAGGTGGGCAGCCTTAGACAGGGTGTTTCTGGTAAGGCAGGCCTGGTAGAGGCCAACAGAGCAGTGGCCAGACAAGGGAGCTCTGGGGACAGCAAGCAGCTCTCACAGGGCTTCTGGGAAACTGAGAGAAGGGGTCTAATCTGGGTGTTCCTTGTTCTGTGGGTGTGTTGGAGGCTGGCAGAGTGGTGGCCAGACAACGGAGCTCAGGGGACAGCATGCAGCTAGCTCCCAGTTTTGGAAATTGTAACCTGTTAATGACAAATGTGAACTGAAGACTTTTCAGCAGTGGCTCTCAACCTTCCTAATGCTGTAACCCTTTAGTACACTTCCTCAGGTTGTAGCAACCCCCAACCATAAAATTATTTTCATTGCTACTTCACAACTATAATTTTGCTACTGTTATGAACTGTAATATAACTGTCTGATATGTGGGGGTGTTAGGTGACCCCTGTGAAAGGGCTGTTTGACTCCCAAGGGGATTGAGAGGCATAGGTTGAGAACTATTGCTCTACATGGAGCCCAGAGACAGGAGCCAGGGTTTTGAAAGTGTATCTAATCAGAAGAGTCCTTATTAGTGGATCTGGGAGAATTCTTCTGGCCTCTCACAGTATTCCCAGGAGACCAGACAATCCTCACTCTGACTGTAAGTTCACCAAAGGACCTCGTGGTTTCCAGGGAGACTGGGAGGGTAGGAATCCAAAGAGGTGGGCTTGAGAATCTGACTGATGCAAAGCAGGGTCTTTCAATACAGAATTCCTTTGGAAATGTTCTTCTAAAGCAGTGTTTTATGAGTCTGGAGAATGTTCCTCTATGCGTGGAGCTAGGAGTCACCTGCTATTCTGCACACAAAGACGATCTCATGAGGAGCCACTCAGGAAGCCTTCTTGGACCATCAGCTGAGCATTTAAGTGCTTCCTTGAAGTAATCCTAGCTGGATCTTAGCTTTAAAAATCACACATTACATGTTAAATTGTACAAGTTCCATCTTTTTAACCCAACATGCTCCTTAGATCTGTGTCTTTTGGGGACTATACACAATGCACTGGATTCATTTGCTTTATCATGCTTGGCTTTTCAATAACAGTGCTGGATTTTGGCTCTTCCTTTGTTTCTAAATGTTGTTAGTCTTTTGAGGTAGAGTCTCACTCTGTAGCCTAGGCTGGCCCGGAACTCTCAGCATCCCTTCTGAGGCCTGTCGTTACAGTCACGAACCAGCATATCCAGCTTGGATTCTTCTTTAATGCTGTCAGCTATTTGGTAACCCTTATGCAGTGGTTTCCTGTAAGTGGAGGGACTGTGGCAAGGTTGCAAAGCTCAAAGCTCGATCTCAGATTCTTCATTCATGTTGCACACAGAGACTTGCATGCCTATTTGCAACCAAGGAGTTTTCTATGGCTTGAAAGTAGCTCTGCAAAAATGTCAGCTAGAATTGAAAAAACACCACAAGAGGTATATTTGGACTTGCCCCTGCACACACAGGTTCTGTTTGCTTTAGGTTTTATCCATAGGCTGAAGGGAAGAGCGTGTACTATACAAGATTTGTGCATGCATAAAAATAATCTTATTACCCCAAATACGCTCTTAAAATAAGCTATTTGGACGCTTTCCTCTCCTATGGCAACATCTCTTTGCTCTCTGAAGCAATCACAAGGCTTCCGGTTATATGCAGCACCCTCCTTGGTTTCTGCAATGTTCCTTGGTGAAAAACACACCCTGTTATAGTTGAAAGCATTTGCCAGCTGTAAATGTCTTCTCCAAGCCCCTCTATAAAAGATATTAAAATCAAGGCACTCACTGTTATGAGTTTCTAAAACAATGGTCCTGGAGGTACCAGCTGCTCTTTCCTATTGTAACAAACTTTCTTGGCAACACTGAGATGCATCTTATAACATCCCTGGAGGGAACTGCTGAAATCCAGGAGCAGAGGTTACAAAGTCTTGGCTTCTATGTGATTCAAAAGACTTCTGACAGGACCGGCTAACCTTGAAGGCTGAGGCTTGCTCCTTCTGGGGGCTGCATAATCAGGAAATAAAATAGAAAGAGGGAGGGAGAATGGGAGAAGGAAAGGGGACATAGGGGTGTAGAGAGAGTGCCCCCGAGGCTCTTCACAACATTTCTAGATAGCTATTTGATAGTCCCACTTTGCAGCAGCTGCCAGGCCAGACACGCTGCTGCTTCCTGTAGGCACTGCTTCCCATCTGGACTATGAGGAAGCCCTTGAGCAAGGCATCCATGTTTATGCCAAAGATGTTCCAAACGAACAAAGCAGTGACTGTTTGCTGTACAGACTCCAAAGAACAGAAACAGACCTTCCAACAGGAGCCTCATCAGACTCTGGTCTGCTAAGGAAACAGCACAGGGAGGAGCTCAGAGGGGCTTTGCCACAACAGGAGCTTGAGTGGCTCAGACATCAAAACCAAATCAAAGCATTTGTATGGGTGCAGTTTTATGTGCATGCTTTACAGCTCAGTTCTAAAGGGCAAGATTACCATAGCTCATCTCTCTGAATGCACACAAGGCACTTTGCTTATACTATTTGCTTCTGCCATCCATGGAAGAACCAGTAAGTAAAACATTTTATTAGGCCATAGTAATAAAAGTTAGACCATTTATGCTTTTAAATGTATATTATATTATTTAATCTCCACAATGAACCAATGGGGTATTACTGTATTCACTTAGTAGGTGAATAACTTAAAGACATTAAGTGAATACAAATGGTGCTTTTTAACTCTCAGGCTTTATTACAAGTTCTCAAAATACTTGGGATTGTTTCTCTAGCAGGTCCACCTGACCCTCATGGAAAATGGGTTCAGTCTGCCACTGTAGCATTCGGAATTCAGAATTAAGGATATGTGGAGAGTGAATGCCTGAGGTGGGGTTTGAACCCATATGGGAAAGCTCTGATGCTCATAGTTTTAGTCCTGTTATCTTCCCTCTTCAATTTCTCTTTGCTCTGACTTTCTAGAGTAGCATCTGCGTCTTCACCCTCAAACAAATGAACCATGCAAACATCCAGGAAAAAAGAACCTATACAACACACCTTGAGGTCTCGGGTCTGAATGAATACTTTATGAGTGCTGTTTGTTGAAATGAAACCTACATTGTTCTAAATCACACAAACAAATGGCCTTTCAAAGATCCAGGGTCTTAGGGTTGAAGGGTCTGAAGGAGGTTTCTAATCTTCTGAAAGCTGTTGTCAGACTCAGTCTACTTTTCATGCATATCACATTGGGCCCACCCAGAGAAATGGTCCAATTTCTGATAGCTTCTAATAGCGTTTGGAAATTAAGAGAATGTGTTTGTGCTCACTTCCAGCCTAAGGACTCTAAAATGAAATCACAGAAAGTATTATGAGCAAAGAAAAAGGGCTGTGGAAATCAGGATGAAGAAAAGTCACTGAAGGACAGAGAAAGTTGAAACCCAGCCACTGGAGAGGCTTGGCTATGGAGAAAAAAGTTGCTTTGTGCTGTGCAGCCCTGAACGTCTTTGGGTTTCCAGGCAACAGGTACCTCTGAAGACAACGGCAGGGAGTGAGGATGGAGTACTTTACAACAGGCTAGGTAAAGACTTCATCTGAGATTCTCTGGCTGCTCAGGACATCCTTTCTCCAACCCCATGCTTCAGAGGGCCAGCCTTCCTCTACCCATTACAAGGACAAGAGATGTATTACTCTCTGGGGAAACTAGCCCAAAATTTTAGACTTAGAGACCCACATTTCAATGAAAGGTAGAGTGTTGTGTCCAAATCTAAATACTGAGTAAAGAAACCCCAAGCCCTTCCACCATGCTCTCTCAGAAGACTGATGGGTTCTTAGGAGAAAAAGAGCACCAACAAAGAAAAAACTATATATATAAATTATATATTTACCATACATCCTCTACCCAGATTCCTCAAATGTACCAAACCAGTAACACAGCACTGCCACAGAAGTGGTAATTTATAGTCCCTCAGTCAAACCACCGATTTTCCTTCCCTCATCCGGGACTAATCCAGGCTCATGCACTGCATTTATCTGTCATATCCTCTTAGCTTCCCTCTAGGACAGATTTTCATTATTACTTTGCTTTGAATGACTCTGATACCGTAAAAGACTATTGACTAATTACGTTGGAGGCTGTTTCTTACCTTTGTACCATGTCAGGAAGCACAGCTTGTCCATACGTCTCACTATCACTGAGGTTAACGTCAATCATTTAAGGAAGGGAATGCCAGACAAGCTCTTTTTCCACTCTAAGGTTGCATTTGCAATGAAAATCTATTATAGAAAGTAAAATACTATGTTTTCCAACAGATTTTGATTCATGAATTGCAGCCATTTATGGGTGCTTCTGGTTTTATCACAGTTATTACCAGAGTAATTGCCAAATAGTGACTTTTTTTCTCTATCTTTCATTCCACATTTTAAATGCAGATTCTACAGTGAGAATATACTTATTTTTTTATTCATATTAGTTTGCATTCTAGGATAGATATCTTAATTTATGGAATATATTCTATTTTATTATTTTGTTGGCTAATTTTATTCTAGATTACACCAGTGAAAGCTTTTTAAAGTAAGCTCCCCTCTTTTTGAGATGTACTCCCAATTTTTTGAGGACTCTCTTATTTCCTGGTACCATAACATATTTCAGGATCATACTGTAAGTTTTTTAAACCATAGCCTTGAATAATCTGTTTCTGCAAGTGTTTTCTTAAACAAACAAACACCTGGGGAATGATACTACAAAGCAAACTCACAGCAGATAAAAAATACCATACACCACTAAACAAGATTAAAATGTTATTTAAAACAAGCAGATAATAATAAAGAGGTATTGAAAGTGGGAAATATAATGTATAAAGTTTTTAAAGTTTAACAAACCTGTTGGAAGGTCAAAGATAGGAAAGACTTCAGAGAACAGCAAGAGAATTTCTTCTTTTTCTTTTTCTGTAAAATTCATTCTGGAAGCAATTAATGGGGCTAAGAAAAGTTTCTCACTGTGTGGAGCTTAGAGGAGGGGTCCTTGGTGGCTCAAAACATTAACTGAAATTTAAGGGGAACAGAGGTTTGCTACTGTAAGGGTGCCCACTGCAGGAGGGCTGCGGTATGGGGGGGAATAGTACTCAAGACAGTAGGGGACTCTGAGCACAGGAGGAGGAAGATACTTCCACAGCCAAATGATCAAAGTAATAATAATAAAAAAAAATAAAAAGATGTCCTATACCACACAGTGGGAGACAATATGAACCCCACGGCGGCTCGCCTATGATATTCCTACTTTGAAGAATGATATTCCTTCTTTGTCAGATCTACGATCTGAAGCTAATTGAGAAGACATCAGAGGGAAAAATCTACAAAGTAACTAACTTGTACTCGTCAAATTTTTCAAGGTCTTAAAGGAAAGACTATGTTGAAGGAAACCAGGGAGAAGGAAGGACTATGACAGAGCAATAGGAACTGGGTCTTTTTGCTATGGAAGAAGTTATTAAGGAAAGTGACAAGTTTAACAGTTTGGGCATTATTCATCTGATTTTTATGGTTTTCTAGAGTTTTATGGTCAAAGGTACTTATTTGTAGAAAATATACACCTATGCATGTAGATATCACAATTTATCATGTTTACATTTGTTTGCAAATGGTTTCCAGAATGTCCTTTCTCTTATACCTATTTTCCTGTAAATCTTTGTTTTAAAATTTTAAAAATTCATTGACAAGGGGCTGGGAAGATGCTCAGTGGTTAAGAGTCTGATTGTTTGGGGGAGGATCCCAGTTCAGTTCCAAGCACCCCTGTTGGGTGACTCTCAACCACTTGTAATCTAATGAGAATCTAGGAGATTTAATACCTGTGGCACCATGGATACCTGCACTAACGCACACTCCCACAAATAGACACAGACACTTAATTAAAATACTTTGAAAATTAATCAAAAATATATTAAGACAGTAAAATTATGAAAGAAAAGATTTTAAGTAGGTTAGAGGTAAGTCCAGGAAATCCAATGTCTAAAAATTATTATCTCTGGAATGTCAAAATAGAGCTGTGAGGGGGCAGGACCATCAAGGGGGTCTCAATTACCATAGGACAGGGTTCAGACGAAAAAGCCCACTAAAACACCCAGTGTAACACATGAAAGAGATCAAGAGACGAGCACCAGACATAAAAGAAAACTTGGAGTGTCTGAAAAGGTTTTCTAAAATGCCTTGTTCTCCTTACAAAAAAAAAAAAAAAAAAAAAAAAAAATTGACCACTCCTTCTGCCAGGCCCTGACTCAATAATATTCCTTTTATCAGACAGTAACAGAAATGTTCAGAAAGAGACACACATCAATCCAAAAGGGGTTTTCAATAAAACCTTGCCATTTTCTGCTCAAGATAATGTTAAATTATAAGCAGACAATTTCCAAATTAGTTTCCCAGAGCTTTTCCTCAATGGCCTTACTTGCAGAGATTCAAGCCCTGCCTGCCATTTGTCTAGGGACTGTTGAAGGAAGGATGTTTTTGTAAAGATAAGGCCCATGGGCACCAGATCACTGCCCTTCCTCTCTTCAAGCAATAGTTGTGTTTACACTGAACGATGTTTAACAGAGATGTCTGACATGGAACCTTTTTTTTTTGTTATGTGGGACTCCAGAAGCACATATCCTCTAGTTTCTAACAGGCATTGTATAAGGTATGGATGACGTAATGTTTCTCATGACACAGGTGAGGCCTAAAGACAAAAGCTCTGTCCACTCCCACTCCTCTTCAGATTTGCCTCCGTTCTGTCACCTACCTAGACGTTTCCTGATAATATTGTCTCCCAGTTTCCAAGACTGGTTTCTCTAAGTCCACACACTCCCATGTGATGGGAGCTATGTTAAATTCACCATTGCACATAAAGAGGAAGGAAAGGGAGAGAGGTAGCTATGATTCTGAACCCACAGCACAGTGGATACCTCAGAAAGGCACGCACATCACTGTCCTTGGCATGAACTTTGCAGAACAGCTGTATATTACTTTCATGTAAGTTAAGAAGATGAGCCCTCACCCTTCAAGCAGATGGCTCCAGGCTGCCAGTGCCAATGTGGTCCTTCTTCTAGGCACAGTCAAAATGCTTAAATGGACATTAATAGCATCCAGTCTCCAATTTGTACTCTTTCAACCCAATATCTGTGTGTCCTGAGTCAAAAAAAATGTCTAAAATTCATGATGACACTAGGCATTTTGCCTATTCCAGTGTTCATCTGTTGATGGAAGCCAGACAGATGGCTTCTTCTCTGGGCCTCACATCCAGACTCTACACCACTACTAAAACAAGCCACGCCCACTCTCGGATATCCTGTATCATAGAGATTCTGTAGTTTTGGATCTGTAGGACTGGCCCCTTCAGGCACTCTAGTAGTTCATTGATCGGGTAGATGTTGGAGTGATCCAATTCAAAGTCCTGGATCTGGGTCTGAGAGATATCTGAGCTGGCCAGACTGCTACCTTTCCCACTCTCATACCCTTGGAGCTGGCTCATATGTGACACCATCCCTTAATTAGAGCCAGCCCTGGCCTGCTACCCAGGTGAGATGCAGGGCCCACTCTCCCAAGTGTTGCAACTGATGAGGGATACGGCCAGTTCTCACACTCTCATGACCCCAGAGCCAGCTCTCCTGCTTGCCATAGATGGCAAGGGATGAGGGAGGGAAGGACAATATCTCTCTTTCATCCTTGTCACCAAATGGGAAAGGAGTAGCAGGCCCAGCTCCCTCCCCCACCCGCCCCTCCCTGAGTACTGCAGCTGGCTAGGGAGTAGTCAGCTCTCACACCCCGATCTACTCACTACCCCAAATCTCCAGTTCTGCCTCTCTTCAAACATCTGCCTCTCTGTACACACATCCTTCTGCCTCCTCCTTCTCATCCCCCCCGCCCCCATCCCTTGTTGAACCATCCCTGCATCTCTGGGATGAAGCCTACTTGATCATATTGCATGATTTTTTTATGTATTCTTGCATAAGGTTTGAGAATTTTTGTATTGATGTTCATAAGGGAGATTGGCCTGAAATTCACTTTCTTGGTTGAATCTTTGTGTGGTTTAGGTATCAGAGTGACTGTGGACTCAAAAATGAATTTGGCAGTGTTCCTTCAGTTTTTATTTTGTGGACTAATTTGTGGAATGTTGGTATTAGCTTTTTTTTGAAGGTCTGATAGAATTCTGAACTAAAACCATCTGGCCCTGGGCTCTTTTTTTGTTGGGAAGACTTTTAATGACTGCTTCTATTTCTTTAGGGATTATAGTTTCATTTATGTTATTTACCTGTTGACTTTCTCAAAGAACCAACTCTTTGTTTCCCTGATTGTTTGTATTGTTCTCTTTGTTTCTATTTTATAGGTTTCAGCCCTGAGTTTGATTATTTCCTGCCATCTACTCCTTTTGGGTGTGTTTACTTTTATTCCCTAGAGCTTTCAGGTACGTTGTTAAGTTACTAGTATGAGATCTCACTAATTTCTTTATGAAGACACTTAGTGCTATGAACTTTTCTCCTAACACTGCTTTCATTGTATCCCATAAGTTTGAGTATGTTATGTGTTAATTTTCATTGACTTCTAGGAAGTCTTTAATTTCTTTCTTTATTTCTTCCTTGACCCAGTGGTGATTGAGTAAAGAGTTGTTCAGTTTGCATGAATTTATAGGCTTTCTGTTGTTTGTGTTGTTGAAGTGCAGCTTTAATCCATGGTGCTCTGATAAGATACAGGGCTTTATTTTAATTTTCTTGTATCTGTTGAGACTTGTTTTGTGACTGAATATATGGTCAGTTTTGGAGAAGATTCTGTGAGTTTCTGAGAAGAAGGTATATTCTTTTGTGTTTGAGTGAAATGTTCTGTACATATCTGTTAGGTCCATTTGATTCATAACATCTGTTTGTTCCATTATTTTTCTGTTTAGTTTCTGTTTGGATGACCTGTCCACTGGTGAAAATGAGGTATTGAAGTCTTCTACTACTAATGTGTTGGGTTTAGTGTGTGATTTAAACTTGAGTAATTTTTTTTCACAAATGTAAGAGCCCTTGCATTTGGGGCATAGATACTCAGAATTGAGATATAATCTTAGCAGATTTTTCCTTTGATGTGTATGAAAGTGCCTTTCTTCATTTCTTTTGACTAATTTTGGTTGGAAGTCTATTTTATTAGATATTAAAATAGCTATTCCAACCTGCTTCTTGAGTCTACTTACTTGGAAACTGTTTTTCCAGGCCTTTACTCTGAGGTTGTGTCTATCTTTGATGTTGAGGTGTGTTTCCTATATGAAGGCAAAAGATGGAACGAGTTTTTGCAACCATTTTGATAGTTGGTGTCTTTTTATTGGGGGAATTGAATCCATTGATGTTGAGAGATATTAAAGACCAGTAACTGTTAATTCCTGTTATTTTGATATTGGTGATGATAATGGTGTGTGTTTCCCTTCTTTTTATTTTGCTGGTGTAAATTCATTTGCATCATTGCAACCATTTACAACGATTGTAAATAATTAAAAAGTTATTTATTTATTGTATTTTCTTTGGTGTAGTTAACCACCTTAGGTTGGAGTTTTCCTTCTAGTATTTTCTGTAGGGCTGGATTTGTGAATAGATATTGTATAAATTTGGTTTTGTCATGAAATATCTTGTTTTCTCCATCTATGGTGATTTAAAGTTTTTTAGGTATAGTAGTCTGAAATGGTATCTATGGTCTCTTAGAAACTGCAAGACAGCTGTCTAGGACATTCTGGATTTTAGAGTCTCTGTTGAGAAGTCAGGTGTAATTCTAATAGGTTACTTCAACTTTCTCCTTTGTAACTTTTGATATTCTTTTTGTTGCTGTTCTGTACATTAAATATTTTGATTATTATGTGGCAGGAAGATTTTCTTTCTTTCTTTCTTTTTTTTGTTCCAATCTATTTGGTGTTCTATAATCTTGCATGCTTATAGGAATTTCTTTCTTTGGCTTAGGGAAATTTTCCCCTATAATTTTATTGAAAATATTTCCTGGCCTTCAATTGCCTTCTATTACTCTTATTCTTAGGTTTGGTGTTTTCATGGTGTCCCAAATTTCCTGGATTGTTTTATGTCAGAAACTTTTTAGTTTTAATATTTTCTTTGATGGATGCATCAGTTTCTTGTATCTTCTTTACCTGAGATTCTCTCATCCATCTCTTGTATTCTGTGGGTGATGCCTGATGTCATATCTGCAGTTTCTGTTCTCTTATCTAGATTTTCCATTTCCAGGATTCCCTCAGTTTGTGTGTGGGGGTGTGTGTGTGTGTTGCTGTTTGTTCATTTGCTTGCTTCTATTTCCATTGTCAGGTCTTCAACAGTTTTCTTCATTTCATTCACCTGTTTGATTGTATTTTCTTCTATCTCTTTAAGGGATTTAGGTATTTCCTCTCTAAAGGACTCTATCATATTCATGAGATCGGATTTAAGGTCATTTTCTTGTGTTTCAGCTGTGTTAGGGTGTCCAAGTCTTGCTGTATTATGATAGTTGGGGGTCTGTTGGTGCCATATTGCCCTGGCTCTTCTTGATTATGTTCTTATGCTGGCCTTTAGCTATCTGGGTTTGCATGTATTATAGGTTTAGATGCTGATTTCTGAGTTTAGCTTTGTTGGATGGTTGGTTTTGGGATGTTTTTTCCCCATGGTTTCTGTTTCTTTTCTGTCTTCTGGCCTGAGTGGCCTGGAGTTCTGGTGACTAGAGAATCTTCAGATCCAGTAGGGTGTCTCCCCTGGGGATTTTGCTGCCTGCATGGCCTCTGGGGTTTTTGGTGCTAACCTTGCCAATGAAATCCCTAGTACCTCCATGGCCTGGGGTTCCTGGTTCCAGAGTGACCTCCTGGAAGGCAAGTGGAGTTGTGGGTGGGAAAACAGTACACAGGGGACAGGGTGCAGTTTACTGCTGTTGGGCTACTTTAGGGAGACTTGTCATGCATGCCAGGATGAATCTTATGTTAGATTCCCATTTTAGAAAAATTACTGCCTCCTTAGTTCAGATAAAATTCTTCCAATTGGGCCAGTATCCACTTAGCTTTTTTTTTTTTTTAATTTCCCCAACATTGAACTTATGTTAGCTCAAGTCAACAGTTTCTCCCATATAACCATCCATGTATTGGGAAGTCCACTCAACTTTAATTAAACAGTTTAAGATCTTTCCCTTGTTTTCTTTTCCAAGTATTCCAGGAATCTTGCCTGAGATTTCTTTAAGTTGACTTACTCATGAGGACTTGTCCTTGTGTGGTGGCCAATGGTATTAATGGAAGAGATGGATTTTGATAGCTCCTTAACAGTATCTGTTACCTTCTTAGTAATAATGGTATGGAGAAATCCTAGTCTCCAGCACTTTACCCCATAGCAATGAGCTGTCCAAAACTATTCTTCTCCTATGCATTTACTCTGAGTTAAAGCTTATTCTGATATTTGGTGTCTTTTATTTCCTCCTTTAAGTGTCTCTCTGTGTGTGTTCTTATGTATGTGTGCACAGTTCACATACAAAGAAATTTACAAAGCTACAGCATGAGATATGCATGTGGAATCCAGTGGACAGCCTCAAATTTTGTTCCCTAGGTATTTGTTTTTTAAACAAAGTATGTCATTGACTGGAAATCATACTATATGATACACTGACTGACCAATGAGCCCCGGGATCCACTCGTCTCTGCCTCTCTGGCACTGGGATTACAACCATGTGCCATCACATGCAGTATTTCTTTTTTCATATTTTACATAGGTTCTGGGGATAGACCTTGGGTCCTTATGCTTTCAAGGCAAGTTTTTTGAAAACTCTACCACTCTGCTACTCCACTTTTATTCTTCAAGCTAAAAGACATTCAGGCTAGTTCTCTAAGTGACTTGTTCAGTCAAATAAAGGGTTACTTCTGGAATCTTCAATTATTACACTAGCTTAATTCTTTTCTTCTAATAAAGTTCACACACACACCAGGGAGACAGAAAGAAAGCTTTTTTTTATTTGTGCTTCTATTATTCTTTTACATAATGCCTGATACATACAAAATGCTTGATAAGTGTTCTTGGGTTACAGTAATGAAACAAATCAAATGAAGCAGTCAACACAGAATCAAATTACAGCATTAAACTTTAGTCCATATAACATGGTTCACACATATCTATAAAGAAGAAAACTATCTTCCTGGGCTTTTTCTTGAGATGTAAATCTGCCTCTACTTAATGCATATGGTTTCTTTGTGATACAGAATGTGAACATCACTGTTCAGGATGAATTCCCTGTCTTAGAAATGTACAAAGCTAAGGTATGAGATATGGAGCTGGACTATCTGTTCAGATCTTGACTGAGCTACTTATGAGACGTCACCCTGGGCAAATTTCCCTGTGCCTTTGTTTTCAAGTCTATAAAATGGTAATAACCACGGTGGCTTATATTCCAGATGGTTCTGAGATCACTGTACAAAGTGTTTAGCATAATGTCTAGCAACATTAGGTACTCAATAAAAATATAAATGATAAAAACATGTAGCTTTAACCACATTTTTAGTAAAAGAGGTAATAATCTCAAAGTGCCATATAAGTAATTATATTAATTTTGAGAGACAATAAAAAAATCACAATACTTATATTTTTCTACAAATATACCAGTATGGCTACTTGTGGGTAAGTTATATCCATCAGTTACTATCCCAGCAGTGGTTGTCTTCCTGCACTTGTGAAGCTTCTTCAGGTTAAAGGATCATTTGGAAGGCACACACTCTCAACTTCTTTGGCGTCGCATCCTCTACTCTGCTCTATCACTGACATCAACATTTGAGTTTAGGCTCCAGGGAAACAAGCTTAGTGTGACTCTACAGAGAAAGAGGGAGTGGGACTCTGGCTGCCTGAGAAGAAAAGCACCAGAATATGGTGGGAAATATCGATCAAGCTCTAGAAAACTGATCTGGGTCTGGACCCTGGAGCATCTTTTCTTAGGAAATCACTTCAAATGCAATACACACTATGGAATGTTTTCATCTCTTGTAAAGACACAGTTGGCAAGGGGCAGTTTCTAGCTGGGGGAAAGCTTCCTTTTTAGTTCTCAGGCATTTGAGAGCACGTGGTAAGAAGCTAAATTGAGCCTTCTTCTCAAATTAAGGATCAATTTCAGTTCAATGGCTTGGGTTCAAGTTAGGGTTAGGCAAAACACCAAGTTAGGAAGGCATGAGAGACAGGGAGCTCTCTTGCTAATATTAATATTGCTGTCATCTTGACCATCTTCATTCATCGTGAATTTTGCAGACACAATTCACTCAATAGGCTTAAACAAGGAAGACATTAGGGAGTGAGGCAGAGATGAGGAAGGGCTGAGGAATAAGGGTAAAACCTGTACCTACAGTTGACTGCAGCCTTGGCATTCCAATTAGAACCAAGCTTGGGACCCAGGAAACACCCATTCTTTCCTCCTTTATCAACAAGAAAGCACTTTCAACATCCACTCATTGACTTCTCCAGATCTTTGGTACAATAACAGAGGCTGAACTAGAAAGCAGACTCATTTCTCCATCTGCATATTTTTTCACTAGACATTCCCAATGCCCACAACATTGCCTTGAGTTGCATAATATCTCTCAGTAGGAACTGAGATGCACCAAGTAGTCCAGGCTGATTAGCTAGTGAGCCTCAGGCATCTGCTTGTTTCTACCTTGCCAGCACTGTGACCACAAGTATTTTTTAAATGCAGTCTTTTTAAAGTGGGGTCTTGGAAATCAAACCCAGGTCCTTGTGCTTGCATGGCAAGCACTTTTCCAGCTATTTCCCAGCCCCCAGTCTTTTGTTTTGATGCAGCACTTCCCAGAAAACTTCTAGTTAGAATAGGATCATAGTGGACCACATCAACCTCTTCTCTTAGTGGTTCTGAGGACAGTGGGAGAAAGCAGGCATAGACTTCCACACTACATAGTGCAGGCATTGATTAGGGCTCCTGCCTTTATTCAGGATTCTCCGACAATCAGAACTGTCCTACATTTCTTCTCTCAGCCAGTGGAACATGGGGCTAATGACTTTGTCCAACAAAACAAAATGAGAAACTCGAGTCCAATTAAAAAGATCTCAGAAACAAGTCAAGCATAAAGAGTGTTCTGGAAACTTTACAATTGAATTTTTTTCATTGACAGATGATCCTGCCATTGCTGTAGAGAGGGTAACATATCTAATTCCTATAATTCTATATCTTTAAGTGAAGCCTGCAGGAGACACCTTGATGGAAAGGAAGATCAATGGGAGTGAAGAGAATGTACTCCACTTGATTCCCCTCTCTGAATTTGGTTTCCCTCCAGGCACTCTGATGATGCAACCTCTCTTTTCCACTCCTGCCTAAAGCCAATTCTCTTCTACACAAATCCTAAGAGGGGATCATGAAACCAGTAGCTTCACAAACAGCCAGCTTTACCACTTCAAACTTCTCCAAGAAGTATGAAGTTTGAGAAACTAAATCTCCTTTTCCTCCTGGGAATTTTACCTTTATGTTCTCTGTCCTTCAAAGAAAGAGCAGCAGGAAAAGAACCAGAAAGAGAGGAGGTGTGGAGAGACCAGTGAGTCCTGACACAGGAGACTCTGATTCTGTATTAAAAAGTGTCAGCCACGTTTGCCTTGTGCTTAAACCAGACACAATTTGGTTCCTCACAACCAGCATCAATGTGGAAACCTCTCTGTTGGTGGCATCATTTGAGGCCTTCTATGTGATAGACACATTGATACACACTTAAGTATTCCAGTGTGAAGAGAAGACGAGAGACTTGGACTGTAAAAGTGTCCCCTGTGTCACCATGAACGAGTTAACCTCCCTGTGACTTTGCTTTCTCATCAAAATGGGGATATGGATTCTGCCTCAAAAATGATACTTAGCTGAGAACTCGGAAGAAGAGGCTGTCCCCCAGCCATGTCCTACTCCAGCCTCTCACTACCCAGTGAGCATATGCTCTCAGTCTTGGATTTCTACAAAAGTCTGAGAGCAGAACATGGAGTGGACCATGTCAGTCTGTGACCTGATCTCAAGTTCTTGATAAAGAGTCACCATCTACTCTTCCGCTGCAGTCCACATTGTCCTCATTGAAGCAAGCACTGCAAGGTGTCAAAGCCACCAATCTCTGAGATGACCCGAACCTTCCTCTCCAAGGAGACAGGACCTTTCCAGACTATAGTTCTACAGTGAAGGTGGGTTGAGATGTTGAACATAACATGATGAGTTTGACTTCCTATGTACAGTGATAGGTCTGAGCACTGCAGGGGAGAACTGCACTTTGGGTCCTGTCTTGCTTTTCCCTGGCCCACTATTTTCTCCTGCTATTGCTGTGCTAACCCAGCTTCACACAGGCATAAAGTAAGCATCTTGTTCCAGTTACCAAACTATAGAGCTGTTACTGCAGACCCCATTGAATTGTCACTCCTAATACTATACCTTAGGCCCCCAGAGTCACTCTCTTCGAGTGACGATTAATTCAGATGGTCTCATTTCAGGGATCCTTTTCCAGTCCCTCCTTCCCATTTGTTTGAACTCTTAGCAAGAAGGTCTTTTTTCTGAACCACGTTTCTCTTTATTATTTCATGTATTTTATTACCAAAATTTTATCCATTTCTCAAAAATATTTGGCAAAATCTATTTTTACTGTTGTAAGACTAAACCTGATATCAAAAATCCCTCTGTTCCTCTGTCACAAACAAGGATTTTTTCATTTAGATTTATTTTATCATATATGCATAAGTGGTTTGCCTATATGTATATATGTGCATTACATATGTGACTGGTATCCACAGAGGTTAGAATAGTGTGTCAGATTCCCTGGCTCTGGAGTTATAGATGCTTGTGAATCACCTTGTGGGTGTTTGGACACCCACTCTAGTCCTCTCCAAGAACAAGTGCTCTTAATTGCTGAGCCCTTTTTCCAGCCCCACAGACAATTATTTTATGGTTTCTTTGGGGGTGCTGAATTTGTGGCCTGGGAGATATGGTGTTACTAGATGCTAAAAGGTATTGCACCTATAAACATACCATCTAGACTAAACTTAAGCTGACACTGTGGAAGGTCTCACCTCAATAGGCTCCACTGACTGATTTGGCTCAGGACAATTATGAATGTGAAAAAAAGCAGTAACACCTGTGATTTGTTCAATTGAAACAACTAATATACAACTCAAAGTGAGTCAAGCATCAAGGAAAAAGATACGTGTGTTGGGGGGGGGGGGGAGGGCACTGGGGAGTAGGCTCCAGCATGATGAGTTTAAGAGTGCAGAAGGAAATAGGCAGGTGAAACAATCAACACTACCTCAAACCTCTTTGCTGATTTTCTTCGACTTCCAGGCCAGACTTTTCCTGGCCTCATAAAGCTGGAAGATTTATCTACATACAGATTTCATGTCAAGTGAGGATAGCCCCAAAGAGTGCTCAGACATGCCTGTCATATGCAGAGAAATGTTGGGTTTATTTATTATCCAAGTATATGTGTGTGCACATGTATGAAACAAACATGCACATATGGAGGTAAGAGGACAACTCTGTATAGTCAGTTCTCTTCTTCCACTTTACATAGTTGCCAAGAGTCAAACTCAGGTCATCCTAGCAAGTACCTTCACTTGCTGGCCCCACCCAGAGACATCTTTATTTCCTAGGAGGGAACTATGTCCACGAGAGAAGTCCAATAAGAACATCCACTTTGTTTTTCTCTAGGATTCCAGGATATTTGGAGGTTTTTCAACATCAAGATGAAAGTACTAGTCCAAGTGTATGCTTGCCCCATGACCCCCAACATAGCCCACCTCCGTGGAACCTCAGTTCCTCAACACTAGTTTCTAGAATCAGCCGCAGATGGTGGCTCCCTGGCTTCATCTTCTCCCCAGGATCCACTAACAAGAATTTGGCTTGTCCTTCTGGATTCCAAGTTGTAAACGTATCTTTTACTCACCAGATGTACTTGTCATCTTAGAGACTTACTGCTGAACAAGCTCAACCTTTCTAGTTCTTTCTGAACTGGCCACCTAACAGCTGGTTCAACTCAGCTGTTCTGGCTCAAAACTGTTCTCCAAGCTGACTGCTCACTCAAACTGGCTTCTCTTGGCTTCTCCCAGAATTGTTCTGCCTGGAAAACCTGCCTCTGAATTCCACAAACTGAACTGCACCGACAGGAACTGAACAGAAGTGCATAAACTGCATGAACTCAAGTAAACTTGACTGTGTTCAACTGAACCACACCATCCTGCACTGAACATCTCAACTGGACTACACTCACTGAGCTGCCCTCCAGTTCTCGCTCTCCTTTCTTTGAAGACTTCATTTTATTATTTAAATTTAAATTTCTTTTTAAGACTGTATATATTCAGTTTTTTCTTTTAGTATCTAAACACATTTCAAAACATTTTTATTTTTCTTCCACATTCCTTCATAGAGTTCATTTTCTACGTACATTTACTTGTTTCTCTTTTATCACTTCCAAACTTAATGTTTATTTTTCATGCCCAAGTTTTTATAAACATTATCTTTTGGGGATTGCTAGTTCCAAGCGTATTGCACTAGTTTTGAGGGTTTATTGTTTGTTTGGTTGGTTTGGGTTGGTTTTTTTTTTGTTTTGTTTTTTGGATTTTTTTGTTTGTTTTGTTTTTGTTTTCAGTCACCTTGGTGGCCAAGGGGTTGCTATGAGCTACTCAGTCTGGGCCAGCCTTCTGTTGTCTGCATGCCAGAAGAGGGCACAAGATCCCAGTATAATTGGTTGTAAGCCACCATATGGTTGCTGGGAATTAAACTCAGGACCTCTGGAAAAACAGACTCTTAACCACTGAGCCATCTCTCTAGACCATGGAAAGCTACTTGCATTTTTATGATCTCCTTGTTCTTCCTTTTACAATTAGATCAAAAACCTTTTCAACATACATTTTTAGTTTTTTACTCTGCTTATGAGCTAAGAAGATCCATTCTAAAATATTGTCTTCTCTCTGTATTCATTCAGTAGGAGAATGAATAGAAAGTAAGATAACTGAAATAACTAGCCAACCAGAGTTCAGAAAGAACTAGAAAAGGTGAGCTTATCTAGCAGTAAACTTCTAAGATGAAATTCTCAGATAACATCTGTTGAATAAAAGTCACATTTACATCTGGCACCCCACATTGGATGCCAAATATAGTGGGACTATCTTGGACCCCCGGCAGTATGAATAATGACACAGAGGTTTTTAAAAATTTTTATGCTTAGGCTTTTTGCTTGGGCAGTCTTTCATCTAATCTAAACTTAACCCAACTAACTAGCCTAGAATCCTGTTAAAATACAAGATCTTAAACCTTCTAAAGAATCAATAGCAAATAGAATGCACTCTTCCTATGTGAGCCAGATGTTAAATATCTGAGCTACCTAAAACAGGCTTATCCCCCATGACTGGAAAGATTTAACAGCAGCTATACTAGAAGCTAGTTCTCAATTACGATGGCTGACATGGTGGTGAGAAGATACTACAGTTATGGAAAATAATAATAGGTTGAAAGCTGTTAATGTCATCAAAAATCAATTGTCAGGTGAAGGTCAATTTGCTGATTTAAGACAGTAGATGCAATTTGATGACTTTGTTATTATACAATGTATTTTAGTAGTTAAATGCTGGGATAAGGTAGAGAACAAGGGAAAGATCTATGTCATTCAAAAAGATTATGCAAAGTCCCAGTTACTGACTTCCTACACAGACTAACATCTGCCATATACAGGGCAATATCAGATCCAGATGTGAAACAAGTACTAATTGAAATTCTAGCTTTCAAAAATGCAAATTAGGAATATAAAAAGTTCTTAAACCTTTAAAAGCTCAATCAGCACCCATGGATGAATGGATTAGAACTACTGCTGATATTAACCCTAGTGACTATGTAATTGGACAAGCAATGATCAATAATTCTAGATATCAAAATGTCCATTGTTTTGACTGTGGACGTGGAGATGAACAAATGGACGAGACCAGAACAGAGAAATAGAACTAGCCACATGGTAGCATGTAGGCTAGTTAGTCAGGTTAAGTTTAGAGTAGATGGGAGACTGCCTAAGCCAAAGGCCTAAGCATAAAAATATTACAAAGCCTCTGTATCATTATTTATATTGCTGGGAGGTCCAAGATTATCCTGCTATGGTAAGTTTAGTTACTGCTTCATCAAGCTGTGGAAGTTCAGATTTCATAATCTGACTGAGAAAGCTAAAATAGTTAAAAATAAAGCAAAACTAATTCCCTCCCTACTAATATAATTGCATGGTTCTGGTTCCCTCAATTCCCAAACCATAGCCTGATTTTCAAAACTCTACTCTTAAGCCTTTTCCTACTCTTACCTTCAAAAATCTTCCTTCATAAATGCTAAGTTTCACAACTATCTGAGTTCATTTCTTGAACTGAATGAACTGAGGTTCATTTCTTGCATTTTAGGCTCTGGGCTTCCCTTCCCCTGGGTGAGTGGCTCCCCTCACTTGAGTGGTTTTTTGCTCCATCAAAACCCAAGTGATTCTTCAAATGTTAATGTAAAAACAGCCCTTCTTCATGGAAATGCCTCAGTGTGGAATGGCTAACTGTATTGATTTTGGAATCACACTGTTGAATCAAGCTCCTTGAAGGAGCCTCCAAGTATGAGGTTTGTTTACTAGTCTCTCTGATAGTCTGCTATTGCCTGTCTTTTATATTGTTCTGGTTTGGGGTGCCAGGGATTAAACCCGAGCCTTGTGTGTGTAAACCATATCCTCTACCATCTAGTTGCATTCCAAGCTCCTACTGCATTTTTTCTGTTTTTAAAAATTGTTTATTTATTCACTCTACTGCATTTTTTTAAAAAGCAATTTCAATGTATCTCCCACAAGAAAAATTAGCACATGCTCTGGATCTAAAGAGAGTACTACCTTTGGGACTTTTATGGGGATTCAAGATTGAAGAGAATTCTGAATGTGCCATGCAAAATATAAGCCTACTGTCACATACCAACAGAAGCAAATTTATGTGAATCTATGAATCTCCAAACAATGTATAATGTGTGTGAGGATCTGATTCTAGGAGAGTTTCTGGTTTGAAATATGGAGATTTTGATGCCAGGTGTCCATAAACTACAGTCCTACTGAAAAATACATTTATTGAAAGTTTTATATAAAAAAAGACATGAACCATATTCTGAGGACATCTAATAACCCAAGTAAGTTCTTAGACATTGTAAGTCCTAGAATAGGGTGTTCTTGTGGTTAGAGCTCATGAATATGTAAACAACTTCTAGCATATTCCTTTCTTTTATAAAATTGCTTATAAGATTGCTCGTTTTATGAATGTAATAGAGGTTCACTTTTGAAACTGTCTACCAAGAGTTTCCTACTTGTTGAGATCCTGTTCTCAGTGGTTTTAGAAGTGTCCCTGTTGGTTGCCTTGCATTTACAGATAGTTTTGAAATAAAATCATTCCAAAAATTAATTTCTCCTTAGATTTTATAGTATCTTTACTTAAACTTGTCACTAAGCACAATGTGGCTACTGGTCCCATCACCTACTGTCACTAAGGTTAGCAATATCATCTGCTGGCAGATAAGAACCTGTTGGGTCTCCTAGTACTCCACGCCTCTGTGGTGTTGACACTGGGGGCCACTTTCTGGTCTTTGAATAGTGTCTGCTGTTCTCATTTTCTCATTCACTGACTACTCTTCTGTCATTTTTCCCACAGGCTTCTCTTTAGTTTTCCTGTGACTCTTCCGAAGGTGGGCCACTGCACATTCCTCCACATTTCTCACAGCAAGTGTGCCTTTGCCTATGATTTATACACTTATCTCACTGGGAGCCATCACCTTACTATTGACTTCATGTACTATTTCTTGTAAAACCAGGCACTTTCTCTCTATTCCCATCTTAGAATATTATCACCTACTTCTACCTTACCATTGGAAGTCTTGTGGGGTTCCTTCTCTCTCATGAGATCAGGCAAGGGTCCATCCTGGTTCTGCCTTCTAGACTTTCTTTGTTGACTGTCTCTCTCCTTGCTGTTCCTTGTGTTCTCCTCACTGAGCTATCTGCTTCCTTCCTCCCTTTATTCTTTCTCCTCCCACTGCTACTAAGACAAGCAGAAAACTGAACCAGGTCTCATTTCTAACCAGAAAAATCCAGTGTTTCATATGCCCCATAAGATATACCCTAAGTTCTGACCAGAGCCTGTGATCTGTCCCTACTGGCCTGCGCCTATTGTTCTGGCTGGTTTTGTGTGTCAACTTGACACAAGCTGGAGTTATCACAGAGAAAGGAGCTTCAGTTGAGGAAATGCCTCCATGAAATCTAGCTTTTAGGCATCTTCTCAATCAGTGATTAAGGGTGGGAGAGCCCATTGTGGGTGGTGCCATCCCTGGGCTGGTAGTCTTGGGTTCTATAAGAAAGCAAGTGAACAACCAGGGAAGCAAGGCAGTAAGTAACATCCCTCCATGGCCTCTGCATCAGCTCCTGCTTCCTGTCCTGCTTGAGTTCCAGTCCTGACTTCCTTTGGTGATGAACACAGGTGGAATACAAGCTGAATAAATCCTTTTCTCTCCAACTTGCTTCTTGGTCATGATGTTTGTGCAGGAACAGAAACCCTGATAAAGGCACCTATGTTCTCTCTTTCCTGTCTTTCATCAGACAGGGGTAATTAGAAACTATGTTTATTTCCATAAACACACAAGCCTTCCCAGGTCTCATCACTCTCATATTTACTGTCTTCTTTTCCAGAGATGCCCTCAACCTGCTGGTCCCCCCCCCACAACTCCCTTCTCTTTAAATCTTAGTCATGTGCTGCCTCCTTAGAAACCGTCTCCATGGATCCCCTGCACAGTCTCAGGTCTTCTTCACCCACGTTTTCAGTGTAACTGATTTATGATAATAGTTATCTTTTTAAAAAATAAAAATTCGACAATGGATTGCTGATAGCTAAACTTCATTGCGTGCCAGAAAGAGATTAAGCACTTTTCATTAGCCTGCTCATACTTTGGTCTGTCGCCATGTGTCTCAGCTTTGGCACTATGAACATTTTGAAATTTTTATTTTATGTGTGTGTGTAAGTGCCTGAGTGTTTTGTATGCACCACATGAATATCTGATACCCATGGAGGCCAGAAAAGAGTATTAGATTTCCTGAAACTGGAGTTATGGATGGTTGTGAGCCACCATCTGGGTGCTGGGGAACTGAACCCAGGTTCTTTGCAAGAGCAGCAAGTGTCCTTAACCACTGAGCCATCTCTCCAGCTACATCCCCTCCCTGTGAAGCTTTTGGCTTGATGCTCCTTGCTGTGGTACCTTGTTTTTTTTTTTTTTTTTTTTGTTCATCAGGTGTTTAAAGGGTAGAGAATCATCCCAGACCCACTAGGTGTCATAAACATTTTACCCTACAACAGTGCAATCAAAATTATCTCTCTATGTTGCCAAATGTCCCCTGGTGGATAAAACCACTGCATTGGAGAACCACTGGTTCTTCAAGATTTCAAGGAAAACACTCAATGGGTATTCACAGTAACATACAAGAAAAATATAACAAAATTTTGAGTGTCCATGAAGCCTGGGCCAGATCCAATTTCACTGCTCTGTATAGAAAAGCTTGGTCCTGCCTTTTGTCCTGCCCAAGCAGCCTTTCCATGTTATAGAACTGAGATGTTGTGGACAGTCTCTTAGGATTATTATGAACTGCTTCTGCTTCTGCCTGTGAACCTATTCTAATAATCATTCCCATGGAATGTATTGTTTTAAGCTCCCAGAGACTATTTCTCTACTGGAATGTATATGGACAAGTGAGTTCAGATTAAAACACTGCAACATCACAGAGTTTGTACTTTCAAATCTGGGTGATTCTGAATTCCACAAATACTCACTAAGGGTCTTCCATGTGAGGCACCAAGTCATACACCATAGAGACACAGGAATGAATCAGGGTCAGTCTTTATGGCCAGGCAGATGTGCTCTGTGCTTCATCACTGTGCCAGCCAGCACTAGACAAAACAGCCCTGCAAGTTCACAATATCCAAGAGAGCTAGAAATTGAGCTGTAAGATCCCATTTAGGTATATTATCTTGGGTGATTGCAATTTCTCAGAGAAGAGGACACGGACATTTATTTAGCCTGAACCATGTGCCAACTTCTCTGCCCAGTTTCATTTAAAACTGTGAAGAACATATTATTACTGCTTCTTTTTAAACTGATGAGGACATCGAAGCCCATAAAGAACAAAATGTTCCCAATGTGACAGGGTAAGTGGAGAAACTGAATTTGAGTCCATACTGGCTTCTCTCTTCAACTGTTGGCTGTCATGTTATGCAGATGAAGATGCATTTGGAAGTGATAGGAAGACAGTAGAGTTACAGCACATCTCAGTTCTTCTTTCTAGAATGAGACATGAGAAGAAGAGGAACAGATCCCCTGTCTGAATCCTTCATCCAGGGAACCAACAAACGGCTGTCATGGTGACCTGTCCTTGCACTGTACTGGAATTTCTAGGGCTAAACCAGTAGGATTCAGTTCTGGACTCAGTAGTAGAGCAGGATTCCTGATCACACAATAATGACGGTTGCCATGGTCTCTGGAGGATTGGAGCCCCAATCTTCCTTGCCCCTATAGTCACCAAGAATACAGAATATCTGAGTAATTCAACGGTAAACATCAAATAGCAGAATCAGAAAGATACCATGGAGTGGAATACAAATAGTGCCCGAGGTCAGATTAATACATACCTTGCCCATAGTCATCCCTGAGAAGTGTTATAGCTTTGCAGTCCTATAATTTATGTTACACCATGTTAATATCCTTGGAATACAGAACAAGAGTAGATTGACAAATTCACTTAGAGAAAATCAATTGAATACCATTGACAGATTAGATTCGTGGCTCACTCAGAGCGTGTAGTGGGGTGTTAAGGAGCACTGAGCCCCTCCTATGGTGAGTTTTACAAGCCTCATCAATTTCTGTCCAACAAAACACTTTCATCTGGGTTATTAATTTAAAATTCCAGAATTTGATGAGTTAGATCATTTCTAAACTCCTGGACAACTGGGCCAGTACAACTTGGCCAGCACGTCTTTAATTTAATTAACATGAATAAAGGAAGTTCAGTAAGCCTATGCAAATATGGGCTGCTCAGTTATAACACTCATGGGGAAAAAGCTTTTATGGGCATCCATTGGCAGTGCCCACATCAGCAGTATCCTGAAAAGAGGGTGATGTAAGTGGTCCAGACATCCTTGTTAAAGATCCTTATAACTATCTCAGCCTCAACCATCACACACTTAATGAAGCACTTCTTATTTGGATCCTATACACATTGAGTCCATAAAGCTGGGAGGATTTAGGAAGACCAACCTGCATATCTATTTTTAGCCATCATTTATATAGTCTGAGAAATCACCGAGATTAAAGTGTCCAGTCCTGGAGTTCACTTATAAAGAACATGCTGGTGGACTTAGTAGGTGATAGTATTTGGTGTGTAGTAGGACAAAGGCAAAGTGTACTTGAGGTAGATGTAGTGTCCTCGGGTCCTTCCTCCCTGTCTCTGTTCTCACAATGCTGTAATTTTCAGTTTGTGAGTTTCTAGTGCCTACTAGTGTCTGGAGACAAATATCTTCTTGGGCTCTTTGTCTCATTCCCATCATGCTCTAGTTTGATGAGGAACAGAGAGATCAATGAGAGAAAGCAAGCTTGAAAGAAGCAATAACAGCTGTTCAGCGATGATTCACTGCTCAGAATAAGGCTTGAGCCATGCTGAGCTGCATCCAATGCCAGGGTCATCTGGAGAATAGGTGCTTAGCTCTCACCACCATAAAGACACGCAGCCCTAAGGCATGCTTCTCTGCTCATACCTTGTTCATTTCCTTTTTATTTTTAGAACCAATCCTTCTACTTAATGTCCAAGTTCCAAGCCTTCACTTGCCTAAATGTTTGCACCAGCAATTCTTTTTCTTTTTCATCATTGGTTTTCCTCTTGAATCATTGCTGTGAGTGTGCAAGTATTATTCCTCTCATCTTAAGTGTACAATGTCATTTGTACTTCACTTTCTCCCTCCTTCTGGGTCTGTTTTCTATCAAACTCTTAGAAAGTAGTAGTCAATCTCTGTCCCCCTTTGGCTTTTAACTACTTCAAATCGAGTTCTTGCTCCCCAAATTGTTCTCATTGCTTTTGACTATTACCTCCGTTCTAAGACCAATGATCAACTGTTAAGCCTGACCTAACTTCATCTATCAGCAACATTTGGTGAGACCATTTGTGCATTCCACCCCATTCACAATCCTCCATTGGCTCTCAGGCTGGCCTGCTTTCTCTGTCTCTTCTACTAAATGTTTCTTGTTCTTGACTACCCAGCTCCTTTATCCCTTGATATCTCATCCAGTGTTGTGTCTGCAGCCCAGAACTCCCTCCCTAGCTGTAGATCCAGTTAGTTGTCCACTGCCTATTATAAACTGCCATCTAACATGTCCAAAACCTACTTCCTGATTCCCAGATGTTTCAAGGGCCTCCATGCCTACCTCAGTTGATGACAACTTTATCTTTCCAGTTGCCCAAGTCAAAAACTTTGAATTCATTATTGACTCCAGTGTTTTTCTCACATTTCCTACGCACCATATGTCAGAAATTCTGTGTTTCAAAATATAACTATAATTTGACTGCTCATTTTACTACCTTCACATTGGACTAAACTGCTATTTTCTCTCTCTCTCTCTCTCTCTCTCTCTCTCTCTCTCTCTCTCTCTCTCTCTCAGATAGATATGGTAACCTGCCAACATCTCTTTCTGTATTCTTCTGTCTGTAGCTTCTCTAATTTATTTCCCAGAGAAGCCCTTTTAAAAACATGACAAAATGATTTAATATCTGAAATTTTGTTAATGTAATGCATTACATTAACAGAATGAAGATAAGGACCACATAATCTCAATGGATGATAAAAATCTATCCAATAAAATTTTAAAAACCAATACTTGGTTAAAATTTAAAAAAAAATAGTAAAATAAAAAAGAATGGTATTATAACTATATTTGAAAGGCATCAATGGGAGGGGAGGCCCTTGGTCCGTGGGAGGCTTGATGCCCCAGTGTAAGGGGATGCTAGAGCAGTGAGATGAGAATGGGTGAGTGGGTGGAGGAGCACCCTCATAGAGGCAAAGGGGAGCGGGAGGGGGGCTGGGATAGGAGGGTTGTGAAGGGGTAAACAGGAGGGAGGCTATCATTTGAAATGTAAACAAATAAAATGATTAATAAAAAAGAAAAACACAGGTTATCTACAAAAGCGAGGAAACGTAAAGAACACATAACATGATGCTCAGCTGTACACTGCTGGATTCTTCCTCTCCTAGCTTAAGTCAGGAGCAAGACAATAACATTCATTATCATGTTTCTTTTGGATATGGTACTAGAGGTCCAACAAGATAACAAGAAAGAGCTTAAAGATTAGGAAGAAATATGTAAAGCACTTTCACTCACAAACTCTGTAATAATATTTGTTGAATTCTCCACCAAAGGATCTACAAACTATTAGAACAGGTTACATGAGCAAAGATTCAGATATCATGTGAATATAAAATGTTATTTTTCTGTTTCTACATACTTATAACAATCTCAAATTAGTGTAAATTAATTGGTAGAGTGCTTATCATGCATACAGCCCTGGGCTTGAGCTCCAATACTTTGGAATCTGAACATAGTGGATTATGCCTATCCTCCCTTCAGGGTGTGCTGCCAAGATGATCAGACGTTCAAGGTCATCTTCACCTACATAATGAGTTCAAGGTCAGCCTGGGCTACTTGAGACCCCATCTTAAAAAATTCAAGTTAAATGAAAAAGTTCTGATTTACAATAACATAAAATCATCAAAAGTCTAATAAAAATCTAAGAATGTCTTCTACATGAAAAGCTGTAAATTGCTAGAAGAGATTAAATACTCAAATAAATGAAGAAATATGTACATTAATAGAAGATCCAATACTAAATGCTAATTTTTGCTAACTTGAACTATAGGTTCAGTTCACTCCTAATCAAAATCAAAGAAATAATTGTTTCTAGCAATTGACAAGGTGGTTCTAAATTATAAATATATAAAAAATCTTGCACAATCAAAACAGCATTGAAAAAGAATAACCAAGTTGGAGTACTTCATATTACCAAATTCTAGAAAATGTATAGCTGCTACAGCAGTTAGGGTAGAATGACACGGGTACACCTGCAGACAAGCAGATCCGTAAAGCAGAATTGAGAGACCAGAATAGCCCCGCACATGTGTGGAGGGGAGGCAGAGGAAGGGAAAGAGAGAAAACATTGAATTCAGGGATGAAGAAAAAATTTTCAGGACAGCAAGGCAGGCCACATGGCTCCGCAAGTAAAAGCACTTGTTGATCAGCCTGATGACCAGAGTCCTGGAACCTAAACAATGGAAGGAAAGAACCAACTTCCAAAAGTTGTTCTCTGATTTCTGTATGCACTCAGTCACACACCCCCCCACCCCCCCCCACCCCCCCCACACACTAGAATGCAATAAAGCTTTAAAAATATATATTCTTTAAAAAGGCTATACATAAGTTATAAGAAATATCCACAACACAAATATTCGACAAAGATTTAGTAGCTTAAAAATGCTTAAAGAATTCATTCAAAACATTAAGAAAACAGACCAGACCAACAAACAATTTTAAATAAGAAAAAATACTTAAATAGGTATTTCACACAAAAAAAGATTAATTCAAATGGTCAGTAAACCTATGTTTATGTCCTAGGTAACATTACTGGAGGGCACCCATTCCTATACTCATCAAAATGGCTAAAGATGTAAAACTGTTGATACTAAGTGTGTATAATGACATGGAGTGAGTGCAGCCTTCATGCGTTGCAGGAGTGTATAAAACCAGTGCAGGCACGCTGTCATACAGACTGAGCCATGTGTACCACCCCTTGCACTCAGATGAAATATGCCAAGTTCATCCTAGAGGAATGAGTGGGATGTCTACCAAAAGATGCTCACAGAGATGTCCACAGTAGACAGACTTTAGAAACATCTCAACTATAATCTGGAGAGTGGGTAAATGATGGTGTATCTATGTGATAAAAAACTAAACATAAGATTTCTCCCACATAACCACATAAATCATGCGGATAGAAGATGAGCTGATGTAGCCAGACACAGAAGCCCACACATTAATCCTTTTAGAATAACTTAAAGAACAGACAAAATTAATCAGTGATTCAATGCCAGAATAGTAGTTACTTTGGATAGTGCTGTGAGGTTATAGATTGGGAAATGACAAGGTCAGTGCTGGGAACAAGCAATAGATCACATCTTAATCTGGATGATGGTCACAAGGCAAATGCATATGAAAGCAACCACAATCTGCCTGTTGGGTAATAAAACACATGCACCCAAAACACTTACAATCAAATTATATTCTCTCTATAATTCAGGAAAGATGTGAAGTAGATAGGATACATATTTATAAAAGAAAATTAATGGCTCGATAATAAGAAAATTGAGTGATAGGGTGTGAAAATTTCTGTTGGTGGTCGTGGGTTTTATCCATTCTCTTCTTAAGTTTCAAGTTACAGTAATGCAAAGTCTAGAGTAAACACAAATCAATGAAAGTTTCTCAGATCCTTTCATGTTCCTGCTTGATCCTTGTCAGTGATTCCTACATCATTTCTTATGATGGCCAAAGTCTTTACCCTGGCTACCGCCCTGGGTCTCTCTACAGCTCCTGCTCACTCATCCATCCCAGTACCATCCTCACAGCTAGGGTTTTGGGTAGCCTATCTTCTCTGCCCAATTGTACTACTTGTCATCTCCTCCAGTCTCTACTCAGACACCATCTCTTGATGAAACAATGCTGCCCGTCTACTTAGAATTATAACTCACCTTCCTGTTACTCTCAGCATCCTCTGTCCTCATATATTTTCCCCTGAAAAAAAGAGACCATGTTGTAGCATGAACAATTAACTTATTTCTTATCATTTATTGTTTTAAATGTTTACTGCTTATTGTCAATCCTCTTCTAACCTCTCCCCAGCCACTGAAAAACATTATCTTAGTTTCTTTTGCCGACAAATATTCCAAGCATCTAAACAGTACTGTTCTCCAAAGCAGCTGGTGTATGATATGTGCCAATAAAGGCTAGATTAGTGAGTCAATAAAGACTCAGTCAATAAAAAGCCTAGCTCAGCCTTCATCTTCCTTGCATTTGGGAAAGTACTAACAGAACTGCAGCTGGTCCATATAGGATTTGGTCTGTTGTTAAGGTGCTCTGGCAGACTTTTGTGGCATAAAGAACATGTTGGCAATATGCTTATTTATTCCCATACTTTACTGGAGAAAATCTTCAAAGACTTGGAAGAAAGAAATGTAGAAACTTAATGGACCTTGTGTCCTCGTCTCCAGTTAGCTTCACTGCATGAACTTGGGCCTTGGGGAAAGGTGCGAAGCAAGACCATGAGCAAGCAAATGACTGTTGACTGTCACTCCAGAATTTAGATCACAAAACAAAGAAACATTCATTGTGATGGGCACTTAATTGGAATAAGTTAGGTTGTAATACAGGCGGAGAGTGAGGTACACAGAGAGGTCAAATAGGAATCCAAGGCCTTTCAAGAGAAAGAGGACTATCTCTGTCCTGAGTCTCAATTGCAAATTCAAGTCTTTATTCCCAGATGTTCTCAGAGATTCTCTCTCCTTAAAATACCACCCCTATTCAAGTTTGAGGGGCTCCCTGTTCATTGAATATACACCTTTAAACCAGAGTACTGAATGCCTGATATGCAGGACACATATGAGATATTCAGATGGAGACACATCAGTGCATTTCAGACACTGATCTAGATGGTAAGTGTAGGTAGATTCCAGAGCTGAATCCAGAAATACAGATTCAAGCATAAAGAGTAGGTGACTGGGAAGGTGTCCTTTTAACAGTTCACTAGACTTTTATTTGAAAAGCAGTTTGGGAAGTCACATAGGTTCCTATTTCAGAAGCATCCCCTCAACTCATTTTAGAACTTAAGTGGGCTCTTTTTTATAATTTGGGGCAAAATTTGCATTGCAAGTACAGGGCATGTCTTTTTTAGCATAAAACTGTATCATTTCCCTCCTCCATATAAACAGTCACCAAGAGTGCAAAAACCTGTCTCAAAAGCTCTCAGATTTTCTTGAGAAATGAGCCCCTGCCGCTGGAAGCATTGCCTTGGTCTGTGCATGCAAAAAAAAAAAAAAAAAAAAAAAAAAAAAAAAAATAGAAAAAGAGCGAAGTTCCTCACATGGTAGGCAGTCAGCCTTGGGCCTGTTGTTCCCTGGAGGTCACTCAGACCTACACCAGGGTCACACTGACAAAACAGTGGGCCACATGGGGGCTTAGTACATTTTATGATTCATAGTAACAGTCCAAGTGATGCAGCTGAGATAAAAGAGCTAATCAAATTTCACGCTCCGAGGTGTGAGCTGATTATGGCTGGGCCGAGAGGGGATTTATTCCCTGTGGTTCTGACAGGCACAGGGAATCAGGTACACTCTGTGAGATTTGCATGCTGCTGACCACTTCTAAAAGGGAAGGTCCAGGAGACAGAGGCCCAAAGCCAAGAAGTTCAACTTCTGTTGTTTCTCAAATCAAGGACAGGAAAAAGTCATGAAAGACTCCCTACAGGATCATGGCTTGCTGAGAGAGATAGATCTAGATTAGACATCATGTACTTGAAGACAGCCTGAAGTACTTGTACCAGATGCTTGTCTCAATCAGGAAAGGACAGAGAACCTTAAAGATCTCTGCTGCACTTTTGGGGTCTCATAGCCCAGGCTGACCTTAAATTCACTATGTAATTCATGTTGACCTTGAACTCCTGATCCCCATCTTGAGTTCTGGGAATATAGACAGACATCAACATGCTCGAAAGCCAAAGTTGTCAGTGAGCAATGCCAGGAATTCAGGCCCTCAAGCACACAAGGCAACCTTCTGCCACCTAAGTGGTACCTCTGCACCCTTTTACGTGTGTTTTAGTTGTTATCAGTCTCAGCATTTGTGAAATCAGGATGACAAATTGCCTACTTCCTGAGGTGTCTGAAGAGTAACTTGATATTCTGATATCAAGAGTTACTTGATATTCAAGTAAACTTGATATTTAAACTATTAAACTCACAACCTGGGAGACACCAACGCCCAAGTCCTTGGGTGGGAAACAGCAATTTTTAGACTCAAAATAGTAGTATGTAATTAAGAGCTTCGACTGGGCCAGATGTGTACAAATGAACCCAAATCCTAAAGAATTTTAAGGTAACTCCAAAGTTCAAAACTCCTAAGACTACTAGCTTTTTGATTTCTAGGCAATTCTTGAGAGTTGCATTATTTAAAAGTGATCTGACAACAGTTTGACACCCCCAAATTTCTTTTCCCAGATCACCTGTAAGCAGTCCACAGAAAACAGGTACCTGAGATGATTCTTCCAGGAGCAGATGTGGACACTGAAAAGTGATCAAACCCTGGCAATGACTTATAAGGTTTTCCTATTTCTAGAATGTCTCCAGCCTCACTTTAGCTGAGCCTTCACTCAGCCAAGGCTGTCTCTCAAGCTCACTAGAGGATGCTAGGACTCAAACCACTCCATTCCTCCTTCCTTCCCTGAGCAGTACTACTCACTTCTGGGTCTTGCATCAAATCAGTTCACCTCTGTCCAACATCTTCCTTGACTATCTCAGATCACAGAACATTCTGCATCTTCAGAACGCTTTGTAAGTAAATTTTTTTTTACTAAGCATGAATAGTATGCATGGAGATTATTTTCACCCTTGCTTAGATGATGAAAGACAATGCATTAGAAAAAAGAGATCTGATTTGTGAGACAGGTACTGGTGTCACCAGTGGTGCCAAGTAGATTTTGGAGAGTTCTGTACCTTCTTTAATACTTGGGGTCCTCTATTGACATCAGTAAATCATACTTTTATGAACAATTTTGAAGATTTAAACAATATCTACAAGTCATTTGGCACACAATGGGAGTTTTATATGCTGCTATTTGTATTTATTCTTCATATGTTCCTATTTTATATATCTGAAGTTTAGCATAGTTAAGAATAGAGTTGAGCCTCATAAATTTTTACATTTTTCACAGATTAGTTGTATAAGTATCTATGAAATATTTGTAACTAAGGATCAAGGTAACATTTGAAGTAGAGTCTTTTTGCTTAGTATTTCCAAATTATTAGCAAAAGGACAGTAAGCTTTTGTTTATGTCCATAGTAAGTGTCCTCCATTTAATACGAGATGACCAGTGGACCAGAAGATCTGGAACCTAGACATCTAGGATATTGAGAATTGACATATGGACTCTGTATTACATATTATAAATACAGCAGAAAAAAAGAGCTGTAACATGGATAGGTTCATTTGTTTGTTGTTTTTGTTTTCATTCCCAAAGGAAAAGAGAAGAGTCTATGAAAGATCCCTAAAGGAATCAGGACTCAGAGACCAGTGACAAGAATGTCCTTTAACAAAATCAGGTCTTCTGAGTCCACATTCAGGCGTTTATTTGGAATCTATGGAGTTAAGCATCGACTGTCTTCTGACTACCCCAAGTTAAGTAGGAGTCCAAAAAGCATCTGGCTAAGGTATGTATCCTAAACTTCCTCTAGGTAAATAGACTCATGTTCTCCTCTAAAAGCTAGGTAAGCAAGGGGCTGGAGAGATGATGGCCCAGCATTTAAGAGCGCATGTTGCTCTTGTGAAGGACCCATTTCCTAGTACTTACATAGTGGCTCACAACCACCTGTAATTCCAAAGCCCTCAAAAGACCTCCACAGGGACAAGGCATGCATTATGACAAACATTCATACAAATAAAATAAATAAAAAGTTTAAAGTTTTGGTCAAAACACCACAAAACTTTATGGTGTTTTTTTTCCTCTGAGATATAATCTTTTTGGACTTCTCTAAAAATAACCATATTATCTTTCTGCACTGTCCCCTCCCCTGAAAAACAAAAAGACAGGAGAGTGTTGCATTTCTAGATCATAAATGTGATCTAGAAGAGATCTAGAGAGAAGAGGCTACTTTTATATCATGTCAATCATTCCACATTTACATCTTCAAAAGAAATCCATTCACCCACCGACCTGTAAGTCCTTAGGCCATTTCCCTCTTGTTCTTAGTAGTTTAATGATTTCTTATGAAAAACTCTTGTGTGTTTCAGCAGAAACAGGCCTTCTCAGGCCATGCCCAACCCTCTCATGTCCAGTGTGGGCTTTCTGATTTACCTTTGGGGTCTTCTATTTCTCCATCAGGCTTTGCATTGCCATCAGCCTTGGGATAGCCTCATAACTCAGGATGACAATATAGAGACCATTAAGCCTACATACTTCAGCAAAACTGCCTCACTGCTGTCTCTGCTCTGGGCTATAAAGATTTCTCACACTTCACACAGGCCCCTCAAGCTCTGGGCTTGACACCCTCAGAAGACCACTTCCAAGACCAAAGCCATTTTTTACTCAAGATCTCTATCTACAGGGGCCTCAAACTGCTGCAGAGCAACTTTGATAGTGATAGCTCTGAGATATTACCCAAGCATGGCCCATTGCTTAGATCTCAAAACAAGTGATCAGATCCAACTTAACAACCTCCAAACACATACTCCCTCATCTCCATACACTGAAACACAAATGCCCCCTCCTTATTCTGGATTAAAGAAAATCCACAGCCTACACTACAAGAATCCACACCCTGCTTTATGATGAACTGGTAAAGAAGGCTTAAATCAAGACTCTCAAATCACATATAATTACACTGAAAATTCTCATATGAAAGAACATTTTTTCCAGAAAGACGGTCTCATGAAATTTGAGGTCTATTGAAGTTATCAACTTTTGTTTGTACCTCTGAGCATCTTCTGAGACTCATACCCTAAATTCTTCCTCAAGGCAGGCTAGAAGAAGTTGAAGGATAAAGTTGACACTGTCAAACTGGCATCAGTATTTTAAAAGCAAGTGACACAGTCAAAAGTAAACATACAAAACCTCCAAGGTTTGTGTGACATTAGCCAGCACCATTTTCTGTGATGATATCATCAGTGGCTATAGGACAAGGCCATCCCAGTCTTGCATTCCTCTCTGGTGCCTTATGGTGGAATATTAATTGTGAAATTCTGTGAAGCTTGCACAGTCTGAACTCTAGGGTGCTCGATTTGATATGCAGTGGCCTCTATCTTGAATTAGTGCTCTCCCTCATTATCATAGCATGTCTCTGCCAGGTTAATGCCTCATGCCATGTCTATATAAATCACCTCAGGCCAAAACAACCTTTGTAACATTGGCAATATTCTTTCCAGTAAGAAACCACTAGCTGAGACCAACCATGCATGAGCTGACCAACTTGGCTACCATCTGGGTTCAGATTCAGCAATTTGAGTTGGTCCACCCCAACATCTACTCCATCTACAATCTCCTGGAGCAGGTGGGGGATCCAGTGGTGCAGAACCAGATCAGGAACAAGTCATCGCCATTGAGAATGGAAATCTGAAGCATGACTGTGACTGAAACCCATACCCGCCACCACAGAGCACCTCCAAAGAACCTGAGAGACCCACAGAGGCTCCAAGGGGAGACAGCAGCAGATGAGCCTTCAGAGCCCACAGTGTCCCCAGAAAAACTAGAGGAGGGCAGTTCCACAGGAAGATACTTTTAAAAAGTAGACTCATGAAATTGAAAGAAAAGATGACAGAACAGAGCCGGGTGAGTGGGGGAGATTGACAGCACTATGGGTGATGCTGTGGTCCATGCTGTATCCAGAAACCATGATCCATGCTGCCACTCACTATAAAGGTCAAGAAAGCTTCTTTTGCAGTGGTATTGATGACCACAGATGCAGTTGAGAGTGAGAGACATAGAGGGCTTCTGTGACACCCTTCCCCCGCAAAAGAACCAGTCTAGACAGGAAGCCATTGAAGAGAACTCTTAAAAGTGTGATAGGGATGCTTAAGCATAGCTCTTCACAGTTGGTGGCTTCTGGTGGTGTGGGTGTGGCAGGAAGATTGGATGGGGAAAGGAATCAGTTATCTTTAAGGGCCTGGCCACTGGGAGTTTGACCATGCTCCAATGGGTATATGGACTTAGTGGGGTTTTGTAGGGAAGAGGTGGTGGGAGAATGGACCTGGGAGGAATGGAAAGTCAGTGTGATCATGGAACAGTGTATGAAATTCCCAAATGAGTAATAAAAATGTTATGTTGGGGGAACAAAAGTGAAGTCATCAGTTACATATGGCTGTTCACTATATGGCACGTGACAGAACAACTGAGATACTAAATCGTGTTTGCTTTAAGTGTAAATTCTTTAGGTTGGTGCTGCTATCTGCTTTGGTCAGAGAAGCTGCTTTTTGCAGTAAGAAGTAGTTGCTTCAGAGGTTTGTAACTAGCTAAAAGCTGAGAATAAGAAACTGTTGAATGCTCTGGCATAAATGGAGTATCAATACCACTCCCTCCATGGCTCAGGGAACACGGAGGAAGAGGGAACAGAAATGATACAGGAACTGAAGGGAAAGGGCATGTGGAAGCTATCTTTGGGCATTGCGTGGCATGGTTATGTCATTCTTGAACTATCAGCAGCTGTGATTACATAGGCAAGAGTTGTACAAAATTGGGCCTACCAATGTTCTGTCATGGAGGGTGGAGGAACTGGAGGCCTCAGCCCTCCCTGTAGATCTATAGGTAATTAGTGGTTATTGGGGTACATTATTTTCAGGGTGCATTTTTTCAGTGGTGTAGCCAGTGGTAAGTTGCTCATGTTTCTTTAAATAATGCCATACCCAGTCTACTGTTAAAAAAAAAAAATCTTAATACATTCATTTTTAAATAATCTCAAAAGTACAAAATTTTAAAAATTGACAAAAGCAAAGACAAAAAATTAAATTTATCCACAGAAGGTCAGCTGCTTCCAGAATAGGCATCACAGACGCTAAGTGCTCATGACATGGAATGGCACTTGCTTTCCCGGCACTTAAAAAGCCCTAGGAAAATAATTCAGTTCACAGTGACAAATAGATGATGAAGAAGAAGCATTAAATTAGGCTCACATGCAAAAAATACTAAAACATATGAGAGATGAGTTTAAAAAGAAAACAATTGATTGATACAATTCTTGTCACTTAGCCAGTGAGATATGGGATTGTCATGAAGTGGCTCTTTGTAAAAACTGCTTGCCACCACCAGTATCTATCTCCAACTTTATTAGGATAGAGAGTTTCTGAAAGCACAGGAAACGAACTAGACCAAAATTGGTTAAATTCTACCTAAAAGTGCCTGTAAGAGCGAGAAGTCAACAACAGCATAAACCTGGAGCAAAGTGGAACCAGTGGTGTGCTGGTAAATGTTGTGTTGTAACAGCATAACTCTCTAGATAAAAGAAAACTTGAACACACACACACACACACACACACACACACACACACACACACACAAACACACCCCATAAATATAATTTACCATTTATGTGTATATGCATGAACTAACTTCCTAAGTAGAAATATTCCTGGGTAATTTTCAGCCACCAGTTTGAAGTCCTTGAACTTCAGTTAGGGATTGATATAGGCCTAAAGAGTTCTTATGTGCAGATGTGCAGGCATAAGCCAGATTCTCCATAACACACGAGCTAGGGCTACATAAGAAGTAGAAGACAGCACCATTGCATGTGTGAGGTCTACTGATGAGTGAGTCTGCTCATCACAACTACACCAAGCAAGAGTGTTCTCTTTTCCTGACCCTGTTTCTGTGCCTGCTCCCTTAGCCTTTGTAGCATAGGAAAGGGCAGTTTGGGATCTGCCCATAGGATGAGTGGGCAAAAGGGCAGGATCTCAAAGGCAGGCAGCTGCCAACTGGCCTTACAGCATCCGTGAGGAGATGTCACCTTTCTGAGTGGAGATTAAGGTACCGGTTAGTCTCATGGAGAGAGCGAGTCCAATCACAGAGTTGAAATTAGGCTATTGGGACATTAAATGACCTTTTTCTATCTGGCAAGCTTCTCTGGGGATGCTGGAAAAATGGAGAAGCATAACGATAGTGCAAAAGGATGCTTGCAGAATAAGGGGCAAACCGGCTGAAAAGTCAGAGGCAGTAGATAACTACTGCAAAACAGAGTTTTCCAGACACGACACTGAAGTTGCACACGGAACTCACAGTAGTTGATAACATGCACATGACCTAGGCAAAATCAAGCAGGCAAAATCTGAGCATGGAGTGGGGAGGTGGTCAAAATGTCCCGCTACCTGAGGAGCTTTGACATCTGAAGGCTTCTGGGAGAGGAAGAAACAGTTTTCCCCAGGAGTGTGACCCCTGAGAGGCCACCTATGAGCCAATAAGATGGCCCTACACTCATACACATACTGGTTTCCCTGGCTGGAGAGTGGGTTTAAAAAAAGAAGAACACATAGACTTGGGAGGGAAGCATGATGAGGGGAAAGGGGTTGGTGAAGAGGAAATGAGAGATGGACTTGTGTTGTGTTGTGTTGTGTTGTTTATGGGAATTGTCTGAAAATCTCTGACATGTGTTAATGTGTTCATGTGTTAATCAGACCGGAGCCCAGCAGTTGGCCAAGGGTGTCTGGACTCCACGACCTGTCATCTTCTACCACGTGGAGGCTTCCTTTGAAACTGAAAAATGAACAAATGTTCTCTTTTTTTATTTTTGACCAGAGGTTTTGCTGTTGCAGAAGTCACAATTGCAAAGTGGAGCTTCCTGAAATTCCGTGTCTTTACTCAGCATACATCATGCTGATCGTGCTGATCATATATCAGCATGTATGAGACTGTCAATAAAACATGAGCAGAAGCTGCTACTGTCAAAGTCATGCTGTTGCTACATAGTGAGCTGCGTACTGATCTTTAAACTACCCCTTCCCTCATATTCATTCTCACAATGTTAAAAACATCACCAGAGTACTTGACACGTTGCTCTTTATTCATATATAGGCAAGTCACATAATATAGAATTTCTTATATAAATAATGTATTACTTGGAGGATGAGGTTGGGATGATGGTATGCTCGAGACGATGGAAGTGAGCGTGGTCCTGGTGGAATATGCGCACTTATTCACGCCTCATAGTTTCCTCTTGGAAAAGCAGCTTTTGTGTTGGAGTGTGTGGTGTATTCAGTGGTAGAACACTGCCTTGCATTTGAGCTGCCCTGTGTTCAATCCCCAACCCAACAAAAATAAATAATAGTAATTAGCTTCAAAAAAGTTGTAATAAAAAAAGCTACTTATTTCAAAAGAGTATTTCAAAGCTCGCAAAAACAAGTAAAAACCAGGCATAACGGCACGTGTTTGTAATCCCAGCACCCTGGAGACTGACTTCCACAATAGCAAAACCTCTGATCAAAAATAAATAAAGAGAACATTTGTTCATTTTTCAGTTTCAAAGGAAGCCTCCACGTGGTAGAAGGTGACAGACAGGTCGTGGAGTCCAGACACCATTGGCTAACTGCTGGGCTCCGGTCTGACGATCACATTGAACAACCTTCAGAGACTGTAAGACAATACCAGTAAATAGCACAAACCTTCCAGATGTAAAGGACCCTAAATAACAGGTTAGACTGGACCTATAGGAGCATATTCTATACTGACACCCAGTTTATAGCTTTTTATATCTGCTGAATACTATCTACTGGCCCTAATGTGACCGTTTCACCTCCATCAAAGCCAGGTGGTAAAGGCAGGATCACTTGAGTTTCTCCTGATGGTTGAGGAGAGTTTACGATTCTTACAACAAAGTCAGGAGCTATTCATCTGGATATCATCTTCCTCAAGTTCCGTGTCTTTACTCAGGAATTCTTTCCCCCAGCTCTCCTGTGGTGAAACCACTAAAGAAAAGGAAAAGGGGGTGTGGTTTCCACACTGCTGACCAGATACTTTGCTCCTGTCCAATGCTCTTGTCCTGTGGTGTGTGTGTGTGTGTGTGTGTGTGTGTGTGTGTGTGTGTTTAGAGCTTACCTCCTGCCCTGGAAAGAGCCCATACAAAAGGTGAAAAGCAAGTTGACGATCCAAAGAGAAAAGATTTGCTAATGTTTGCTGAGCATCCAAAGTGCAACACTGGAGAGATGGCAGAGTGTGTGTGTGCCTCCGGCCTCTGAGGCAGAAAGCAGGATGCTCACTTTGAATGCCATTGCTTCCCTTTCCATATCCATCGTAGCTGTCACTCTGACTTCTCCACCACCTTCCTCTACCTTATTTCAATCCTTTGCAGATCTTGGAACATTTTGAGAATTGTCCAAATACCACGATCCTCAGAATAATACAAATACACAATTAGATAACCCTCCCTATCTTTATCTTTAAGGGGGCTCCAACCTTCATTCACAAGAGTCTGTTGACCAGGGTCTGTGGGGTCAATGCTTAGAAATCCTGTTCCACACAGGTCCTCCATTGCTAATGCCTCTCAATAGCATCACCCTGGACAAGTATTTCCTCTCCGCCCACTCCTTCCTGCCTTCCCCTACTAGCTGGCTTCAGTACATGACTGTGTCAGTTGACTTGACACCATGGACAGATTAGTAGTTGTTTTCTGGGTCTGCTGGAAACAGCTAAATTCCCTGAAGCAAATCCTTAGTTATTGATTTTCTCTACTTGAACGTTTTCATAATCCCTGATTAAATCATAAACCATTGCATCCACCATCTGCTGCTTCCATCTCTTGAGCCAAACCTCAATTTCTTTGGGGCCCTTGAACTCAAAGGCAGGAAGTTCTAGAGATACGCACTTCAGTCTTTCACTCAGTTAAGGACCAATAGCCGTTGAGCATCTAAGTGCCAGGCACTGTTCTTAGAATCAGAAATGTAGAAACAATAAAACAGACCTCATCCTAAGTTGGAGGTCTATTTTCTCCTTCAAAACTTGTGTATAATTACTGATAATAACTATATAAGGTAAAAGTCCAGTTCTAAATAGGTTATATGTCTTGTTACATTTTAAGGAAACTCAGTGAGCTAAGTATTGATATTTGCCTCATTTTGCAAATGAGATTATCAGAAAGTTCAAGGAATTTATCCAAACTGCAGAGAGATAAAGACAGGATGACAACGTTAGAGAGTTTGATTAAAATACCTTTAGATTCAACATCCCTGGTTATGGTTACAAAGCAGAGTTAGAGCCTTTAGCACCACTGAAATGTGAACAGATGTTTCAGGAAAAGAATCAGTCTAGCAATGTGCATGTATTTAAGTAACCCCAGGGGTATCTATGGTTGCCAAGAGACTGAAAGTCAGCAGGAATGTAATCAGCAGGCATTGACGACTTTGTTAACCAGAGAGGGACTGAGGATCCTGGCAAGAGACAAATATGGATGAATAGGAACGTGACACTCTGGATGCTACTATTAAGCTGGCAGTCAGGAAACAAAGGAGCCTAAAGTTATAAACTTTAGAATTATATACGTACTTCTATTTATAACTTTTGTAGACACAGATTATCTTTGAGGTTAAAAAATGAAGAATATAAAAGGAAGGCACTAAGACGTCTGACTAGTATAAAGAAAATATTTTTTAAACTCCATTTCTTGTACTGGCAACTTCCAAAAGCCTCTGTTTGCTCTACCAGAAACGCAGTAGAATTCAGGGAGGCATGGAGAGGAGCAGCTCCTCCTAAACGACAATTCAATGTTTTACGGAATCTAAAGGTTATATAATTTGAGTGACCTTCCTTAAAAAATTATTACTATCAGAATTAGATCTTGGGCATTAGAAAGGGCCAAAAGCACAAGGTGTATCAGCTCTACAGCATAATTGACTGTGCCCAAGTAGGTGGTGCAGTCAGAGTGGCACTGCCAAGACATGTGTCTAACATCTGACTGTAGTGACAGCTCTGACTGAGAGACCAGCCTGGAGACCTCTGCAGAATAGAGAAGCCACTGGAAGGCATTTTGATTGAAAAAAAAAAAAAAGATGCAGAACAATGGAACAATGGTGGGAGCTGTTGTCAGGGAAGCTTTGAGTAATCCAGTCCCCGAGAAAGACACCCAGGGTTAATCTGTACAAGAGACCAATATTCTCTTATTAGTTCATCGGTTTTTAAAATTAAGCCAGCTAGTGTCTATAGTACCCATGTACAAACTACAAAAAGACACTTACGTAGGCAGGCAAAATAGAAAGATGAATCCCTTTTGGCCATGTTGATCCAACTCTCCAACGTGGGTGCCTGTGCTTGAGTACTAGGGTGTGACAGCCTGGTCAAACTTTACAGCAAAGGAGAAAGAATTCCCATCTCTTTCTAGGATATTTCACTTACAGGAAGAAACCCAAGCCAGGGAAATGAAAGGTGGATGGGAATCCCATTCCATTCTCCCAGCTAGGCATCTCTGTGCAGTATGCACTCCTCTCTAGCCAAAGGTTGGCCCTGCATCTAAGAAACTTGGCTATTTTATAGCCTCCCTAAAAGAATCTAAAAACATACAGATCTTTGACTCAGAAACTCCACTTCTTAGAATCTGCCTTATGCAAACCAGCAGTGGGAAAGATAACAATATATGTAGAACAAAATCTACCAATTGTATTTATAGTTAAAAACAAAACAACAACAAAACCATCTGTAGGTCTAATAATAGAAAACTAATTAATGGACTTGTGGTTACACCTTGCAACAAAATACTCTCTGTGGTCCTAGCTAGTTAGTTGGAGGCTGAAAGCACAGAAGGAACTCAAGTTCAAAAGCTGCCCAGACTATTAAGTGACTTCAAGACTATCTCAAGGAGCTCAGTGAGACCTCGCCTCAAATAAAATGCAAAGGAAAGCTGGAGGGAGTTCCAGGCTCCATATAGTTGCTTTCCTAGCAAGCTCAGGCCTGGGTTCAATCCTTAATATTAAAAAGCATTTTAAAAATGAGCCCAGATAGTAGTATACATACCTGTTATTCTGGTGCTGAGGCTGAGGCAGAAGGACCAGGAGGCAGAAAGACCAGGCTGGTAGAAGGCCATCCTAGGCTACACAGAAAGGTCTCATTTCAAACTAAACATCAAGACCAACAAAAAGGCAGATTGTTAAAGATGCATTTACCACGAAAGACTAGAAAATCCAAAAATGTTGAAACATAGTTATCAACATGCTGTAGAATTACAGGCAAGTAAAAAATTTTGTTCTTTATGCTTGTCTACATTAATCTTTATCCTTCGTATATGGCATAACATTAGCATTATTACAAACACTTTAAAATGGCATACAGACTTGAGAGGCAGAGGCAAAGTGAGAGCCGAGAGAGAACACAGTCTTGACCTCATGGGTATATTCCTCTCACCTCATTGATTTCCACTTTTCTCAAGTCTGTGCCCTGGGTTGCTTGGGTGTGCCGTGCTTCATTACCCCCCATCTCACAGTGATGGATGGTCATCGAAGGGATTGCCTCTGGCTACCACCGCCTTTCAAAATAGCTCCACGTGCCAGAGCACTAAGACAAAACAGCTCGGGGTCACTAAAGATCCGCCAGAGAAGGTAACGTTGCTCCTACAAGCTGGACTGGAACAGCTAATTGACTTAGCTACTTGCTTCCAGATTTATGGAACACCACTTTGGAGTAATTAAATTTACTGAACTATTTCCACGAGATATTAACTTTAAGTAATCCCCATGAAACATAAATTAAGAGCTGGGTTTGGGTTTTGTTTTGCTGTTTTTCATTTTGGAATCAGTAATTAAAGATTATTCAATTATGATAATGTGTTTCTTTTACGAATGGTTTTGTAGCTGAGGCCTGATGAACACTGTGCAGCCTGGGTGATAATATTTCAGTTTTTAATTGTTTGCTTTTTTTTTTTAAGTGCTGGGGATCAAACCCAAGGCCTTCCATATGCCAGGCAAGTATTTTACCATTGAGGTATAGACACCCCCAATCCTAACAATAGTGGGGGTGCTTAGCACTATGGTACACACTGGAAATCTTAACACTTTGGAACAAAGATGGTAGGATTACCTCAAGTTAAAGGGCAGCCTAGATTGTATGGAGAGACCCTATCTTAAATAAACACTCCTGTATGGTTCCAAATGAAGGTGTTATTGTACAGATACACTTTCTCAATGTGTTCTCTAGTCATCATCTTTACATGTCCAGCTGTCTTTAGTCCCTGGGCTCAGAGACAGGTATTTAGACACCGTGTATATAGTGTCCTGGAGCCTAGTACACCCCAACCACTCTGGGGGAAATCAGAAAATACTTTAAGTTTAATCATCATAGTGGTGACATATAGTAGCCAGAGGGGTGTGTGGAGGCTTAGAACACCAGATACCAAATCTTCTCTGGGCGTTGAGGAGAGAGGCCCTTCTGTGTCATACTGACAGGATTGCACAGCCTGACTTGGCTGCTTCTCTCCCAAACCACTCTCGCCTCAGGCCTCTCCCACAAAGTTTATGGAGTGCTAGATGTTGTTGTGCATAACATCCCTGGTGAGCATGTAATCAGCACTCCTTCTGGCAAGTACTTAGCAGCCACTGGAGCAGAAGGCAAATCCAGATACAAATTGACATGCAGGCGAATTACAGCTCCTGGCTTTGCAGAAGGCGCAGCGTTCTCTGCAGTCCAAGTTCTTGCTCATGGGATCCAGAAGGCTGTGAAAGAGACGGCAGAGGAAATGGGCTTCTAAATGAGAGAGGTCTGATGTCTTCCTAATTTTGGTGACTTTGCTCTGTTAAGCCTTAGTTTCTTTATTTGTAAAACTGGGCTATTAACTACAGGACCCTCAGAGGGTACTGTGATATTGGCAAGTGTTGTAACTGTCAGGAAGAGGCACAGAGGTATCCATTGGATTCTCTCCTGCAGTTAGGCAATGTCTCCTGTACTGCAGTCACCTGAAGCCTCACTGGACTAAGAGGCTATATTTCCAGGTTAACTCACACTGGGACGCTCAGAGTCTTCACTCTGTAGGCCTTTATGCCAGGTTACAGCAATGCATTTGGATCTTTCCAAAGCAGTTCACTCTGTCTCTCATGACCTCACTTTCAATCATACATTGTCACTACCATCTTATTCTATCCATCAGAAGCAAGTCACTAAGGCCATCTACACTTGTGGAAAGGATCACTGCAGACTACCTTGAAGATTGGTCTTCCCAGGTTTCAATGCCAATAATTTCCATCTAGCCAACGTAAGGCCAAGCATTTTGTCTTATCTGATTTCCCCATTTTAAATCTCCTTAGATAGCTCAGTGGCCATCAAGGCTAAAATCCCACACTGTATACAGTTCCCACTGATACATTTCTTCAGACCAAGTTGGTCTACTTGATCCTTCTCCTTAGTGTGCACTCAATTGTCTTGTCACCTATGACTAAGTGTTTTCTGGTTCTACATAGTGATGCCAGAAGCAGAAGGCAGGAGGAGGTTCCAGGAAGGCAGGATCATTCTAAGTGCAGGATCAGAGCAGCAGTGGGGTTGGGTGCTAAGGAGGAAACAGCTCATGCTGTTAAGATCCTTGGAGTCACACACACACACACACACACACACACACCACACACACATGTTTTTAGAAACTTGAGCTGTGCTATCAACTGTAAAAATATCCTAGTATATCATGTTGGGTTGGTATTGAACAAAACTAACAGCCATATTGGTCTAAAAATATTAAACTTAAATTCTTCCATTTGTAAAGGGGTAATGAACTGTATTAAATGTGTGAAATCTTATCTATGTGAGTCTGATTACATAAATTAATAATGTATTTTGTAAATAATGAAGGGTGGAAAAAGGATCGCTCAAAGGCCCTGGAACAACTGAAGTAAGTAGTAAGAGGCCAGGCAAAGTCAGGGACTAGACAAAGCTGTGAGTCAGGGATGGTGGAAGGGCTAGGCATGAGTGTGTAGCGGGCACAGGCTACAGTAACAAGGACAGCCTAGGTGCCAGAGCTACCTGTGGGCCACATTCCAGCTGCTTGCATATTCTCCTGCCCTTGAGAGAGCCAACCCCAAAACACCACCCTAAAACGTCAGCCAAGATCATCCTGGAGTATGAATGCTAAGCACAGACAGTCCTAGTTTCTTGGCAGAGACAGTTCCCCCAACACAAGCTGCCCTCAACCCCTCTTCCAGTAAGCAAGCTTTCCTGGCTCATTAGAATGTTGGCATTGCCATCCACAAGATGAAAGTTGCCTACAAACAAAAATAAACATAAAACGGTTATGATATACACATCTCTGAGAACCAAAGTGTCCATCATCACAGATGGCTTATTCATCTCTGTGTAATGAAATCAAGATCATAATTGTATATTTCCAGCCTGTTCGCTCTCCCTGCTTGCTAAAGAGGGATCTGGCATTGTCTGTCTGATCAGCTTCTGCCTGCTCTTGCCCTCTGGCCTTCTGTAGCTAGAATCTAAAGAACGGCAAAAGTCAGAAGGGCAATAGGGATCAGAACATGATCTGAAAGACAGATGAACATGGTGCTTGAGTAGCTAAGAGTGGTGGGCGAATATTTATAATATGTGAAGGAAATGAATCCTTTTTAAACTGACCAAGAGTAGAAAGTTTAAAAATATGGTTATTTGGAAATGTCTTAGTTGATGGACTATTTTTTTATTCCTGTTTTGATATTGGATCATGGGTCCGTTCTTTAGTGAGTATCATTAGTGTCTAGAATAATAGTGTGGTCAAATAAATAGCACATGTCGGTGACGGTCCCGTGACATTCCCTGCGAAGCTGAAACAGTGGCAATGAGTTAGACAATGCACAGAGCTATGTGAAGCCAAGTACTCTGTGAGCAGTCTCATGTGTAGCATTTAGCACTAGCTGCGCCTTCTGAATTCTTTGTGAAGTCACCCATGACGTCTTCCCCTAGTCCAGACCTCGTTGAATCCTCTTCCAAGTCCTCCTTCTTCCTCAAGTACCTCTGGTTCCTGCCCCAATCAAAGGTCTAGTAAACCACTCGGTACCATTCATCTTACTGCCTAATGGTTTCTCTTTCTTTGTCTTCAAGTGCCATTATCTCAGAACAGGACCTTAGCATCTCTTTCCTAGACAAACACTACTCAATAGTCTCCCTGCTTCACCATCTACTACCTTTCTACCTAAGTTAATATTCTTCAGCTGCTTCCCACTACTTACCAGATAAAGCTCAAAGGCATAAAGAGTGCTTTCTAGCTAGTCTGTTGTGTAAGATAGGCTGGCCATAGTGCCTGTCTTCAGTGCTAGGAGCTTTCCACAGCATCCACGCCTCCATACCCTTGCTTGGGCTTTTTCTCCTCTCCCACCGCAGGTACCCAGCCTCTGCCTGAACAGTGCCTGCTGAGTCCGTCTGTCCAGCCTCTGCCTGAACAGTGCCTGCTGAGTCCGTCTGTCCAGCCTCTGCCTGAATAGAGCCTGCTGAGTCCGTCTGTCCAGCTTTTGCCTGAACAGTGCCTGCTGAGTCCGTCTGTGGCTGGTTCTATTGTCATGCACCCTAAATATGAACAATTACACTCTATCTCCCCCACTGTTCCCCACATAGAATCCCAACTCTAGTATTTATAACTTTGGTGTACCTATTGCTATTTTTGTCTTGTAAAATATGTTTTATTGTTCTTTAAAAGGACTCAGGGCTTGGTTTTACATCGGGCTGCACACTTTTACTATGTCAAATTGGCCTCAGCTAGCAACATTTCATTACATCCAAAAGAAAAAATAGTTTTAAATTTTTGGGAAAACAAATACAGGTCTGAGAACAATTAACATTGTTCCTATTTAAAACAAAAATGAAGCTGTTTTCTGTTACTTTATGCATCCTTCTCTTCATGCAGAACCAGGAACGTAATTTTTCTGACTCAGGCAGGCATTGATACCGAGGGATACATGCATGCACATACCTTCACATGGGACCACGTGTGCTCACACACAAGTGCACATGCATACACCTTCATTCTGAGTATGTCAAAAAGAAAAGCATTTGTTGGTATTGATCAAAATCCCTGGAGTCAACAGTCAATCTAAACTTAGAGGGTAAAATATTTTGATCTTGAGTCTATATTAAGGCAATCTGTTGTCATAAGAGAACTTTGGATATCAAACAATGATGTCAAAATGCATTATTTTTTTCTGGAATGAGGCAGGAGGGACTCAACAGATTTGCATTGAGTTAGATATCATAAGAACCCCAGTGAGCAGGCAAACAGGAGCTGCCAAACGAAGGTGTTATTAGTGAGACATAAAGTCCCAGTCCATCCTACTGGCTTCACTGACAGTAACAAAGCAGGAAGCTGGTGGCATCACACATATTCCAGCAGGACAAGGTAATTCTAGGCTTGCTTCAGGACCTTGGTAGCAGGGCCCTGTTGAATATGAAACATTTAGTGCACTTGTTATTTTTAATGTCATTTCACACAGAGAGGTGGAGAGAGCCTTAAAGGAGGAATAGAGCCTAATCTTGATAGTATTAAAACAATTATACTTTCATTATTTTCAGTAGAGTTCAAAACCATTGACTGAGCACCAAAGAGCCAGCATGCTTTCTTACATATTGTCCCATATTGGGTTTTGGTACACTTTAATTTTAGTGTCTTTACCAAAACTGGGTATCTGTTTGCTGAGAAAACAAAGGGGTATGAGATCAATCTTGTTTATTCCTCTTCTCTGGGAGATCTATAAGCTGATATCTCACATGTGACCCCTAAGGTGGGTTTTTAGGAATAAGTGAAGCAAACTTAATAATTGTTGAATCTAATTTAGATGGTATGTGATCTTTCGTTTTACTATTTCCCTTAAGCTTGGGGGCTTTCAAAAGTTCCTATGAAACGATAAAAAAACATTTTTTCATGGACAGGCAGACTGTCAACCCCTCTCACAAGCTCCTTCTTTCCCCACTGAGCCATCAGGCCACTGTTAGTGAGGCTGCTATGGTAAGGACTAGAGCAACCAAAGACATTACACACATCATCTGGAGAGATCTCTCCTCAGGGTGTGCATTCACTCCTGGCTCAGGCTCAGTCTGATTTGCCTGGGTGACATATGCAGTAGTGATTCAGGCCTACCAGTCATCTAGAGAGGCAATCCTTCTTCAGAGGACAGACGAGGGCATGTGAGATGCAGCCTGTGATAGGTATGATGACAGGAAGATTCATCTGCCAGATGGGGATGTGGTTAGTAATGTTTTTCAGCTCCAGGATGGAACCCAGACTCAGAAGCAAAGCTGCTCAAAGTCTGAGCCTGCAGTAGAGACGATTTGTCTGCTCTCTGCAAACTGACAGCCAGACCTCTAGGTCCAGCAGAGCCACAGGTTGAGGCCCAGCAAGGCATTCACCACTATTGGGACAAGATCCTGTAACAATGTCCTGTGTGCATTTAGACATAAGAAAACTTCAATGTTGCAAAATTGCTGAGGGAAATAAGCTGAACTTATAGTGTTTTGTAACATTTTAGATGTTAGCTAGAGTGTTTGATGTACATTCTGATATCAAACAAAGCCACTGACAGTTTGTGACTATGGATAATATTTAATAACCAGCCTGTTTTCTTTTGTTGCTGGTAAAAGGTAGAGATAGGCTTGTTGAAACACTATACAGGAGACAGGCTTGGGAAACAGTGAGTTCTCGGTGCTAAGAGCCACCCACTGGAGAAAATAAGGGTGGGCTGTATAGATTACAAAGGGAAAAAAGCTCTTTAAATGGAGAAATCATGAAAATAGTTGGAAACTAATGGACAGCTAAGAGAAACATCTGGACAATGACATTTCTCTTAAGTAGATTTTGATCTCTCTGCACTTGCCCCTGGTTTTACAAGACATTAAATTATTTAAGTCAAAGCAAAGTCTCCTGAATATTCAACAATTTCATTTCACGAGTTCGAAAGGCTCTTAGCAATGACACACACCACCCTGCAGAGCTGGGACAGAGACGGCTCCATGTAGACGTCAACCCCCATGCACTACAAAGAAGCAGACCACAAAAAACAAACCATTTCCCTAAATTATGCTTCTTCTCTTCCCTCAACTCTGTTAAAACATTACAGTTCATTAGTGTTGTGGGGTTTCAGAACCCCAAGTCTATAATTCTCAGTTAGTGCTAGCCCATATGCCATAGCAGGAAGACAAGATTAAACCAGTCCTACTTAAATCCGTACCATCTCAGAGACTTTGGTCCCAAACCAGAGATACAGCTTCCACGTGGATATTTAACATCTGCCTGATTTACAGCCTCCTTGCTTTGTAAAGAGAGCTGGTAAAAGCTGTGGGGGAGCATTTCAATGCCATTTACACTCATTTGCAGCAGGAAATTGTGATGGGATTGTAAGAGCAAATGTATCAGTCGGTCAGAACCTATTATGACGCAAGACCATCAGCAGCCTGGGAAAGTCGCTACATACACAGGATGTAAAAGGCTACCTTCAAGTAGCGTTTAGGGCATATTTCTAAGTAGACAGAAAATTAAGAATGTAGACATTAAGAGTCCCACAGCTATACTAATTGGAACACATGATTATCTAACCATCAGGTTGTATATGACATAGACCAGGACTGGCGGGTGTCACAATTAGACTCCGAAGTCTATCAGCCATCTGCAGTGTGGAATTGTCAATCCTAATGGTCTGATTATTCTTCCTGTTTGTACTATGACTTTTTTTTTTTCAGATTAAACATTTTCTCCTAACTTGCTAAATGGTATTACAGTCAGTTACGTCCCCTCACCTCTCACCCTCCCCCGACTCTCTCTTGCTCTTTCCTCTAGTACTTCACTTTATGAATCCTCACTTTAAAATAATTTTAACTACTCTTTGACAATTTTATACCTGTATGTGATATATTTTGATCATATCAACCCCTCTGTTACCTACTCTTATCCCACTCCAACCCCCTCTAGAACCCTTGTTCATCTCAACAATTCACTTTTTGTGTTTTGTAACTAATCTACTGAGTTTGGTCAGAGTTGGACCTAGGAGAGAGTTTATTTATTTATGCCAGGGTGAGTTACCAGTGACAATACCACTGAATAAAAATGACACTCCCTTCCCCAGGAGCCATTACCTGTCAATAGCTCCTTACCTATATTGGGCCCCTTAGATAAGCCTGCCCCATCCATGAAACTCTGAGGGACTCAGTCTCATGCAAGTCATAGAGCCTTTGGTTTTGATCCCTTTCTGATAACTGATGGGCAAATTGATCATTCTAAAATATCATTGTATAACCACTGTGCAGAAGCCATTGGCAGATGTTTCTGTCTCCTAAACACAGCCACAGCACATCTTTCAGCTAATCTGTTGCACGGACCTGGTCTCCTGGGGAACTTTCAAGGCCCACCATTTTAATTGTAAGTGACTTTTGCTTTTTTGTCCTCCTCATTTGGCATTACATTCTCCAGCAGCAGCGACAGTGCTGGGGCATAATAGGTACACAGTAAATATTTGCTGAATGACTGAATGAATGGACCTACCCTCTTGTGCTAGCTGGTAATAGGAACTATTTTGAAAGTTTGTCTGGAAAGTAATTCAGCAGTATCAATATTCATTAAAATATTCATAATCTTTGACCTTAAGATAATATTTCTGAGACTGTATTCTGGGGTGATCATTCAGTGGGGAAATGATGTACATAAGGTATTACCCGTAATAATGAAATGTCAAGTGAGTTTAAAGTAATAATAAGAGAATAGTTAAGTAAATTAAGGTAAATCCTTTCAAATGAACACTACCAAGTCAATAAAAATTTAAGGATTGGCCATTGGCATGGAACTTTCTTATGACCTATTTTACTTTTCGAAAGTATTGAAAATTAAAGATTATACCTATTTTATGTAGTAAGATAATTTTTAAAGTAGGCATGGTATCATACACCAGTAATCTTAGCACTTGGGAATTCAAGGCCTGACTAGACTATGTGCTGATTCCCGTGTTCGTCTGTCTATGGAGTTGAACCTTCTCTTAAAATAAAATAAAAATACTCAAAAATGAACATGTCATTATGCAAACATATCCCTTCCTTTTCTTTTCCTGTGACATATCACAAACTCACAAAGATCTACCTGCTTCCTGAGTGCTGGGGTTAAAGGCATGCACCACCATGCCTGGTCTTTGAATACCATAGTTTGACTTCCTGAGTGCTGGGATTAAAGGCATGCACCACCATGCCTGGTCTTTGAATACCATAGCTTGAAAATAATAACCAAAGGATTTACTTATGCATTAGACAGAGATGCAGGAGAAAGCAAGATGGAGATGATGGGTAGGCAGCTGGAAGTACAAGTCTGGAGCTCATAGGGACAGAAAACATCACTGTACTATCTAACATATTCAGTTGTAGATTTCCGATGGAGAAGCAGGACTTTGTCTGAAGCTAGTGATAGTTAGAGATCTGAAGGAGGCGGGGCCTCAGCAAAAACATCTGAAAAAAAAAAAACAAAGAAGAAAGAATCTAGAAGAGCCGTGTCCCAGAGGCCAAGGAAGAAAGGGCTGTAACAGGCCGGGAGTGAGTGAAGTGTCAAATCCTGTTAGGAGGTCAAATGAGAGAAGCTGGGCTAAGACTTAACATTGGGTCTCTGGTGATCTACAGAAGGCTGGAGTGGGAAGATAAAAGTCTGTTTGGGTGATCTCCAGAGGAAATGAAACAGAAGTCAGGACAGTGAGTATAGATATTTTCAGTAGTTTTATTGCAAAGAAAGGCAGGGAATAGAGGTTATAATGAAAAGAAAGAATTGGGGTTAAACGAGGGTAATTTGTTTAAGCTGGGCAGGGTTGTAGTTTGTGTCTGATGTTGAGTGGCCTACCTAGCAGAAAATGAGAATTCCTTCTAGAGCAAAGCATGGGAATAGGTTCAGGGGCGCGGGAACCTAGGACACGGAGGTAGGGTCAGAGTGTATGCTCATAGAGCCTTAGACAGGAGGATGCATCAGGAGAGGCAGAGTGTGCCCTAAAGAGACAGGAGTGATCACTGGGCATTCACAAAGAAAATGACCTTCATACCTCACTGATGTCTTGGAGTGGTGGAATTTACTTTGGTGAAGGAATGAAAAGATAATACCTCAGAGTGATGGTCTTGCCTTGGACATCCATCAGGAGGGTTAGAGTTGGAGGTCAAGTCTCTGAGGATGGTTTCAGAGAAACAATGAGGAGTGTGGTGTGATGCCTGCTTAGAAAATCTAGAGATGACCAGAGTAAGCCAAACCTGCTAAGAAAAATCAGAACTAGAATGTATTGCTTTGTATACAGCAGAGACAAGAGACACATATATAAAGTGAGGTTGGGGTTCTCAGAAAGAATAGTTACCTATTCTTTCTAGAAAGAAAATTCTGGCCGGGCGGTGGTGGCGCACGCCTTTAATCCCAGCACTTGGGAGGCAGAGGCAGGTGGATTTCTGAGTTCGAGCCAGCCTGGTCTACAGAGTGAGTTCCAGAACAGCCCGAGCTACACAGAGAAACCCTGTCTCGAAAAACCAAAAAAAAAAAAAAAGGAAAATTCTGATATAGACAAGACTTTCTACCCAATCTTTTAAAACTACTTCTATAGTACTAGTGTCCAAAGAGTCCATGAACTGAGATAGACTATTGGTGAAGTGCAACTTGGTGGCAAGGTGTTCCCTTTGGGACTCATAGGTCAATATCTCCCAAGGAGAGGAGCAGGTCTACAATTTCAAGACTACTGGTGTAGACAATAGAGAAAAACAGCTTGGCCGTCTTCTAATCTAGATAATAAGCAGAAAAAAGAAAACCAGGAGCCAGAAAGAACACATATCCTAAAGCCCAGAGTTACTCTGCTTCTTATGTAGAGGTCCAGTTATAAATGAATGTGCTCAGGGGCCATGCTTTGACCCCCAGTGCAGCAATAGGCAGGCAGGTAGGCAAGTTAGATAGGTAAGTAGGTAGGTATATACGTACATACATAGATGATAGATAGATAGATAGATAGATAGATAGATAGATAGATAGATAGATAGATAGATGATTAGAAATATGATAGACAGACAGATAGATTACATAGACAGGAAGACAGACTGACAGATAAATAAAGTCTATAGCATCATACTCCAAATATCACTTGGACCATGTGACAGTGATACCTAGTCTTCCTTCCAGGCTGACAATAATCAGTGATGGTTTATGGTGGGATAGGTGAGCTGTGGAGAATTTGTCTCTTCTCCCTACCTACCTGTAACTGCAACAATGTCACATTCCTCCCCATAGCTGATGCAGCCTGTGTTCATCACAAGGTGCCCTTTCTGGGCCAATATCTGACTCCCTGCCTGTCCTACAGAGTGCTGGGAGCAGCATCCAATGCAGTCAGAGTATCTTAATGCCCATTTGAGGACCTTCTATTATTGGGAATTAAGCGTTCCCTGTAATACTCAGTACTCATAAACCTTCTGTGAGCCTCTGCCTGCACACCACATATCCCCATGGGCAATTTTATCCATTTGGGAGTTCGAGGCCAGCTCACAGAATAAGTCAAGAAAAGATGCTAGTCAGCCCATTGCCTCCTTCTCCTGCCTCTCACCACCTGTTCCCAGACCCAACCCTTCCTTCATCCCTCATTTAAATTAACCCCGCTGGAAACTGAGGAAAAAATGGAATGTCTCTATGCAACAGTGTGAGTCTCAAACTACTTCCAGTATCTCCCGTGTTAACAAGGGAGAATAAACTGTCGAAGTTTGCTTAGAGTCAGGAGATAAAGGGAAATGAAAGAGCTACAGCTAGTGGAAAACAGGCCACAGTCACCTTTAAGACCTAAAAAAGGGTTTTAGCCCTAACTTTGTGTCTGATTTAAAGATGTTGAACAAAGACAAACAGGTTCTTGCTTTTCTCTGATTCTTACAAGAGAACAAAGGGTTGGCTCTGATTTCTTCATACTGCAGACTTCTAAGGTCAAGGATTGAGATTCTGCTTATCATAGCATCATACAGAAACAGGCATGGACACCCAACTGAGCTGTGTGGACTCTGAAGGCAAGGAATGTGATTGGTACTTTTCTCTTTGTTTCCATAGGGATAGACGAGCTCATATTTATCATGTCTGTGGACTAGTTGTTCCATGGAGAAGGAACTGGAAATGAAAAGAAAACTTGTTTCCAGTTTCAGCTCTGCTCTAGCCCTAAATTAAGTCCTTCACCCCTCCAAGTCCCCTTTTCACACTTATGAGATGAGAACTCAACCAGTCTGCAGGTGCTCTGTGTGTTCAGGGGATATGTTGTGTAGGGAAGTCCTGGATATCTTGAGCTTGAAGTGCTGAGTGAAGGAAAGAGATTTCTGCCCTGTCTTCCTCCATCTTCCCCAAAGGTCACTAAATGTATAATATATGTATACATATATACATACACATGCATATACATATATATATACATTTATACAAAGATAGCAAACAAAGTGTATCGAGTACAGCAACTGCCCCCTGTGGCAAGTAGGGGTCTTAAAAATGAGATAACCCTACATATGTGCATTCTAGAATATATGTATTCTAGAAACTCATGAACCAACATTTTCTGATGAGGTCTAGAATTTCAAGACTCTTGGAACCAGTAACAGAGAAATCTGGAAGAAGGAACTGTTCTCAACTCTAGGTAACAGATAGGAGGGCCTGAAAGGGAAAGAATCCACAAAGAAATCGTACCCGAGAGCCTGGGGTTACTCTGTGCCTTGTGCAGAGATCCAGTGAGACCCCAAGTAGGCAGCAACTGAGTACCATCAAGAGACATTGAGAGACATTTTCAGGTTTCACTTCCCCTGAACCAGATAACTGAAGAGAAAAGGTCTTACCTAGGGTCTCCCTAAAGTTAATGGGTCTGAATTCACAGTTCGTTGACTCGATTTACAGAATTTATTTTATGTGTGTCTAATCTATATTGCTCCTCTTTGCTTTGAGATTCAAGCAAAGAAAATGCCAGGAATTCCACCAGATTATTGATACTTAACATGCTCTTTATGCTCCGGTGTATTCCATCAGTATCATTACCTAATTCCAAGAAAGGAAGCATGGACTTAGAGGCAGACTGAGTCCACAAGTGCATATATATGTGCACAGACTATACTCACATGTAGATATACTGATATATATCTATACACACATGCATACAGATATTTGTGCATATGTATATCACTAAGTTATTTGACAACTCTTTTATGCATAACTAATCACTTCAAATATATTTATTTGAATAGCTGTGACAAAAGATTGCTCTGATCTCAGAGCCTTCCTGATGTATTATTCCCTTGCACTGGATTCAATGACAGAAGTCTTTCCTAAAGTCTGTATGATGGGAAATTCCATATTTTAAAGCAATTGGACTAGCGGAGGAGGTCTGATGTACACCTTACCAACCTCTAGACTGAGCAGTGACAGGTGGCTTATGATGTCACATGGCGTTAATACTCTGCCAAACAAGTGTGCATTGTGAAACTTCCTTAGAAATCTGAATTGCAATTAGAGAAAGCGGAAAGATCAGTTTGAAGAACAGAAATAGAATAGCACACAGTTACCATTATGTGAAAAAGCCTATCTCAGGCCTACAAGCAGGTTAGCACAGAGAGCTCTCTTCTCTACCCATGTCTTCTGATGGCTAGCCTTAGTGGGGACATCGTCTTGGAAAGAACAGTAGCCTAAGATTTTTCTTTTCCTTTAACAAGGAGAGTCATCCTCTGTAAAAGTATTACAGATGATTGGAAGTTGAACTGAAAGCCCTTTATATGTGAGAAACTGATGAGTAGTGTGTGTGCATGTGCTTGTGCGTGTGTATGTATGTGTGCACATCCATGTGTGTTTGCTTGTGTGAGTGTTCATGTGTCTGTGTGTCTGCATGTGTGTGTATGTGTGTGTGTGCATGTTCGTGTGTGTGTGTGTGGTCACCCTAAAACATTTTTATAAGGCAATTCATTGTTTTATAAAAGCTTTCTTCTGTTTTAAGATGGAAGGGAACTATAGTTCATTACCTTCTTCCACTTCAACATGGGAAGCATCTTGGAGCAATAAGAGGACTTGGATGTGGGGTAGAAGATAGGATGGCTAGTGCAATTGTCAACTTGACAGAATCTATAATGTCCTGGCAATGGCTTCTGAGCATGCCTCTGAGACATTACCTTGATTGCGTGGATTGATGTGGGATGGCCCACCTTGACTAAGTAACATGTCCTGGGCAGCCAAGATGGAGAGAGTGAACTAACCCTAGAAGCATCCATCGCTCTGTTTCTTCACTGAGGATGCCGCATAACCCTGCAGCTCCTGCCTTTGTGACTTCCGCTTCCAGCATTGATAGCCTGTGAGCCAGAATAAATTCTCCCTTCAGTTGATTTTTTTTTCAAGCTGTTTTATTCAAACAACAGGAAAAGAAACTAAGACAGGGCCTCCAACTTAAGGATAGTAGGCAGGTCTGACAGCTTCTCGAGGTCCACCAAAGAGCACAGCAGTATTCTCAAATAGACACATCTCTTTTCTTTCTAACAAGGGGCTCATGTTTCTAGGACGGTTCAGAAGAAAATTTACCCACGAACAGTATTTGACACTTGTTAAGTCTCACTGTCTTGGAGGTCAGAATGCAGAGCACATACATGGATCAGTGATGTGTTGTGTAAGATATGGATAGGACATATTCCCCAGCAAGCAGCATTGGGAGACAGTCGGGCTTAAAGAGCAGTCTTTCTCAATGGAGGCCTAGCCAATGCCTCTGTGGCTTCCTGCGCCTTCCTTCAGAGTGGGACTGCTGCCTCCAGCCCAATACCACTTGAGTTAAGCAGAGGAGGCTACTGTAATCAAACCAGCTGACAGAGCGAGCACACTTGTACTCAGTGGTGTGTCTGGAAATTGGCCCTCTTTGGCTTTTAACAGGACATTTCTCCAGCCGTTTGATGATTACCAAAGATAATCAGGGCAGTTGGAAACCTGAAATGTTTGTACCCTTCACTCTATTTGGGCCTCAAGCACTGAAAGCATTAAAGTCGGTACCCTGGAAGGCTGTCCCCTTTAGAGTAAATGTTTAATAATTGAAAGGCATGCTATGTCTGTGCTCATTAATTTAAAAATATTCCCTAGTCAATATTCTTAGAAATGAGCATGATTATTTATTGCTTAGTGATGAGCTGAATAAATGACAGCAGTCTTCTTCCAGTACCTTCTGTTTCCCATCAGGAATAAATAATAACACCCAGCTATTCACAGTACCGCAGCTGTCAGAGCAGTTTTAAATAATAGACATAAAGTGCTATTTTCATTTCATCAACATTTAGCGTGTGTCTCTAACAACCATCTCCCATCAGAAGTTTGGGATCTTACTGTCCTTAGCTCCTTCGTGTCTTCATACTTCTGTACTTTACTGGAAATATTTTACTTTAGCTAGAATATTGATATTTACTATCTATAATCTTATGTCTCAGACACATTCTAAGTTAAACCTAAATGCCTTTTGAATTAAACTGCTATGTGGATACTGTTCATCAAATATCTAAATGATATCACACAATGGTTTTCCCTTCTCTGAAGGTAAAATGCCATAACCCTTGGGTGGGACATTTGGAAAAGAACATAACCAAGTCCAGCTCAGATAGCTTCTGTATCTTTGTATCCAAACACTGCTCCAGCTATATCACCCACGGCTTTGTGCTGTTTGGCTTTACAAGACATTTTCAACTGCTTTTAAATTTTTTAAGCGTTTATTTACTTTTAAGTCTATGAGTTCTTGCTTGCATGTATACATGTGAAACATGTATATGCCTGATATTCTCACAGAGGCCAGAAGAGGGCACTGGATTCCCCTGGATCTGGAGTTACAGACAGTGGGGAGCCACCATTGGATGCTGGCAACTCAACCCAGGTCTTCTGCGAGAACAGGGAGTGATCTTAATTGTTGAGCTCTCTCTAACCTTTGGCTTGGGGGGGGTGAAAAAAATTAATATTCTGCAAAATTGTCTCCAATGTCTTTCTACTTCCTACCGAAAAATCTCCATTTTGACTCATAGGTGACCTCAAATCTCTCTCATTCTCTGTGAACTAACTCTGCTGGCAAGACATACCCACCGCACTGAAGCTTTCCTTCACTGTTCATTGCCTAAGACACAATGTTCCTTTGCTGACGGCTTTTTTTCCCCTCCCCACTTTGCTAAAATTATTTTCTTGTTCTCCTAGGGAAGTATTCTGAGTCCCTTTAGGGCTAAAATATATTTTTATCCTCCCACTTGATTGACAGTTTGGCAGGATACAGAATTCTAGGTCAACTGAAATCCAGGTCAACACAGTTTCCCTTAGAACTTTACAGCGGTGCTCCATAGATAGCTTCTAGCATCCAGCAATGCTGACGTCAGCTGACTATTGGTTAGATAGAATGCAGGCTACTTGGTTTGCTAGTTTGTTTTACTATTGAAATTTTTAGTTTCTTCTATTTATTTTGGCACCTCAAAATCTCATGAAACTACTCTTAAGCATAGATCTTTCTCCTTTTGTATGGTGTAGTATTTAACCAACCCCATCAAACTGAAGATCTGTGGCTTTTATTGACTCTTGGAAATTTTACACACACACACAATCTATATCATATAGCATAAATCTCCCATTGGTTGTGTGTTGAGCACTACATTGGTCTTTTGCTACTTTAAAATTTATCATTTTCTCTATTTTGTTAGAGTGCCCTGATTTTGTACTTGATATTGATTTTTAAATTTTTAGCGAAACATTTTTTATTGCAACAGATAATGATGTGATGATCCTTTATTATATCCATCTATCCCCTTGCTCTCTCGATAGCTGAAGGGTTTTAAAGCTCACCTTCTATGCTCTTAAATACCTCTGCTTCCTCCAGAGAGACACACTGGTCTTCTTCCTACAGGGTTGTAAGCTCTGTGTGTCTGGATGGGATATATCTGATGACTGTGTTTGGGGAGGTCAATGAGAAACAATCTAATGCTACAAGAAAACACCACATTCTGTGGGGCAGCGATACTTAGTGAGAACGTGTTGATCTCTAAGCATCTATCCCTTTCCTTAGGGAAGCACATATGTTGGTTTGTTGCTGTTGCCGGTTGGGTTTAGATTCTGGTCTAGCAGCAAACCCAAGCCACTAGTTGTTCTGTAAGTGGAGGCCAGGGAGAGGGGAGCACCCACCGACCTGTGCAACTCCATTCAAGCACCTCTTTCTTTCCCAGCACCCTGCTGCTCCAACCTGCTAGACCCATAGACCCAGAGGCCAGAACCTCTTAACTTTCCTAGGAAAGCTCACCTCCCTGCAGGCTCCATCTGGTTCCCCCTGCTTTGCTCATTCAACAGGTTTTAATTTGCCTTCTTTTGAGAATTTCTTGAAATTTTGTGTTCATCTCCCCTACCAAACTCTCTCCCCAGAGTATTTGCTGAAATGAGCTTATTCCTTTTCATCTTTGTCCCGGTGCTTCCTCTGGGTGTCACGATGGGGGAGCCTATGAATGAACACAACTCTGACATCTTGAGTCAGAAGTTTTCACTTGAGATATATGAACATAATCAATGTTGCTCTGCCCCTAGGGGACATCAGTGGGAGTTGCCTGCAGAAGATAGCTACACCAGCAGCTGTATGGCAGCAAAGTAAATGGCCAAGTTAGGAGACCTGAGACAAGTCCTTGGGAGTCAGCCTCTATAGAACGTTCATTAATAACTGCTGGAAGAGAGGGGTTTAATTTCTAAAACCAGGTACCAGAAGCTCGTCTCAACATACACAACAGATAAATAAAGGAGTATGGTTTATGTTGTAATTCGAGGTTTTTTGGAAATTTGTTTGTATAGAAGTGCTAGTGAAATTCAAACAGAAATCAGTCTTTAGGCATAGGTCATTTCCAGGGACAAATCTATGCTCACTATAAACATTTTACCTACTATACAAAGCCTAGTCCCAGGTAGAGGCAGAATGACACAGAAGTCACTAATATTTATTAATACTCTACTCCATCTTAGGAATTTTATGCATCTTATTTTGTTTAATCCTCACAAAAATTCCACTGGGATCATCCATCTATCTCTTCAATTAAATCCATGTAACTAACAGCTGGAGTATACCAGGGTCCATGTTAGGCAGACATTTGAAATGCATTATGCATCAAAAACATTCGCCACACTTATTGCTTAATGAAGGAGACAGACACTAAATAATAACACAAACACAGACTGTCAAGTGCTGCTGAGTACTATATGATGTCACAGAAACATCTGAACGGGAGTGGGGTAAAGGCAAAGGAAGGCAGACCTAAGAAACACAAGTCTGGTCTGACATCTAAAGAAAGACCACTAAGTACTGAGGAGGAGGGAGGATTTAATCCAAATATTTCAAAAAGATATAACATGCAAAGGTCCTAAGGCAGAACAAGGGATGGCATTTTAAGTTTATGAAAGAATCATCATTTGGAAACTACTATAATAATACTTTCCAAAGAATTATTGGTCAAATATTTGGTCAAACAAAGCAAGCTTTATTTTTTTGTCAGACAGGGCTATCTCCATAAATCTGGGTTTCAGAAAATAGCATTGAACATGGGAAGTAGTGGGACTTATATAGCAAACACACAGACACACACACACACACACACACACACACAGACACACCCACACCCACACACACACACACACACACACACACACACACTAGGGGGTTCCCAAGGGATTTGGTTACATAGGAACTTGACAGAACATTTCTTTTCTTTTTTCATTTTTGAAGATTTATTGATTTTATAATCACTACACTGGAGCTGTCTTCAGACACACCAGAAGAGAGCATCAGATCCCATTACACATGGTTGTGAGCCACCATGTGGTTGCTGGGAATTGAACTCAGGACCTCTGGAAAAGCAGTCAGTGCTCTTAACCACTGAACCATCTCTCCAGCCTGGTAGAACATTTCAAAATTATTTGTCAGAACAAATGTTCTGATTATCATGGTGGAGGTCAGCATATATAGGGTGTGGAACATGTCAAATTCCAGAAAATGGATCAAGACCTGGTCAAACTGAAGTTTTACAGAAAACTAGAATAAAGTTATTTTGACCTTATAACAAGATGACTTTTAATCTTCAAATGGAGTTAGGCTGGTCCATCATAACCTGGTAGGACAGGGTGGCTTTGAGAGCTCTGTGGGAGTTCAAATAAGCTTGGAGATGGATGGATGATGGATGGATGGATGGATGAATGGATGGATGGATGATGGATGGATGGTGGATGGATGGATGTGATGGATGGTGGATGGATGGTGGATGGATGGATGGTGGATGGATGGATGAGGATGGATGGTGGATGGTGGATGGATGGATGATGGATGATGGTGGATGGATGTGGATGGATGATGGATGGGATGATGGATGGATGGTGATGGGATGGATGGTGGATGGTGGAGTGATGTGGATGTGGATGGATGGATGTGGATGGATGGATGGATGGTGGATGGATGGATGATGGATGGATGGTGGGTGGATGGGATGGATGGATGATGGATGGTGGATGGTGTGGATGTGGTGATGGATGGATGTGGATGGATGGTGGATGGATGGATGATGGATGGTGGATGGATGGTGGATGGATGGTATGGATGGATGGTGGATGGATGGATGATGGATGGATGGATGGATGGATGGTGGATGGATGTGGATGGATGGTGGATGATGATGATGGATGATGGATGGTGGAGATGGATGTGATGGATGGATGGTGGAGTGTGGATGGATTGGATGTGGATGGATGGTGGATGGATGATGATGGATGGTGGATGGATGGATGGTGGATGGATGGATGATGGATGGATGGATGGTGTGATGGATGTGGATGGATGGATGGATGGATGGATGGTGGATGGTGGATGGTGGATGGATGGATGTGGATGGATGGATGGATGGATGTGATGGATGATGGTGGATGGTGGATGGATGGATGGATGGATGGATGGTGGATGAGGTGATGGATGGATGGTGGATGGTGGAGTGGTGTGGGATGGATGGTGATGGATGGTGGATGAGAAGTGGATGGATGGGATGGATGGTGTGGATGGATGATGATGGATGGATGGATGGATGGATGGATGGATGATGGGGATGATGGTGGATGAGATGGTGGATGGATGGAGATGGATGTCATGGATGGTGATGGTGATGGATGGATGGATGGATGGATGTGTGGAGGTGATGGATGGATGGTGGATGATGGAATGGACTAGTGTGTGAATGGAGGAATTGAGATGGAAATGGACTCGGTGAGATGTAATGGATGTGATCATGGAGATGAAGGATAGAAGGTGACGTGAGATTGGTACATGGTGTGTCAGAGATGGTGACTTAGAGAAGTGATGAGATGTGATCGATGGTGGATGGCTGGTATGGCAGATGAGCAGGACTGGTGATAGCATGTGAAGGAGAAGAGTATTAATCATGGTTTACTATGGTAACCCTGGATATTGGATAGTGATGGAACAGAGGTTTTAGTTCTCATTGTGGTCAAGCGTTACAATAGACAAATTAAAACCATGCTTTTTTGGTTATTTTATTGATTTACATTTTAAATATTATCCCCCCTTTCCTGTCTCCCCTCTGCAAGGCCCCCATCCTCTCCTCCTCTTCTTTGCCTCTAAGAGGGTGCTCCCCCACCCACCCACTCACCCCTTACCCCTCTAGTTTCCCCCTACACTGGGACATCAAGCCTCCACAGGACCAAGGGCCTCCCCTCCCATTGATGCCAGATAAGGCAATCCTCTGCTACATATGTAGCTGGAGCCATGGACCCATCCACATATACTCTTTGGTTAGTGGTTTGGTCCCTGAGAGCTCTGGGGGGTCCTGTTAGTTGATTTTGTTGTTCTTACTATAGGATTGCACTCCCCTTAAGCTCCATTAGTCCTTCCCTTAACTCTTCCGCAGGATCAGTCTGATGGTTGACTGTGCATATCTGCATCTGTATTAGTCAGGTGCTGGCGGAACCTCTCAGGGGACAGCTATATCAGGCTCCTTTCAGCAAACACTTTTTGGCATCAGCAGTAGTGTTGGGGTTTGGTGTCTGCAGATGGGATGAACCCTAGGTAGGGTGGTTTTGGATGATCTTTCCTTCAGTCTCTGCTCTATTTTGTTGCTGCCTTTCCTTTAGACAGATCAATTTTGGGTTAAAAATTTTGAGATGGGTGGGTGGCCCCATCCGTCAACTGTGGCCATACCTATCTACTGGAGGTGGTCTCTACAGGTTCTAGCTTCCCTTTGTTGGGTATTTTGGCTAATGTCATCCCCGTTGGGTCCTGAAAACCTCTTGATTCCCTGGAGTCTGGGACTTTCTAATGGCTCCCCCAGTTTCCCCATCCCTCATAGCTACATATTTCTATTCATTTTCCTAACCCTCTGGACTTCTCTCCTGTGTCTTCCCATACCTGATCCTGTCCCCTTTTTTTCCCTCCTCTTCTCTCTCCCTCCATGGTCCTGGTCCTTCCTTCCCTCTACCTCCTGTGATTGTTTTGTTACCCCTTCTAAGTAGGATTGAAGCATCCACACTTTGGTCTTCCTTCTTTTTAAGCTTCATATGATCTGTGAGTAGTATGTGTGTCCTTTTGTGTCTGGATTACCTCACTCAGGATGATATTTTCTAGTTCCATTCATTTGCTTGCATGAAGTCATGAAGTCATTGTTTTTAAAAGCTGAGTAGTACTCCATTGTGTAAATGTACTACATTTTCTGTATCCATTCTTCCATTGAGGGACATCTGGGTTGTTCCAGCTTCTGGCTATTATAAATAAGGCTGGTTTGAACATAGTGGAGCACATGTCCTTGTTATAGTTGGAGCATCTTTTGGGTATATGCCCAGTGGTACAGCTGGTTTTTAGATGAACTATTTCCAATTTTCTGAGGAACCACCAGATTATTTTCCAAAGAGGTTTTACTAGCTTGCAATCCCACTAATATGGAGGAGTGTTCTTCTTTCTCCACATTCTTGCCAGCATCTGCTGTCACCCAAGTTTGTGATCTTAGTCATTCTGATTGATGTGAGGTGGAATCTCAGGGTCATCTTGATTTGCATTTCTCTAATGACTAAGGATGTTGAACATTTCTTTCAGTGCTTCCCGGCCATTCGAGTTTCCTCAGTTGAGAATTCTTTGTTTGGCTCTGTACCCCAATTTTAATAGAGTTATTTGGTTGTCTGGAGTCTCAATTCTTTACAGAGATAGAAGGCAGTTCTCAAATTCATCTGGAATAACAAAAGACCCAGGATAGTGAAAAATATTCTCAACCATAAAAGAACTTCTGGGGAAATCACCATCCCTGACCTCAAACTGTACTACAGAGCAATAGTGATAAAAATTGCATGGTATTGGTACAGAGACAGATAGGTAGATCAATGGAATAGAACTGAAGACCCAGAAATAAACCCACATATCTATGGTCACTTGATCATAAATCACAAAGAAGCCAAAACCATCCAGTGGAAAAAAGACAGCATTTTCAACAAATGGTGCTAGTTTAACAGGTGGTTGGCGTGTAGAAGAATGCAAATTGATTCATTTTTATCTCCTTGTGCAAAGTTCAAGTCCAAGTGGATCAAGGACCTCTACATAAAACCAGATACTCTGAATCTAACAGAAGAGAAAATTGGAAAGAGCCTCGAACACAAGGGCACAGGGAAAATTTTCCTGAACAGAACACCAATGACTCAGGCTCTAACATCAACCATTGACAAATGGGACCTCATAAAACTGCAAAACATCCAAAATATACAAAGAACTCAACAAGTTATACTCCATAAAACTGTGCTTTTTAAACACAGGTTTCAACGTCTTTCATCTCATGCCAATGAGGATGAGAAAGCCACTCCTTTATCACATAGACAAGCCTTGTGGAGGCCACTCAGGAGAGTTAGAAAAATCCATCCCTCACTGGGGAAGTCATTGTGCACTCAGATTCTGTTGACTTGCTTTTTGTTTGTTTGTTTTTTGTTTTGATTTCCTTGAGCTTTAATATTTGTCTCCTGTTAATATGTAAGATATGAAGAGAGAATTATAGGCAGTGGTGGACAGCTTAGAGGACCTGGACCTAACACTTCAGTAATCCTGCCTCCCCCTCAGTCTACATCCCCATCCCCACCCCCCACCCCCCCCTGCCATGACTGAAGAAGTGAAGAATTTCCTGTGTTGGAGATTTTACCTGTGTGGTAATTTCCACTAGTCTTCTGTAAGTTACAGGAAACAAACTCACAGCTGGCCTCTGGGTATCCTGTAATGACTTCTGGCTTATGAGGCAGCTGCTAGTGAATCTCTAGGGTGGCATGGTGAGGTACAAGAGGCCAGCTGCAGAGCTCCGTTAACAGAGGTATTTAGACGGACAAGCTAAATGTTCTGGGGCAATGGTAATATGCGGTTCCTGAGTAACCCAGAAGTCTATCTGGCTTTAAGGGCAGATTTTTATACATGTATTTGATCTTTTATTGTATATTACAGTGTATATTCTCACATGTAGACTTTAGTATAACTCTAACCTCAGGTCTCAGAAATTTTCTGTAACTGCCAATTATCTTTGAGGAGCTGTTTGTTTTTCAGACCAGCAGCTAGACACAGCACTATACTTCTGGGTCCCCAGCCATGTTAATTTGATCTCTTATTCAGCAGTGGCCTTGAGCTCTCTGGCTTTGGTGTTTAAAACTCCTCTGTTAGATTTGAAAAATAAAAACTGGTAGTATAAACAATGACTATTAATCTCATCTGTGATGGTTATTCTTGGTTGTCAACTTGACTACATCTGGAATGAACCACAATCCACCTGTGAGATACTCTTTGCTTAGTTTAAAGTGGGTGGATCTACTTCTAGTCCAGACCTTGGAGGTAGGAAGACTCACACCTTTCATGTGAATCTTGAGGTGGGAAGACACACCTCTAATGTGAGTCACACCTTCTGCTGGAAACCTATATAAGGACCTGGAAAAATGAAGTTTAGCTCTTTGCCTGCTTGTTCTCGCCTTGCTGGCAAGTCTGTTCCTTCACTGACATTAGAGTCTACATACATGGGATTCCAGTGTCTACTGAAGACCAGCTGAGACCTCCAGTCTCCTGGACCAAGCAACTTCTGGATCCTTGGACGTTTTATTCATAACCAGCCATTGTTTGATTAGTTGGACCATTAGCCTGTAAGTCATTCTAATAAATCATATATATATATATATATATATATATATATATATACATATAATTTAAATATAGATAATTATATATAATAAATCATATATATAAAGAGTGAGATAGATAAGTAGACAGATAGATAGATATTCATTCTATAAGTTCTGCTACTCTAGAGAACCCTGACTAATACAACCCACAACCTCTCTGCTTAAGAAATTAGCCTGAGTGTGAATAGGAGTTAGCCTGTGTCCAAACTGTCTCTTCTAGCATCCCTCTTCCGCTTACCACATACCACAGACACAACTGGATGATACACCATGACAACAAGTCAGAAAACAGCAATGATGAATATTCACTGAACACGTACTGGGTGCTAGGGGCTGTTCAGAGTCCTTCACACAAATTGTTTCATTGATTCTCACAACTCATGGAAGCAATCAGTATTATGACCCCTGCCTCGCATGTTAGATAAATAGACTCAAGAAGACTAAGTTACAGCAGTAAGTGGCACCTGGCCAAGGACACAGAGGAAAACACAGCTCTAAATGAACCAGCAAGGGAGCCTCCCAAACACAATTTCCTCCAATTCCAGTAACAATCAAAGCAGCTTCATGATCAGTAATCAGCATTTGATAAAAGCAGGCTCATAATATAAAACTGAGCCTCTAAGCTCACAGTGCGGGTGTTCCAGTAATGTGCTCCCCTGCCAGAACAGCTCTCTTCATAAGTTATTTTAAGCATTTTTAATACAACGTATATCCCTGTGGTTATTATTCTGTATACAAGAATTCTCATGGACTTTTCCAGCATTTTGTTGTTGTTGTTGTTGAAAGTGTAATGTTCACACAACAGTTACACAAATCTTACAATGTTTTCACAAAGGAGACACACTTGGGTGTTGACCCCAGGACACAGAAGTAGAAGTAGTCCTCTCTCTTATGGCTCTCTTCCCCAATGTTAAGCTATTACCCCAAATACTATCACTGTGAACTCATTTTTTTGTGTTTTTGAGCTTCATCTAAATAGATTCATATGTCATATACTCTTTTGTTTCTGGTTTCTTTTGCGCAACAGTATGCTTGTGAGTCTAACTTACAGATCTTTCATTTTCATGGCCCAGTGGGATTCTATCATACTTACATGCCACCATATACCTATTCAGTCTACTCTACATGAACATAGTGGATGTTTCTAATTTGGAATATTCCAGTGTTGCTACAACATTCAATAACCTCACTTGCATATTTTGATGCACAATCTCTACATTTCTAGAGTGGAAATAATAAACAATAGGGCATGCAAATCTTCAACTTCAGCAAGTGCTGCCAAACCATCTTCTAAAGCAAGTCTGTTGGTTTGCACACCCACCAGCCAGACGGGCAGTATGTGGGCGTTGACACTGTTGCACACTCTTACAGACTTGGTATTCTCAGCCCTTCCCTCCCACTCTCTTGGGTACTTTGTGGGATCTCACTATGTGAGTGGCTTGTTGTTGTTTGTGAATTTCTAATGAAGTTAAATCCTGTTTTAAGAGCACTTTGAATTTGTTTTAATCTAGGAACAAGAGACCCACATTGTCAATTTTTTTTTTTTTTACAAAGTATCCATTCAGTTTCCCCCCATTTTTATTTGATTTTTCTGTCTCTGTTTGCTGTTTTGCAGGAATTTGTCCTATATTTTATTTTCTTTACTTTGTGGGGTGTTAAAGGTGGAATAGGTTTTCTCTATATGCAGCAGATGCGCTGCCCCTGAGCCACAGCCCAACTCTCTCTCCGTATTTTAGATATGAGTGCCATAAAAAGTTTCCCATCCTATAAATACTGTCTCACCCTTATTGAAACTTTACAATAAACAGAGTTCTCCATTTTCTTTTCTCCAGTTTATCACCCTTCTTCATAGCTTAGCTTTTGATAAACACTTGTCTGCTTCAAGGTCGTGAAAATGTTTTCCTGTGTGTATTCTAAAGACCTTGTTGGTTTACCCTTCTTATTGAAAACTATAATCCATCTGGACTCTTTTACATATAAGGACAAAGGGCAAATATTCATCTTTTCCATGTGGATAATATAATCACACCAGTATTGTTTATTGAAACATTCATTTTTCCTGCAATTTTCTTATATAAACCAGGAAAACACTTGTCTGGGTTATTTACAGACCTGACCACATTTTGGTGCATTCGCCCTCCTCACTCTCATCTGCTTCTGGTATTGCCTCTCACTCATCTATTCTCACGGGTCTACCCGCACTCTTTGTTAGGTTCCTTGTAGTAAAATTGGGCCCCTCTGTATAATATCAGAGAGTCTTCTCATACCAAGATTATTAACTTGATCACAACTCTAAAATCCATGCCATCATTTAACAGACTTGCAAATTTCAGAGATTAATACAAGGACTTGGGAAAGTAGTATTACTCCCCTTGCCACGGCACTAATTTGAATTAGCACCTCTCTCCTTACAAATGAGCTAAAAGTACCCAAAAAATTGGTTTCTAATTTGGGTGTTGGTTTAGATTTTATCTTTAAAACTATTGCCTAAACCTTAACTCTTAACAAATGGCACTTTAAACACTAGTCAGCTCCACGTGAGGTTCTGAGCCTTCAGGATGAGAGGCAATCATTTCAGATAATCTTCAGACCAGTTACTCAGACTTCTCTTTTGACTGACAGTCGAAAGAATCTATACTGTCCTCTGGTGCTGGAGAAAAGGATCATTTTGTCATTGCTAGTCTATTTTTTCTGAAAGTGTTGGATCACACACTTCCACACACACACGGCCATGAAATTAAAAGATAAAGAGCAGATATCCTGTGGAGTACACAATTATCTGCTTCTCAGTGTACTGCCCCTTTCCTCCCACAAAGCATTTCTCCTTTGTATGAGAACATTGACTTCTCCTCCAAGGACTTGCTTAGCCTTTTGCCCTTTTGGCCACATTTACATTGGCTTCCTACACCAAGAAAGTTATCTCCTACTGCTACCCGGAGACCTGAAGTATCTTCTTTAACAGGATAAATAAACTAGCTACAGCCATCTAATCATTGTGATAAGGGACAGAGGAATATTTGATGCTCTACTTCCTCCTTATGTCACGATGCAGCTTGACATGGTGATGGTGGGGCCCCATGTTCCTCACAGCCATTCAGGGTTCTTCCAGCCTTGAGGCTCTATGTTACTTTAGTCTTGTTTTCTCTTTGCAACCGGTTGAAAAGAATGGAACAAAGTTTACACAGGACAGGATTTCAAAATCAGGCCTAGAAGTGACAGATAATGCTTCTATACATATGTGACCAAGAAGATTCAAGCCATTTGGCAATACCTAGTTAATGCAAAGGAGTCCAGGATAAAGAAAGCTAACTTGTGAGCATCAGCAAGAAAAAACATTTGGAGAACAGATAGCAGTTTACACAGCAGTGATACAGTTATGTTGTATAATATATGAGATGCACCATATCATTATACTAATGATATACACGTCATTTCATTACATGTCACTGACATGCCCAGACAGCCTTTCAGAACAGGATTCCAGTGTCACTTTTTCTAAAACAGTGTACAACACAGTACTTGCCCAATAAGTGTTTGATGAGTGAATCATAGCATATCGAAGCTCAAAAACCGTCCTTAGAGATAATCTAATCTAACCTTTCATTTTAAACATAAAGAATAAGAAAACCAGGACCACCAAGCAGGGATAGGACCCATTTATCTCATATCCAGATTCAGGGAGATGGTCTTTGAAAACTAACTTATCCCAATTTCCCAGTCCAATGCGACTCTTTTTAACCAGCTTATCAGAAGTTGCACATCTGAACAAGTGTTATTCATTCCAGTGAGGTCTTCTTGGAACTTTCTATACAAGTCAAATACTGCTGCCATTAAAAAATTCATGGAGCTTTACTTGAGGGGTTGCTTTCAGAGCCTATGGCATTTTTCTCTAGCATTGCATGAGTGGTGGGCTGGTAAATATATTCATCCTTTGAAGATGGGTGTGATTTTGAGAAATATTTTAAAGACAAGAATGAAATGTAGATGACCCAGCTATGCAATATTGGTGGGAGAGGGGCTGAAAAAAAAAAAAAAAAAAAACCCAGCCCTGTGAGACTGTGTGCTGTTTTATGACATACCATCAGGAAGACTGTTTCCTACATGATTTATCAACCCGCTTTTGGGGACAATCTCAGAAGAGACATGAGGGCATTTTGAACGATGCCTTCTTTGAACAATGTCAGCATTGTTGGACTAAGTTCATGAAGTCCTAAGGTGACAAGCTTGAAGAGAAATAGCAGTTTTTGAAATGTGTATGTAGCTTACGTGACAGAAATGCCCATATTGCAAAAGCCCAAGTCAACTCCCAGTCCTTAAAGTTCTACTGAGAAACTCAGAAGAGTGTGTGTAGCTCCAAAGTAACTCCCTGACTGGAAACCAGAGGCAGCGTGGAAGGAGGATGTGTTATTTTAAAAGGGAGATAAGACTTTTATGTTTTTTAAATGTATGCATATGTATGTGTTTGTATGAGGGTTTGTGCACTTGGGTGCAGGTGCCCACAAAGGCCTTGGAGCCTGTAGTGTTGAAGATCCATTAGACATGGAACTAACAACTGAACCCTGGTCTTTTGTAAGAGTAAGCCCTCTTATCCACTGGAACAACTCTCCAGCCCTGAGATAAAAGTTCTTGAAAAATAATAGTTGGTGATGTGATTCGTTCTTTCCTGAGAACATATTTAGAAAATATGAAAGCAGAGACTATTAACAGGTACAATGGGCTATGCTTGTGCACCCACATCGCAGCTCAGGAACTGGGGTGATCCTGAAGGTGTCTGTGTGCCTTGAGAGGACCCAAGAAGGAAACTACTGCTCTGTTCACCACCAAACCCCAGATCAGAAGAGACCTTTCTTCTCTAGTGACAAAAAAGCAAAAACAGCAGCTCCTGTAGTCAGTAGTTGTACTTGACAAAAGCTGGAGTTATCACAGAGAAAGGAGCCTCCCTTGAGGAAATGCCTTCCTGAGATCCAGCTGTAAGGCATTTTCTCAATTAGTGATCAACGGTGGAGGGCCCAGCCCATTTTTGGGTGGTGCCGCCCTTGAACTGGTGGTCCTGGGTTCTATAAGAAAGCAAGTTGAGCAAGCCAGGGGAAGCGAGCCAGTAAGCAGCAGCCCTCCATGGTCTCTGCATCAGCTTCTGCCTCCAAGTTCCTGCCCTGTGTGAGTTCCTGTCCTGACTTCCTTTGGTGATGAACAGCAATGTGGAAGTGTAAGCTGAAAAGACCCTTTCCTCCCCAACTTGCTTCTTGGTCATGGTGTTTTGTGTAGGAACACAAACCCTGACTAAGACAATAAGAAAATTGTGTTGGGAAATTAGACACCTACATGCAAAACAACAAAATTAGACCCGTGTCTTTCATCAAATACAAAAAATAGCTCAAAGCACATGTTGTTGGTAAATACTTCACATTCAACTAGAATACAAAATCTGATAAGAATTTAATATCCCAAATAGATAGGTACTCACACTCGATCATGTAAACCTTTAAAAGCATGCAGAAGACCTAAACAGACATTTCTCAAAAGGATCTACACAAGTGGGCAATAGATATTCAAAAAGCATGCAATACAACTAAGCATGAAATAGATACAAAACCATGACTAGATAATACTTCCCCCTGGTTATAATAACTACTATCATTTAAAAAAATTGAAAGATAGAGCATTGCAGAGGATATATTAAAGATTAATCATGCATATGCTATTCATAAAAACTAAGTTAAAACCATTATGGAAAACAGTATGAGAGTCTCTCAAAAAATTAAAAATCAAACTAATTATAATCTAGCTACCTCAGTACTGGAGTATGCACAATCGATATGCTGAAGTTATAGCTGTACTTATGTATTTATTTTGATACAGTTGACAATAGTCAAGATATAAAATCAACCAAAGAATCTACCAAAGGATAGATAAATAAAACATACATATGCACAGCAGAATGCTCTCCAGCCATGAAAGTAATGAAATACCATATTTGCAGCAACGTTGTTAGAATTGGAAATCATTATGGTAAGAAAAATAAGTTAAGTGCATAAAACCAAGCAGCAGACAATCCTATTCACACGTGAGCCCCCAAATAGTTGTTCCATAGAAATACAGAGTGAACAAATGACTATCAGATTCTGGGAAAAAGAGGAAGGAAATGAGGAGCCACTGACCAATGGGCCACCATTTACAGTCAGGAGTGAGATACTGTACATCTCAGTACAAAGAATAGGGGTATCACAAATAAATGATGCATGTTTAAGATAGGATTTGCTCATTGGCTTTATTTGGTCATTAAACCAAGGATTAATGTACCAAACCTCATATTGCACTCAAAAATATGAATAACCACTATGCATCAGCCGTGTGTGTGGTGTGTGTGTGTGTGTGTGTGTGTGTGTGTGTGTGTGTGGTAAATTTTATAAGCCCTTGAGGAGGGTTTGTAAACCAAAAGAGAGAAAAACAACCCTGTAGTTCTGTAATGATAAGTATCTGGGGCTGTGCCTTCAATTACACTGTTAAACTGGGGAGAGAGAAAAGTCAGAGTTCAGAATTCTTGTTTTCAGTTTGTACCTCTGTATAAAAATGTAAATATCATTCTCATTACTTTATGCTCACACCTGGCCTATTTTGAGAGGCTCAACAGCATTTCCCTGATGATCCAATTTAAACACTTTTCAATGGCATAATTATACTCTTTTGGTAAATTACCATCTTGTGCAAGGGCACACACAGAAAGAACTGTGAGCATGTGGCCATGCACTCCCCAGGGAAGTGGTGTCCTGCTGTAATGGGTATCTTTTTGGATGTAAACATCCATTCTAGCAGTGGGAATGTGTATGAATATGTGATCACAGAGCAATTCTCAGAGGGTTCAACAAAGACCCCAATGTAGAGAAGTGTTTGCTGGCCTCCTGTGCCCACAGCACTGCTCAGAGGATAAAGCTCACTATGATTCCTCTGCATCTGTGAAACTCTCCTCTCTTCCCAGCCCTTCAGGCTGGGCTACGATGCTGCTTGACTGTGGCATTTCCAAGAAAGTAGGAGATATACAATGACACTGGTTAGTGAACTATCCATCCACACAACCACCAGCCCTCTCTGCCCACATCTAGCAGTGGCTCTTCTCTCTCTCTCTCTCTCTCTCTCTCTCTCTCTCTCTCTCTCTCGTGTGTGTGTGTGTGTGTGTGTGGTGTGTGTGTGTGTGTTATGTGTGGTATGCATATGTATATGTTTCCATGTATGTGTATATATGGGCTTGTGGATGAATGCACACAGCGCATGTGCATAGAGACCAGATGTGACCATCAGTTGTTTTCCTTAGTTGCTTTCCACCTTGTTTATTGAAATGGGGTTTCTCACTGGACGTGATGTCCCCAAATCAGCTAGACTGTCTTGCCAACAAGCCTTCAGGATCCTCCTACCTCCATTTTCCCAGCACTGGGATTACAGACATAACTATACCCAATTTTTTATGTGTTGCTGGGGCTAGAAACTCAGTGTAGCAAGCACTTTGCCAACTGAGCTATCTCCCCAGCCCCCATCACTCTTTTTAAGATTGTTTTTTTTTCTGTTGGCATCTTAGACAACACTTGACTGGGAAGTCATGAACCCTGATATGTAGTCTCTAAAGTGTAGTTATTTACAAAAATCAGCCTCAAGGAGGTTCAGATTTCATTTCTCCACAATTACCTCCAGATAAATTATCCCTAGTTAGCTGCCAAAAGTCCACTCCTCCACCTACCGTCTCTGCAGACTTTGCCCAGGGTAAGGACCCAGCTGTGCTCTTTTCTGACTCCATCTTCAAAGGTAATAAAGCTTTAGCAATTGGAATTTAGCTTTCGACTTTGCTGAGGAGACAGTGGAGAAACTAGAAAGAACTTCCAGTCTATCAGTGCTTTGGATTCAACAAATGCTAACTAGAACAAAAAGCTGTGGCTACACAGTCATGTCAGCAGTCAAGACCAAGGGCTCAGAGAGCCAATACACTTCCATTTTTCTCTTTTAAAGGGGTAAGTGGGATTGTTTAGAATTGGAGCCCTTCTGAAGAAAGAAAGAAAGAAAGAAAGAAAGAAAGAAGAAAGAAAAGAAAGAAAGAAAGAAAGGAAGAAAGAAGAAGGGAAGAAGGAAGAAAGGAGGAAAGAAGGAATGAAGAAGAAAGAAAGAAAGAAAGAAAGAAAGAAGAAGAGAAAGAAAAAGAGAAAGAAGAAGAAGAGAAAGAAAGAGAGGGAGAGAAAGAAATAAGGAAAACAAAACAACTTAGAATGCATAAATAGACTCTCTAGAGACCAATATAACCCAGACAGTATAACAGTACAAAGCCTGGCAGCTGAGATTTCATTTGTTCTTGCTTTTGGAAAACCAAACCCCTAAGGGTCTGAATCCAAGGTTCATTTATTCTTAATAAGTTCAGTTCTGGTTCCTGTCAGCCCTAGCTAATGACAGCACTGCCAGCAGCTGGAGCAGCTGGAATCCAAAGAGGAGTAGGCTCTAATTGAGACACAAATTGTTGACTCTTGTCACCATGTGTTAATGTCCAGAGCCCACATCTTATGTTTTTTACAAGTTCTTTCATGATGTTTCTCTAGCCTCCTAAGAAAGAACATTCATGGTGATAATCAGAATGTCTCTGGGTAGAGCGGCAGTCATGGGCAGCCCCCTCCACCATCTCCAGATCTCTTGCCACAGCCCTCAGAGAAGTGTCTTCTGGCCCAGAGTTCACCAAATGAATCCGGAACTCCTGTATCCAAGACCTAACAAGGACCCGGAAGAGCAGCTTAGCTGCAATTCTGGTCTGCTCCAATAAACCTTGTCCTGTTATCTTCCCTGGATTCCCAGACTCCGTAATTCAAATGCCTAGATGCTTTTGGTCATGGTGTTTACCAAACATCAAATTAACATCATTCAATCAACTGTAAGTGCCTTGAACTCATATATAAACAAGTGTTCACTATAGCATGATAGACAAGATAGAATAGTCAAAGTGAGCTTTCTGCCATTCACTGGTTTCAAGAAGGGCCCTGCTCTGTGCCAGGATAAGGCCCTTTGCTTTGGCTCCTGCTGGCTCCAGAAATCTATGTGCTAAGTATCACTGCAATAGCCCCAAGACCTTTCTCAGGTTCTTTTCCAGTTCTGTTGCCTTAAAGTCACATCATCATGAGAAGAAACTCATTTCTTTTTAGATAAACTATTCTTGTCCTGGTACAGCAAATTGTAAGACACATTTTGTGCATTTAAGAAACACTATAACCCAGGGTTACATTTGTTGAATCAAAACAGCGGTAACAGAAGATAAGCAATCCTCCCCTCTCCTTTATCTGTCATCTTCCAAGACAAACATACTTTTTTTTTTAAACAAAAGAAATTCCCTCTATATACTTGACCTTGTTATTTAGCCAGTTAAAACTACAAATTTATTCATCACATGTTATGTGCCAGCATGGTGGCAGAGGGGCAGGAGGGAGAAGAGATTGAGGGATCATAAAGGCAAGTGTCGGCGTAGAAATGATCAGAAATTATGTGGTTAGGAGTAACATTCAGCTGTAGGTAACTCTACCCAGCTAAGAGAGCCTGAGTGAGTCCAGACTTCCCAGCACATCAGCAGGAAACCACTAACTGCAGGAACTCACTCTCATCTGCACTCATCACCTATATCTTAATACACACATATAAATATGCATAACTGGATATATACATGTAAGCACATGCACATACAACACTATTCCCTCTCACAGTCTGTAGAAGCTCACAAAGTTTCCTTAGAGCAGATTTATAAAAATCACTTCCTCTGGGGAACCAAGTACCAAAAATGCCCCTGATGTGAGCCAACGCTTGAGCCCAGAGCTTAGGCTGAGTATCAGCCTTCATTAGTCCCCTTGCAGTGCCCAGTGTACATCACAGTATGAGATCTGATGCTGTTCAACTTTCCTTCATCTCCCAGTGCTGTCCAGGGTTTCCACTAACCTAAGATCACCTACCTGTCCCACCTCCTCCTGCACATTGGACTGTTAGCATGTTGAGCTGCATGTGTCAGGATCTTTCATAGCCAGGAGCCAAAATTCTATACTAGGTAATACATTCTTTCCTACGTAAAAGAGATAGGCTTTCCAATTTGAACAGCATCTGGCTAGCATCCTATGCAATCCCTCCTAAAGCTAATCTAAAATACTTACACCTACAGCTTCCAAACACTGACAAAAAAAATATTGTCAAAGCACAGGAGGCATTTTTACTAACTACAGAGAGCTAACCTGAGAAAATGGCTCCATTTCCCACTTCATTTATCTCTTCCTAACAACTAAGCTAGCAGCAGCAGCTTTCTACTGTCACTGTCCTGACTTCTGATTTCAGGACACAAGGTCTATGCCAACCGAAACAGGAACAGCCATCCTTGCACTTTTCCTTTCCTCATCTTTATCATCCAGACTCTTAATATTGTGGCAAAACTTCAAACAAATATTTCATTTCTAATGATTAATTTAAATCAGTGTGTGGCACACATGCATGTGTGTATGCATGTCTGCTGAAGTATATGCAAGTGCACATGCAGGTGGAGGCCCCACATATTGGTATGTGATATGCATGTTCACATATGTGCATGCAGGTACACATGTACAGTGGGAGTCCAATGTTGACATTAGGAGTCTTTGATAGCTGTCACTAAGGCAGGGTCTCTCAATCGAAACCCAGAGCTCACTGATTCCACTAATCTAGTTGCTCTGACTAGTCTGCTTCTTCCAGTGGCATCCCTGTTTCTGTCTTCTGAATCCTGTAATTCCAACTAGGCTGCCCCTCCTCCACCTAACTTACATGGGTTCAGAGGAAACAAATACATCTTAAGTATTTGTTCCACAGTTGTTTAGGTGGAGAAGAATGAAGAAAATGATATTCTTTAAAGCTACATGTTTTGTTCTTAATATTCAAAGTAAGGAGTCTATTAGATACAGTACTGGGGTTTTAGGGCAAATGCCCTGGCTCTAGAAGTCCATCAGAGTGTTGTAACCCAGTAGACCCATCTCAGAGCTAAGTAATAGAGAAAGGCAGGGAAAGAGATTTGACCAGTGTCACCACCTTAAAAGAAGAACAGATAAAGGGTCCAGAGATCTCAAGTCCATCTTGAGGGCAGTTGACATGACTTTCCCATTCAATAGAGGAAATCTGGACAGTGCAAGAGGAATGCATGGTTAAACAGTCATGCTCCAGCTTGGTCTGGTTGACCATTATCTCATCTGGTTCTACAGGGTGCTCACCAGAAACTGTTATTGCTGTGATGGCTTGCAGGGTGGAAGCTGGTTCTCAAGAGCTGATTGCTCCTGCTTGGGAGAGGGCCGTCTGCAAAGTCTTGTGTTGCTGGTTTATGACAATGGGTGGAGAGTTGTGTTGCCTTTTGAAGATCCAGAGTAGGATATTGTGAAAGCTGACAGTGAGGTGTCCTGGTTACTCTTCTCTTGTTGCCTTCAGCTTTGAAGGGAGTAGAGACAGGCTGGGCATCACTAGTTCCTAGATCAACACTCCTTGAGTGACCAATGCACCTATGAGCAGAGTTAAGCAAATAACGAGCCCAAAGTAAATAAGATGGGCACAGAAGGAAGGCAGAGGTGCCGGGCTTTTACCCTGCTTTTAGTTATCTTGTGGGCCCAAGTGAGGAGGCTGTGGTTTCCTGTTTTGTTTTGTTTTGAAATCAAAAGCAGTTTCTAAGTACCTGTTATAGACGCCTTCAAATTAACATTTTTAACTTGCTGAAAATGCCTTTAGAATCCAGGATTTTGATCATTCCTAAGTGTGTCTGTGATTCCCATTCATTAAGAAGAGACAATAATGTCTCAGCTGAAGGGTTTTTTGCATCCTTTTCCTTCATTTTTTGTTCCAGGAAAAAAAAATCTCACTAAAAATAGGTTTTTCTTCCTTAATTTTAACTTTTCAAACCAGAAAATTTCTTCGCAGGTGTCTTAGTCTTTCTGTGTTGCTGTAACACACCACCACAAGTAACCCGTAAGCAGTGATGTGTGCTTGGCTCACTGTTCTGGAGATGCAGAGGTCCATGGGCCGGAGGATCTAGCCACATGGGCACACATCAGAGAGTAGCATGTGGTGAGAGAATATGCCAATCCTTACCACACTTGATTTATTTACAATTTTTGTTGTCTTGCTTTTATTTGTATGGCCATTTTATTAATATCTCTCCCCTCCAGTCCACCCCAAGCACCACAGGATATATTTGTCGATCATTCAATCTCTTGTACAATAATGCATAACTGTTATTCAAAAATAGTTTTTTGAAAAAAAGAAATTTACCAAATTAAAGTGACTCAATAAAACATTCCTTACAGTATCTTCAAGAAACTTTCTGAGAGATTGTTTACAGCTTTCATTTAATTGGACGTACTTCGCACCTTTTTATTTTAAAATTGTAAGACTGTATGTTAGTATTTAACCATATGTTAGTGTTTTAGCAGAGAATTTGAAAATTGCCTACCCAACACCACACATGCTCAAAATACCCTCTTCACTAACAGAGATAGGATTACTGAAAAATTGGTATGTATTTTTCCAGAACTTCCTCTGTACCTTTACATACTTGCATACATACCTAAAAAATACTTAATACTCGTCTGGAAAAATGAGGACAAGAAGACTTGGAGGATTTCTACTTGAGATGGCAACAAAAACTTTCTACATATGCAAGTTGTGGTTGTGGTGTGTGTGTGTGTGTGTGTGTGTATCTGTATGCATGTATGTATGTGTGTATTTATATGTATCTATGTATGTGTATGTATGAATGTATTTATATGTATGTTTGTGTATGTGTTCATATATATGTATGTGTGTGCATGAATCTATAAACATGTGTATGTATATATGCAATATATGCATATGTATATGAATATATATGTGTATCTGGTGTGTATATATGTGTATGTGATTACATATTATATGAATGCATATATACATATATATTCATATGTGTTTATGAATATATGTGTATATGTATATATGTGTGCATATACAGGCATGTATGTATATGTGTGTATGTATGTGTGCATAGATGTATAAAAAGAGTGTATTATGTATATATGTATTTACACATGTATGTGTATATGCATGTATATGTATGTATTGTATATGAGTATATATGTGTATATGTATGTAGATGCATATGTACTGCTTTAAAATCCCCACAGTTCTACTTTTTAAGCATTAAAGAATAACAAAGTAGATGCTACTTATCATTGGGCTTTATTTTTTATCATTTTATCTGTATATTTTGTGTATCCATAAATAATTTTTGAAAAATTATTTCATCAAAGAAAGATTCTTTTTCTAGCATGACAAAGAACCTGTGGGTCATCCTGCTTCATTTAGAGTCTGGAGTTGTAGTCTATGTTTTCTTATGAAGCCAGTGGTCAGAAATCTCACCTCTCAGCATCTCACACTATCTTCTCTTTTCCATTTCTACACCTTTCAATATGCCAGGAAATTGGTGTCTTAAACCCTTGCCAGCAATTATTAATTTTGATTAGTAACATCATCAGATAATAATGTTATCTTAGTCTTTACTGATAACATCAAATTCATATAGCGAGGATCCTAGCCTGGAAGAATTGCTAGAAAAATCTCTGCCTTTGTCCTCCAGAAAACCACAGCGTAGGGAGAGTGCATTGTTCATTTCATTTCATTGTCAGGGAATTTAGATAAGATTAGCTGCTTTAAAATCAACAGTTTTACTTTTTAAGCATTAAAGAATGACGAAGTAAATGCTGCTTATCATAGGACTTTATTTTTTATCATTTTTATGAGTATCTGGAAAGGGTCTCATTATTGAAGTTTAAAATTTTTAAATAAATGAACTGTTTTAAAATAAATACACTAAAAATACTCACAGTTGCTGTGTCTTGATTTATGTGATTGTATTACTCCATTATGTGTGTTATGATAGTCTACTTGAGATTGGATAACTTATTAAGAAAAAAGATTAATTTCTTATAGTCTTGGAAACTAGAAAGTTCAAGATCAGAGGTCCAAATCCTTTGAGTGCCTTCATGCTATGTCAACCATGGCAGAAAGTAGAAGGGATGGAGAGAAGGGGGAAAATTCATTTGTTTATGGGAAATGACTCTCATGATAATTAGCCACTCTCATGGTAACAGTTTTAGTCTCTTTTACCCCCATAGCCCATTCATCTCTGAAAGGACCCACTTCTCAATGATGTTGCCATGGAGATTAAGTTTCTAACACATGAGCTATGGGGACCACATCCTAACTACCATGTTAACCCTAATACATGACAGGTACTAGGGACAGAACAAGCAAGGGAGACATTTTCTATCTTATTTTGCATGATGCAGTTGAAGGTTTCTATAAGTTAGACCCCTTTTAGTGCTTTGTTTTCAATGCTGTTGTCATTCTGCTCTTTCGATATAATTTTAAACTTGTCTGAGGCAGTTTTGCTCTGTTTCATTCTTAATATTATTTGTAGCTTTCATCTTTGTCTTAACTCATCATGCTGCAGATCTATGAACTCTTCAAGGCTTTTGGAAGAAAAACTTTTAGCTTCATTGATCCCTGTAACTTTCTTTTTCTGGTTGTCTATTTTTTTCTCTTTGGACAATTGTTTTCTTTCTTTTATGTTTTGGGGAGCCTGTTCTCTTTTTAAACTTTATAATTTATATGCTCACCTTGTGTTCCAGACTTCTTTAATAGGAACATAATTAGACTATACATTTTCTTCAAGTGTCACATACATTGCAGACAATTAGCTTCCCCTCTGAATATCAATAAATACAAAAGGTTCATGATGATTCTTTGTTCAATTAAAATACAAAAGATTCCTGTAAGGAATACTTGTAATCTCTACATTTTAACAGTTATAATAAACACAAGCTGTTACAGTCTATAGCTTATCTCATTTTTCCAATGATTTCAGAAAAGAAGCCATTGAATACTAATTAGTGCCAATAAACTGTGAGTAGCTTGAGTGTGCACTCTGATTTAAGATCTGAACACAAAGACAATGGTCAAGCAGACTGGCAGCGGCTCCTTGAACTTGTAGACAACCTCATCTTACACTTGGGAAGTCAGTTTTCTGAGTCTACTTCGTGTATTCAAATGTACATATAGTGATATACATCAATCTTTAATAAAAATGTATCTATTCAGTTGCTATGTTTCTGATGTAATGCATATGTTTAATAGCCATTATTTATGACCTATGAATTATTTAGGAAAAATACAATTTACAAACATGCAGGGCATAGTAGTGCATGCTTTTAATCTCAGATCTCAGGAAGCAAAGGTAGGCCAGTCTCTGAGTTCAAGGTTAGCCTGGTCTAAACAGTGAGTTCCAGACAACCAGGGTTACACAGAAATACTGTTTCAAAACACAAAACAAAAATTTTACAAACACATGAGTTTTCTTAGGTTATCGTTTCAGTCCTTACTTTTAATGTGTTAGCATTAAATTCATGCAGTATTCATATAATAGTAAGCCTTTTAACATGTGTAGACTTTCTTGGTACTTAGATTTGGGTTTTACATATTCTCCGTGACAAATTCACTTATTTATGCTTTTTTAGGGGGTGATGTTTTTGATTGCCTTAGTAAACTTGTAATTTTATTGTTAAAAAATACTGCATTTTGGTCTACTCGATCTGTTAATTCTTGAAAGAGATATGTGTTTTCAAATATTTGATTCAGCTTTCTCTTTTTCTCCGAAGTTTCATCCTTTAAAAAATCTTTGAAGGTTTAGAGGCATGTTTAGCAAGTCCATGGCCACTTTGGCTACATGAAACTCTTCCTCAGAAATCCAACCAAAGAGCTGAGTGTGGTCATCCATGCCTCTAATCCCAACACTGGGTGTCAGAGGCAAGTCTGGCCTACAAGTAAGTCCTAGGCCAGTCAGAGACCCTACTTCACACAAAAAAAAGCTTTGCTCCCACCACACACCTGGAGTTACAACCCATCCAAGGTGACGTTAAAGCTTCTATTTGCATTTTGTAGGCCACACAAGAGCATGGATCAAGCCCAAATCTTTTCAAGTACTGATGTTTGTTAACTAATTTACATCCCTCAAACCTACTGTAACACACAGACACATGCACAAGAACGGGGCACACACTCCAGCTTAGGAGAAGCAATTATTTGGCCTTCTGATCAGGCAGCTGACCACTGAAGCTGCACAGAATCACCAGAGAGAAACCTATAGCATATTGTTAGCCCAAGGAAACTGAGAATTCAGAATGCATATTGCTCCGTGCCATGTTAAAGATAAAACTCAGAAGTGGAGCTGACATAGGTTAGAAACATCTACATATGTTTACAGCTTAGGAATGTTTAGGTAATATTTTTCTTTGCCTTCTAACATGGTTCATCAGTACAGCAGGTCTTTTTTTTTAGTTTTAACCCATCTTCAGCATGCTCACATTTACTGAGGAGAACTGTTCTTTGACTTTCTATCCATTTAAACCCTGTAGCAGGAACGGCGGGACCACCTCTATGTAAACACAGGGGACCACGCAGCTGGAAAAACATCTCTTGCAGGAAGACCTAACTGAGGATTGCCTGACAGACCAAGGATTGCTGGTGCAGACAATGCCAGCCAATCAAGAACTGCTGTTTAGACCAATGGGGCACATGGGTGGACGGTATTAAAGGACTTGCAGCAGTGCTCAGATGAGGTTGCTGCAGTGTTTCTCACCTGCTCCCAGAGTCTGTTTCATTGACTCCACACTACCTCACCTCCTACCCTCAAGGGCAGGTTGGGTCAGGCATCGAGAAGTCCAGGGCACAGGCAACAAAACCCCTATCTTATCTCTTGTTTTTATTGGTCTTTTAAACCCAGACATATAGACATATAGTTCATATAGGGATTAGCAAATATTGCCAGTTCAAACACCAAGTGAACATGTGTCTTTCCAGCTTTAAGTCTATAATTTTCCCTCAGACATATGCTTAGTTTCCTCTGATTTACCTATACATCAAAAACAACAACAACAAAATAAATCTCTTTTATCTAATATTTCAAATGCACTACTGCATTATGAGGGATTTGTGAGCATTGAGTCTGCCATATTACTAGGATCTGAATCTTCTTACATTTTCTGTATTTCCATATTTTATCCAAAGAACTTGCTTTATTTTTATTTTAAACCAGATATTTACCCCCCAAATAGGTATAGGAATCATTTTGAATGACACATGATTACAATAACACTAAATCAAACATATCCAAAAGATTAGAAGGAATTATGTTCAAATATATATAGGTAGAGAATTAAAGCAATTTTTCTTTCTAGTTTTTCTATAGTTTCCATCTTTAAAAAAAATTAAATATTCATTTTAGAGTATAAAATAGCTTTTATGGAAAAGAATAGGGATAGGGATGTAATCCAGTGGTTGAGTACTCACCTAGCATACACAAGGCTCTGGATTTGATTGCCAAAATCACAAAGTAATAATAATGATTAATAATAATAATAGAAAATCAGAAAATGATATTATATCAAGAGATCATCCATGTGCTCCTCTTGATAATTGTTGAACCATCTTTTAGTTGTAAAGATCAATTTCTTAGAATATTAACTAGGAAAGCTACTTTGTTCGAGCCGTTGCCTCGGCATATCTTGCCACCATGTTCAAATCTTTCTGAAGTCAGGAAGGTTCCTTCCTGGTGCACCAGTATTATTGACACATATTAAAACATCATAAGAGGACAGATCACCTCATGTTTTTTTTCATATTTCCCACTAAGAGGACATCAGTCTCCTACACTGTGGATGCTGCAGCTCGGAAATCATCAGCGTCTAAGCAGTGAAGTTTTGACTAGGCAGTGATCACACTGAGTCCCCAGATTTTGTCTTCTGTGAGTCACATTTCACTCCTCAGTGTAAACAAAGGCAAGTACTAGATGTCCTCATTCTGCAATGTACAGGTTGCTGAGGAGTTGACTGGATTGAAGACCTGCACAACTGCACCTGGCCTCTTACGTGGCTGCTGCTGGGATTTGAACTCAGGTCCTTGTGCTTGCATAAGTTGTACATGGATTTAATCATTAGCATTTTCATACATATAAATTAATTTTTAAAGGAAGATAAACTTATAGGTTAATTACTGTGATCATTGATCACATGCCATTCAAAATGATCCCTATATCTATTTGGTGGGTAAATATCTGGTTTAAAGGTGTAAAATAAAGCAAGTTCTTTGGATTAAATATGGAAATACAGAAAATGTAAGAATATTCAGATCCTGGAAATATGGCAGACTCAATGCTCACAAACACCACCCCAAGTGGTCAGCCCTAAACATGTGGAACACAAGAGGAGTTGAAGGGGGAAGAAGATAAATAGAAATGATGTAAATTAAAAAACATAAAAATAGATAAGTAAAAAATCCAATTCACTTAACACTTTTATTAAAAATAAAATAAAGCAAGTAATTCTATTAAGTTCTCATTTTTGAATCTAACTAATTTCATCAATGCTACCTTACTCTAACAAGTTAAACTATCTAATGAGTTAAACTATGATGCAGACAACTGGTATAGACCTGTGATCCTGGAATCAACTTATGCCCAAGGACTTCTTACAATCGTGTTCAACTAGGCATCAGGGGGTAGAATTACACCAACTGAAGTCAAAAGGCAGGCAAGAGTAGAACAGTGTGGACAGGGAGCTGCCTAGGAAGTCACATGAAGGTTCAAATAATACAAAATAAATAAAAGGCCTGAATCTTTGGAGTTAACATTAGAGTTTCTGAACTAAGTCTGTCATGCTGTTCAGGGTTCAGCATGGGACAAGCCCTATTCAGCACTGGATGGAACAAACCAAGGACCCAGTGTGCCTTTGAGAGGCCTCAAACTCTGTACTTGACTACATTGATACCCTCCCAGTTGTCAAAGACCAGGAATAAGCTTCTTGTGTAATTTGAATCCTAGGGAGTGATGAGGGCACACCCCACAAGTGCTCTCAGAGTCTTGAGTAGGTTTCCTCTGTGCTAGTAAGCTTTTCTCAGAAGCTGAGCACCAAGCAGGTGAGTCTCCAGCAATCGACCCCTGACACTTATTACAGCAATCAGCTTTCCAGAATCGAGAGACCTGGCTTCTAAATGTTTGACCAGCATGCAGGATGGGGAGAGAACAGGAAGCATCGAATATGCTTTGGGAGTGGAGAGCAGTATGTTTCTCCCTCCCCAGGTCTTCAGTGCCCCCCCTACTCTAAGCTAATTATTTTAGGGCAAATCCAATATGTGGTTCTTTAGCATTCAATACTCGATCACAATGAATATGTGAGTTTAGCACAAACTGAAATAGTAAGAGCGGCATCTATAATCATCTTTTTCACTATTCCCAGTTTGAGTTCAGAAACAGTGAGGGGAAGAATCAGGAGGAGGGATGGAAAGAGATGTCAAACCTTACAAATAATTGGACTTTGCTCAGATATATGTGCTCAGGTTTCTTAAAGAGGAAATTTAAACATCAGCTAGCTACTGACTTATTTGTAAAAATCCTTTTCCTTTGTCTGTAAAAATTGCATCTACATTGGCCTTTTCCCAATGGAGCAGGACAAATCATATATGTTTTGGTGGAAGAAGGGGCCACAAAACAACATTACAAAACAGTTGTGTGGATATTAAAGAAGGCAGGCAGCTTGGCAGCAGTGAAGCCACAAGGTTCTTGTCCAACCTTGTGCTTGTCCTTGCCTCCCATCCGTGTTCCTCTATCACAGTGTTTCATCTGACCCAAGTCCAGTGCCCCTCTGTGTGGCTCTCAGATGCCTCTCTAACCTTACCTTGTTCTCTCTCTGCTGCTATGGACTCTGGAACTAGACTGTCTAATGCCAAATTCTGTCTCTGCTACTTACGAGTGAGTGATCTTTGTGTTTCTGGATCTTTCAAGGCAATATTTCATAAGAGCTGCTTTGACTGGTTTGGGAATTATGATTAAAAGCATTTCAATTCTTCTCTGGAGATAGTTTGCTATATCTCTTACTAGGTTCTAATACACTGGCTTACATTGCATGCCTGACTGAAAGATGTCAAACATTTAAGAATGTGGTCCCTTTTCTTTTGAGCTTCTAGGACCTTCAAATATCCAACCAGGAAGAAGCCTGAAAAACCCAGCCAGGCTCACCCTGCTTTCCTCTGTAAGCTGCCTATTCCAGTTCCAGCTCACTGTTACCCTTCCCCTTGGGTGGTACTCTCTCTGTGGCAGCCTTCTCTCAACTGGAGTTTTAACAGCATCCTGGCTGTCAGCTATTCAGGGGTCATTACTTTCTGTCCCGTCATTGTGAAATCATCACAAATGTTTAGACACTAAAACTGTCAATTTTGTCATCTATAAAATGACTATAATGATGAGCATAATTGGGGCTTGCTAGATGGTTCAGTGATTAAAGATACTTGCAGAGAAAGCCTGATAGCTTGAGTTCTTTCCTGGATCCCACGGTGGAAGGAAAGAATCTACTCACAAACGTTGTCCTCTGACCTCTACACACACCACACATATAATGATGAGGAAGATGTTGTTGAAAATAAAATTGAAAAATAATGAATATAATTAGTATCACTGGTTGTAACTGTCTGTGGTAATGATATGACAGTTAATTGGAGAAGTTTTTGAAAAGTCCTAAGAAACCACACTAGTGTTTATTAAGCAAATTGAAAACAACAAATATCAAATCCAACCATTAGGGTCACCTGAACTTGTCATGTATATCTATCTCTGCAATTTACTCCATACTCGTTACTCTGGGTCTCCTGGTCTTTTCCTTACAAGTTTTTATTCTGTGCAAATTCTCCCTATTCTTTGTGCTTCCGTTTATACACATAACGTTATGATCAGGAGCTCTTTCTCTTTCTCGGCTCATCAGTGACCTCCCACCCCTTCCTTTTAAAGACATCTTGAGGGGCTCTGTGCCAGTGAGGATGAGCCGACTCACAGGAACAGATGGAACATGTTCCTTTGTTTAATTCTCGGAGGATTCCTCTTGGTTGCTAGAAGCATAGAGCCAAGGGAACTAGGAGAACACCAGAGGTCTGCTGTGGGGAGTGGGAGCTCCGCCTCACCTTCCCCAGCGCGTCCTTCACAGCCTCTGCTCTCCATTACCACAGGTATCCAGCTCCGTCCTCACGTCCTTCACAGCCTCTGCTCTACATTACCACAGGTGTCCAGCTCCGTCCTCGCGTCCTTCACAGCCTCTGCTCTACATTACCACAGGTATCCAGCTCCGTCCTCGCGTCCTTCACAGCCTCTGCTCTACATTACCACAGGTATCCAGCTCCGTGCTCACGTCCTTCACAGCCTCTGCTCTACATTACCACAGGTATCCAGCTCCGTCCTCACGTCCTTCACAGCCTCTGCTCTCATTACCACAGGTATCCAGCTCCGTCCTCGCGTCCTTCACAGCCTCTGCTTCTCATTACCACAGGTATCCAGCTCCGTCCTCCGTCCTTCACAGCCTCTGCTCTACATTACCACAGGTATCCAGCTCCGTCTCGCGTCCTTCACAGCCTCTGCTCTACATTACCACAGGTTCCACCTCCGTCCTCACGTCCTTCACAGCCTCTGCTCTACATTACCACAGGTGTCCAGCTCCGTCTCACGTCCTTCACAGCCTCTGCTCTACATTACCACAGGTATCCAGCTCCGTCTCGCGTCCTTCACAGCCTCTGCTCTACATTACCACAGGTGATCCAGCTCCGTCTCACGTCCTTCACAGCCTCTGCTCTACATTACCACAGGTATCCAGCTCCGTCCTCACGTCCTTCACAGCCTCTGCTCTACATTACCACAGGTATCCAGCTCCGTCCTCACGTCCTTCACAGCCTCTGCTCTACATTACCACAGGTATCCAGCTCCGTCCTCACAGGAGTTGCAAAAAGGAAGCCTAAAGTGCCAGTCTATGTTTTGTTTGATCAATTGGGGATTATGACTAAAAATCTGCCAGTTCCCCAACTCTTTCCCTTCCTAGGTTCTAACACACCTAGATTACAGCATAGGAACCCAGTGACTAGAAAAGTACTTGAAGAGTGACCCTTGCCAAACCTTAATACATTTTAGTGAAACATCAGTGTCTTAAATTTCTACAACTGTAACAAAAGACCTGAGGGAAATAAGCCATAAGAGAAAAGGTTTCCATAGTGCATTGTGTTGGAGACTTCAGTCTGTGCATAGCTGACTCCACTGCTTTGGACTGGAAAAACAGAGTGACATCGTTGGGGGAAACTCTGGCGGAGGGGAGGGGGCTAAAGCTTTTTAAAATTGGTAACTAACATTCAGACTTCGAGAAATTTCATGCAAGTTTCTAGATCCTTTTGAAAAATTGGAATGGATTCTTGTTGAACTCCAGTATCAAGAGATAGTAAGCTACAGAGGAAGCCTGTCCCTCCACACTCCTCATTCCTTCCAGATATCTCCAGAGCACGTCAACTGATTTACATCTCCCAGCTGTTCCGTCTGGATTTTCAAGAGTTTGAAATTCTTGATTCTGTGCCTGGATAGAACACACAACATTGACTTGCAAGTCCAGACACAACACAAGAATAAGTGTGAGAGGATCATGCTTTGTCTTCCATCACTGCTTTGTCTTCCATCATTTCAAGATGGAGGAAACTGCCAATCCTACAAATCAAGAACTATGTTTTGATGGACCACTAACCAAGCAACCCAAGACACCCAAGTCACACCCAGCCAACCACACTAGACTTTTGGTCCTGCCCTCTCTAGCTTCTCCTGACAGAGCTATCAATAACCACAGCGTGTTAGTGAACAAATAGGTCAGAGGGATGAGAAATGTAGGTTGGATGAGAACTGTAATGAAATCCCATCTTCATGTTGTTTCCTATTTAGGTTACAATGTTTTAAAAAATATATATTGAATTTTCTGCAGTAGCTGGAAACACTTTCAGATTTAGCTTTCTGGAACAGATTCTAATTACATTAGAAATAAAGATGAGGATATAATTTGGAGAAGAAAGGGGAAGAGAAGACTTGAATTCAATTAAAAAAAAAAGTTATTCACAAGCTTAAAATGGAGGTTGAAGACAGGATCCCTGCCAAAGCACTGACATGCTTTCTCTGCTTGAAAAATGTGTCTGACCAAATCTCAGTACATTTCCATGCAGCCTAGTGCCTTAACTTCCTTTCTACTGCTGTGACAAAATGCCTAAGAAAGGCAAATTAAAGAAGGAAAGCCTGTTTTGGCATGTGGTCTCATTGATTTGGACCTGGAGCAAAGCAGAAATCACAGTATCAGGCATATGTGGTATGGAGGCTATCCACTTCATGGTAGCCAGGAGGCAGAGACACAGAGTAAGGAACCAGGGACATGTATATATATATGGGCATGACCTGATGACATAGTTCTTCAAATAGGTACCACCCACCTCAAGAGTTCCCACTGCCTCCCAAGAATCCATTCAACTTTAACACATCAATGGATAAATCCATTTATTACATCAAAGCTTATGATCAAGCCACTTTAAAAAAAACCCACCTATGAACATTGGAGACCACCTTCAACACATTAGAGTTGGGCGGGGAGTGGGGATAGACATTTCAGACCCAAACCACATTAGACAAGATTCTAGAAAAGACAGTTGGAAAGTGCTCACTAGAGGTTATAAAGCACAGTGGAGGAAAAGTCATTTATCTCTGTCCTTCATAGTTCTTATCTCTGATGGACTGTAGTAACAAGAGATGGAGTAACAAGAAAAACAAATAGAATTTATTAATATTCATATTCCAAGTACTCTTGAAAGATTCCCAAAGAATGGGTACTTCTCAAAGAAGGTGTTTTAGAATTTTTTCCTTGAGAAGGAAGAGGACAAAGGAAAGGGACTTTGATTCTCAGCAGGCAGCACACTGAAGATGAGTTCATGAAGAACAGCCAGAGTCCTCAGCTGTCCCTTGAGGGTGATGAAGGTCAAGAGTTGTGTCCAGTGTTCAGGCTTTTCTGGTAGAAATGAGAGAGGGTGGAAGGCTACTTTTGTATCTGTTGCTTCTCAATTGCCTTTACTCAAAATAATCCTTAGGCTAATATGGCATATTTGGAGTGACAGAGTTTGGTCTTCTACAGTAGCAATAACAAAAGCAGTTCTGCATGAGGTTGTAGCTATTGACAAGTATTACAGACACCAAAGCAAAATTCAACATGGTAAGTGCCATCTCCAGAGATGAATAAGACACAGAATAAACTCCTGAAATAGCACAACACTTTGATAACTGCATGCCTACAGATTCTATGCACACAAATCCTGACACTAATGCACTCACCTGAGAACATGGGTAAATAACATGAGACACACCATAGAGCTGTCATGAAGGTCAAATACAGAAAGTTACTATACCTACCTGGCAGCACTCAATAAAGCTTACACAGTAGTTACATTGCTACTGCTAGCTTTAACAGAAATTGAAACACTATTTGGGTCAAAGAAGACCAACTCTTTCACTTACATTGTAGTTTAAAGACCATATTTTCATCCATCTCTTCTCTAACAAGCCCATAATCTTGACCTTTCCATCAATTGGCCTACAATGTGACACTCTGTGATCTTTGTTTCAGCCACGTGTCTGTTAGTGGAGTCAAGCTTCGGGCTTTTAAATTGAGGGTGGTAGATAAAAGACTGGTGATAAAGCCCCTGTACTCCCTTTTATCCTTTGAAGTTTTTTTTTCTTTCTGAAGTTATTTAAGCTCTTTGAACCCATTACTCCAAGGACATGTGAGAAAGGATGTTCTAGTCTGACTTAATAATAAGAACCTTTGATGAGGCTAGCTCTCAAGTACTGCTGCTCAATGCCTGATCAGCTAAATGGATCTTGTGAGCACAAGTTTTCAAAGACCATTCTTGTGCTTCGGTTGGGTTCTATTGGTGTCAATGTAAAACATACAACCCCCAAACAGGGATTAGTTTGGCCCATATTCTGCATTCTAATGTGCTAACAATTACATGATGTTTTTATCATAACAGGACAAAAAAATAAAAATCAGAACTCAAATACATCAGATATACATTAGGTAGGTCACAGCAAAGCAGACAAATCTTTGTTATAGGACCCACATGCTACCTAATCACCTTCTTGACTATAAAGTCCATATATTTCAAAGGATTTATCCAGTAGTCACCAAGATGCTAGGTCACACATAAAAGTGAGCAATAAATGGTCATTTAGGAATCTATGACAGTCCAAGATAATTTGACTCTAGATCTATGACATTCCAGCTCTCTACAATCATTGACTTTCTCAACAGCTATTTGTATCATGTTCAGTGTAAGCCCAGCTTCTTTCTGGGAACTTCAGTTAACAGTTGTCACTGAGTCACTGAGAAGAAAAACCCTTTAGGACACTACATAATCATCTGTCTGGAGCTAGGAACAATCTTGAATATTGAAAATGAAAAGTTGAGCTCAAGGTCTCCGTCTACATTCAGAAGATGTTTGGGATTCGCTATACTTCCTAAGGGGTCATTTGCTCTTCCATTTGTTCTGGCCGAGACTGTTCACAATGGCTGTGGTGGTGGAAGACTTTATTTTAGACGTAACAAACAATTTACAAATGACTTTTGTGGAAATGTGCTGGCCCCTCACTTGGGCCTACAATGAAATTAAATGGAGGACAAAGTCTGGCATCTCTGCCTCCATTTTATATAGCCTTTACCATGACTCTGCTGTCATATGGTTATGCTAATTACTCAAAGGGGTCTCCATTTCAAAACCAGTAATGCTTAAACCATCTCATCCCCTCTTTAAGGCTGAGATATAAAAATAAAAGTCACTGTTCTAAATCTCCAGTCACTTTGGGTTCCAGGAAGAGCAGCATCATAGAACGAACCACTTCCCCAAATAAGGCCAATAAACTATAATGGTGAGGCTGCATGCCAGAGTGGAAGCGATCACCCAATAAAACGGATTTCTCCCTCTCACACTATGACCATGATAACAATTTCTTCACATCACCTTGCAGACCCAGGACTGAGAGAATGATCAGCTAGAGCACCCTTTAATCAAGACTGCCTAATATGCACACATCTCAGACTCCACCTCAGCTCTTCCTCTACTTAAACAGAGGGACTTGGGAACCCTTTGAGGGGTTCCTTTTCCCATGGTTGTCTTTTAGGGAAGGAGAGTAAGGAGAACAATTAGGCTGAAATGAGCATATGAAAAAAGCTAGTTTGCAGGCAGATTAGAAACCCTCCCACACAGAGATCAGCTAGTCACAGAAAGCACAGGGAACTGAGCTGAAACAAAACTGCGCTTGGGATGGAAATGTCCAAAACATTAGGATATAAAAGTCCTGATTTTTTTTCTTTCTTTCACTAATCTCATGTGAGACTCCAGAACCTGGAACACTCCACAGATACTCGTTGGACCCTGATTTCGACCTGTAAGAACACTGATTAAATCTCCTTTCTCTAGTCTTCACAATTTAGTTAATTGGCCTGTGGGGATGAGAGTCAGGCTTAGTCTGTTGAGACTCCCAGAGTAAGGGCTTTTGTCCTAAAACTCAGTTAACAAAGCGAGCACCTTCTCTATCAATTTTACGTTGGCACTGACACACTTCAGAGAGCTACATGTTCAGCTGTTCTCTGTTATTCATCAAAATGTAAACGGACAATCAGAAATATCACCCCCATGTGGAGGGTTACAAGCCCTGAGGTGTATTTTTCTGGTCTCTCCAGGGTGCTGATCAGCACATACAGGCCTTTGAGTTGAAGCAGTTGCTCCCAGCAGGCTCTGCCGCCAGCTGTGACTTTGGACATTTTGAAGGAAAGAAAGTTACCTAGTTTTACTTCTAAAATAGCAGGAATTTGCAGAAACAGGGAGTTCATGTTTTGTGAGCAGACTGACTCCTGTTATCCTTAAGAGAGGCTCTAGAGCAACTCTCAGTACAGACAAGAAAAGGGGATGGAGAGTGGGCACAAGCCTCCTCTAAAGCTGATGATTTTGAGAACTGGCAGATACCAGAAAAACTCCTCAGGGAAACTTACATTATAAAATAAATCTTTCTTCCTAAGGGTAATCCTCTCAATCCTTGGAGAGTCTTATTAATGTGAAAAAGTGTCTTAAGTGTGAAAAACAAAACATGCTATCTGTATTCTTCCTGGTTATCTTCCCCAACTTGGCTGCCCCTCTCCCCACCCCCGCCAGGAGCCCCAAAATCATTTCCTTTGTTGAAACTCAAGCCCAAGTTTCGACCACTCCTTGTGTAAGGGTTCATTGTTTGCTGAAGAATGATACCCCAGACTCAAGTAGTATGCAAAAGCAAGGAGTGTTTTATTCTGCAGAAATCCAGCATGTGAGGGTCTCTCATTCCAAGATGGAGAGACCATCAAGTGAGCTCGAAAGCCTGAGTTTAAAGCACATTTGGAGATTCATGGGAAGGTGACCTTTATCTTGCTCTACGTCTAGGGACATTCTGGAATCATTACTGGGTAGTGAGGGCTGGAAACTATTGCTGGGAGATCTGGAAACTGTCACTAACACATTTGTCCTTGCTTTAGGCCAGGTGACTGGGCAGCTTCTGATGACAGGGCAATTTCTGACTACCTGCCTGAAGCCTGGGTCTTTTTCTCTAGTAACTGACTTGCCTGAACTTGCCTGGGCTTGCCCAGTTCTTAGGCCTAGTCTCCTGGACTGACAGTTTGAAGCCTGTCACGTAGTCAGCCTGTCTCATTCCTCCCTTTCAGTAATGGAGCATCTCAAATCCTTGAGATGTTTCTATGGGCTGGTATTGTTTGAGAACCATCAATTGAACAGTGGAAATTCATTCTTTAACAAACTAAATTAAAGCATTGACCTGAAGTCAAGGCTAACATCTGTAATATAAGAGGGCCGGTAAGGGCCGAGACAAGTGTGGTCAGCCAAGGAGACCAGTTAAAGAGGAATCATATCAACCCTGAGACTGTTCTCTTTCTATTCTTCTGTCTTGTAGTCTCTTTCTGACTAAGGCCATGAATTCTTTGACTGCCCCTGAGTGGTCAATATACAAACAACATTCCTCACCTAAGGCTGCACAGAGTCCTCCCTGCTCAAGAAACAGTAAGTCTAGATCTCTTCTGTAAGACTACTTCTGCCAGGCAGGATAGGGAATCAGGCTGCAGGCTGTGATGGACTTTTCCATCCCCTAGTATATCTGCATCTATTGCCATTTGTAGGGCCTTGTAATTTTTATTTTGGAGTATTAGGGCTGAGATCCCTACACTAGCAGCTCTGGCCAGCCCTATGCTAAGGAGAAAACCTAGTACCACAGTGGAAATGGCCACTTTTTTTCACTCAATTGTTTGGAGGTACTAGCTGGTTGTGAAAAGAGATAAAATTCATAGAGAAGGTTGAGACCCCCCCATCTGAATCAAGCCTAGGTTCCAGGAACTAGCTGGCCACAAAAAAGAGAAACTAGTCAGAAGGCAGGTCAGCTAGGACGTTCCAGGAACTGACTCACCACAAAGAATAGCAGAACTAAAAATACAGGTTGGCTAAATTACTCTGGGAAATGGCTGACCACAATGGCCAGGTTAAGGTCACATTCCTGAGAAAAATGTGTACAGGATGTTTCCCACTCCCCACCCAGATGTTTCCCACTCCCCACCCTGGTTTAAGACTAGCTATACAATGAGTTAAGAACTTTCTACTGTTTTTATGATATGGGTTGAGATTTTCCACTGTTCCCTTTTTTTTGACTTCCCTCTTTGCCCCCCTGGTTTGTGGTTTTCTCCTTTAAATACCCCTTGCTCCTGAGCCTCAGGGTCGACACTCCTCTGCCCTTGCATGGGACATGAGTCTCGGCCTCAGTGCTGAAACTGCCCGAATAAACCTCTTGCTGTTGCATCAAGTCTGATTTCTCTCGTGGTTTTTGGGCAGTCACGTTTTCCCGAGACTTGAGTGAGGGTCTCCCCTCTCTGGGGCTCTTTCAGTTGGTGATATCCTCTTTAGAGTAATAAGTCATTCAGGGCACAAGTTGTACTAAAACACAAAAGTCTTCAGTCATATTTACAATTAGGCCATAAATGGCACGGAATAAGCCCTGAAGTACAAGCCCACCAAGCATTCTCTGAGGACAGCATCTATCCTGTAACGGTAGGGGTTACAGTGGGGTTGCAGAGGTGAGAATAGGCTGAAGGTACCTTATTTCCAATGCAGAATCCCTGTCCTGTTATTGATTGTTGGGTCAGCTTGCCTCTATCTGGTTGCTGCTGCCATCTACATTAATACCATCCAGAGTCTGTAAATAGTCTCCAGGGATAGCTATTCCTTCATAGTAGCAGGGTTGAGCATAACCAACAATCCCGTGTTAAGTCTAGGTGAGAGGAGTTAAGAGTCTGGAAAGTGGCTTCTAACAATTGCAGGGATCCTGACACAGGTGATGAAGTGGGCAATATAGGAGATGGAATGGTTTTAGGGAGCAGCTTGTTAGATGAAGTGATACTTCACTGGGGCGAAAGTGTGGTGGGTCCTGATGAGGGAGTGATAGTGGGCAGAGGCAGAGGTTGGGGGTGGTTGGTTCAGCCTTGCTAATATCTTGTTGGGGCCTAAGAGGACCATGGGTCTCACAAGGCTACATTGGAGCAATTGCTTGGCCCCAGCCTCACTATTGTGTTCTACCTTCAGAAGCAAAAGGGCCCAGTATGGAAAATAGCCCACCTGTGGTGGTTTGAATAGGTATAGCCCCTATAGACTCCAGTGTTTGAACGCTTGGCCCATAGGAAGTGGCATTGTTAGGAGATTTGACTTTGTTGGAGAAGGTGTAGCCTTGTTGGAAGAAATGTGTCACTGTGGGGGCAGGCTTTGAGGTTTCCTATGCTCAAGTTATGCCCAATGCAGTACATAGTCTTCTTCTGCCTCCTGTAGATCAAGATACAGAACTCCCAGCTCCTTCTCCAGCACCATGTCTGCCTGGACACTGGAAAGCTTGGAGTAGAAGAAACAGTATTTTCCAGGGAAGAATATACACTGTCCCGTGCCAAATGGTCAGCCTTGAAAACATACACATAAGTAACACTATATGACTGAACCAGTTACATTTAGTAATGCATATGTATATACAAACACATATATCCATGCAATAGAGTTAGTTACAAAAAGAGGCCATGAGTTTGAAAGACAGTTGGAAGGGGCTTATGGGAAGGTCTAGAGAGACAAAAGGGAAGGGATAAATGCTATAATTAAAATATAAATACAATTGAAAAACAAGAGGCAGGAGAACCTGGGAAAATCTAGTGACTTCTCTCCAGACTCAGATCTCTCCTGTAACACGGGTCACACCAGACAAGGATGATGTCCAGACTCCAAGGATAGTCACTGGGAGTTGAAATCCCATTTAAAAAAACCTACATTTGTGCTAAATACTCTATGGGGTTGATTGGCTGAATAAAATTTCTATGATTTTTTGGAGAGCTGAAATGCCACAGGTTGGGAGCCAAATTATCTTGGGTTATTTTTACCCCTCATAATAGCCATTTGTTTGACCTCATATCTTTGTGACCATCAAGGTGAAATCTTTTTTGTAATAAACAAATAGATAACTAGCTTGAGCTACCTGAAAGTTAAGAATGTCATCGGATAGCATCTGCAGGCTGCAATAGATTTCCTCACTGTAACCTACTGCCTTCATGTTTTCATCAAAGTATTTTTAAGTTTATTTTGTATGTGTATGAATACGTGAGTATGTTTGTATGCACATGTTTGCACACAGGTTTGTAAGCATATGTGTTTGTGTATACATGGAGGCCAAAAGATAATCTTCTAGTACTATCCATCTTTTAACTAAGATGGAGTCTATTTTGTCCTACAACTTACCTACTGGGGTTGACCAGAAGTCCCAGAGACCTGCCTGGCTCCACCTTTCCAGGCCTGGGATTAGAGTAGACACTGTTATGCTCAGCCTTCTCACCTGGGTTCTGGGGACCAAGCTGAGTTCCTCACTCTCAGAATATGAGTACTTTACCAACTGAGTTATCTCTCCAGGCCCCACTGATGCAATTTTAAAGAACCTTAATGAATGGTTTTCTTTGTTCTGTTTCTCCAAAATGAAATGAAACTGTTACCACCTTGGAAAATGGTATTTGGGGAACCCTGAAACTGTGTCCCCAGACCTCAGTACCTAATATTTGGCCCCTGAATAAGCTCTCTCTTATTCTTTTTGAGAGAGCACTGTGTTTTTTGCCTTGTACTAGTCTATCTATCTGTGCTCAGGGAAGTGCTAAAAAATTTTTTCAACCATGGAAGATTAGAATTCCTGGTGTAGTTTTCTCCAATAAAGTGATACTGGGTGTATCAACCACTCCAAAGCAAACCTCATGTTCCTGAGTAGTGACCAACATATAATGGATTTCATTGGCTTTGTTTGTTTGGTTGGTTTGTGTATGTGCTTCTAGACAGTCTTATAGAAACACTCAGAATCATAATCATAATACCTTCACAAGTGCTCATTTGAGACACTGTCCTGAGCAGTCTACTAGCCTTTACTGAAAGTTGTTATGAGGGAGTAATTGTTTGAACTCTGACACACTAATAGAGAGCAGAGACGAGGGACTGTAGGACAGAGATTTAAAAACAGAAGGTTGCATCAGCAGCAGCGTGTATAGGTGAGATTGAATTCTTCTGTTTCCAGATGGAGGGGAGGAGGGAACTACTCCAGATGGCAGGGAAGGCTTCTCTACATCCCACCTAGGAACACAGCTCACATGTCTGAGCCTGATTCTCTATCAAAAGGAATGGAAAATCTAAGAGAAAAAAGCACAAGAGAATAACTCTCCTGGATCAAACACTTGAGATACTCCATTGGGGTAAAATACCCCCCTACATTCACTAATGCTGCTAGCTGTCATGTTTTCATGTTCAATTTTCACTCCCTTGCTCCCACAAAGGGAAAAAAAAAAGAAAGAAAGAAGGAAGGTATTCCACTTGTCAACCCAACTTCCTGAACCTTTCTTGCCAAACAACTCTGCACTGCACACCTAAGCAAATTTCAGAACCTGTAGCTTTGGCTCCTAATTTACCCAGTAGCAATTGAATTTATTTTTAAATTTAGCCTTTTGTAGCCTGAACATTATGCATGTAATTAGTTACACATGTATACCTAATTTAAATGCCTTTCAAGTAGTAAAAGTCTATCCAGATTACAAAGAAACTCTTTTAAGGTCCCCTGTCTTAAAGGATTAGCTATGCTCTGGTAGCTATAGGTGGGCTGGGCTGCTTAACATGCCTGGACTCCATATAGCCCCCATTTTACCTTCTTTTCTGCTACTACAGAAGACAAGCATCCATAACACTCCCACTCTTTCTTGCAGCTAGAGGTAGCGCATGATTCATGATTCCTAGGAAGGTTTTCCCCAAAACAGCAACAACAACAATAGCAAACCTTTATTTTATTGTATTTTATTGTATTTGCTATTATTGTAGCTGAGGGAAGGGAAATACATGTACACACACACACATACACACACACACATCATCAAAATAAACATTATATTTACTATTACTGGAAGTGCATGTCACACAAGGACATGCCAACCTTTGGTTTATTTACTATTGCAGAGGAAAGGTGGCACATGCTACTACCCTCTTTGGGATCAGTTCTTTCCTTCCTCTCCTATGTGGATTTCCCCACTTCCTATTCTAGGATCCCTGTGGACAGTAGCTGCGTACCCCTGATAACACTGGCTCCTCCTTTGTGAACTGCCTTTGCAGTTAGTCCCAGTCCCTTTGCCTGGAGTTCTGAAGAAAATCTGCACCCAAATAAAAGGATGTGAAACAGCATAAATCATTTTCATTAGGATTATAGAACCTAGACCATCTGGTAATCTTCAAGTATGCAATATGTAAAGATGATGCTAAATTTCATATAAATAAATAACATATTTGTCTAAAGAATTGCTTGGGTTAGTCCCAGAAGGTTCATGTCAATAAAAATGTTCTGACCAAAGAGAAAAACACACCTTGGATAAGGAAGACCTTACTCAATATGTGGCCTTCTTGGCTATTGTCCCCTTCTTGTCTATTGTCCCACTACTCTGACCTCTCTTTTTTTTTCCTCATAAAAAACCTTTTATACTTGGATCTCTAAGTTGGTAGCCATCTTTTCAGGATGCCAGCTCTTGAACAAATCCTACTTTTTTCCTCAATTCTTGACTCTTGAGTATTGGCTTTCATGTGGTAAACAGATGGGTGGAGAAACACTACAATTTCATCCAGTTTTGATATTGCCTACCTGTGAGTAGCATCAGATCCCACAGGCTAAGAACTCAATCCCAGAAAATTTCTCCTACTTCAGATGCCAATCACAATTTCTAGTTCTAACCAATACTGGTCACATGACTGGTTGTCTTTCTTTAACTCTATGAGTCAAATGCTAGAGCAGCTCAAAGTACTCAGAAAACTCTACTTACATTTTCCTATTTATTGCAAAAGATATCACAAAGGATATGGAAGAACAGTTTAATAGAGTGACATACAGTGTAAGACATACACACAAAATGGGGTATAACTTTCATACCCTCTCCAGGCATCCTTCCCTCATGGCACCTGCATATACTCAGTGGTCAGAAACATCTCTATAGGGAAGCTGTGTGTAAGGAAGCTAGGAGAAAGATAATAGGTAGGTGGGCAGATAGATAGATAGATAGATAGATAGATAGATAGATAGATAGATAGGATTAGATAGATGATATATAAGATTAGATAGATAGGCAGACTATAAGTAAATAGGTCAATAGAGAGAGATAGATCTTAATATATAAGTCAATGTCATCCTACCTGTCTTTAGAATTCTTTATAGATGAGAGAAATAAATGATTGGTTTAAATTACTGTAGATTAAAGTGAAATGGTTTTCAAAACTAAAATGACCAGTTATCTTCCATGGAAAAGCAGATATTGTCAAGAATATTCTTTCATGTTCTTTAACCTTATGCTACTCCTATGATTTTCAGTATGAGGCAATTTTATGGTTCTGTAAATGATATGTAACCTCTAGTAATGCAAATCCACTCTTGTCCATAAACATGCAAATGGATTCTGTCTGGCAGAGGTGCGATGGAGCCCCCACAGCTCTGCTCTACTGAGCAAATTCATTTTCATACTCCTAATTACCTATATGTGCCTCTGCTCTCTGGATTGTCCTTTGAATTGATTATAATATCTCACTGGTTCCCTCTTCAATTAATAAGTTAAATAAAACTTTTGGCACATGCTCATTTTACGTTTGTTTGAAAGTCCTATTTTATCCTGTTAAAATATTTCTTTTTAATAGGGGTTTCTCTACCTGCAGCCTGATTAAAAATACAAAATATTAACTGATTCACACACTCAGTATGGCTATATTTGATATACTGGTGGGGAGCTGGGGGATGGGGGAATCAACCTTTTTCTTCAACAACTAGTGAGCAACAAAACCCAGCTTTTTAAGAGTCATGATGCAAAGAAAAAATGTTTTTCTTCTAAAAATCTCAATGTAGAAAAGAGGGAAGATTCATTTTGTCCTCTTACCCTTAGATACTACAGAGAGCTGGGGAAGTGACAAGATAAGAACTCACTGTTTGGTCTGGAGAGATGGCTCAGTGGTTAAGAGCACTGACTGTTCTTCCAGAGGTCCTGAGTTCAATTCTCAGCAACCACATGGTGACTCACCACCATCTGTAATGGGATCTGTGTCTGAAGACAGTGACAGTGTATTTACATATATAAAATAAATAAATCTTTAAAAAAAAAACAAAAACTCACTGTTTGTCAACTGTCTCTGACTTGTCTACAGTTTTTGGAGACAACGCAGCCTCCAGACTTTTACAGTCTCTTCATGGTCACCAGAAACCATGGGGAAGGAAAAAATACACATCTTTTTCTCCCACTTTTCTAGACACTTAGCGGAAACAAGAGATAGATTACCAGAGAAATGTGTGCAGACAGATTTAAACTTGAGTGTGCTCACCCTGGGTTTGACAGATGGTAGAAGTCATAGAAAAATGAGATTGGACAAGGGAATGTGAGCAGAGGGTAGCAGCTTCAGGAAGCATAGAAAGGCCTGTCTTTCCAGATTCTTCTTGGCATCTGTCTGTCTTTGGAGAGATGGGTTACTTTTGCTAGGTATGGAGAGAACACCTCCAAGTAGTGTTCATGATTCCTGTCGGGGATGTATGGATATCTTCTACATTCATTACTTCACTACTTCTCAAATTCCTCACTTTAATCACTCATTATACTGAAGCATCATATTTGCGGGGTGTGTCCTACATCCCATTACTGGTACCTCTGCAAGAGTTGAAGTCACCACCACAACAAAGCCCCAGCAGGTGAAATAACTCATTGTAGAAGCCTCTGACTGAGCAGAACTGATCAGTTATTTTCCTGTTCATCACTCCCTTCCTCGTAGCTGAGAGTGCACAGGGCAGTTACAAAAAGGGGCTTGGCTTTCGTTTATAACTTTGTGAGATATTTGAGTGAAAGAAGAAATTGGCTACAACAAAATCTTGACCCTACATGACTTTTATTCACCTTGTAAACACTAAAAATTGATTTGATTTCTGGGTGAGCTTGTGTACCCTAAAAGGACAGAAACACTCTTACTTTGTCCATTCTGTTTCTCTGTTCACAGCAAGTAACTCATAAAGAGAAGGAAGGTTAATCAGGGTTCAGTCTTTTGAGTCTCTGCTATAGGAAAAAAGAGTTCAAGTGTCTCCCTTCCCTTTGTGTTATCTGCCTGGCCCTCCATGGTCCACAGCATGTGTCATATTTCTTTTCTTGGAGGAAGTTCCTTAAGGGTTGGGGCATGCCTTTTGATGAGTCTCATAAAGCATCCAGCACACTGGGGGCATTTCATTTGAATTAAAGAGCATACTGGTAATTGGAATAAGAAATTAGCATTTTTTCTTTCTTCCAGGGATTTCTTTGTAATTGTCTCTGGAGATGGCCCAAGTTATACCCTAATAGCACTGGGACATTTTTTGTGAGGTTATTAAAGCATGTCATATCCCACATCACCGCCATCTAATCTTCAGGAGGCTCTGTGGGAAATGGAATTCCACTGTCAGTATCTGAAGATGTACTCTCTTGTTTATTGGCATGTTAAAGGTTAGTATCAGCACAGAAAGAACTTTCAAGAGAGTTGAGTAAACTAGAGGTCCATGTTTGAAAGGACATATCAACATACTTGAGATAGAATATTTTAGCAAGAAGCCATCTAAACCTAGGCATACATATTTTATCTAAAATCCAAAACCAAAACTAAACAAACAAACAAACAAAATAAAACAACAACAAAACCAATACCTACCCTGGGAGAAAGGACTTTTAAAATAATAGTTTTACAATCATAATTCTTTATCTTGGTTGTCAGCTTGATCGGGTCTGGCTTCAACTCATGTCTCTGTGTGGTTCTGTGAAGGTATTTCCTAGAAGGGCTGACTGAGGTCAAACAATTCCCCCAAGATGTATGGTGCCTCCTGTCTGCAGCTCAAATGTAAGAAAGACTGAGGCAACAACTCACTCTTTGCCTGCTTGCCTTGGTCCCTTGCTGTTGAGTGCACCTACTATGTTGTTACCATTGCTGATGCTGCTGTCATCTTTCATTGACATCTGAACACAATTTCTTTGACCTCTCAATATGAACTAAAGACTACTGACTCTCCAGGAATCCTCTAGACCTCCAGCACCAGGTGAGGATGACTGAGGTGTCCAGCCCTGTGGACTGAGCACCTATCAGGTTCTTATCCTCTCTACTGAGAACCATAGCTATTGTTGGACTGCCCAGCCTGTATCCATAAGTCAATCTAATCTATCCCCTCTTAATAAATACTCACTATATGAGTTCGGTTCCTCTAGAGAATCCTAAAAGAGCCCTTAAGCCCAAAGAAGTGGGTTCTGAAATTACCCTCTGTCAGCTAAGTCAAAGTGCTGAAATTAGAAAACAAGTAAGTTAAGATTTTAAGATTCTTCTAGCTACTTGGTTGCAAAATGGCCCAGGACAGAGCCTTAGAGTTTGAAGAGGAATGTTGCTGTGAAGGAACAGAAGAGCTGAACACAAGAAAATGTAGATACAGAAAGCTCCCTCCCCTCTGTTCGCCTAGAAGTAGAACACAGATGTACAAAGACAGGAGCTATCCTGACCTGCTTTCTACCAAGGAGAACAAAGGCAACTCCAGACTCTTACAGGCCCAGAGCTGGCACAAGGGAATCTACACGAATATACTTTACTGCCTGCTCTTCACCTGGCTTTCATTTGCTTCCCTACAAGCTACAGTCACAGTCCTTTAGTCTTATTGCTTCCTTAGAAATTGTTGTTCTTTTTGAAGACACCATACTAGCTAAAACTGAAAGCCTCTACTGTTCTGGGAACTGCTCAGTCCCTGGGTTCTTCCCATGCATACATAAAAACACATATAGTAAAACTTTTCCTTTTCTTTTCTCTTGTTAATCTGTCTTTTGTCACAGGATCTATTCCAACTAAGAACTTTTGGAGGTTAATGAGAACTCTTTGTCTTCAGCTACATTACCATATTAATTTAGGTCACATGAGGAGCTTGAAAAGATGCTTGGCATGTGTCACCCAAAAAAAAGGACGTCTTGATGACCTCACCTTTGAAGACTGGTGACCTGAAGACCAAGGAATTTATGAGAAGAAAGGGAATCCTCTGGGGAAGGAAAAAAGATTTTATTTCAAGTGTTTTAAATTATTCTACATGTGTGGATCATTGAGCTTGTGTGTGTGCAGGGCCTGCAGAAGCCAGAAGAGGAAGTTGAATCCTCTAAAACTGGAGTTACAAGCTGTTTTGAGCCACCTGCTGTGAGTCCTGACAACCAGGGGGTCCTATGGGGGAGCAGTGCATGCATACACACCTAACTGCTAAGCCACCTCTTTATCCCCAAAGGGGATCTTTTAAAAAGAGCTTAGCATGACAAGTAACAGACACACCAACTTGAGAAAAGAAAACAAGTGCTGTGATTTTGATTCACTCTTCTATTGTTGTATTTTATTAAAAGGCCAAGATATGTTTTATAGAATCCAGTATGTTAAGATGGGAGGTGTGACTCGATGGGCCCATGTTGAGGCATCCCTTTCCCCTAAGGTACCTGCCATACAATGGGGTACAGTGTAGAATAGATTTTATTTAGGGCATGGGAAGGGGAGTGGAGAAGGGAGTAGAGACAGACGAGAAAGGGAAAGAGGGTGAGAGGGAGAGGAAGAAGGAAGGAGAGGGAGAGGCAAAGGAGGTACCTTCCAGATGGCCCGGCATGAGGGGTACACTGTAGCCACTAGAAGAATATGCAAATATTACTCAGGGTTTAATCAGTACTTCATCTATATTTTTCTCATAGTAGTTTTTGCAAAAATAATGGCAATTTTGGTGATCTGCTTGGCTCACTGTAGAACCTCTGTCAAGTCTCCCAAACACTCATAGTTGGTGCATCCTCCACTCAAATGCAGCATAGACAAGCGTCAATTCCATGTACTGTTCCTCTGCTAACTCCCATTCCTGCTCCTGTGCCCTGCTTCAGCCCACTGTTCTCTGGATCTGCAACAAGACAATCCTGAAGGCTCTCCCGTCTCTCCTGTACACAGGCCTCCATGACTTCCTGAGTTTACTCCCTTACTATGCCAACATACACCCTCTATAGAAGACTAACTACGAACTTCGAGAAAGCATTTCTTCTCCTCTCATGCTCCATTTAAATTCCAGGTGGAAATTTCAGTTCTGCGTGGAATCTTGAAGGCTTTGCTTTCATCCATAGTCTCCACCATTGCTTTTGAGAATGTCAATCCCATTTTGACTTCTGATCTTTAGTGTGTGTGTGTATGTGTGTGTGTTACCTTCTCTTCTCTCTGGTATCTCATAATTCTCCCTTTATTCCTGATGTTCAGAAAGGTCACAGTAATGTTCTTTGTTGGGAATTTTTTATATTCATGGTATTGGCCAATGGAGAGATCTTGTCATTAATATAGAAGATAGTCAACACTTTCTATAAAGATTCAGATAATCAACATTTTAGACTGTGGAACCTGTAATATCTGTCTGGACGATTCAGCTGTAAAGCTATATAGCAAAGTAGCCACTGACAATACAGAAACAAATGAGCATGGTTGTGTTCCAATAAAACCTTATTTCCAAAAAAGCCTGTGAGTAGTTTGCCAGCCCCTGATCTAGGCTCTACGTTAGGCCTGTCCAACATTTTACCATTGCAAAACAACATCATCATGTTAAAAAGTAATATTCAAGTTTTAAAAAATGTCAAACATAATAAAACTCATAATGTTTTAAATGAGTTTCTAGTTTTGTGATTTTTGTATCTAGGGAATCATCACCTTTGGGATAAATTGTTTGTTTATTCTACCTCTTTGTTTTTTTTTTTAACCACACCCTGCTAAAGAAACGGCAATGCCCACAAAGAGCTGTTCTTTTGTGAATTCTAACAGACTTATTTCTACATTAACATCATGCTGGAGATAGTTTGTCTGTCTAGGAGTGAGAATAGGTGTTTGGTTTTACATTATCAGAAAATAAGCAGCTTACAAGTATTCTTGTGTTTCAGGAACTCTAGCTCCAAATCTCAAACTAACCAATGAAAAGGTTCAGTATCCATTCAGATGCACGATTTTCTCCCCAAGCTCAAATAAAGCCACAGAGAAATGGAATGTTCCTTCCAGCGGTTTCTTTTTTATAACTTTCTATGAATTTGGAATCTGTAATATGTCTTTTGAGGAGCCTGCTGAGACTCAAGTTTCTGATCTTTGGGTTGTTTGGGTCTAAACGCCCATGGTGCTCAGTTCAGGGATGCTGTCTTGGGTTATTTCCTTAGTAATAACCCTGCTTCTCTATTTTGTCTTTCTAGCTTTTTTTTTTTTTAAATCAGATGTTGGCTCTTAAATCATTTTCCTCTCTTATTTTTGTTTTATTTAAAGTGAATTTCTTCCATTACTGAATAGTGAAGAAAAAAAACATAATTGAAAAAGAACTATGAAACTGAATTTTGTAAGCACGTTTTAAAATTTCTTAGACATCCTCTATCCACCAAGTCTCTTTCTCTCTCTTTCCTCTCCCCTCTTACCTCCTCCTCCATCTCTTTAAAAATCAGTAGCCTGCTTTAATTTTGCAACTGAAATACTTTTTATGAATATCCTCATGGAGAACTACATTTTGCACTTGGCCTTACACACACCCTAACCTTTCCCATTTTTAAGTTTTGTATTAGTTCTCAGTATTCTTCTATATCGGGGTTTCTGCAGACTTCTGTTAAACCCTAGATGTTCATTTCTATTTAGAAGATGAAGTAATGGAAGAATCAAAGCTACCAAAACCTAATGGCTGCCAAAGAAACCAGTTTTGATCAACGCCTGTCAGACCAGCCTTCCCCCAGGGCTGCCAAAATCCTGAGTAAAAAAAATTAAATGAATGAATTAATGAATTGAATGAGTGAGTAAGTGAGTGAATGAATGAATAGCTTCCTGAAGGCACTACTAAAGGCCTTAGATATCTGGAGACCAGAGAATAGATGACATTTGAAATTGCTGGCTCATTTCTCCTTCCCTTACCTTCTACCTTGAAAACAAGTCCCGTTCTTTACCAAGCAGGGAGTCAAAATTCTAATAGACACTCCATCCTTCTACGCTCAAAATTTTCACAGTACGGGGCAAATATGAGAAGAACATCAAGTGTTTTGTTCCACAAAGGAATGCACCAGAAAAGCAAGTCTCTGTGTTCTGTAAATAAATTCAATCTCATCCCTGGCTGCCCCTCACAACTAGGTGTGAACAGAGCAGACTCTAAGCAGCTAGCTCAGCTAGAGAGAGACAGAGAGACAGACAGAGACAGAGAGAAAAGAGAGAGGAGCCAAGTGTTTTGTTACTGCCCACCATAAGGAAGGATAGAGCTTTCAGTTTGGGTTGAATTCAGACAAGTTGATACATAGGTAATTTTTAACTATGAGAAGTTCTGAATGCCTGAGCATGCATGGCCTAATAGCCTAAGGTTCAAAGAAGTCCTTAAATATTAGGATCTCTCTCTCTCTTTCTATTTCTCTCTCTCTCTCTCTCTCTCTCTCTCTCTCTCTCTCTCTCTCTCTCTCTGTGTGTGTGTGTGTGTGTGTGTGTGTGTGTGTGTGTGGTACATGCACACGCATGTCTTATTCAGCCTCCCTGTAGAAGCAGCTGCCTGGCTGACCCTGGTCATTAGCACTGGAGGGGCAAGCCCACCCAATGCCCCACACTCAGAATTCCCATAGTCAGTCTCTATGTTACTGCCAATATCTCTGGTGTATGATGTCCCCCCACCATGCTCTGAGCCTAGCTTCTTGTAATGTTTAGTTTCAATTGCCAATTTGCATGCTCTAGAACCACTCTGAAAGAGAATCTCAATAAAGGAGCATCTAGATTGCCTAGATTACGTTAGCCTGTGTGCATGTCATATGGGATTGGGATTGTCTTTATTCTAATGACTGATATGGGGAGGCCCAGCCTATTTTAGGCAACATCATTCACTAGATTTGGTTCCTGGACTACAAAAGAGTGAAAAGATGAGCTGAGTAGTAAGCATGCACACATTCATTTCTCTCTGCTCTTCACTGTGGATGTGCTGCAACTAGAGGTCCTGCCACCATGACATCCTGCTACAGTTAGCTGTTACCCAGAACCATGAACTGAAATAAACCTTTTCCCCCAAGTTGCTTTTTGTTAGGGTGTGTTCTCTCAGCAACAAAAACAGACCCTGGATGCCACCCTGGAGTCAGTTTCTAATAGATGGCAGGGTACAATTATTACTTCTACAGTGGAAAAAGGAGTTCCAACCAAGCCCTGGCTCGAGCAGACACATCAATCTCATGTCCTGGGCCTCAGGGACCATCTTCTTGATTTTTACCACTGTTCTCTGTGGGCAGGGAAGTTCTAGCTTTGCCCCTTGCTGCTGGTGAGTCAGTGTGCTGGCTCATGAGCTTTCTATACTTGGAACCATATTAACCATTTTCATTGTTTTGTATGTTTCCTTCCTCCTATGGCTTCATGACACTCTGTTTCTTGGTACTTTCATGCGTTTCAGGAGAGGGAAGAGAAAGATACATCATTAATTGAGCTTGCAATTGTGACAGCACCATAGAGGGTTCTTACACACACTAACAACATCAACATGCAACACAATCAATGAGATCCCCATCATACAATGATCCATAACCGACCAAAACAATTTTTATAAGACACAATATCTACAGTTTTGGAGTGCACCCAGAACCAGACTGCGCAGGAGGGGATACAGCAAGAGACCAGTGCCAACAAGCAAATGCCTCAGCAAACAGCTGCCCTAGAAAGGCAGGCATGGATGAAGAGAGGTATAAAGAGCTACCTTACAATGCCCAGAGCTGTCCTTTATTGCTGTTGGCTTAGAGTAAGCCAATGTTGAGGCAAACACAGAGGGACCCTTACCTCAGCTCCCAGGCAGGTCACATAATCACAGTGATTGGGGCTGCCCTAATGTTCTGGCTGGACCTGCTTTCCTTTCCTGTCTCTCTGTGATTAACTCCAGGACCTCTCTGAGGTGACAGCTGCCCCACACTGTTCTAGTAGGCAGAGTATCTACTTGTTTCCACACTCCCTTTGAGGGAAGAAAAAACAGCATTTTGCACAGATCACCAGGGGCCACCCTACCTTGAATTCAAGTTTCTCTCCCAGTTATATGGCTAGATGGAGAAACTAGCAGCCTCCCTCCCTCCTAGCTATATTCTTCTTTGGCTCTTTTCCCATATCAAGGATTTAAATGGAGCTAGACCCACCCTTCATGTATTATAATGATACTGTGGTTCCCAGAACTTCTTTAACAAGCTGTCTGGTTTCTAGGCTAAGATCTTAACCACTGTGCTGCACAGGCAGGCAACAAGTCCATGCAGAAGGGTCTCCCTCATCTGAGCCACTGGAGAACACACCCAGTGCTCAGCCCAGACCTAGATCAGACCCATCTAGAGTTTGCCTGTCTGAGCTACCTCTCTGCCTCTTTAGGTATCCAATTGTAGAGTTTTTCTACAACTTCAGCAGACCGGCTGCAGGAAATCAATTGTATTGGATCAAGAGCTGCCAGCTTCCATCTGCAGGAAGGCTGCATTTCAGCAGTCAAATAAACCAATGCCTTCTGTAGTTACTTTACATGGTCCTCCTGGAGTAACAGGGCAGCATCACCTGCCCTGATGAAGGAGCTTTGCCCAGCAGGCAGCTGGGAGGGCATCTGCCCAAGGGCCCCAGGTGGGCTCTCTGAGTAGCTTTCTAAAAGAAATAGATGATTAAACTGGAGTGCAGACAAACACCGTGGGTGCTCTGGCCTCTATGCCCACAACTCTGTGGCATGCTTTTCTGTGCTTGTCAACAAACCACTCCACAGGCCTGCTCTTTCTCCTCCAGGGACATCTCTTATTGCAGCTTCATTCAGGAGTCCAAGAGAGCCTTCCTCCCCTCAGCAGCCCTATCTCTGTTTTCCCTGACAATAAGCAGATGTCCAGCCAGATCCAAGCAGACCAGCAGCTCTAGAAGCTTCTAGACATTGGGAGGGAAAGTATCAGATCCAGCCAACAGTATCCCTGTCAAGAGATAGACAGAATAAAGGCTTTTATTCAACATAAAGAAAGTCTACTTTTCTCCTCTTTCTTTCCGTGCCCTCTGCTATAGGCCATGACTGTCTGGTCCAAGGAAATTGTTTTATTATTAATCCTTCATGGCAGGGGGTATTATCTCTCTGCTGATACGTGTGTCTGGAAAACATCAACCTCACTTCAAAAAGAACCCCAGTTCCCAAGGATCAAAGGGGCCATGCAGCAAAGGTGCAAAATGGGATTTATACCAGAGGAGAAGAGAAGTGTTCAGGGAGGTGTTGCTCTTGGATTAGACCTGGGGTTCTGGCAACACTAGATTCCAAGTAAAAGATTCCTCAAAATGTCAAAGGGTTTTTCAAGTCAAGAAGCAGCAGACTCTATAAACAAGAAGTTTCCCTCCCTCTTCATCATTTCTCCACTCTGTCAGCCTCCTCTCCATCTGTCTTCTAGTCCATCACCCTTCAGGAGATGACTCCGTTAAAGGAATTGGCATAACTAGCACAGCATCTAACGCTGGTGTAGCATTTACTACTGCAGAACACCTCTGTGTCCACACTTATACCACACACACCATAGTTATTAATATATATACCTAGCATACAGCAAGCTGAGTGGATGGGAGCATGTAGCATAATGGTATTTAAATGGCATTCAGATGTCTGCTACCCCTGTGTCCCATATTCTTAAGCTTTTCCAAATCACCCTGAGTTTGAGCTACTCCCCCTTCTCAAAGCTCCCAGGTTTTTGAACATTTCTGCAAGGGTCTGTGTCCTTGTGGTCACATCCCCATCTGGTGTTCTCTCCCCCATCAAACTCAGATAACTATAGCCCTTTTAGTCTCTTGCAGAATCTTCTCTGTAAGGAAATGTCTCTTCATCTCTTCCAGTCCTGAACCATCAAGAGTTTGGCCAACAGTTTCCCATTAGAATAAACTTCAGGGAATTATTCACATTTTTATTTAGGGCAAAGTTTTCCCTCATTGAATACTGCCGGATACAAATAGGCCACTGGGAATCACTGGGATGTGGAGATTTCATTATAGTGGCATTTGCTATATGGGATTGCACCGAAGTTTGAAATTTTCTATTGGCTTCAAATTGAATTCTTTTTCTCCAACCTTCCAGAAAGTGAGATGCAATTGCCCCAAAACATCATCAGAGTTTTTAATAATATGGAACTATTTGCCTCCTCCCCCAAGAGAAATCACCTCCCTCAGGGGTCCAGGGAAATTTAACAAACAGAAATGCACCTGGTATATACATTAGGAAAATTTACTGACCTCAGGATGCACATGAGCATCTCAGAAGGAGCTGAGTCAATGTCTTAGGCTTATCTCAAACTAGTAAATATTGTACTCACATAGATATGGACCAGCTTCTACATTCTCTCTCTCTCTCTCTTTTTTTTATAACACTCCTAAGTTCACCCTTTCTCTAACCTCCAAGACAATAGTCTATAAAAGCCAGTACCCAAGTTACAAAAAGAAATAAAAAAGATAGAAAAACAAATCTTCAAAGGAAGTTTATGCCAGATTCACAAGTGTTTGCCTTTCGGCTTAAGCTCTGATGTTATTCGAGGTTCTCTTGGTCTCTAAAGAGAAATTTGCCCATGGTTTCGGTCTCTTAAGAAAAATCTGTTGCTGTAGGAAAGCCTTCAGCAGGACAAGCATCCCAGGTTTATGAATAAACATGCTAACACTCTCCCCACCGCATACACAAACACCCCACCCCCATCAAATAAGCCCTCAGTATCAAGGTTCAGTCAGTCTACCCCTCCTTGTCCACAAATAGAGTTTATGGACTGTTCTCAACTGCCTAATGGGAATGCTGAAGGTCGTTGGGTGGGGAAGAGAACGAGGGTAGCTGAATGAAATAAAAAGAAAAGTAGTTACATGTAGGGCTGTGAAGGGATGCTTTGGTCTCCCCAGTAGAGCACTGGGTTTGAGATAGCCAGAGATCCAACAGGTGACCATTGCCTGGGTAGGGATAGCACATATCTCCCCATGCTCCCGGATTCCAGACTCCTACACACGGCCTACAACACCATTAACCTGCACCTTGCAGACACGTTTGGCTAAGCAGCTCCTCCCAGAGAGTTTCCATCACCATCCACCTACAGGTAGAGGGCGTGACTACAGGCTTCAGCCTCGAGGGATTTCCATATTCATGAGTTACCTAAAGGGGGGCATAGCTAATTAAGTTATTCCTTCCCAGTCCCTCCTCTTTCCCCCTCCCTATTTAAGCCAGCTCCCCTGGCTTTTACAAGGGAGGGGGGCGCACATCCAGATCCAACTACCACACCATGGCAATAAAACTCTTGGAACCCATGGACTTCTCATATCACTGGGGACTACCATCGCCAAAGCTTACAGCCTTTGGAACTCTGGACCTTTTCCTGTTTGTGGGACCCACCAGAGTGGAAAGCCTCCAGAATTCTGCTGCGAAGCCCGCCCCCCTAGGGTCACCACTGCGCAGTTCCGGAACTCTGCCGCAGTGTTTTCCCACAGTTACAGGTCAAAGCATTATGTAATATCTACTCACTGCTGGATGTGCCCCCTATGCTTGGTACTTAGTGTCGCTTACCTCAATTAAGCTTCAGTACTTCACCTTTTAAGACTCCCTAACCCATGTCACCTAGATTTGAGATTGTCAATTATCCCTGGGCGTTAGAATCCAGGTTGTGCTGGCTAACAGCATGAGATCAACTGCTGGTGTGTGAGCAGTGTACGTGGGGTGCCTTCAAATCCACTTCAATTGGGCAGCTGCTTATCAACACTTTTCCCCAGAAACCGATTTAGCCTAATGATTGTGAGTAGCAATGACTTCTGCTTAATTAGTACAGTAATCAGTGCAAATTCCCCCTCAATGGTAGAGACCCATTTGGCAGGTGCCAAGTGACGCTTAACCAGGTGCTAAATAGGTGTAAAAGCTTCAGTTCTGGTCCTATCCCGCTAGTTGCCAGCACACATAAAGATGAAGTAGGGTCCTAAGTTTGCCTGGATAGATACACTGTTTAAAACTCCAATTTCTGTTAAGAGACATCACCCCTACCCCAGCACCTTGACCCGATGAATCTGTGTAAGCGCAGAGATTGCACCAATGGCAGAGCTGAAAGGAATAGAGCAAAACTCCTCTTCTGCCTCCTGATGATTCCTCTCTGCCAGCCAGGACTCAACATTTCCTCTCCAGCTGTATGTTCTAATTTCACCTCTACTTAAAACTACGGCTGGTTTTGTTGTTGTTGTTTTGTTTTGCTTTGTTTTGCTTTATGCTCTGAATGTGCAGAGGGCTACCATCTTAATGTACTGTCCTGTGGGTCAACAGTGAGAGTGTGACCTTGGACCAGAGAGGAAGCAAAGATAAACATTAAAATGAGGGGGGGGGGGTAACTTTCATTGGATGCTGTAGACTAGATAAGGACCATGAATTATACTATTTAATGCTTCCCAGCACCCAGTGTACCCCAATGCTAGGTCAATTCACACATTACATTTTTGTTGCTCCTAAATACTGGCCAGTTAGTGAGCACATATTCTAAGAAAGCCCAGCATGAAGAGACATGTATATATATACATCTCTAGAGAAAGAGATTCTAGTTATGAGAAAGAATTCAGATTTCCCTAATGGCTGCTCATGACCTTCTTACAAACCTCAGTGGACCCAGCCTGAAAACAGAGCTGAAGAGTAGAAGCAACAGAACCAGGAAGTCTGCAATGAACTGAAGCTTGGACTCTGGAGATTATATATATTCATTCTACCTGAGCTTCCTTTACCTCTGAAGTTCTCTTTATGCTAGCAAAGAACTTTCCAGAATGCTTAAGTCAATTTTGTTTGACTTCTATATTATTTGCTGCTGAGAACATTCTAATTAAAATTGCAACATTTTGGTGAAAGAATTGTGATATGTATTTTATGGCTCAAAGACCTAAAAGGTTAAATAACTCACCAAGGAACTTGCTATGTCAGGATTTAAACCTAGGGCTGTCTAGGGTCCTTGTCCAAAGTGTCCTCAAAGAGTAAAAGAGGCTGCATTTGCCTTCAAGGGTGACCAGATTTCATCCTTTAACAGCGTCTTGGTTTTTTAAGCAAGTTATTTGGAATCAAGTTTAAAAAATCAAGTGAGTGGTCAGGCTGAGAAGTAACGTGTAAGGCTTAGGTTTGGAGACCTCCTCCCTTGTGGTCAGAGGCTGTCCTCGGAGATGAGGCCTCCAGTTTTTGAACAATAGCATCACTGTCATGCCAAAAGCCCAGTCTCCCAGGGTAACCATTTCTTTAACATGTATTTGTTATGATCTCTCATTTAAAATCTTTAAACCATCCCAACTCCACTCTTTAAGTAATTTCTGATTCCACCAGGCCATGAAAATGTTTTTTATATACCAACTCTTTTCTCCATAGCAAGCATCAACTAGTTAGTTGAGGTAGGTCTTTACAACTTTAGTATAAATTGTTTGAAGGCATGGACCTTGCATAAACCTACCCCAGAGGAATAAAAATACTCTAAACCATTATCATTAGTATTCTTACAATTTGTTTAGGCCACATTGTTTTAAAATGATCATGTATCACCTAGCATCTGTTAAGTAAAACCTTTCAACCCTGATTTTAGAGGTTTGATCATGGATGGACGTTTTATTTTTAGAAAGAGAATTCTGCCGGAAGTTCATTAAAGTATGCACGCAGTAGAACTCATACCCACAGATGCCCCCAGTTTCAGCCTCATGTCCCTGAAAACAGATAGATTGATTGGTGTTTGAGTGCAATTTGGGTGTAGGCCGTTCATGGTTGATAGCCTGGAACCTCTGATTGGTTCGGTAGTTGTAGAACCGGCTTTTTCTCTTTAATGAACAATCTATAGGGAACAAAGTTGCCGAGTTTCCACTGCAGGGAAAGGATCATGGGATGAATGAGTAAACAAAGGAGAAACACTGTGACAATGGTAAAGTACCGGATCCTGCACTAGGACTACAATCCTCTTCATCATTATTGTTATCTCTGATAATAATTAAGTACTAGAGATTCTGTTTAATGGCAAGAAACAATCTTTATGATTCGGAACTTTGTTCTGTTGTTCAAACTGGGCTCATCCAATAATAGTTCTGATTCGAGCAAGTGCCTCTTTCTCTGTCATTGTGATGGTTAATACTGATTGGTGAAGCTTGGGTATGTCTATGAGGATGTTTCCAGAGACAGTAGTACCATGGGGGTTCTCGTTTAACCACTGGTTGAAACTATTGATGGTTCAAATCTGAACAGTCTGGTGGAAGGCGGTGGGACTATAGAAGGTGGGACCTTGTGGGAAGAAGGCATGTATTTAAAGGATACATCTTAACCTAGCCTATTTCTGTTGTTTCTTTTGGCTTTCTGGATACTATGAGAGGAGTAACTCTGTCCTGCTCCCATCAATGCCATATCCTGCCTCGTCTCTGCCCTCTGATAACGGAACCAGCTGACTATATCTAAACCTTTATCATTAGTATTCTTACAGTTTGTTAATGGTTAATACTGATTGGTGATCTCTGATACAATGAGCCTGAATAAATCCATCCTTTTAAAAATTATTTCTCCCAGATGTTTGGTCACAGGAATGAAAACTCTGACTAACACAGCTAATGACTAAGGGGGAAAAAACTTTAAAAAGTTTTGCTAATTAGCAACATTCCTATAGAGAAGGAACCTAAGAGCTTATGTATATGTGAATAGATGTCTCTGTGTGAGATAAATGGCCCAAATTTCTCTAGAAATATCTAGTCGGGAACCTCACCTTCTGAGAGTATCATTAACAAGCTGAATACACTCATTGTCTCCATTCTATCTGAGCCCCGCTGCAAGCCAGAATCTGTGATCTGGGACCAGCTGCTCTGCCAAGCACGGATTTTAATGAGGGACTCCGAGATGGAAAGTCACGGATGCCACCACTTTTCACATTACTACGGGCTGCTGATTGGCACCAAGGAGGCTCGCCAAGGTCTTAGGGTGTGTTCGAGGGAGCAGTGAACTGTGTGTAGATAGCTTTCTCACATGTTGTTGACAGCTAGTAAGCACAAGCAATACAAATACAGCTCTAAGCCACATGAAGCTCACAAAATTAAACATATCTCAGTAGAAAATGTGAAACTAAATTTAATTTCATTCAGCTGCATTCCATCTCATTTCAGACACATAGGGGTGGGTGAAATCATTTTTGTTTTGTTTTATTGTTAATGCAAACCTGTCTTCTCTGAAACCAATTTTTTCCTTAAAACATCTGTTGTACCTCACACTGCCCAGTATACAGTTGGCATAGCAGTACTTTATAACTATTATTGTGGTTTATAAGTACATATTTTAATAATATTTTTATGTTTTGAAAGCCTCATACATTTATACAGTGTTCATTGATCTTATCTATCACTCCTTCTAGCTCCCCCTAGTGCCCTTACCTTATCTCCCAAATTTGTGTTCCTTTTTGACTTTTTATCTTGTTATTAATAGCCCTGAGTACAATTATACTACCCATATGCACATTAGTTGTGAACCTCCTCAGGGGCATGAGCCATGGCTGTCACTCCTAAGGAGAGTCTACAACTATATATTTATAAATTAATTCATCCAAGAGTTTTTACTTACTATTTTGTCCCCACTATGTGATACAAAGTAGATAACATAATTAGTCGTGTTTTGTATAGTATTTGCCCACAATACATGATACAAAGTAGATACTTTCTAACTATTCATTTCCTAAGCAAGCATTCCTTATATGAGATACAAGATTCTACAGGAATGATAAATTAACCACGATTTGGAACATGAAATTCTTGATCTAAACCCCAACTATGATTGGGCATGCCATGAGTCGGAGGGCAGCCTAGCCTACACAATAAGACCCTGTCTGAACAACACAAAACCCTTTCTTAGTAATATGTTCTGAGCATCTAAGTTCCTTCACCTAGAAATGAGAATAATGAAATCAGAGTATTTTAATTTATTTTTCATGCGGTAGCTGTGAGAATTCAGTGAAATAACATTATCTAGGATCTAGTTTCCCAGAACCAGAGGCTGAGAAAAAGACTCATGAACAAGGAGTTTACTTTAAGAAAATGCTCTCAGGTTTAGCCCACACAAAGCCCTGTCTTGATTCTAAGAAATGTTTCCAAGAGAAATAGATATGGAAGTGGAGAAGGCAGACTGGAGAAGCAAGAGAAAACCAAGTAAAGATGTAATATTTTAGACAGAGTCAGCATTTCAGAATCCCAAGAGAGATTCCTCAGTACATATTATTCATGACTTTGTCCTAATCCCAGGTAGAGGGGCTGGCAACTCATGTTCTACACCTGTCAGTCATTGGCTAAGGTTGGACTTACGGATCAGAAACTCCCAGGCACTGGCCACCTGTGTATCTGTGCAGAGGACCTCCAGTGGTGGAGGCAACGTCCCAGAAGAGAGCAGCTGAAGGAAGCAAATGGACTGCAGGACTGGTAGAAACTGCATTGGAACATCATGTGTTCATGGTCCTATGCGGCACACTATCTAAAATCCAGAGAATGTTTTGAACTATGGGCCCTTCCTTAAAACCGAGGTTTTGGTGCCCTGCAGAGAGATTTGAAGTTAGCCAGGCTGGAGTGAACGAGAAACCGATATGAGGTTAGCATTAAAATAATGAACAGGAAGTAATTTGGGGGAAATGAACTCTCGGACATTTTTAGCATTAGACAGGAAACTGTTTCCATCACCCTAATAGACAAAATCCAGGAGCTGACTATTGGACATTTTTTATGAATCCTGGAAAATAAATCCCTCTTAACATCTCTGCTCTAGAAACAGCTTTCAATACCTGCAAAGACACCATTGGCAGCCACCAATGACTATCCCATTGACAGACAGGGATCTGTTTAGAATATGTAATCTTTAAAAAAAAAAAAAAAAGATTTATTTTATGTATATGAGTACACTGAAAGGATGGAAACCAATGATGGAAGGGGATGTCTCAGCAGGCCCATGCCGAGGCATATCTTCCCCGGGACCAGCCACACGATGGTATAGCATAGAATAGAGTTTATTCAGGGCATGGGGAGGGGAGCCAGGAAGGTAGTAGAGGCAGAGAGAGAGAGAGAGAGAGAGAGAGAGAGAGAGAGAGAGAGAGACTGGCCATGACCACGTGGAAAGAGGGGGAAGGGAAGGGGAGGGGGAGGGGACAGAGGGAAGCCAGAGGCAGGAGAGCAAGAGAGCAAGAGAGAGGGGAGGGGGCAAACAGCCCCTTTTATAATGGGCAGGCCTACCATGGCTGTTGCCAGGTAACTGTGGAGGTGGAGTTTAGACAGAATACTAACATACACTATAGCTGTCTTCGGACAAACCAGAAGAGGGTGTCAGATCCCATCTGGTTGTGAGTCACCATGTGGTTGCTGGGAATTGAACTCAGGAAAAGCAGTCAGTGCTCTTAACCACTGAACCATCTGTCCAACCCAGAATATGTAATCTTAAAACCAAAAGAAAAGGTAAACCTCCAAAGTCAAGAGAAGTTAAGGAATAACTTTCAATCATTGAAATCAGGGTGCCTTGTTCGGGAATTATGTGGGATGGTAGAAGTTTGACACCTTTTGTGTGAAGAATGATTCAAAGTCATTTAGCTACATCTCATGGTAGAGAAAAGGCTTTATTCCTGGAGAAATGAATAAAACCTCGCCACGAAGGCCTAAATTTGGGCACAGAGCCCCAAAACTCTATTTACAACCCCAGGTTTTAATTTGTTAATAAATATTCACTGAAACTTAAGTTGGGCTCTCTGCTGCCTGCACGGGCAAACAAAAACAAGTGGGAGTTCATGGATAGGGGAGTGGGGCCCTGAGCAAAGGCCTGCGGCTTGAGAACAGAACACTAAAGGCAAAAAAGGAACACTGTGGGGGGTGGAAAGGTGGCCGTGAGGGCCAGGTACTGGCCTGGTGGGTGAGGGTGGGGTGAGGAACTCCAGATGGATCATGGGTAAAGGTAGATACAACTCAGGAGGCAAGAGCAGAGGGTAAGAGAAGAATCAGAAGCGGCAAAGCCTACTTGTGTAGGAGGAATGAGTCAGCATGTTCTGACTAGCAAGCCACAGTGACCCACGCATGCGCAATAGCTGCTTTTGGGCATCTGCTAACTCTGAAACTGGCTTGATACCGGGAGAAGAGTAACTACAGAGTATGTGACCAGAACAAGCAATCAGATGGTGCCAACTACATGGAACAAGCAGTTATGGACCAATGGGGCACGGGTGGAGGGTATAAAGGCACACGTACCCCAATCCTGTAGTAAATGAGTCTGCTTCTGCTTCTTACCTGACTCTGAGACTATGGGTGGTTAACTCTGAGCCTACTTATCCCTTATTCCCTGGGACCATCCCAAGGGGCCGAGGACTAGGGCAACATACATGAAAGAAATTTCTTTCTCTCACTTCTTACCTTAAACCTCCCAAATAAACATCTGCTTTTGGAGAACTAGGAAAGGGTAGAATTCTGCCCCTCATTCTCTCTCTCACTCTCCTCAAGGCAAAAGACAAGATAAGTCATATCCATAGGGTGAAATTACACCCTCAGAGAGCTCAGATCATTTCTAAGGCCTCTTCCAGCTCTCATAATTCTGGCTCTATGACTTTTCCCTATGATAAGGGAGGGACAGAGGGTTGGGAGCTTACGTAGGTTGGCCACTTGACCAAAGAGTTGCCAAGAGATCGTTATCTTTAGATTTTTCTCTGCTAGTCTGTCAATTTCTAACCTTCCCACTAAGAAAATCCTAACTGGGGGTAGCTTTAACCTCTAAGAAAAGACTTGAAACCTAATTAAATGTACAGAAAGATTTAAGAAGATAGGATGAAAGAAATTGACCTTCAAGGAGCTTGAAAAAATACAGACCAAGTAACTAGAAAGTGCTGGTGTGCTGACACCGCTGTCCAGAAGACAGTGGTCCTGTAACTGGAATTGTTAGGGCAGAGTCTGGACTTGAGCAATCCCCCATGTGTCTTCACCCTGCAGTTAAAAAGACAAGTAATGGCTCAAAGCAGAGAAAGAAGATTTTTTAGATATGGTCACACTGAGAAGAGCAGCAGATAAAGGGCCCAGCCACCCTATGCCTATCTTCAGGGTATTAACATGAGCTTTAGATTTAAGTAGAGAAAGACTTGGTGTAAAAGGCAATAGTCAGCTCTCTGCTCCTCCCTGTTCCAGAGATCACCACATCTTCTTGTGCAGTGCCAGCCTCGTCCCGTAGACAAAACGGTGAAGAAGATCAGTGTGAACGGATTTGGCTGTATTGGGCACCTGGTTACCAGGGCTGCCTTCTGCTCAGCATCTGGCAAAGTGGAGATTGTTGCCATCAACAACCCCTTCATTGACCTCAACTACATGGTCTACATGTTCCAGTACGACTCCACCCATGGCAAATTCAACGGCACAGTCAAAGCTGAGAATGGGAAGTTTGTCATCAACAGGAAGCCCATCACCATCTTCCAGGGCGAGATCCCGCTAACATCAAATGGGGTGATGCTGGTGCTGAGTATGTCGTGGAGTCTACTGGCATCTTCATCACCATGGAGAAGGCCAGGGCCCACTTGAGGGGTGGGGCCAAAAGGGTTATCATCTCTGCCCCTTCTGCTGATGCCCCCATGTTTGTGATGGGTGTGAACCACGAGAAATATGACAACTCACTCAAGATTGTCAGCAATGCATCCTGCACAGCCAACTGCTTAGACCCCTGGCCATGGTCATCCATGACAACTTAGGCATCGTGGAAAGGCTCATGACCATGGTCCATGTCATCATTGCCACTCAGAAGACTGTGGATGGCCCCTCTGGAAAGCTGTGGCATGATGGCCGTGGGGCAGCCCAGAACATCATCCCTGCATCCACTGGTGCTGCCAAGGCTGTGGGCAAGGTCATCCCAGAGCTGAACGGGAAGCTTACTGGCATGGCCTTCCGTGTTCCTACCCCCAGTGTGTCTGTTGTGGATCTGACATGCTGCCTGGAGAAACCTGCCAAGTATGATGATATCAAGAAGGTGGTGAAGCAGGCATCTGAGGGCCCACTGAAGGGCATCCTGGGCTACACTGAGGACCAGGTTGTCTCCTGCGACTTCAACAGCAACTCTCACTCTTCCACCTTTGATGATGGGGCTGGCATTGCTCTCAATGACAACTTTGTAAAGCTCATTTCCTGGTACGAAAATGAATACGGCTACAGCAACAGGGTTGTGGACCTCATGGCCTCCATGGCCTCCAAGGAGTAAGAAACCCTGGACCACTCACCCCAGCAAGGACACTGAGAGCAAGAGAGAGGCCCTCGGTTGCTGAGGAGTCCCTGTCCCCAGCACTGAGCATCTCCCTCACAATTTCCATCCCAGATCCCGATAACAACAGGAGGGGCCTAGGGAGCCCTCCCTACTCTCTGAAATACCATCAATAAATGTTCGCTGCACCCATCAAAAGGCAATAGTCATGCATAATCAAGTAGATATGTTCAAGGCATGGTCCAGTTCATCATTGTCTCAGTTCTGGCTAGCAAAGTGCTTTAAGAATCACTTTTTTCAGTGATCATCACTTCAAGGGATCAATCTGGCTCCTGCAAGATGATCAGATCTGTAATCTTGCTACCATGGATAATTACCTTCCTGAGGGGAACTCAATCTTGTGAGGGTTTGATCTTCCTGAAATCCAAGGTTTTAGGACAATGACTTATCTTTGTGACTTCACCTTGAAGGGGGACAAGATAGACTAGAAAGATACTTAACTCCTTGAAGGCTTCTTGCTGACCAGCAAAAGTAAGCAGTGGGCCAAAGGAAAGGAGACAAATACAGAACAGAGGTCGAGATGCCAGGCTTTCATCCTTCTTTGAGCTACTGTGTGGAATCAATGCTTTTATAGAAAATGGAGTTTCTGAGTTGCCAGTTACACACCCTTTTGAAAGCTTGTACCTAATGTACAACTTTTAAAGATATAACATGTGGATTTAGTAATATAGACAGAAAGCACCAACCAGCCATCTAAATATTCACATGTGTACACATACATGCATGTACCATGTGTGCACGGACACAAGTGCATGTGCATGCACATGGGAACACACACACACACACTCCTCTACCCCAGGAATTATATTTTCCCATTAGAAATAAGAAACTAGGATTTTCCCTCTTCTATATCATGAGTTTGGTCAGGTGTGACATAGTTTCTTTGAGTCTGAGTATCTCAGAACAAAATCTCAAGTGTCTTAAGCCATAGAGCTTAAAGGTAACACCAGTTGGGCCCGAGGTGCCAACAAAGCAGTCAGCTCACCTCTCCTTCCTATAATACATATTTATTCCTTCTCTATCCCTACTACACAGGAACTCTGAACAGTTCCAGTCTTGGAGTCACTCTGCCATAGGGTAGAGGACTGGACAATTCAAGAAGAATTCATGGTGGGTTTAGAGCTTTGATCTCTCCTCTCCTGAAGCAGTCACCTTGGGACTATGTATGCTTGCTAAGCCTTCATTCTGGAACTGCCTCCACAGAGTACAGAGTATAGCAGCTTTGCCATCCCAGATACTTTTGTCTTTGAGGAGACGAAGATAATTTCACTGAGATAGTAGAATAACTTCTTATCCTTGCTAGACGCCTTATTGTCCAGCCCAGGCCAGGCAGACATGGCTACTCCCACGCTCCTACCCATTACTCATTCTGCCCTTTTGCACTATTCACCCATGTCTCCCTGCTTCGTTCTGCATGGACTGGTCCCCCTGTAGTACTCACTGATTCTCATACTCAATGTCTAGAACATGCACACACCCCCAAGAGTGAGAGAGGAGCTAGAACAAGGAATGGGCATGCAATCCCAGAGCCTGGAGCCAATGAAGCAGCCTAGCAGGAGCTGTGTTACTAGCCTAAGAGTGTGCAGCCAGCCAACGCCATTTTAGATTTTTAGCGTGCTGAAAATGATGCGTTCTGAAGGAAACAGAAGACTGCAATAACACCCTGCGCAGGATGCTTTGGGTGCAGAAAGCAGGCAGGAAATGCCTACTCGTTAGTATGCCTCTGCGCGGCTGCATCTTTCAGGCCTGATTAATACTTAATGTGACTGTCTTTTAAAATCTGTCACTATCTGGCAGTGCTCACACAACTGCCAGCAACAGAAGCACAAATATTTGTATTAGAGTGACGTTGTCTGGGAGGGTTGGATGACTAATAAGTTTTGCCTGGCCACCCACAGACATTTTGTTTTCTAATTTATCTGATAGAAATGCTAACCAAAAGCACTAGAACCAGAGTAAGGAGAGAGGGAGAGAGAGAGAGAGAGAGAGAGAGAGAGAGAGAGAGAGAGAGAGAGAGAGAGAGAGAAAGGGGGGTAGGTTTATAGTAGCTAGTGGGGGAGGGGGAGGGAAGGTGTTTCTTTAATCATTGAAAGGGTAGTCTATTGCTTAAAGGGACTCACAAGTAAATTAAAAAGTCTTCAGAATCCTGCTGGATCCAGGGCAGAAGCTCTTGAAACTGGAATTCCAGCAAAAAGCAGATATTGGTCTGAAGAGAGGATCAGGGGGGAAAAAAAAACCTTAAAATCTCAGAGAGGGAGTGGGAGGGACTAGTTTGCTTCAGGAGAACAATAGCAGATTTTTTTGTTTTTTTGTTTTTTTTTAATTTCAGAGAAAATGCACACAGAGTACCAGCTGCTGTAACTTCAGCAATTCACACCGAGCTACACTAAATGTTCCCAAGTGAGAAAGAACTTCCTGAAAGCCACTGTTTGATGAGCAGCTGTGTAGCTCTGAGTAGTTAGCAAAGCCTCTGTCCACTTTAGGCAAATCTTAACTCAGTTTGCTTCTCACCCCTCAGGGTCCCATGGGGTACTATGCTCTGGTATTTCTGATATCTAGTGGGAGCATCAAATATTTTCCCAATGTGGTCAAGCTATTCAGAAGTGCTAGATCTTGAGTAGTGTGTTAGGAAGGGTTATGGGCCCAAAACATTGGGTTATTTTATCTTATTTTATTCTGAGACAAACCCAGCTACTTAGTCCAGGATGGCCTGGACCTCAGTATGCAGCCCAGGGTGCTCTCAAACCGTCAGTTTTCCTTCCCCAGCGTCCCAAGTGCTAGTGAGCCACCCACCCGGCTCAGACCTTGAATTTAGTCTTACTTCTACCTTTGCCAAGTATGTAATCTTGGGAAGTGACTTGAATTTTCTGGCTCCAGGTTTCTCATCAACAAAATGACAGTATTCACCTCAGTGGCGATTTCAAGGATGACATGACTTAACATGGTACCATCATTCTTGAAAACCTAAACCCTCCAAATTCACACACACACACACACATACACACACACACACACACACACACACACACACACACACAGATACACACACATACACACACACACACACACACACAAAACACACACACACAGAGATACACACACACAGACACACACACAGACACACACACAACACATTCCTTTTTAAAAAATGCTAACTTCCTTCTCATGGAGCATTACTTTTCAACCATTCACCTGTATTAGCCCCTTAGTCCTGCTACCTTACCTGGATACTCCTCTTCATGAGAATGACTCCCAGAGGTTCTCTCTCTTCCCATTGCCAGAACTGGATATAGAACTCTCAGCTCCTTCTCTGCACCATGTCCGCTGGCATGCCACCATGCTTCCTGCCCTGATAATAATGGTCTAAACCCCTGAAACTATAAAGAAGCACCTTATTAAAAGCTTCCCTTTGTAAGAGTTGCCATAGTCATGGTGTCTCTTCACAGCAATAGTACATGACTAAGAAAATAGACATGTTATATGCCATGACCTCTAAATAATTAGTGTGGAAATTATACTAAATTTAAAAGCCAAAATCTTTATATCACATCCCCAGCTTGTCAGTCAAATCTCTGCAGAACAAGAACTAAAACATTACAACTTTTGACTTCTATGTATGAAGGGGGTGCTCACACCCAGACATCCCTAAACAATGCAGAAACCCCATGAATGTGAATATATGCTGTTCTCAAGCATCTAGCTCTTAATCTATTCAGTCTTCAAAGTATCTCTTAGCAGAGCTTCTCTACACTGTGAGCACAGAAGGAGCAACTGTCTCCCAAGAGCAGCCACAGCTATAAATTGCTGAAGCCCAGGCTCATTTCCAAATCCCCCACTCATCCGTGGTCTTGGTGTCTCCTCTGGTTCTGCTCAGGACCTTCATGCTCTCCCCACTGGCCTCATCTCTCCTACAGAGGTGCTCGAGAGCACCCACATCTCTCTGAAGCCTTGGACTCCTTTGTAAGTTCCTGGATCATTTATCTACCCGTCCCCTGAACATTTCTCCCTGGAAATTCTCTGACAGAAATATCCACACTGATATCATTATTTCCACTCTGCAAACATGACCTTTTTCTTGGGTTTCTCAGTTTAGTAAGTAGTGGCTCTGTCTACCATTTCCCCAGCTGGAACCCAGGAGCTCAGGACATTTGTTACTCAGCAGTCACTCAGGACAAGTAGCTCTCAAACTCCCCAACATGTCCATACCTATGACCATTATCCCACTGACTCTCAAAATATAGCTGTCATCTTCTTTTCCAATCCAATAATCTTTCTAAAATATAAATCTAACCATTTTATTCTTGTCAAATTTATTTGCTTTCTGATTTATTGTAATGAAGTGTTTTGTCTGCATGTATGTCTGTGTACCATGTGTGTGTCTGATGCCCACAGCAGCCAGAAGAGGGTGTCAGATCATCTGTAACTGGGGTTACAGGTAGTTGTGAGACTATCTATACCCCTGAACTATAGGGGGCTAGGAATTGAACCTGGATACTCTTGAAGAGCAGTCAGTGCTCTTAAATCTCTGAGCCATCTCTTCATCCACTAACTACTTGGTTCTTGCTTAAATCCTTTCTGGTTTTCTGCCTTAGTATGATGTTCAAAGGGCTTACACAGCAGCTCAGAGTCTTCCCTCCTCAGACTCTACATTCCACCATGTTAGAAGCTTAGACATTGTCAATTTTCAGTTTCTCCACTTGGAATATCACTCCCTCTACTCTTGGATACTTTCTACTTCTTTCAAAACATTTTTTCTAGAACTTTTTCTGTTTCATTAAGGAACTTTGTTGACCCTAAAAGTATTTCCAATTCACTCTCTGCTACTTGAAAATGCATGGACAATATTGTGGCAACAACACATCCCTAAATCTTGGTGACTTTACACTACAACATTTGATTATTTAACATTTAATTTGGAAATAATTTCAAACTTACAAAAGTTGAAAAACTAAAAATAGAGTTAAAAACTCTAAATATACCCTTAACAAACACCTCATTAAAATCCTATCCCATTTACTCCACTCTTTGAGCTATCATCTCTACAATGAATTATAGCTCTTTGCCTTTTCGATCCTTCAGTGCATCCATGCTAAGACTAGGAGGGTCTTCATTAAGCACAGCATACATCTACTCTGTTCATGAAATACTCTTTTAAAATCTAACCTGACATTCATATTTCCATTTTGCCAGCTGATCCAATTATATCCTCTATAGCAAACCCTTGCAAAGCAGGATCCAGCATAGAGAACAATATTCCATTTAGCCATGTGTCTCTTTAGTCTCCTTTAATCTGGAACATTGCCACAGTCTTTGTCTTTTATGACGTTGACATTTAAAGCTTATTTCTCAAATCATAGTCTAAAACAGAGTAGACAGCCTCCCATTCACCATCCCGTCAATTTCACAGGTATCATGTCTAGAATATGTGGTCTCTCCCAGGCCAAGGTAAGGCCTGAGCAAGCATGAAGACACTTCTCTTGCCTTCACATAACATTAGTGAGAATTAATCACACATCCCTATTAAAAGCAATGGGCTGAGAATTGTGAAAAACAAATAGTTAAGTACCAAGAGTCTATTAGACCTTTTACATGTCTTCCATGAAATTCATCATGTACATTACAAACTCATGTGTAGGTTCAATGATGTCACAGCAGGGGCCATGTTGGTCATTGGCATCCCTCTAGTCCCTGCTGTTTATCCCTTATATGTCCCAAGAACATAGTCAGGTTTCCTAAAATTCAATTAGTGAATAATCTGGTGTCCTGAGTTCTCATACTGTCTCCAGTATCACACAACTTTCTATAATCATTTATTATTCTAAGACTAGAATGTTCAAAATACAGTCTAGACATTAATTGCAGTCAAATGTCTTCCCTAATCTCTAGATAAATAATTCTAGAGTAAAAAAGCAAACCTTAGTAACAATCATAAGTGAAGTAAGCAATAACTATTTGATTGTGGTTTGAATTTTTTCCTTTATTGTCTATAAATTCTAAGATGACTACTCTCTGCTTATGAGGATACATGAATTAAAGACAAGATAACATTTAATTCATATAAATAGGAGTCATACCTACAAAATTCTCCTTTAACAACATCTTGGAGACTTTCTGTATCTTCACAAACCCTTGCATAGCACTGAGCACATATGCAGAAGTTATTAAGAGTAATATACAAGATCTAAATCCACAGTGTCACAACTATAGAAGCATATCCTCATCACCAGACTGGCCATGCCAATGGTAGAGATCCGATATCTTAGGCTGCCTTGAGCATGCTCTCTCTTCCTTTCACCTGCTCACCTGGCCAAGTCCCATCTCTATTGAGCTGCTGGTGCCTGTTTAGCCGCCATCTCAGCATCCAAATTCATCTCTGAAATGTTTTTTCCCCAGGCTCTGGCTTTGAAATCTCTCACTGCATTTGTAATTAGCTATTTCCATGTCTGCTCCTCACCTCTAGCTCCAGGAGCTAAGTCCTTGTTTTCTTCACCTTCATCTTCCCCACTTTGGCATGTTAATTGGCCAGACTGGCTATACATCTGATGGCATCAACTTCAAGGCTCTTCTGCAGCTCTGTGGTTTGCAACTCAGAAACCCCAGCTTTGAACTACCCCTGAAATTGTAGATGTGATATGGCAAGCAAAGGCTAAAGAAATCTATGCGTCATCCCAGCTACCGGGTAATGGTGGCTTTCATCGTGTTTCTTCCCTTTAACACAGCACAGTTAGCTCTTTTGTAAAAGCTTTACCTTGAACATCCCTTACTAATTAAGCCCATTTCTCCCTGCCTGTTTCTTTGTACTGCAAATGGGATGCAGCCCTGGCTGCTGTGTGATTTGCAGCCACAAGAGTTACAAAGGTGCAGGGTGCGCAGAGTGCACCCTGAAAGTGGAAAAGAGGGAGAGAGGAACAACGACGAATGGTTTATTTGTTCTAAGAATTACATATCCTCTCCTGGACTTTCTTACTAAGCACTGAATTATTTGACACTTTCTCCAAAATGCAGAAATTAAGAATTAGGCATTCGGAAAGCTTCTGTAAAGGATTAGTGCATTTGGCCAATGTGAAATAATCTTTTCTCAGCCTTGCATTTTCTTAATAGCTAAGACTCATATAATGGGTTATTTTATGGAAGTTACTATTTTAAGTACTTAATATAGAAGAACTTTAAATCCTCGTACTAGCCCTGGAAAGCAGATAACACTGTGGTGCCTACTTTACAGAAACTGAGGTACAAGGAGATAACTAGGTATTGCATTACATTTCCTGTGGAAACATACAAAAACATCCATTCACCACAGAGCCCTGGCACTGACAAGCCAAAGAAAGGATTCCCTCCAAGTCCAGCTTAGGGAACTAATGAGTTTATTGTGGTTACTTACAGGAACATGAGTGACTCAAAGGCAGATGCAACAGAATGCCAACTCCTGAAATCTGCATTGCTGTAGCCCTCACCCCCCAGTCAACCTTCTACCTCTTGCATATCCAAGTATCTTTAGGACCATCCCCACCAGAAGGACAAGGAGTCATGACCTGAAGGGGTCCCTGGAGGTGTCAAGGCAAATGGGGAAATGAATCACAAAACAGGAGAATGAAAACTCAGTTCAGATCAACTGCGTCAACCTGGATCAAACTTTGGAGTGTTTGATATCAGTGGTTTATTGTCAGTATGTTCAAACACAATAGAATTTGGAAAACAGTTTCCTGGTGTAATACAATCCAGTGCACAAGAAAGTTTAATTACATCAAAACTCAACTCAAGGTACATACCATTTCTTCCAAGAAAAATGATTCTGGCGATAAGCTACTTGTATTAGCTTAAGGGTCTAAAAGGATCGGGCCTAGTCTTGGTTATATAGATAGTGTAGATATCATTTGGTTATTAGCCACCTCTGGTCCTGGAAGCTTGGGGAGCCCCTGGCTATATAGGTAATATAAGGGTTATTTAGATTACTAGCCACCTCTGGTCCTAGTTGTAACAGTTTGATAGGACCTAGCCCAACAGATAACACAGATCACCTGACTATAAATCACCTCTGATTCCCAGCTTCCTGGATAGAAGAACATGTTTTATATCTTTTCCACTGAAAAGACAATCAAATGTTTAACATTCCTGGCTTCCCTGGTGATCTGTGGGTACAGAATCTTTGAGCACCCAAAAATGACTAGAATCTCAGATGAGAATCTCATAACTCTCTTCCTGCTTCTAACAGGGGATATTAACAAGTCTATTACCATTACCACAGATCTAACTATAATTGTGTTTGTTGTTTTGTTTTCTTGGTTGCCTTGTCTGTAGACTAAGGCATATGTAGACTTTTGCAGAATTCTGCTTCTTGATGGCCAAGGACATGTTAGCCTAGGAAGAAACAGGGCTATTATAATACTTGAAACATTATGTGATAAACCTGTATAGCCAGGGGCTCCCCAAGCCCCTACAACCAGGACCAGAGGTACCTAATATCCCAAATGACATCTACATTATCTATATGACCAAGACCAGGCTAGAGATCCTTAGGCCCTTAATCTAATACAGGTCCCTATCTCCATAACCCATTTTCTTGGAAGAAATTGCACATACTCTGAGTTGAGTTTCAATGTAATTGAACTTCCTTGTGCATTGGAGATTGTATTGCACCGGGAAACTTTTTCCCAAATTTGATGGTTGTTTAAATATAATTTGTTTACTTGAACTCAGCAGTTGGACTTCAGAGCCAATATACTTTACAATAACAACCAATCCTCATGAGACACAGAGAGAGAGGCAGAGAGAGAGAGAGAGAGAGAGAGAGAGAGAGAGAGAGAGAGGAGGAAGAAGAAGAAGAAGAAGAAGAAGAAGAAGAAGAAGAAGAAGAAGAAGAAGAGAGGAGAGAAAGTAGACACTAAATTCCTTCCTTAGTGTTTATATTGAGTAATCATAGAATCTCAGTCTCCTCTTTTGGAAACTAAGGTAAGCTGCTTGTGGATAAACAGAACATTGGTGAAAATGTCCATAACATGCTTCCTAAGGAAACCCATAACATGCATGTAGTTACTGTTGTTATCTTTGCCATCCTTTTTTATATCAAAAGGTATCCCACAACAGCTTTATATATAAAACTATAATTAACAGACAAAGACGGATTCCTATAATCCCAAGCTCTGAGTTGTCATATTGAACATTAACAATTACTGTTTCGATATCGAAAAACTAAGCTTAAATAGCAAACATCATGGAGTGCATAAAAAAAAAATTACTTGAAAGCTCCACCTGCCTCTTCCCACAGCACATGGGGTTTAGTCTCAGACTGAGCCCTACCCTTCAGAGCCACTGGGTAGCTGAGTCAACTCCAAGCTCTTGGGCCCATTCAGTGTGGACTTGAATACTGGTAAATGGCCTCCCTGGAGTCTATTCCATTCTAGAGTTCAGCTGCCAAACCTTCCAGCCTCTTGAGAACATTCTAGATTGAGTGTCAGGAACCCCAAAGATACTCTGAAGGAAAGAACTCCCCTGAGAAGAATTGGAGAAGAAGTTAAGGAAATAAAACATCATTTCTCAAGACCCTCCAAATCTCATGGGCTGAACCTTAAAACAATCCTAGGATGGTTGAGCTTAATTAAATACATGAGCCCTCACTGAAACTTCTTTCATAGGAGAAAAAGAATCATGAGCCCCACAGCCTCTGACCTCCTGACCATACCAAGCTCCTAGATGGAGCATGGGAGCCCTCACGGAACACAGGTGGAAAGAAGGGAACATAAAAGATGGCTGTCTCTTGGAAGCTTAGCTACACAGGGTCTATCACTGAAAAACAGGCAAGAATGATCAGAGAGGGCTGCCTGTCTGGGGTCCTCTGAGGTAAAAACTAAGCCTCAGAAGTTTCCGAGGGCCCTGTTCTTTGAGCAAGGGGCATCAATAAGTGGCACCAAAGCTGGCGCTTTAAGAAGGAACTTGAAAGGAATAATAATCCTCATGTGTGGCTTTGTCAGAGAAGGATGAAAACTGTCACTAGAGAAAGAAAATTGTGTCTGAAAGGGCACCAGCCTTTCCCATCTACCTAAGAGAGCACGAGGAGAAGCGTCTGCTTGGCTGCTGAACTTTTTTTTTTTTTTTCCTTAAAAAAACAAAGAAAAATCCCTGAGCACAGAGAACTAACTGAGTCTTTGCACAGGGTGAGGCTGTGTGCTCAAATTAACACTTCAACTCGAAGAAGACGGTGTTACAATGTCCAGACATGAAATTAATATATTTAAGTCATAGCCCCTGAACTCAAATCTCTCAGCAAACTGAGAGGGAGGAAAAGCAGGTAGACTGGACCTCATTAAAATGAAATGCATAAGTCCAACCTCCAAAGAACGCCAGGGAAGGAAAAAACTTTGTAAATGCAAACTTGGACAAGACCAGTGAGCAGTGATGGGCGCTAAAGGCTCAGAATTGGATGTCCAGAAGCCTAGGATTGTGCCTGGCCAGCAGATGCATAGTCCTGGACCAATGGCTCAACCTAGTGTGTCTCAAACTGCAGCATGATCCACCATCCTTGAGTCACAGACTTCTAGACCCACAAGGTCCATGCCTGGGAAATCAGTGGGTCTACATGGACTTCAGTTTCTGAGCCAACAAATAAACTGGACACCAGCCAGCCTTAGAGCTTTCACCCTCTTCTAACATTCTATGAAATGAGCAACCTGGAGAAAAGCGGGGATCAGATCAAACATGATAGTCCTCAACAGCTCGGACAGTTTGGACAATGCTTAGACTTTCAGGAGGTAATGGTGCACACATGGCCAACAAGGAAGATACTCAAATAATCCAACTGATGTCCTGGAGATCTGAAAGCAGAAAAGGACTATAAACGACCCTTGAAGGCAGTATAGGCAGGCTGGCCAGAAACAAGTGCTTTCTCCATCCCTGTTAAAAAAAAAATGAGAGACAGGAAAAATAAGCAATCCCATCTCTCAAAGCACAGTGCTCATGATGGTACCAGCACTCTTGTGAGGAAAGAACAACAAATGATTAGAAGAAAGACTCCATTTTATGATTCCAGGGAGGGGAAACTGTCTGCAAAGATAACATTATTGTATTAAAAGATGAGATGTTAGGCCAGCAAGATGGCTCGGTGTAATAGCACTTGCCCTGCAAGCCTGATGACCAGAATTTGATTCCAGAACTCATGTATAGGCTATAAGAGAGAGTCAACTCCACAACAGTTGTTCTCTAACCTCTACAAGGTGACTTTAGCATGTGCACCCACAACACACTTATACAAGATGATGATGATGATGATTTTTAAGTGATTAAACACCAAGTTGCTGGTTAGTTTTATCATCCTTGTCCATGTTCATGTATATAACTATATATGCATGCTTGGCTTTTCAATAGGAAGAGAAAAACTTAAAAAGAAAACATTAGAAAGTCCACAGCCACCTGAGGACCACCATGCCAAGTGGGGAAGGCAGGGAAAGACACCCATAGACCTGCCCTCTGCTCCACAGCTCTGGAGGGCGACTGTGGACACACAGAGACCTGCCTGCTGCCACTCACATGGGATGGGAGGGGAAAGATATCCATAGACCAGTCTGGAACCGTGCCACACTGACGGGCTGTAAACACCTAGAGGCCTCCTTGCCATAACGTCACACAGCACGGACAGACAGAGGAGATCACCCAGAGCGCCGACAGCCACATGGCCCGCCTACATCGGGAGCCACTACAACGTGCAAATATGTGGTGGACAGATGGGAAAGAGATGTGGAGCTGTTTGAGCACCGAGAAAAGAGATGAAACTGGAGACCTTGGGGTGGAGAGGAGTACCCTGTTGTGAGTAGCCAGCTTGGCTACCTGAGGCCATGGAGAAGTCCCAACCCGTGCTGCTGGTAAAGGGCAATGTCATGTCTGTAGCTATGCAGTGCAGGGATCAATGTCATTGTTCGTGGCTCACAGGGACTTCCTTGGTCTGAGCATGTGGTTCCTTGAGAACACGTGGATGTGCAGGGGCTGTGCTGAACTCGCCCTGCTCCTCATTGGCTGCTGTGCTCTGGAGAGTTGACCCCACTTTCACCAGCAGCAGCGCTCAGGAGAGCAGGTCCTGTACCTTGCCCAGGCACCACAATAGAGCTGGCCCTAGTGGCAGGGGTACAGTACAAGTAAGTTGGCCCAGTGGGTTGTGAGTCTGGGGGGATGGTCCCACCACTCATCTGCTATGAGGTAGAGTGAGTACCTAGGGAGTGGTGGTGTTGGTGCTTTGCTCTGCCCCTACCTGCAGTAGTTGGGAGAGCTGGCCCTGAGACCATGAGAGCAAGAAAGCAAGCCATGACCCTCACTAGCTAACAGCACCCAGGAGAGCGGGCCCTGCACCTCATCTAGGCAATACAGTGGAGCTGCCTTGATGGTGAAGGCAGGGTGAGCCAGCCCCGAGGGTGTGAGAGACAGAGAGCTGGCCCAGACCCTCGCTGGCTACGGCACTTGGGAGAGTGGACCCTGCACATTGACTGGGCAGCAGAGTGGGGCTGGCTCTGGAGGTGTGGATATGGATGAACCCAACCAGAGGGCATGGGAGCTGGAAAGCTGACCCTGAATCCTGCCAATGGCGGCATTGGGTGATTGGGTGGCCTGGTTGGAGCAGTGCTGGTGGTGAAGCAGATAGGGGAGAGCCCGGTGGGCTGTCCAGCTCCGCTACCATACAGGCCCATATCCAGGGCTTTGAGTTGACCCACCCCAAAATCTACACATCTGTGCGCTCTTAAGGCATGTAAAGGAGCTGGTCCTGCCAAACCAAAGCTGCAGGCTCCCCAAGACACAGGACAAGAACAGGGTAACTGCGGGGAGCCCTGATGAGGATTCAATGTTGATGGCGTCACAGAAGCCAGAGACCTTGAACCAGACCAATGACTCATTGCAATGAAAATTGGCGAGTGAAGATGTGTGGACTTCTGTGGGACACATTGTGACATACTTCAGATTCCACGACAAGATGTTTTCTATGCTTTGTTTTGTTTTGTTTATTTCTGTTTGTTTGTGTATTTTTATTTTGGGGGAATGTTGCAAGAGTAGATGGCAGATACAAGGGGAACAGGGGTACATGATGTGAGACTCACAAAGAATCACAAAACAGTTAAAAAAAGAAAAAAAGAAAGAAATTTCACAGCCAACTGAAGGATATAAATCCCCATGCTCATTTTCTGCTTATTAATTGAGGTTAAGTCAATGGAATGATAAGATTGAAATCTTTGATGTCTCTTTACTATTTGGGCTATTACTCCTGCAATTATTTATGGATCTGCACATATCTCTTGTAACAGTACCCACAATGTGAGAGTGTTAAAACCATTAAAGCTAGGTAACTTTGATCAAACTTAATAGGAGTATATATTTTATCATATTCTTAATTAGTTGAGTTTATATGTGCATATAATTAAACCTGGGTAAATTTCTTAGAAAAAATTATATACTTTTGATGGTAGATTACTTCCAATAAGCTTTCTGTAGTAAAAGTCTCATATATATATATATTCTTGAGTTTAAAAATATGCCTTCAGAATGAAGCATAATTAAGTAAGGGATACTGCACAAGTTTCTTTGCCTCTAAACCTCAATTTCCTTCCAGAGAAAATATAGATTAAATTTAAAAATTCTTGCTTTGTAAGTTTATTGTAATGGTTGCATGAGTTAATAACGTGTAATACAGAGCAACAATCTGTAAAACGGTAGCTGTTATTATAAAATAATATGACATGTTTTTCATTAAAATATTTAATAATATATAGAATTTTAATAAATATTAAATTAGCATAATCAGTTTCCAACTTAAAATAGTATGACTTTATTTCTAAACTTAACTTCAAAAGATAATATGGAAGCTGTCAGATCCCAGGAGGGGAAACACTGATAAATTTGGTAACCAAACAAGCACTGAGAGCTACCTAAGAGAAACAGGGTAATTTTATGAACTGGTCCTTCCTGCTGGGTCTTGAGCCATGAATTATACCTAATGATTCAGGTTTGAAATGGTCTCTTTGGTCAAATTTATTACCTTAACAATTAGATCTTTCGAATTTTCTTACCACCACTTTCTACAGGAAATTTCACACCCTAATTGCCATTTCCACACACTTGAACATAAATTCTTGGAATCATCCAATCACGTTTCTAGACAGCTCGAAGCATTAGATTGATTACTGTGTACAAAATGGCCTAGGCTTTGTCTCAAGCAGCAGTCTTGTCTAAGGTCTTCAGTTTACATATGGGTAGTAATTGATAGCATTGATTAAATCAGCAAGTATCTAAATAGTCCCTGCAGGGGCAGGACTCTGGGCAGAGCACTTGCGGATAGAGGAGCATGTAGACATAGGAAGGCATGATCTTAGAGCTAAAAGAAAACATACTATCTGTAACAGCTTTCATTGACACCATCTATAAGACAGTTTAATAAAGGATTGTCCACATGGACATGGCATGTTGTGGACATGGCCTGTCTTAATTACATTAATTGATGTGGGAAGGCCCGCTCAGTGTAGGTGGCACCATTCCCTAGGCAGAGCTCCTGAACAGTGTAAGAATAAAGAAAATGAACTGAGAACAAGCAAGTAATAAACACTTATGAGATTATTTCTCTTTGTTCTTCATTGCAGATGTGATGGAACTAGATGACTCATGTTCCAGCTGCTATGACTTCCCCACAACGATGAACAATAACCTGAAATTATAAACTAAAATAAACCCTCTCCCCCATAAATTACTTTCTAAGGATATTTTGGCAGAACAAAACTGAAACTAGAACAATATCTAATAACTCTCATAGGTAAAAATGAAACACAGCAAGTATCAAAATTGAGCCCACCAAACAGATTCGTAGTTTGAAAGACAGTAATGACCAGCTTCCAATAGCAATGACCCAGGAAGACAAGCTGGAGGAATATATATTGAAGGGTCATAAAGAAGGACAGGATTTCTCTGAGATATCATAAATTGAAAGAAGCCATTCTAAGATAAGGGACTGATGTAAACAAAGATACTGAGACACTGGGGTGGGGTTTCCCTTGGCTCCAAGAAACATGGAAATTAGTTTTATGCTTCTATGGCCAAAATAACCAGTAAAAACAACAAGGGAAAAAGAAGATTTTTGGCTCACAGTTTTAGGGGGCTCAGTCCTGATTGCTTGGCCCCATTTGCTTGGGCAGAAGTCATGACTGCAGTAGCACTTGACAGAGGCATTTCTTCACATCATGGAAGGCAGGAAGTCGAGAGAGGTTGACAAGCCTTCCAATGTCCTGCTTCCTCTTGCTAGGTCCCACCTCCTAGCAGAACATCCTGAAATAGTGCCACCAACTGGGGACCATGCTTGGTTTATAAGCCTGGAGGGACATGTCATATTCAAATTATAACAATGAAAATGTAGACAATAATAGTTAATATCAACTGACAGTCACCTGTGTGCCTTCTGTGTTCTAAACGCTCTGTGTACTTCTGTGCATTGCTTCATTCAGTCTTAAAGATGGAACTGAGTTGAATCGAACCATATTGAAAAAACAAATGCACTTTTGATTCTCTGAAAACACTACTAGGACCAAATACATATTGCCAAAATTTTTTAGTTTGTTCCTAGAAATACATAACATGGAAAATAGGACTGAAAAAGTTCACTAGCTAACTTCCAGACCCTTACCTTGTTCAGCATGGTGACACACACTTAGAATCCCACCATCCAGGAAGCTGAGGCAAGTAATCTGCAAGTATGAGGTCAGCCAGAGTTAACCCACCTAGACCATGGCTCAAACAAAATACCTGCTCATTGTCTCACAGTATCTGCCAATCAATGACGATTGCCCTAACCTGTTCACACTCAACCTCCTTGTGTTGCAGAACCCACACTGTAGTAACAAACCTTCACCCTACACCAAACCAATCCCTTTCACTCTTCCTGCACACACACACACACACAATTTATTGAAATATGATTCACATTTAAAAATCTGTACATATTTAATGCATAAATTTGATGAAAATAGATATAAGAATATACACATACAGTCACTAGCACCATATTCTGAAATAAACCTGTCTCACTTCTTCTGAAAATTCCTCCTTTGTTTTTGTCATAGTTTTTGTAATAAGAGCACTCAAGATCTCACCTCTTAGTATATTTTGGTATGCATTACAGATACATTATGTAGACACTATGCCATAAACTACATAGGACTTACCTTGTGTAACCAAATCTTGGTACTCCTTGACTAACGTCTCCATCTCTCATGCTCCTCAGAATTCCTGGCAAGCACTCTACTCTCTCCACTCCAGTAAGTTCAACTATTTAAAATTCATCATAAAAATGGGATTATGTAGTATTCATTCTTTTCCATCTGGCTTATTTTACTTAGCATAGCATCCTCCAGACCCATCCATGTTGTCAAAATGGTAAGAGTTCCTTCTGTTTTTAAATAATTATTTATTTTTATCTTATATGTATTAGTGTTTTGACTGCATGTATGTCTGTGTGAGGGTGTGGGATCCCCTGTAACAGGAGTTACAGACAGTTGTAATCTGTCATCTGGGTACGAAGAATTGAATTTGGGACCTCCGGAAGAGCAGTTGGTGCTCTTAACCAATAAACCATCTTTCCAGCCCCAAGAGTTCCTTCTTCTTAATGCTGAGTGATATTCCAGTGTGTGTGTATGGGGGGACTGTATTTTCTTTATCCAGCATCTGCTCATGAATATATTGCCTTAATACCTTCCCTATTATGAGTTATACTAAAATGATTACATGAACACAGATATATCCTTTGAGATTTCTGTACCCTATTCTAGCTCTCTTTTCAGCCTCTAGAGGAGAGAGTCTCTATGTCATTCTCCACATTAAGCACACGACTTTACATTCCTCACTGACAGGGTACAAGGCTCTTGGTTTCTACACATCTTCGCTAGCACTTGTTAATTTCTGTTTGAGTAGGTTTTTTGGTTTTGTTTTTAAAAATAATGGCTACATTACAAGTGTGAGGGGCACTGTTCAGGATTTGGAGTGCAGTCATGTCGAACACCTTTTCATACATTTTCTGCTCATTTACATATATCTTCTTTGGAGCATTGTCTATCTAAATCTCTTGCATAATTTTATTGCAGTTACTGGCATTTCTCCCTATGAACTGTATGATTTCCTCCTATTATTAGCCTATTTTTAGATACATCATTTGCAGCTCTTTCCTCTCATTGTAAAGGCTGGCCATTAATCTGTCATTGTCCCTTTGTTTTGCAGAAGACTTTTAGCCTCACAGAGTCCCAAATTTCTTCTTTTGCTCGTGTTGCCTGTGCCTCTGACACCTCTAAGAAGTCATCACCAAGAGCCAAGCAGGAGCCTTTCCCCTCTGTGTCGTCTAAAAGATTTATGGTTTCAGTTTTAGGTTCATTTGGTCCCACCCCACTTCTGGACAGTATAAGAGAGAAGCTTAAAATCATCCTTTTGCATGTGGATATACAGTTTTTCTTACACCATTTATTATTCTCAGAATCTTTAATGGAGTTAGTTGGCTGCGCACAAGTTTATGTGCTGGTCTCTTAAGTCTGTTTCTAGTGATTTCTATATCACTTTTTATCCAGTCCCACACTGGTTTTTGTTACATACTTTTGTAGTCTTTTTTGAAATCAGGAAGTGTGATACTGCTAGCCTTTTCTTAAACTTTTCTTTAAAATTATTTAGCTACTCAGATTCTTTGGGTTACATATGAAATTTTTATCCTTTTTAACTTTTTTGTAAAGAACATTTTGGGCATTGAAAGAGATTGCAATGAATCTGCAGGTCAGTTTGGGCAGTAAGAACATTCAAATAGTCTTAATTCTTCCAACCCATGACAATAAAATATCATTCATTGATTTGTGTCTGTTTCCCTTCTGTAATTTTCAGTGTATATGCCTTCTCTTTTGTTGTAATTATTCCTTAATTTTTTATTACTTCTATGCTTTTGAAAATGATATTTATAATTTCATTTTTGGGTAATTTGCTTTTACAATAAATAAAATTACCTGACTTTTGTATCTTTTAGCTTTGTTGAATTCGTTTATTACTTTTAACATTTGTGTGATATCAAAGATTTTCTACATAGAAAATTGTGTTGTGTACAAAAAAAATGTTTATTCCATCCTTTCTGATTTGGATGTCATTTGCTTATCTTTCTTACCTACTTGCTCTGACCAGTTCTTCTTAATAGAACTGTAAGATGATGGCCTGTCACTTTGTTCTGGCTCTCAGAAATGAATATGCTCACAATCGAATGTGATGTTATCTATGGACTCCTCACACAGCCTTCCTTGCATTGAGGTGTTTTGCTATTTAACTTACTTAGAGTTTTACCATGAAAGTGTTTTGAATTTCTGCATATATTGAAACAATTGCATGATTTTTATCCCTCATCTTGTTAATGTGGTATATCCCACCAATTGATTTACATATGTTGAATTATCCTTGCATCCAAGGATAAATCACACCCAGTCAAGGTATATTATCCTTTTAATGTGCTGTTGAATTTGGTTTTCTATTGTTTTGCTAAAGATTCCATGCACATGCTCATCTGCGATACTGGCCTTCAGTCTTCCTTTTTTGTACTGTCTTTCTGACTTTTGTAACTGAGCAACGCTGGCCTTATAAACAGTTTGGAATCATATTTTGTTCTTCTAATTTTGGAGAGTGTTTAAGAATGATTGTATAAATACCTTCTCTTGACTTCCCTCTTCTGAGTCACTATGAAGACTTGCATGTGGCAATGTCTCCTTTATTATAGAAAGTCTTGCTTCTTGAGGTTTCAGTGACTGATATATGATACATCACCATAATCTGATACTGGAATGCAATCTCTTAAGCAATTAGCTAAATGCTTAATAAATGGCAAGTTGGGAGTCTCATACCTAAAGGGCTATTCACTAATTCTTCTCCCAAAGCTTTCCTGTCACCTGCCCATGTGAGAGAGTCCTCTCTACCATTTCTGTGCATGAGGCCATGTTTCCTTGCCTATTTGTCTGCTTGTTGTTAAGACAAGGTCTCACTGTGTATCCCTTGCTAGTCTTGTGTTTAGCTCTGCCTGACTAAGCTTCTCAAAAGCTGGGATTATGTGCATACACTACCATATTCAGCTAGTAGTTTCTGTTTTATATTTCTGAGTGTCTTGTGTTGACTAAGTCCATTGCATAACTCAACTCAGGTACTTATTCTTTAGCATAGAGCTCTTATAAAGTAACAGAATCTCACTTATTAGGAATAGGGAAACTACCCACAGTCTTCTAACCCATACCCAATAGTAGACAACATTCACAATCCAGGATCCTCCTCTTTGCCATGGTTTCAGGCACTCCATCTAGACAATGTATCAGTTTAGCACATCTTATGCTTTTCCTTTTGTGGGATGTGGGGAGAAGAATCAGGCCTTCGGGCATTTCCTTACTGTCAGATTAGTACTCCAATTACCACCCTTAAGTATTCATGATGAATCCCCACACTGTGTTCATCAGGAACAGCCTGAGGAACACTGAGTCTATTCCCTGAGGCCATTACTTCAGAAGCAGGAAGCAGAGAACAGGGCAAAAAGCAGGGAGACAGGAAGAAAGGTAGAAGTCGTTGACTTGTTTCTTCCTGAAAATTCAGGATCTATTATTTTATATTGTCTTTTTAAAATTTAAGAAGCAAAAACTCCATTCTGGCTAAATCATGTGACTACTATCAAGTTCACTTTTCTTAAGACTTTTTTTTTGCAAGGGTTTGTTTTGTTTTGTTTTGTTTTTTAAGTGCCAGGGTGTTTTACCTACATGTATGTATGCACACTACTTAAATGCTGTTTCCTGCAAAGGCCAGATCCCCTAGGATTGGAGTTACAGAGAGTTGAGAACCATCATGTGGGTGCTGGAAATCAAGCCTGGATCCTATGGAAAAGCAACAAGCATTCTCAGCCAGCCATTATTTCTCCAGCCCTAAGGAGTCTTATTAATAATCATTGTTAATAATTAAGAAATGTATGACTTAACTGTCAGAAATCATGTATTATATAACCGCTGTTGAGCCAAAATATAGTTGGAAATTTCTTGACTTCTATGTTTTCAAAAGATAATCAAATACAGAGAGAAATAGTCATGCACAGGCCAACGTTTTATTTGTCTTTCTTTAGTTCTAACCTCAAGTTCAGAAACTCATCCGGAGAACCTTAATAATGATTTGTAACCTCAAAAATATTAGCTTAGCTCAAAACTCACATCTGCCATAAAACTGAGAATCAAGCTTTCTACTAACTACATTTTTAATTCTTTTAAAGAGCAAGCATGATGACAAGAGATAATGACAACTTTCAGAACACATCTCTGCCCCTCTCTGAAAATTCAGGCACTAAGCACATTGTGTCAGTACCACTTCCCAAAGTCTTGGGATTCATTTTCCTTTAACCAATTGTTCTCCATCTGGGATCAATTAGCACCTCCCTCCTTGTAAACAAGTGAAAGTTCACAGCTATCTATCCTTCTCCAGGTGCTTACTACTAGCTTCAGTCCCCAGTTCACTGTACTATGGTAATTCCATCTACCTACAAGTATCTTAAATACAAGAACTAAGCATTGTTCACATAGGAGCCCCTCCAATATCCAGCCCTGTGTTTTACATAGTCAGGAACCCAGTCATTGTTGCTGAACTGTAGCTGAGTAGATCTGTTGAAATATAGCATTTTAAAAGAATAATTCTAGATAATTAATCTGGCTGTGGCATATGAGAGAGATGGAAACATCACAGAGATGGAAATATCACAGAGAATGGAAGCAGAGGAATTGCTTAAGTAGCTGTGATAATGTACTATTATGTGACAGCAAGGCCTGGACCATGGTGATGGCTGTAGGGACAGAATCAGAGTATGAAAGACATTTTAGAAACAAAATAAATCCAGTGTGGCAGTGACTGGGAAGAGTGGTAGATGAGTGTGGCAGAAATGATAAGCTGATCACCAAAAATCCATGACTTCTAGAGGGTTGTCAATAAGTGATTGTCCAGTTGGAGACTACCCCAGGCTCCCTCACACTTATATGAGCCTACACAACTGACATTAGCCATTGAAATGCAAGAGGAAGTTACGTATGCTACGTCTGAATTGGTGTGGCTAAAAAAAAAAAAAAAAAAAATGGGTAAACATATCCCTGTGACCCCGACATGTGACCTTTTACCAACTCAACCTAGAAAGACAGAATTTTAGGATTCCAAGAGAGGAAGATGCCTATGTCCCAAAGTGGCTGCCCAATTGAGAGCACTGACAGCTCTGGGTCAGACCTAACTTGTGTTGAGCCAGTGAGACTTTCATGATTGTTTGTTAGTGCAGTGACTGCTACCTTACTAATAACAAAAAGAGTCAGGGACAGTTGTGGATACTCTTTGATGATGTCTTAAGATAATTAGATATTTTGATAGCAGGACCATTTTAGGGAAATATCAACAACTAACTGAATAACATCATCATGTGAGGAAATGACAGAAACTGGGGGTGAGAAGACTCAACTCTGAACTCAGCAGCTCTCCTTAAAAAACTAATTCACCTTGTGCTGAAAGATGATTCAGTGCTCAAGAGTGTGTACTGTCCTTGCAGAGAACTCAGGTTTGGTTCTTGTCAACTATAACTGGAGGCTCACAAGTGTTTATTGTAAGAGTCCATGATTCTCCAAAGAGTGATATTCTAGACTCAAATAGCATGTAAATGCAAAGAATGTTTTATTCTGCAGAAGTCCAGCATGCTGGGGTCTTCCATTACCAAAGTAAAGAGACAACCAAATGAGTTAGCAGGCCACATTTAAAGCACATTAGGGGAATTCCAGGGTAGGTAACCTTCATCTTGCTCTACCTCTAGGGACATTTCAGAACCATTACCTGGGCATGGGGGCTGGAAACTGTTGCTGGGGAGGTCTGGAAACTGTTGCTGACCCATTGCCCTTACCTCAGGCCAGGTAGTGGAGCAGCACCTTCTGAGGCCTAGACTTGCCTGGACTTGCCCAGTTCTTGGAAAAAGAGATTTAGGCCTTGTCTCCTGTCAATTTGATGTCTGTCATGGAGTCAGCCTAGCCTTCTCATTATAACTCTAGCTCCAAGGAATCTGATACCCTCTTTTGGCCTCTGTGGGCACTGAATTCACATGCTCAAACCCAAATCCCCTACTCCCCTTTGCCTCAGCCTTTGCTCTCAATTTCCTTATCTGTTGGACAATATCTGGAGAGAAGTCTTGTAAGCAATAAGTAGGTATTCTGATGTAAAATATTATCCACTATTAAAACGTAGGAGGCCATGCTGATCTCTTCAATGAGAAAACAGTAAATCTCATATAAAAGTTACTAAAACTGGACCCTTCCTTAGCTCATACAATTTTCATGATATAGATACTATTCTTATCATTAATTTATAATGAAAAAAAAAACTGAAATCAGATCGGTTATGTAATTTTCCCAAGATCGTGCCACTAGTAAGTGGAAAAAGAGGGGATCAAGGCCAGGCAGACTGATCCCCCAAATCTATATTCTTAAGCACCAGAGAAGGATGTCCTTCACAGGTAAGTTTCCCTTCCTTTTAGATTGGAAGCTCAGGTCATGCCACACAGGTGGTTATGCACTAAATATAGAGTATAGTAACAGAGAAAGCAATTTTCTCCTCAGGAAAATTCTAGTTTCTCATAAAAGGCTGGTTCTGCAGAAAATCACTGAGCTGAGAATGCATAAATTACTAAGAAAACTGAACCAGATACTTGAGCAGAATTTATGTTGATAGAAGAAAAAAACAAAATGAGCCTTCCCCTTGCTATATCTTTCAAATATGATGCCAAAGGGATAAACATATGAATTTACTTCAGTATTTCCCAATTTTCTCCCTTTGATTCTAAAATGTTGAAGGTCATCAGGGAAACGGACATCAGTTCTTTGAACCCTTTCCAATGAAAGCACTAGTTGCAGGTGACAAAAAGTCTTTATCAAGTGGAACTGTCATTTTAGAAGCATGTAGCGTGTAAGCGGAGATGCCAGGAGTGCCCAAGGCCCTGAGGAACAAGGCTCACACCAGAAAGTGAATATCTAAGCTAAACATCTGAAGACGATTGACATCAACCGAACCTCCCTCTGGAGAAATCCACCAGTGCCCAGGATGGTCCTCTGGATTCCACCTGAAGCCTTGACATAAAAGAATAGGTTTTCTTTCACATGTGCTTGAATCTCATCGGAGATAATGTCACACCATGTATGGTGGTTCATGCTTCTTACCTGCTCATGGGAGGTAGAGGTAACACCATCAGGAGCTCAAGACCTGTCTCTGCTATATAACAGGTTTAAGGCCAGACTAAACTACTTTAGACCCTGTCTCAACAAAGTAAAGGGAACCTTTTGCATCTGGACACCCTAGGGAACATGGTTCCCCTAAGTACCACCTGAGACTGAGGCATACTATTGATGTTGTTTGTGGGAATCTTCGACCTCTTACAATCCAGGTGGAACATCCTCAATAAACCTCCATCTGCCTAGTCTGCTGTCTTCTGTTTCCTACACAGAGAGACTGGGGTCTTTGCAGTGTTGTGGCTCTGTTACAGGTGCTTTACCTCTGACAATGCCTCATCTTGACTAAGACTCCCAAATCAGGACACATTGATAAAAATATTTTGAAGATGGCAGGAAATGATGTTGTAAAAACAAAACAAAAAAAAAAACAAATCAGAAATCAGGAAAAAAAAAGAAAAGGTAACAACAGGGAATTGGGAAAGGAAAACAATTACTCTACAGTCTATCCTTTCCTTCCCAAAAGACAAGGACCTCTGTAAGTCTGATCAACAGGCTATGGTGGAGCAGGAGGGAAGAAAGAGTTGATCCTTACCTCTGAACACCGCCACTTGTTTGGACTTATATGCTACAAAACTGATCCTTACACTAGTCCATTTTACAGAAAACTAGGGCCAGGTGGCTTAAGAGATACAATTAAGGTTACAGATTTCCAAGTAAAACATGTCTATGAATTCTCAGCCAGGCTCTTTGCCTCACACAATTCCAAGATAACAGTCCGGAAAGAATGCAGGCCCTGCTGACAGCCAGCTGGAGGTGAGGAAGAATCACAAGCTCTGTGGGGCTCCGTGCTTTGTCATGGAAAATGATGTCACGTTGCTAGTGGATGATCTATAACTCTGAGTGTCTAGGAATCCAAAAGTCAATATCCATGAATTTTCATAAACTACCATTGTTTAAATTGCCAGTTATGATCTATTAGTGGATTATGAAACTAATTTAATGGTTAGCCACCTCTCCCCTTTTTAAGTGAAACAGAGCTGTAAAGGTCTAAGTTGATCAAGATAAGGTGGGATAAAGTGAAATTAGATAAAATAGTAAAAACAAAAAGCAAACAACAACAACAAAGTCAGCATTTATCCCACCCAGTAAGGGTGAACATGCTTTTGAAGTGAGTTTGTTTGCTGAGGAATAATATAAAATATACTTACTAGAGACATGGTTCAAAATGATTGAAATCTAAATTTGAATTATAGATCCACACAGAATTTTATAGCAGAGTTTTACTATAGTCCTCCAAATATTTGTTGGTTTTATATTTTAACTGTGGTTTGGCCTTTTCTCTGTTTTTTGTTTTTTGATTTTTTTTGTTTGTTTTTGTTTATTTAAATCTTTTTCCTTAAGCCAAGAATTTTTATCCCACCCTTCCCTGTATCACCTCAAAATGGAGTCCCTTTGGGGAGATTTCTAGTGGCTGTCACAGAGGGGGATATGACAGGAAAGAGGGAGGGAGGTTATCAAGGTGTTGGGTAGGATTTCAGAGCATGCTGATTCTGTAACAACTGGTTCTCTGAAGTGGAGAACAGGATGACAAAACTCTAGCTGGAATGTTGCTCAAGCCCTGGACTTTGGGCAGTAATGTTGCTGTCTGAGAGGAATAGGACTGCAATTACATCTTTGCTTCTTACATCTCTTCTTGTGGGGAGATGATTTATATAAATGTGTTCTGAGACTTCAAATAAGGATCTGTTGGGATAAGGATTCTTATTTTAAGGAAGCATGGCTGGCTACCCAGAAGAAATTGTATAAAAGTCATAAGAGAAATGAAGGTTTGGCCGGGCGGTGGTGGTGCACGCCTTTAATCCCAGCACTTGGGAGGCAGAGGCAGGCGGATTTCTGAGTTCAAGGCCAGCCTGGTCTACAGAGTGAGTTCCAGGACAGCCCGGGCTACACAGAGAAACCCTGTCTCGAAAAACCAAAAAAAAAAAAAAAAAAAAAAAAAAAGAAATGAAGGTTTGGGGAAGACTGAGGCCCAAGACTTCTAGCCTGTTGCTCAAAACCAGTGTCACCAAAACAAGATTGTCCCTCATTAGTTGAAGTTTATACAGGTAAGATAGGAGCTGCAAGGTCCAGATAGAGTTCTATGATTCTGACGTTTTCCTCAGGCAAGTTTCCAACGGTTACCTTCCTTGATGCTCTTGAGAACAAAACTTATGACTTCCTGTGTAGTTCAAAGTTTGAAGTCAAGTTCATTAACTAGAAAATGTAGTCTGTGTGCTATCAGTTTCTCCGTTGTTTGATGGCTGAGTTGAAAGTTGGTCAAGAAACAAACACTTGACTGAGAGCTTTAGGTCTAAGCCATCTGGTTGGACACTTAAGATGTAGCACTGTAATTCTTCTATCAGCCTAGTCTCAGGGCAACTTGGTTTGGAATAATGTCCAGGAAATTATTAATAATGAGAAAATGTTCTTCTGAGCAGCCACAGTCTACTAAAGAGATAAGAAATGCACGTACAGCCTCCTGAGCTCTGCTTAACTATTCTCTTTTGTTCTTTCAGTGGAAAAAAAAAAAAACTGGTGTCTCCTTCAAGGGTCTGCATGTAGAGGTGACATGAAGTCAGACACCTGGTTCTAATTGGCTTCCTGCACTGAGATTTGTGCACAGAGGATCACGGTGTCCATTTCAGATCTGTCTGGCGATATGCCTTGTCAACTACTACTGTGTCAAGCAGCCCCTGGTGGCTTTATAAAACAGTTGACCTGCTCTTGACCTGTTCTGTGCCACTGGTGCTCAGGGGCACTCTCGCTGGCTAAATACTATGTGTCCCATGATAGATTATAATAAGGACTATAAAGACACAGCCAAGACCTAATGGCTTCCAGCTGCAAATAGTACAAGGAGAAGTTCTTATCAAAGGAGTATCAATGTGTCTGTTCACCTATGTCTGTAGGCCAAGTCAGTGGCAATGATTCAGAACCACTCAACCACAACCCTCTTCCCCTGCAAATAAGCTGGGTAAGAACCATACTACTCAGTTAAAACACTAAGCTCCAAATTATTATCTTTCTTTTTTCAATGTGTTATTTTATGTGTATGAGTGATTTGCCTACATGTATGTCTATGTATTGTGTACATGCGGTGCATATGGAGGCAAGAAGATAATATCTCATCCCTTAGAACTGGAGCTACATGAAGTTGTGACTGCTGAGGATTGAACCTGGGTCATCCAGAGAGCAGCCAGTGTCTTTAAACCCTGAGCCATCTCTATGACCCATGAATTATCATCTTTCCATGTTTACAACTGGGCAAAGGAGTTAATCATGATTCTTGTTCTGAACACAGTTAAAGAAATTAGTCACTTGCATATAAAAGAAACAAAGCATAAAAAAAAATTTTGTTCAGACAAATAATTGACATTGATATCTTGTGTCAGCCAATAGTGTTATTCACCAATAATAACAGAGGTCAGTAGCAGAACATGTTTGGACAGAGTAGGAAACAATGTCAATATTTTTGAAGATTTGGTGTCACAGACTGTTTTAGGTGTTGGTTATTTCATCTCCTTTACTCTTCAGAACAGCCTGGGGGGATTATTATCTTCTGAGAAAGATGATGCTTAATGAGTCTTAGTTAAATAACTTCTAATATCTGCCTCCTAAGAGTGAAGATTAAATTACATATTGCAAGTAAGTCTCAAGACTCTTGCTATAATCCTCAATATATATTTCATGATAACCCAGATTTTTTCCACATTGAAGTATATGCTGTTGCTAGTTTGGTGGACACTTGTCATTGGAAGACAAATCAAGATGGCAGCCTGGTCCAAGATTTAGACTCTATAGCCCATTGGTTCTCAACACTCCTAATGCCAAAACCTTTTAATATAGTTCCTCATGTTGTACTTACCCTCAACCATAAATTATTTTTGTTGCTACTTTGTAACTGTAATTTTGCTACTGTTGTGAACTGTAATATAAATATCTGATATGCAGGATATTTACTATGTAACCCCTGTGAAAGGGTTGTTCCACCGCTAAAGGAGTTGCAGCCCACAGACTGAGATCCACTGCCATAGCCTGTTGTTCTCCCTAGCGTGGTTAGTTTTGATTGCTTATCTCCAGCTGTGCTCACAGAAAGGGATCTCTTTCTCTTAGATGATTTGAGCTTATGTCAAAACAACACAAACCTAGCCAGCACAGTGTTCTTGGCCTTATCTTGACATATTTCCATTCTTCTTGACCTTTGATATTTTGTACATTTGTTCCTTATAACTCACTCATATTTGAAAGATAAACGCTTTCCTACCCAAGTTTGGTTATGGTATTTAGTCACCACAGTAAAATTGTAACCAATACAAACACAGATATACAGATGGTAACAGGCTGGGCACGCTAGAGCTTAACTTTGGTTTATAGGAACTAGATTTTCTGCTCACCAACATAGAAAGAGTTTGAGTATGTTGGATGGTCTTCTTTGTTTATGAGACAGGAAAAACACAGTTCCTTAGGGAAGCAATGTGTCCTTAAGTTTATGTTTAAAACAAATTTCTCACATGGAGCTTCAAATTAGATAGAAATGTCTTCAATAAAGAAAATGATGTCATCAATACAATAGGGCTCTTTCATGGCACTTTTCTCCCTAAAACCCAGCAAGGTGACAAAGTACTGCTCTATGAAAACAGTATGTTTGAGGCCAAGCAAGATGGTTCAAATACACCTCTCTTATTACGTCTTTTGGTCAAAGGATATAATGTGTGAAGAAATGAACGCGCCAAATAAAATCTTTCATAAAGAACATTTTCTTAATGGAAAGTATTAGAACTGTGACCCATTTCTCCCTACGAGTTCTCTCCCTCCTGCAGATTCTACTCTACTAGACCACATGATCTGGTGGAATCTATTCTAGACCAGACTGTTAGATGAAGGTAGTCCAGAGGCTAACAAAGAACCAGAGACTTGAGATGTTTTTTGAAAGATGAGCAGAGCCAATCAGATTGATCCTCAGGAATTTACATTTAAAGCTCCAGCAAGGAGAAAGGACCATTGTTAAAGAATTGTTTGGGGGCAATGGTGGACCATGTGCTGAATTTGCCATATGTAATCAGAAGAGTGCAGCAGAGCTCATGATCACAGGGAGAGCAATCTCCTCAAAAGCTGCCTTGGATCCAAAACCACCTCCTGCTTCCAGGCCTGGCCACACTGAGTCTTCTTTTCTAGATTCCAAGGAGAACCTGAATCCCATCAATGAACTTCCATTTTCTCCTAGGTCAAAGTCAAATGAGTATTCCTTGCAAACAAATGAGCCTGACTAAACTACAGAGTGTTAATAAGAGTTGAACAACAGACTCTACAATGATCCAGTCTCTAGATGGCAGGCACTGTGTTGTTGAGTGTGAACAGATCCAACACACGAGAGAACAAAGCAGATGGTTTACTGCTTGTCAATTTGGATGAATCTCTGTGGCATTATGCTGAGTGAAAGAAGCCAATCTCAAAAGGTTACAAGTTGTATAATTCACTTATATGTCAGTTTTGCAAAGACAAAGTTACAGTGCTGGAGAACAGATGGGTGGTTCCCAGTAGCTGGGTTCAGAAGGCAATGACTATAAATGAGTAGTGCAAAGGAGTTTGGCAGTTCCTTAGACTCAAGTCTGCATTAAAATCATTGAACTACAAAATGGAAAAAAAAAAAAAGAATGGGGGTTGTAAGAAGGGGAGGAAGAGTGAGATAAAGTGTGAACTTCTTTGAGGTAGAAGGATCATTGAATAGACTAGACTCTCAGCCATTGTACAAGGAGAGCTAGCCCTGGGCTGCTTTAGCAGTAGATACTCCTGCATGCTGTTGGCCTTCTTGGGACATCTCTCAGTACCTCCTTCTCTTCTTTCTAGTTAACATTGTCTTTGGATTTACTTTATGTGTCTTAGTGTTTTGCCTGCATATATGTTTGTGTACCACATGTGTGCCTGGGCCCACAGAGGTCAGAAGATGCCCTGGAACTAGATGGTTGTGAACTGCCATGTGCATGCTAGGAATTGAAGCTGGGAACACTTCAAGAGCAACAAATACCTTAACTATCTCCAGTCCCTGCTATTGTCTGTATAACAAAGCTAAGCAAAGTAAATGAGGCATGAAGGTAAGATTTCAAGCATTAGCTACCACATAAAGGAGACTTTGACACCCAGGATCAGAAGGTCATATTATTCCTCCACAAATTACAGTGTAATATAGACCATCTTCTATTATTCCAACAGATGGCATTGATAGGAGAAGAAACCAAGCCTAGATAGAGCAGCAAATTCTTCAGGAACAGAGAGGACAACCTCTAAAAGAAATGGTCCGAGAACCAAGATAAACAGAGAAAAGGCTGAAGCAGTTTTGCTGTAGTAAAAAGAAAAAAAAATGATTACGTACACTATTTGAGGCCAGAGTTATAGGCAGTAAGGCTTTGACTTAAGACACTTGGTAAAGCAAAGGAGGGATATTCTCCATGGTCTAGCCAACTTCCTGTCTCAGCCAACAACTACATTTTACATCTCTCTATTCTCCACATAGCATTCCTATTAGGGACTTTGCAGGATGTGTAGGTGAAGGATAGAGAATGTGCTCTTCATCAAACATTACCATAAATGTATTAGTTACTTGTGTACAGTCATGACCCAAATACTGGAATGAACACATTAAAGAGAGAAATGATCTAATTTCATCATTGTGGGAAGGATATGACAGAGCAGTTCAACATCATGGCAGCCAGAAATCAGAGAAATGGAATACCAAAAGGACAAGGGAGAGACATATCCTCCAAATATAGTACCTCGGTGGCCTACTTCCTCCACGGAGGCCCCGCCTCTAACCTTTCACCACTTCCTGGCACTGCCAGCATCTTCTGAATGCACTCATTACCCTGATGATCTAGTCGTCTCCAAAACCTATCACAGACACCCCACAGGTGTGCTTTACTGACTTTCTGGTTGTCTCTCGACCTAATCACATTGATAACTAAGAGTAAACGCAATACAGTAACACTGGTGTCCTGTCATTCTTGTTTCCTCAGTACCTAAAACAGAGTTTGGTGCTTGGTACACAGCAAGTACTAACCAGTGAGAAGGTACGTAGACGGATGAATAAATGATGCTTCCCTAACCTTACTTATACCTTCGCAAAGTCATCTTAGAAAAAGAATTGAGAATGTCATCTGTTTTCTGTCAGAATCCTACTGATCCACATGTGTGCCAGGCTAACACGAATCTCTGGGGCACTAGATGCAGATGAGACCTGGCTCTTCTAAGCCCTTACCTTGTAGAAGGTTATAGATGCATGAACAGCACATTCTGACACTTGGCTGATGTGTGCCATAAGGGAACTAAGCCAGTGTCTAAAAATTAACCTGGGGTCTCTCTTAGCAAAGCAATGGATCTGATACTATGGAGCACATAAAATCCAGGGCTAATACTCACCAAGTCCTCCCCTCCTTTGCCCTCCCCCACTGTGTGCGTGTGCATGTGAGTGTGTGTGTTTAACCAGTCCCTAGAAGAATAGGAATGACTTGTTTGAGCCTTCCAATTTGGAATTGCAAAAACAAAGGCAAGTTCAAGGCTGGGTATGGTGCTGCATACCTTAAACCCCAGCATTTTGGAAGCAAAAGCAGAAGGATTAGGAGTTCAAGGTTATCTTTAGCTACTTAGTGAGTTTTAAGCCAGCCTCGAGAAAAGCAAAACAAGACCTAGCAAGATGACTTAGAACATAGTGATCTGCATTTAATTCCCAGGAACTACATAAAGCTAGAAGAGATTGCTCAAAATTATCTTGATCACACATGTACAGTGTCATATGCACCAGTGAGTGCATACGCACATATGCACATGCATGCATACTAAATTAAAAAGAAAAAATTTCAACAAAACAACAAAGAAGCAAACTCAATATGAAACCCAACTCCTCAGCAAGATGCAGTTTCAGATCCCCTCACTGGTGCATGGCTGCCTTTTAAGTCAATTTCCAGCCTCTAGTTATTCTTTTAACTATTCATTCTTTCTCTAATCTTTGATGTTTGTTAGAAATTCCTTGACTTTTTAAGAGTTATCAAGCCACATGTGGTGGCTCATGTTCATAATTCCAGCACTAAGGACATTGAGACAGGAGGATTGCCATGGGTTTGTGTCTGGCCTAAGCTACATAGTGAGTTCTGTCTCAAAAACCTCAAACAAGTAGCAACAGAATATTGCCACAGGATTTTAAAGAGCAGTGGAGGATGAACTACCAAGCCAGACAGGACTCAGAAACAATGTCAAAAGGGAATGAGAAGGCCATCACATTGTAGCTGACCACCCTCTAGTTATCAGTTGTTCTCTGTACTCATTGCCTTCACGGCTACTGACAAGCATAGGCAGGAGGATAGCCTCAAAGTCAAGGGTAAGGGATACAAAGCCAGATGTTGTATTGAATGCTTCTTAGATTCATGATATTGGCAAGGTTCCTCAGCTTCTTCAGCATTAAATGGAGATAGTCCTGCTTTGTATCTTCCAGAGCAGTGAGGATTTAATGGCATACAAACATAAAGCACAATGCAGTAAATATATTAATAATAACGGTTACAGCTGGTACTATTATTGTTGAAACTTGGAGTAGCTTCAATATTAGTGGTGCTCATATTTACAACAAGAAACTGAGAGTTAGTGACCAGGTTTCGTTTTCTTCCCTCCCTTTGACTTGGTGGGTGAATTCAAGTATGCAACTTTTCCTCCTCAGGCCTCAATTATCCATGTTGGTGTTATATCTACTTCCAGCTTGAAAATTCAATAGTTCTATCCCTGATGTTGCCCCTGATGTGTGTCTTAATCTATTCAACCACAGAAAGTCACATGGCTCATATTAAACAGATTCCATTGACCACAGAGCAAGAACTAGTCTACTACAAATAAAGAATCCCAGAAAACTGAATTTAGCTTGGTTGGGAGGTCAACTGAGAACTCTTTTAGGTGTCAGACTCAGTTCAGTTCCTTTTTACATAGATGACCAACTTCTACTCCCAGGGAAACTACATCCTCTGTCCTTGACTATTCAGAAAGAGGCGTATAAATACCTATGATGTACTGAGAGTTTGGTATGTATTATAGATAGTATTTTTAACATTGCAAAATAGAGTTTTATCATCCCCATTTTGACAGCTAATGAATGGAAGATGAAAACTTTCACATGTAATTCTCAAGATTCTACAGCAAAAGCCACTGGGCTGATTTTTTAAATCAGATTTGTTTTCATTTAAGCCAAGTTCTTAGGACCCAGACAGATGACTCAGTAGTTAAGAACACTTGTTCATCTTACAGAGGAGCCATTTTTAATTCCCAGTACCCATATGGTAGCTCACAACCATCTGTAACTCCAATCCCAGGGCACCTGACCACCTCTTCTGGCCTCTGTCAGCACCAGGTATGCACATGACACACAAACATATATGCAGGCCAAACACTTACATGCATAAAATAAATTAAAAATTTTAAATTAATAAAGCTCAAGTTCTGTCATAGCCTCTGGGCATCCTCCAAGCTCTTCTTCCCAGAGTTTCGGAAACAGTAACTTCTCCATGCCCTATTCTCTCATTATCTTCCCTCTGTGAATCTGATTTAGGTGAGCTCTCACCTATAGGTTCAGGCCACCCTATACCCTAGTGTTGTTCTGGGCCTGGTAAATTTCAAATGTTATCCCCCTTCCTGGTTTCCCTATGCTACCCCTCCTCCCCCATGCTTCTATGAGGGTGCTCCCCCACTCACCCACCCATTCCAGCCTCACCGCTTTAGCATTCCCCTATGCTAGGGCACCATGCCCTCACAGGACCAAGGGCTTTCTCTCTCACTGATGCCAGATAAGGACATCCTCTGGAATTCAGAAAGTTTTAAAGATAAGTATTTGGTGTTAGGCATGTATTTCAGTAGGTAGATCACTTGCCTAGTATGCACATGTCCTGGGTTTGAAGCCCAGGACTACATAATCAAAGCATAGTGGTACCTGCCTGAAATCTCAGCACTCAGGAGATAGAAGAAGGAGGATCAGAAATTCAAGGCCATCCTTGCCTACATAGGGATTCTGAGGACCACTTGGCCTAGAGTTCTTGTAAGAGGTGTGTGGGGAGTTGGGGGAGGACTTGATAGTTTAGCATCAAGCAGACTCTGGTAACTCAGACTCTGGTTTCTCTCTTGCCATGTATCCTAATTTTATCTACTTTTCTCTTATGGTATTACCAGTATCTGTATTATACTCCAAACTATGGGCCAGGCGCCTGTATGTACTGTTCTGAAACCCAATCTAACAACGCTCAAGTCTCTTGTTTTCTCTCCACAAATGACTACCAGCTCCCAGCTGTCTGCCCCGGCTCACCCCACACCTTGTGGCTTTTTTGCCTCCATCAAACTCTCACTTATTTACTGAACCCTGGTGTCAGACGGCTCTAATTTTCAAGCTTGGTCTTTGTCCAGAATCCAAGCATATTCTGTTCACATGTCCTTGTCTGCCATCTAGTCACAGCAACCCTATTTCTGGGTATTGATTACTTAATACAAATTTTAAAAGTGAATCTCTACTATTAAGATATTTTTAAAATCCCAAATTGGGCTACAATTTCCAATTAAAAATTTGTTTATCCTCTGCTCCAACCACTGATAAGATGCAGCTTATTGGATTCTGCACACCAAGGTAGACTATCCATTTTAAAAGACATCTGATGATTCAAACTTATGCTTAATGAAGGACAGGGCATTCAGGTAGGGAAGAGCTAATAGGTAGAAAGAAGGAGTGACTAATACAAATGAACTTAGAAGCCAAAGGATTGGCTAAGGATTTAGGAAGTCCTGGGTTTGAATCCTGTCTTTACCTCTAACTAACATGGCACAGTATGGTAGTTTAAAAATATCTCTTCTCCCAGCTCTGTGTATGTATCCAGAAATATTGACGTCAAGATCTTAAACATTTGTTCATCATAGCATTGTTCAAAATTACCAAAATCTAGAAATAATCTAAATGCCTATGGTAGATAATAGACAAAGAAAATGTACATATATGTGCAAAGGAATATCTTACAACCATAAGAAAGAAAATTCTCATAGTTTTGACAACATGGATAGTTCTAGAATGGGCTAAGTGAAACAGGTTCAACACAGATGGAAAACCAACACGTGATTGTATTTTGTAAAGAAGCAGGACAAATAACAGAGCAAACAGGAGCAAAGCATAAAATGGTTTACCAGGGACCCAGAGGCGAGAAATGGGGAGTTGTTGCTCAATGGAAGCTGTATGTAGTGTTCCCACAGGACCTGGTCTCCACTTGGTTTCTTTGAACACAGACACTTAACTTCAGTGTTGCTCTGCCTATTCCATTCCCAGAATAATTATACCCTCCATTCTTGACTATTGAAAATAGAAACTATATCTGAACATCTGCAATATACCAAGAGTTTGCTGTGAATTTTTAATATTTTCAACAATGCTAAAAACATAACTATTAGTGCCCCTATTCTGTTGATTGCTAAATATAACAGTGCTACTGGGAGATAGTAGAACACTTAGGTGAGACATAGTGAAATACAACTAGGTCATTGTATAGGCCCAAATGCCATGGAACAGGGTGACCACAGACATCAACCATGAAGTCATAACCTCTGGAAAGTTGATTTACTTCTAACATTTGTGGACTAGTACAGTGACTATAAATTTTCATTTGCATGAAGTTGATACACCCTACAGAGCTCTCACACAACCTACCACACTGCTTGTTACAAGTAGCACTACTGTATTATATACTTAAAAATGTCATTAAGAGAGTAAATCTCATCTCAAGTACTCTCACCACAAGCAGAAAAATGAAACAAACATAAACCACCAAAGAATACAAGAAAATGTTTGAAGTGGTGGGAATGTTCATGACTGCATTGGTAGTAGCATCATCGATGTGTATATGCACAAAACCATAAGATGGTAATATTTCAAATATCTGCAGTTTTAAAAATAAATAAATAAATAAATAAACAAATAATAGAATCTCTAAATTCTTGTATACCATCAAAAAGTAGATATAGGGACCATTAAGAAGATTCAGCAGATAAAAGAGCTTGCTGCCAAACCTGGAGACCTGAGTTCAATCCCTAGGATACATATGGTAGAAGAATTGGTTCCCAAATGTTGCCCTCTGACCTCTACACACATAGAATGACCTGTGCAACCCACACATATACATGTATACAAAAACATAAATAAACATTTTTAAACATCAAAGATACATCTACCTTCTGGATGCTGTAGATTTTGGTCAACAGAAGACAGTAGAAGTGGGATTATATGCAAGTTTCCAAAAGCTAGGCTTCCAAAGACTCATACTCTTCTATTTCTGAAGATGCTTACTTTTTTAGTCCAGACACAAAACTGTGAGGAAGCCCAAGCCACTCCATACAGAGCCTATGTTGAAAGAAGCCACAGCTAGCACCCAGTTGTCAGCAATGTGAGTAAGCCCCAGGGGTGGTAGATCAACCACTCTCAAGGTAGGTGCTGGGATTGAGTTTTAAAAGTGTGTCTAGCATTTCATTCATCAGAGCTGATCCTACCAACCTTTCCCCAAATTGCAGACAAATGATACAAATAAATATTGTTTTAAGCCTCTGAGTTGTGTGGTAGTTTTTAATGTAGCGATAGATAATAGTAGCTGGATCCTTTAATCTTTTAAGTTTTATATCCCTACATATAAAATGAGGATGATAGGAACACTAATTTGTAAAGTTTATTATAAAAATTAAATGAGAAAGTGGACATGAGCTTAATCTACGGAATGCATCATGGTGATTTAATGAAATGGGAGACTTGAAGTGCACAGCCTATATCTAACATTTAGAATGACTTCTAGAAGCCGGCCCAGAGCAAGGAGTCACACATACATGATTTATTAAGAAGGTGCTCTTGAGGGGGCCCACTAAGGGTGTGGGGAAAACAAGCTTTGAAAAGTCAGAAACCACACAAATTCACAGGGATGGCTTTAACTTGTCCTCCAGAGAATTCTGGGATGTGAGTTATACCACATGAAGGGAACTGGGCTTCTGCATTCCTGAACCCATCAGTCACTGGTTTAAAGGCCACCTCGGGAAACATTAATGCTTAGGCACAGCTGCCTCTCTGTGTGGTAGGACAAGTTCCAGTAGCCTTAGGAGGTAGCCTGAAAAAAACAGTTACTCAAAGAAAGCTGCAGGTGCTGGCTGTTGGAAGTCAAAACACATCCAAGTCCAGCTTGCTGTCCCCCATACATACCCCCTGCCACCATTACGAAGTTATTGAAGGGGATTTGGGTGGATCACCAACATTAACCATGGCCCAGAGACATTCAAATCATGCTAGTTCTCATGGGGACATACCTTTCCCCTGTTTCTCATGAGGAAAGTCAAATTGAGTGAATTAAGGGACGTTGCTCCATGAGAAGATTTACACTGGTGAGACAAGAAGCAGTAAATAAAAGCAACAGATTAGTGCAATATTACCAAGTCCCATCATTTAGGCTCCTGCCTGGCAGGTTTAATAAATGAAATCTATCTCTTGGTGGATACACCAGCCTAAGTACCTTCTAAATCAGGCCTGCAGAGAATCAAGTGACCTGATGGATCTATCTTTTTATTTCATAATGGTAATGCATGAAAGATTCTAAGGGATATGAACTAGGCTTCAGAGAATGCAATGTTTGTCTTGAATTAACTAATTTTTATAATCAATGTACTGTGAGTGATGTGCTCCTGCCGAAGTAGATTTGTGGCCTGCCTGAAGTACCAATTATGTTCCAATTTATACAGTAAATCTATTTGGTAATATGAGGTGTTGTAGCAATTTTAACACATCAGTAAAGATGGAAATCAATTTATTTTCCTTAGCATTTAGCAAAGAGCTTTATAAATAAAACAAGGAAATACAGTGCTTCTGTGGCCAGCCTAGCCTCTTGCTTCAACCTGCCTCTTTCACAGCTGTTGGCTTGAGAACACTGTCCTTTTAAAGATCTCACTGCCAGAGCCAGGCTGGTTCCCTCTGGGTTACTAATCCCCTTAAATTGCTGGAAAGAGTGGGATTTTCTTCAGGGTAATTCTAGTCCTGAGTTGATAGGCTGGAACCAAGTTTTAAAAGTCTGTCAGGCATTTCGGGTACATTATCTCAACCAGGGGAGGTAGATTCAGCAAACATCAGCATCCTTACTTTATGAATGTGAAGTGGTAACAGATGTGCCAAGGACCCAGCTGAGATTTAAACCCTTGGTCTTCTGATCTATAAATCCTGACTTCTGTCTATGAACTCATCAGGCATCAATATGGACCTTTGACTTTAGAGAGAAGGAAAATCAAACAAGCCAGGGAATAATAAAGGAATTTTTTCAATGTTATTTTGTGTCTCTCTTCCATACTCTTGGCTCAGCTGTAATGGGGGCAGTATGAGCAGAGAAGTCATAACTTTCTGACCCACTTCTTCTGGTCCACTCAACCATCTAACTTTCATAGACAATGTAGTTTTCTGTGATCCCAATCTCATTATGACAGCATCAGTGACACCTCTTTCCAGATGACTGAGCTAAGGCTAAATTCTTCTGTAAGTTCAACTTCTTGATGGCACCCTCAGCTTGTCACCAAACGATAAAACTATCAGGTAGAAATGTCACATTTGGTCAATCGTTGGCAGTCATGATTGGAACAGTACATGCTAACAAGAGGAAGTAGCAAGAGGCCAAAAATGAATCTAAAAGGAGCAACGTGACCTCTAACCAACAAGAAAACACAGCCCAATCAACTGAGAAAATCGATAGGGTGAAAATGGTCTGCTCAGGAAAATCAATAGTGTGCAAACCAGCTGCATTTGACCCCGGTGGCCTTTGCTCCCTTCTCTGACCCGAGTTGAACCATATTGTCCCTGCTTCCCAAAGATACCTTAACCTTCTCAACATTCACCCAAAGTCCAGACCCTCAAATACCTTAAACCTTGTCAACCACGTGAAAGTTCCCTTTCCTATTTGGTCCTCAATTTTGCACAGGATTTCATTTTACATCTAGATTATTTCCACTACTTTTTCTGCCTCTTCCTTTCCCTCATATATTCGGCATACAAAGCTCAGAATAATCTTCTGTCTCCCATTACCCCTTTACCTGAGTCCTTGGAACTCAACACTTTCTCAGAATGCCTATTGTTTTCTCCCTATACAAGTATACTGGTGAGATTTTTTTTTCCTTCTTTTTGTCAGCTTGACACAGGCACAGTCATTGGAAAGAGGGACCATCAATTGAAAAAAAAAGCCTCTATCATATTGTCATAAGGCAACTCGTAGAGGCATTTTCTTGACTAATTATTGATGGAGGCAGTTACTACAGCCAGTGAAATCCCTGGGCAGCTTGTCTGGGTGTGTACTGAGTGAACTGAGTAAGGCAGGGCAAGCAAGCCACTAAGCAGCATTCCTCCATGGCTTCTGCTGCAGTTCCTTCCTGCAGGTCCCTTCCCTGCTTGGGTGCCTGCCTTGGCTTCCCTCAGTGACGAACTGTAATTAGGACGAGTAAGTCACATAAGCCTTTGCCTCTCCAAGTTGCTTCTACCCATGGCCTTTATCACAGTCACATGTTCAGATCTTTTACCTGCATCAGAGGTCAGCTAAGGTGGCCTTTTCCCTATTGGGCTTTATTAGGACACAGTAGTCTTCTCTTAGTACCTATGTCATGCTGAAGCCCTCATTCACACCTGAGGGACAGGCACAGTTCCACAGAGACAGTGCTGACAGAGGCCAGAAGACGGTGGTAGTACCACTCAGAGAGACATTATTCTAAAGTCCTGAAGGAAAGCAGCTTATTGTGGCACACGTACTAAGATACACACTAAAGCTTGTTTTCATCCAAGCTTTGTTTCCAGTTTCTGTGGGTCCTTAGGAAAGTGATTGGACCTCTTAGAACTTTCTTCTACAAAGGAAGATGCTAATACAACAACCTCTAAGATTCCTTCTCATGCTTCTATGTTCTACACTTCTGAGACAAGAATTGTATCTTTTTTAAAAACATAGCTATTTGCCTTTTCCTTTCACCTCTTAAGAAGCTTCTTTTCTCATTTATTAAGTGGGATTGATAATAGTACTTGCTTCAAACATTTTTTGAGAGCCTCAAATAAAATACTGCTTGTAAGATACTTAGTACAATCCTGGTATAACATAAGGACTTGGTAAGACCTTCTTAGTATCATAAAAGAAATACAAGGACCACATTTGATATTGTTAATGGATAAAGTTTTCAAAGCTTTGAAAACGACTTTTGATTGCAGAAAAAGAAATTTCAAGTGATATTTCACTGTATTCAAACCATAAGACATACTACCTTTCCTTTAAAAACAGGAAGTAGTTTCCTTTCCCTTCCCTGGCTAGAAATTCTCACTTCCAACTGCTCTTCTGTACATGTACTGAAGCTCAGTGATGATCCCACAGCTGACCATGCTGACAGTGATCCCAGAGAGGCCAAGGATGGACACCCTTACTCCCCCAAAACAGTACTTTTGAAAATCAAAGCCAATGCTTTTCCTGGATTCAAAGACCAGATACCCCAAGCTATACAACAGAGGTTCTCAACCTGTCTGTCACAACCTCTATGGATATCAAATGATCCCCTTTATAAGAGTCACCTAAGATCATTGGGAAACACAGATATTTATGATTAGTAACAGTAGCAAAATTACAGTTATGAAGTAGCAATGAAATAATCTTATGATTGGGGGTCACCACAACATGAGGAATTGCATTGAAGGGTTGCAGTATCAGGAAGGTTGAGAACCACTGTGTAGTCCAAAGCATAGGCAATATACCCTAGGGCAGTTCCCAAGGGAATATCACATTGACCAGGCCAAGAAGGTCCTCGGAACAATACACTGGAGAGTTTCTAGAAGAACTATAGCAAATCTAGATGTCCCTGTAAAAAAGCCTTGCTAGGAAAGAGTATCTAAGGGAACAGGGTCAAACTGCTAGGACAGATTAGGGGAACAGGAAGTCTAGCAAACCAGATTAGTTCTAGGGAGACTGAAAGTATCCTCCTTGGAAATATATCAACTTACTAAGTCCACAGAAGAAAGCACATCAGACAATAAAAGTTTTACCACTGCTTATGATTCCAGAAATTTATTTCAAAACAGGGTTTATCTATGTAGTCTTGACTATCTACTCACTCTGTAGACCAGGCTGGTCTTGAACTCAGAGATCCACCAGCTTCTGCCTTCTGGGATTAAACCATGTACCACCTCAGCCTGGCTTAAAAGTGTTGATTCAGGTTGTGTGTGTGTGTGTGTGTGTGTGTGTGTGTGTGTGTGTGTGTGTATGCACATGTGTGCTCACACAGGAACACACACGGGAACACACCCATAGAAACACACATATCCACATACACAGGCACACATAGAGGCACATACACATGCATATATAGGCATACACACACATACACAGAGGCACACACCTGGATTCACACCCACACACACTTGCATATACAGGCGGGCACACACACAAGCACACACATACATATACGAGCATATATACACACATATACTCCCTCTCTTTTGATGGAATTCTTTGGGGTGGGAAAGAGAAAAATGAATGAAAGACATACAGCCTGATCTATAAGGAAACATTTTTAGTAACTAGGTTATAGGTGAACAAGTAGTCAAAAGCAACTTGCAAAGGAACTATTGCAGCATTTCTAGAACCTTCCAAATGCTCACAGTGAAGTTCTCAGGAGGATGTGCACCCTTTCTGGAACTGTGCCCTTTCCAGACCTTTGTAGGTGTCTTGGTGAACTTGCCCCAGGGATACAGAGAAAGTGACAGAGACACGGACTTCCATAAATGTACTTGCCAGGGTCAGGTTGTGTGGCATCTGAGGGAAGTAGCCACTACTTGGTTGCTGTTTGCATTACCTAGGGTTATTATAGGGTATGATGCTGAACATACCAGGAACATACAGAAACATAATCAGTATCACTTGGTGATGAAATAAAGAAGATTGTAAGTATGTGTAGTCTGTCACAGTAAAATCTTCAATGAAACAAGTGGGGAAAAACAAGAAAATGTTATAGATGATGCCACATTAGAGAGAAACCATTAAATTTATAATCTAAAGAATTGAAAGATACGTCTCTCTCACATTCTCTGTCACTTACTCACCACCTCTCTTATCATTATTTCTTAAACAAAAAAGTTTCTAGGCATTGGTATAATTATTTTCCTCATTGCTGTGAGCTGTCTGGCATGACAGGACAGCATGGGTATAGCAGCATTCCATAGTGACAGTCACAGTGCATTTACACACAGGAAGCACAGGGAGAGAGATGTTGCTGCCTTACTTGCTCTCTTTTATTTAGTCTGAGGCCTCAGCCCATGTGACTGTTTACATTCTGTGTGGGGTCTCCCTCCCAAGTTCAAGCTATTTGAGAATACTCTCACAGACATGCCCAGAGGTGTGTCTTCCAGGCAAAACCAGTCAACTTGACAATAAAGACTACCGAACACACTTTTGGAATAAAAACAAGTTTTCTTCATTCTGTAGGCCAAATGTAAAGTAAATCAATCATAGACCCAAATACTCACATTTTGGAGATTTCTTAATCTGTTCTAGGGATCTCTTGTGTTTGTACTAGAATTAGTATATAGGAATGAAAATCCATGTTCATACAGGAAGTCTCCTAAGGTAGCCTGGTCTACTGAATGCTTATCATATCTCAAAAGGAGAATCTGCTAGGTTCCATTTCTTTTCTCTCTCTCTCTCTCTCTCTCTCTCTCTCTCTCTCTTCTCTCTCTCTCTCTTTCTCTCTCTCTTGTGTGTGTGACTCAAATGCTTTGACTGCATGCATGCTTGTATGCACACACACACACACAACACAACACACACACACACACACACACACAAAGCCCTTGGTCTAGAAGTCGATAGGTTCAGTGAAGGAGAGAAAGCCAAGGTCATGCTCTCAACCTAGTCCCTAGCTTGCATCTGTGGAGTTCCCTTCTTGGCAAACAGTGATGGTCTCTGAGTCTTCAGATGAAGTGTTCTCAGCAAGCCTGGGGCCCCTCCCCTCTTTTCAGTGTCCAGTCCCCATATTATAGGAGGCTGCCAGCCAAAGAACCAATTAGTGTCAACTGTGATGTCAACGCTTGCCTGGTAAGTCTTGGATCTAGCCACATCTTCCTAATGAAGCACTGGACTATTTAATTAGGAGTGGCTCTGACAATTCAGTCCTTATCGAGTCAGCAATAGATTGGAACACCAGGGATAAATTTTCATTGAGCCCATGCCACGGGCATTTGCTCTGTAAATCGAGACAACTAGGATGTGCTCACCTTGCTAATGTATGGAAATAAGAGGTAAAGTGGCTCCTCACCTATCAAGTGTGAAGGTGGAAAGACACAGCCATGCATAAAAACAGGTCCTTTCCTCCTCTATCACAGTGGCTCTGTGACTTCCGCCTTTTTCCTTCCTGATTCATACTTGTGCTATCTTTAAGGACATGTCTTCAGAGTTAGAAGAACCTACATTTGAATTCTGGCTCTGGCCTTTACAAACTGCCTAACTTTGCATTTGATTCTGAATGTGTCCTGAGCCTCACATGTTTTCACTTGCTAAATGGACACAGTAGTGCCTATATCTGAGGTGTTACAATCATTAAATGAAGTCAGTAAAATGCCCTACACATAATAGTAAATGTGTAATGAGTGGTTTTAAAACATTATTTTATTTTAATTGTGCATATGGGGAGAGGGCATGTGCATGTATGTGCAGGTACCCATGAAGGCAAAAGGTATCATCAGCTCCTCCAGGAGCTGGAGTTACAGGGGTGGTGAGCCACAGGATGTGGGTGCTGAGAATCATACCTGTACAAGAGTGGTATATGCTCTTAACCATACAGTCATCTCTCCTGCCCCGTGAGAGTCTTCTTCTTATATCTCCATATATTGCATCCTGCAAGGCAAACGTCACACTGTGATTACATACAGCATCACCACCTCTCCCACTTCTCCCTCTAGTTCCCTTCTTTTCCCAGCTCATCCTGTCACCAATCCTAGTCTAACGCAGGCCTCACCCATCTCAGCGCTCTAACTGTCCTCCACCTGTGTGGCTCCTGAGTCTGAAAGCCAAATTCACCATTACAAAGCACAATGGGACTTTTATTTTCTTTCAGCTAAATCATCTGCTCACCAATTCAGCCCTGAATCTTATTAACTTTTTAGGGGCCATTTCACATGGGGATGGAAAAGGGCCCTAATAGCCTTAGGGGTGAGAAAAGGTGATTTATCTGGAAGAAACCACATAACTTCCCCTGTTTAATTTTTCATTAAATCTTCATTCAGTCATTAAACAAGATCTGGAATTACAGGGTCCATCTATGGGTACAACACTATCCAAAAGGTTAAGGTGCTTAGCACACAGTGTAAGAGAGTAACCTGTGTCTTTACTGCAGAAAGTATTAAGGAGAATTGAAATTTTTGGAAGGCCACCATTCCACTAGAGTCCTGGGAAACGAACAGAGTGCTGTGACGGAGTCTGGCAATCAGAACAAATGAAGATAAAGACCAAAATGGATCCATAATTTTACCAATTTCCTCTTTCCAGTATAAAAGAAAAGTGTAGGTCCTCCCAAAAGCTAAAATTGCAATTTAAAAAAAATAGGATATTTCTTTCTTTTTCTAAAAATTGCCCTATTGTCCTTTAAGCTACCACAAGGGCACGCTGCCCACTGGCAGAGAGGGTAGTTTCTGCAGAGAACTCCCAAATTTCCACATGCAATAGTAGCACAAGAGAAGACGAGCCAGAAACAAGATTCACTTGAACTCAGTTTTCTATTCCTAATTCCATTCACATCTCAGGTCAATAATACTTTTAAAAGCCTTGCATTGATTTCTATATTCAGTGGTATCTACAGGTGTGCAGTGTTTTCCATTTAGTCCTTCCATAAATCCATTCCTTCCCCTACTGAGCCAGGCAGAGAAAGGAGGAGGAGTGGACTCAACAGGCTTCACCTTGTCGTGAACAACTGCGAGGTAAGACTTCTTCAGTTCTTCCAGCCAGAGGCAGAGTCACCGGAAATGGTCATTACCCATCCTCTCAGGCAGAACACTGAACCAAAAACACAGAGGTCCATATACTCTGAGGGATGACTCTTTGAGGGGCCAGAGGGGTTGGGGAGTATGAATCTGAAGGAGCCACAGAAAGAATGTGACATAGGGAAGAGGAGAGAGAACAGAGATGGGCTTGCAGAAACATGAGTCCAAGGGAAAAAATCAGCAGCAAAGCAGAGTGAAAGGCAGAGGAGGCATTGATGAGCAAAGAAAACACAGAGAAGAGGACAAAGCTAATAACTGAAATCCAAAGTTCAGAGGAAATTAACTGAACAACATCAGGTCAGCGGTCAGCGGCAGAGACAATGAGCACCTACAGCATGGGTGAGGTGCCAAGTCCTTCCCATAAGTGCTCAGGGGGAGTGGCAACTGCAAAGCACTCCCTAGCTCACTTGACTTTGCTTCCTGATAACATACAGAGTTTGGAGGCCAAGCAGATCCTGATTGAAACCCTTGAGCAAGACACTTATCTCTAGTTTTACTTTGTACAGTATGCTTTACTGAATTGATGTGATGACTAAATAAGATAAAATATGAAAATTCACAGCACAACACCTGATCTGTCTTGGATGTTCATAGATGTTAGCATTCCTCTTTCTTCAAGTTAAGCATTCCTTTTAAAGGTTTACTAATTTTCTGCTGTTGCTGCTGCTGCTGCCTTGCCCTCTCCCCAGTTTCTTACTCTGGCCTTCAGTTCTCAGAGTTAAATGTGATTGTATCTGACTTAGTTAAAGTTTTATTGCTATGAAGAGACACCATGACAAAGATAACTCTTATAAAGGCACATATTGAATTGGGGCAGGCTTACAGTTTCAGAGATTTACTTCATTACCATCATGGTAAGAATACCATGCAGACAAGGTGCTGCAGATGGAGCTGAGAATTCTATATCTTGATCCACAAGCAGCAGAAGGAGACTGTGCCACACTGGGCATAGCTTGAGTATAGGAGATCTCAAAGCCCGCCCACTCCCACAGTGACACACTTCCTCCAACAAGGTCATGCCTAGTCCAACAACTTCTAATAGTGCCACTTCCTATGGGCTAAGCATTCAAACACATGAGTTTACAGGAGACACTCCTGTTCAAACCACCACAAAATTCACCAGAAAGTCCTCATTACCTCACACAGTGCCTGGAAGATGACCAGTGTACAATAACTAAATGGAAAACTAAACACCCATTGGATAAACAGACTGGTAAGTAATGTATGAATGGCTGAATAAGCGGATTACTAAAACCAATCATTGTTCTTTTAGAAGAATTAAAAGATTCTATTTTTTGAATGTTATATCATGAGTGTGTGTGCATGTGCACATGTGTGCGTGCACATAAGTGTGTCATGACATTAGCACAAAGGTCTGCTGTCACCAACACCTTCCACCTCTTTTTAACCAGAGTCTCTTGCTGCATGGTCCAATAGTTGTGTATACCAGCTAGCTGCCCCATGGGCTTCTGAGGGTTCTCTTGTTTCCTTCTGCTGCTGAAGAAGTGCTGGATTATAGATACGTACTACAAAATCTACTCTCAGTGGGTTCTGGGGACTTGAACTCAGGTCCTTCTCTTGCATGGCAAACACTTTATCTCCTTAGTCCTGGAGAAGTTCACTGTTTATCATCATGGTTGAAAGCAGAAAATAGAACCTACTCTAAGCAGAGTTTAATTATGGATGTGAGATATGAAGGACTTTTAAAAGACATTGGGAGGAGCATCAGTTGGAGATATCACTCAACTAATGACATCAAGGTCACCCCAACATAACTCCCTAAAAAGGGACATTGTTGTTCCTTGGATCATTTGTTCACATACATATTTATGCATTCAAACTGTTTATTGTACATCTAGTTGCAGCTGGGTCACAAAGCTGATGCCATAGCAATGGCCACACTTGCTTTTATGACCACACAGCTAGACAGGGATCCTGGTGCCATCACACTATCTCTTCCACATTCACATGCCATTCATGGCCCAGTTTACCTGTAATAGTCATAGAAGAATGGCATCTGCCTTCTTTCTTCAAAATCTAATATCAAGTATACCAAACTGGCAGATCAAAATGAGCATCCATGAGTCCAACACACATGGCTTTTACAGATTTCTAACTACCAAACTGGAAAGAGTAAAATGGAGGCAGAAAGAACTATTCCTCATGACGACGCTCTTTTAATCTAAGAAGAGAAAGGCTTCAGTCATGATGGCACAAGACAGGAAAAGGAACCAGAAGGGATAGGAGATAAGCATAGACACACTATACTCTTGATTCTCTGGTGTCTTTCCAATTTTAAATATTCAAGCCCATGAACTGAACTCACATACTTTTGGGGCTTATAAAACTTGCTCACATTGATAGAAGAGCAAATTTACTTCATTCTCCAAATGTTGTCTCTTTCACAATTTCACCCACATAGAAGACAGTCTGTGTTCTGTAAAGAAATTATAGCAATTAGGGTTGGTATCTGTCCTACCAACTGTTTCCTTAGAATCTTGAAATCTTTCCCATCTGTTGTACAGAGGATGGATGTTTTCCAAACCAACTTCTGAATGAACACATGAACTAAGGAAGCCATGGAAATGCATGGCAGTGACCAGAAATTTCAAGCTGCTGCTGAGTCTTGACCTCCACTAAAATTCATCAGGGTTGTGGTGCCAAGACCACTCTTCCAAAAGCCACTCCTGGGAAATGATTAAACATAACTGTAATTCTAAAGCAGCCTCTTCCTAGGATACAGAGGGTTCCTCTGTTGGGTGACTTTGGTTCTAGGCCTCCTCCAAAAGCCTTACCAAACTTGCTTTTGCCAGATCAGCAGTGTGGAATGTTTCTACCCTACCTTGGTTTCCTCTTTTCTTCACTAATCACTATGCTAGCATCATGATCTGATAGCTCTCCCTATGGTCTGGCAACTCATTACCCATCTTGGCAGTTACCTCTATAAAATACTATATTGTCACTCACTTCTTGGAGAACCTGAACTAACATGTTTCATAATGAGGGAAGAATTGTGGTCACTTTTAAATGTCCCAGTACAAAATATATCAATGGGATAGAGGAGAAGGGAATGGAAAAGGTGGAGATTAAAGCATCATTGTAAGAGCATCTAGAGTAGGTGCTTCTAAAGTCAATGGGACTATATTTATATGTATCTACCAACAGAGAAGTGTTCCATCATTTGAAAGGAGTAACCCAGAGCAAAACTAGGGAAGGTTAAGAAATATTGCTCAATGAAATTTACAGTCCAAGATTATTAAATTCAAATATAAGTCAAATATAAAATGAATATATATTTCCCTATCACCTAACCTAGTATTCCTTTTTTGTATTTTTAAAACATATATTAGCCCCAAAATAAAATATTTTTTCCTTTTTTATTGAATATTTTATTTATTTACATTTCAGATGCTATCTCCTTTCCCCATTTCCCCTCCCTAGAAACAAACTATCCCATCCCCTCCTCCTTTTTGCATTTATGCCATTTTAATTACATGAAAGTATTAAGGTCATTTCTAGGTTGAGGAACTAGCAATACAATAGATGCAAATAGTCAAGGAACAAGCAAGGCATTAAACACAATTACCTGAACACTCCTGTGATCACTGTTTCTAAGGGCTTATCAGGATGATCAAAATATCTGAGCTTACTTCCCTGTCCTAGCCCAAAGTCATTTTCATGTCTGAATCCTACTTCCTTGTTCTAGCCTAAAATTAGATTCCTGTCTGAAATTACTTCTTTGTTCTAGCCTAAGATTTAGATTCCTGCCTGAAATTACTTCTTTGTTCTAGCCTAATGTCAGATTCTTGCCTGCAGCCTACTTCCTTGTCTTTGGCCCATGTTAGATTCTTGCCAAGCAACCCCAAAGGCTCTCTATCTCTCCCCCTTTTTTATTTCATTAACAAGACTGAGCTTGTCTTAGGTCATTCTGACAAGAATGCCTTCCTTACCCATGATGGAATATACATTATCAAAAGCAATTCACTTATGTCTTAGGTTGGTAAGGCTTTGTGCAGAATCTCACTCGTCCTTGGCTTGCCAGACTGTTAATAACTGTTTAATAACTCTGTTTGGGGTTCATTTTCAGGTTCTAGCCATGTACTTTGCCTGCTAACATGTTGATGTTGATTAAAAAAAAAAAGCTTAACATGATGGGCAGGAATAAAAGTATTCCAAGGACAAAAAGGGCTAGCATGATCAAGCTATATATGCCATTCTTTTTTTTTTTTTTAATTTAGTTAGTTATTTAAATCACATAGTAATTTACTTATTTACACAGAGGTTATAAACACAAAAAGGCAGGATGTGGGAAAGGGAATGGCACCAGAGCATAGGTGTTCAGGGGGAGTACAGATACCTTTCAGAACAGGGTATCAGCTGGGTGAAGGTTCAGGGGACAGGTCACTATGACTCTGCCTATGATTCACTTGTCCTTATCTAAGTTGGTACTGTCCACCGAGGCTGCCTATTTATAGACCTATGACTACTAGGTCTGGTAAATTTCCACAGAAGCTGCCTGTTTACAATAGCTTATAGCCTTCTGTTTTCAGCGCTTTTCCACAGAGACCCAAGACTTTGTGTTAGCATGCATGTATGTCAGGCCTATTGCTGACTTTAGGCCTATGGCTGATTTTAGGCCTTTAGTGTATATGCATGGATGCTCCTGACATCTCCTCCCTTCTCTAAGGGCCTTGGTGATTCTATTCTTGTGAAGGCGGGGATAGAGGCCTGACCTCCAATAATTGAAGGGGACCTTGTAATGGCTCTGGTCCTCCTGTCGTCCAGTGAGGCATGAGGACCATACCCATCCCGATTGTCTTTTTCCTGGAGAGGGGATACTTTTGACATCAACCCCTATGCAGTCAGGCTTGTCCCTCAGGGAACCCAGATAGATATTTTAAAGTTTTATTTATATTCCCTTGCAGTGCTTAGCCTATATATGCCATTCTTGAAGCTTGACCAAAATAAAAATACTGACCTCAGGCCATGGGTAATTTTATCAGCAGTATCTACCACATCAATGCTCAGCAGAGCAGCATTCTTGAAATTCATAAGTTCACTATATAAAGTTAAAACATCCAGAGATGTGTTAGAATTATGCCAAATACATTGCAAGTGTCTTTAAATTTTTTCCTAATTATAATGACTAACACGGTAAATTTTAGAAGTAACACATATCCAATGGTATTTGGCGTGGCCCTCGAGATGGCTCCTTTCTCTTAAACTCTGAACCTCCTTCCAATAATCTGAATAGAATAAAGAACATCAATCTGTTGCTCCAAACACCTATCTAAATCCTCTTGTATATTTAATACATTAGTAACATTTTTGCTAAATGAGTAACAAAAGTAACTGTCTTAACTTCTTGTGTCACAGCAATTGCAGAAGCAGTGGTGCTAGAAATTAACGTAATTAAAGCTTTTATGCCAACAATAATCAAGCCTACTACCTTCTTGCTTCTGCTTAAACCCTGATTCACTTCTTCCAGTACTTGTGCAAGCTTTTTTCAGAAGACCAAGGTTCTGTGATACTCAGGGCAATAAAACAAAAGCTGGTTGATAGACCTCCATAACTGACATGCTGGATTTCAACACACTAACACAATTAGAAAGTGTACAATCAATGCAATTTACATTAAATACTGTAGAAGAAACAAAAGTAATTTTAACTTGACAATTAAAAGAGCTTTAACATATGTACTAACCACTTGTTTGAAATCCAGATCCTGCCCCAACTTTATTTCTTGCTAACATAATATCATAGAGAACTGCAGCTAACTTCCAAATGTGTCTCTGAAAATGTCCAGAATCAGACTTTGAAGACTGCTATTTCCAATAATGGATTGATTTCTAGACCAGTACATGATTGAGTCCAAATAACTGGTCACATATAAGAAAAATGTAACAGTCATTATAACTTCTCTTTTTGATTCTCTGTTCCACAAGGTCTAAAATCTTGAGGCAAGGCAGGTTGTCTCATCAGGAGTATAGGTAAGCAAAGGTGGGTCGGGAACATATGTCTAATACAACTTCCCAGTCGCCATTGTCAGGGCAATCAGCAAGCTCACAGATCAGCATTATTCTTTGTCCTGGCATCAGCATGTCTCACCTATCACTCTGGCAGTCACTATGTTCCTTCAGCATCCTGCAGAAAAAAATACAAACATGCCCTCTTCTCCATATTAAATACCTGATCGGGATCATGTCATATTCCAGTAAGTGAATCCTTCCCTTTCACCTATACATAAGGATGCCTAGTTGTAGAGTGCCATAGACACTCAGCAGAAAGTTCCTTGGCATCCAAATTTTAAAAATGTTATATAATAGAACATAATATAATATAATATATAATAAATAGAACATGATTTAAATAAATTTGTGGTATGTGGGGATATACCTTCCCCCTTTTTTTTATTTTATGAAGATATTGTTTTAAAGTTCCATGGGCCCCTTCCACAGTCCCTTGTCCTTGACAATTATAAAGAATCCCAATAATATGAATAATATTAAATTGCTGCCAAAAAGTCTCAAATGCTTGACTGTGATAGCCAGTGCCTGGAGCAATCTTAGGGCATCAACTCTGCACCCAATACCCCCAAACCCAGAGGAGGCTGGATTCCCAGGAGCTCTAACATGCCCAGGAACATAGGATAATAGGATCACAGGATCTCAGGAGTTTGGGCACACCAGAATTTCAGGGTCCCAGAAGCAGCCGGACTCCCAGGAACTACCACAACCAGAATCTCAGAATCACAGGATCACAGAAACAGCTGGACTCTGAGGAATTCTGATACAACCAAGGACAGACAGGCTCCGGTCAGAGACAGTGAGTAAAGGCAGCACTAGAGATAAGCAGATGGCAAAAGGCAAGCACAAGAACATAAACAACAGAAACCAAGGTTACTTGGCATCATCAGAACCTAGTTCTCCCACCATAGCAAATTCTGAGTACCCCATCACACTGGAAAATTAAGATTCAGATTTAAAATCACTTCTCATGATGATGATAGAGGACTTTAAGAAGGACATAAATAACTCTCTCAAAGAAATACAGGAGAACACAAGTAAACAAGTAGAAGCCTTTAAAGAGGAAACACAAAAATCCCCTAAAGAATTACAAGAAAACACAACAAAACAGGTGAAGGAATTGATCAAAACCATCTAGGACATAAAAATGGAAGTAGAAACAATAAAGAAATCACAAAGGGAGACTACCCAAGAGATAGAAAATCTAGGAAAAAGATCAGGAGTCATGGATGCAAGCATCACCAACAGTATACAAGAAATAGAAGAGAGAATCTCAAGTGCAGAAGATACCATGGAAAACATTGACGCAACTGTCAAAGAAAATGCAAAATGCAAAAAACTCCTAACCCAAAACATCCAGGAAATCCAGGATACAATGAGAAGACCAAACCTAAGGATAATAGGCATAGAAGAAAGTAAAGATTCCCAACTTAAAGGGGCAGAAATATCTTCAACAAAATTATAGAAGAAAACTTCCCTAACCTAAAGAAAGAAAGGCCTATGATCAAAATAAAATCTTATTGCATAAATATTGTGTTGTGTGTATGTGTGTGTGTGTGTGTGTGTGTGTACGAGCGTGCACATGTATGTGGAACAAAAATTAAAAACAAGGACGTCTCTTTAGTTTGAGCAGTTGCGAGTTTCTCTTGAAACTATCATCCACAGAACAAAGAAGTTTCTTTGCACACCCATAAATGGATGTTTATGTCATACTCCCTCTACTCTAAGGCTCAGTAATCTCATGAGTAAAGGTGTAGAAAGACTGTAAGAGCCAGAAGTCAAGGGAGACTGGTAGGATGCTTCTTTTAGACACGGCAGGAATGTTATGCTTATGAATTTACAGATCAGTACTGGTTCTGTGTTCTCACCTGGAGAGAGGAGGTGCTCACAAGTTCTAACCTCTAGCTGTGGGGCTATTGATAACTAACTGACTAATGGCTACTGTGAGGAGGAGAGGCAGATTTTGTTAAGGATGTGGCTCCAGGTCAGTTGCCCATTTTCCAGTGGATTGTTCTACACCCATGCATATATGGACAGTACAAAGCGGACTCAATGGTTGAGGAAGAAGCAAAAGAAGAGGAGGAAGAGGAGGGGGAGGAGGAGGTAGAAGAAGAAGAGGATGATGAGGAGAAGAAGAAGAGGAAGAAGAACAAGAGAAGGAGGAGGATGACAACAAAGAGGAGGAGGAAGAGAAAGAGGAAAAAGAGAAGAAGAGGAAGGGAAGGGGAGGGGAAGGGGAAGGGACGGGAGGGGACGGGAGGGGGAGGGAAGTATATTAGCTTGGGAGAGGCCCAGGAGGATGGAGAGGTAGTGTGGATCTAGTAGGAATTAGGGGGAATCAGAGGGTGAACAAAACCAAAACACATTCTATGGATATATGAAATTCTGAATAGTTGATACAAATATTTTATTAAAAAGATATCTTATAATGTTAATCTGTGTCAAGAAATTAGTGTCCATAAATAAAGAAAATAATATCTTAAGTATTTCTTCTGCCTTTATATAATTTTTTCTTTTTTTGATTGAGGATTTGTTAAGATTCTAAGTACATTGCCTAAACTATAGTAATGGAACTGGATTTTTCTTGATAATTTAATTTCTACATGTATTCTTTGTTAGAGTTGATAATAGATGACAAATAGATAGACATTGATAAATAGATATAGATTGATAGACATAGTCACAATATTTATCTCTGAGATTAGAATTAAATAATCCCCCTTTCCAGTTCCTCCTTCTAAACCCTTCCACATACCTCTCCTTGCTTTCTTTCAAATTCATGATATCTTTGCTTGAAATTAATTGTTACACACATGTTTATATATAAATAGACATAAATATTTCTAAATATAACCTACTCAGTGTGTATAATGTTACTTGTATGTATATTTTCAGGGCTGACCATTTGGTATTATATAGCCAATTGATGTGATCTTCTCTGGGGAAGACTATTTCTCCTGGGCTCAGCATTCCTTAGCCAATAGTACTTTGTGTAGAGTTGAAGCCTTCTGGATTTTTCCTCCATTCTCCTTAGCATGTCTTTGTCCTTGTTCAGCTCATGTTTAGACAACCATGTTGGTGAGACTTGATGAGTGTCACTTCTGACATTATTAAGAGACACAATCTCACACCAAACTACCTGACCTTCTGGCTCCTACGATCTTTTTATCTCTTCTTGCCAATGTTCTTTATTTTTGAGAGGTTATAGAACCTTTGGGGAATGGGACTGTGGGGACTGGCTGATGGGACCGTGCTTTTTATGGTCTGGCTCTGCTGATGTTTCTGCATTCTGCCTCCTTATCTGGCAGAGATATGAGGTGTCCTACTACTCGCCATGGAGCCACTCCACCATTCTTCCCCTCCCCTCTGAAATAGTGGATGAAAAGAAAACATCCCTCCTTCAGGGGCTTCTGTCAGGTGCTTTGCCACAGATATGAAGAAATAAGGAATGCCCCAGCTCACCCTAAACACTGTCCGTCCACAGTTTTTCAAGCCAAAGACCAAATGTTCAAGACACCCAGCATTCTGTATCTAAGAAATTCTGAGATTTTTTTTTCCTGTACCACTGACTCAAGTCTGGAAGAGAACCCTGGAAGCAGAAACTCCTTTCTGCTCCCCACCCCCAAAGTTTCAGATTTCTCGAGCTCCTACAAGAAAGGAATTATTGCCCCATTCAACTCTAAATGCAACTGGAACCCTGGGGGTTGGCACGAACAGTCCTACATCTTAAGCATCATCACATCTTTGAGTAACATTGATTACTCAAGCCAGGAATGGCATTTTTTTTAAGTGGCCAAGAAGAACAAGCCCTTTTGAATAACAAAGATACAAATTACAAGATGAGCTTGTTCCCTTTCTTGTAAATCTTTAATTCTTTATTCCTCCTATAATTTTCCCTACTATTCTGAATCTTGATTTTACCTAAGAACAATGACAAAGTAGGACAATCCAGACTCTCATGTAGCCAGTCAAAATATCTACTGACTGCATATTACATTTCAATTCCAAAGTATTAGTCCTTCAGAGACTGTCTAAGTTAGGGTTTTGCTGCTGTGAACAGACACCATGACCAAGGCAAGTTTTATTTAAAAAAAAAAAAAAAAAAAAAAAAAAAAAAAACATTTAATTGGGACTGGCTTACAGGTTCAGAGGTTCAGTCCATTATCATCAAGGCAGAAACATGGCACCATCCAGGTAGACGTGGGCTGTAGGAGCTGAGAGTTCCACCTCTTGTTCTGAAGGTAGCTCGCAGAAGACTGACTTTCAGGCAGCTAGGATAAGGGTCTCAGTTCATGCCCACAGTGATAAACTTACTCCAACAAAGCTACACCTCCTAATAGTGCCATTACCTGGACCAAGCATATACAAACCATCACAGGAACCATGTCAACAACTGATATGTTTTCTTCCATCATTAGAATTGTAAATTTTGGAGGTAGTCAGTAGTAAAACAATCCCCCAAACAATATCCAAATATATGTTAGGAAATGTGCTATGAAGGGCAGGATGCCATGAAGTACCCCAGATAAAGTAACAGATTGGGCTGAGTTCTGAAGCATGAGTAATAATTAACTAGGCAGAGACACTTAAAGAAAAACTAGAGCAGGATGGGGGTACTGGCTCCAGGCAGGTGGATCAGCATGTGGAAAAGCAGAAAGATTCACAGAGAATCTCAATAGCAGGAAGATGGCCAAGAGAGCTGAGCCCCAAATGTGAGGAGAAATGCAGTGAGATGAGACCAAAAAGGGGGTCACAGCTGTATCACAGGGTACTTGTACACATGCCATACCCTGAGGATTGTCTTAATCACTCACTCAGAGCTGTGTGTTCTCAGAGTCCCTCCATGTATGCATCTGACCGAGCTCTGTGTTATTTACTCTGCACATCTTGAGATCCTTTCTCAAACCCTCTTTCCTCCTCAGAAGAACATACAGGCTTTCTTCCTGGGCTTAGTTAGCTACAGCACCACTGTCTCAAATCTCTCTTCCTTCATGCGGTCACTTCTGCCTTTGTCTCTGATGCTTTTTCATGCAAGAGTCTTGATGTTTATTTTCCTTCTTCAAATTTATTCTCAGATTCTCTCTCTGATGATGCGTAACTACCTCCCAAGGATGGTGGTCATACAAAGAGAGGACAAAGTCTCTCCAATTTTATCTAACAACATGAAATTCCCAACCATGTTCTGCAGGGATGTATTTGTAGAAGGAGACATTTTGTAGCTTGATATTCCTGAAGCTCTTTAAGCCTGTTAAGAAAGCACTTACCGTTTTTAGAAACTGAAACTTGTCTGGCTTCCAGTAGGAATACAAACCAGAAACCATCATCACAGTTTCCCTCAGCAGACTGGTGAAGTGGGGTGATTTTACTCCCAGGAAACTGAGAGTAATGTCTGGAGATATTTTGAGTTTTGCACGAGAATGAAATGGTGATGCTACTTGCAGCTAAGAAACAGAACCCAAGAGTGCCAACAACATCTGAAACATCTACAGTGCACAAGATAACCAAAATCACAGAGATATATCCAGCCCCAAATGCTCTTAGTGCAAAGGCTAATAAACCTTACAAGACGTGGAAATGACAACTCAAGGTCTGCACTGTTCATTGCTGATTAATGCTATTCAGTGGCTAACACCTCCACAATGCACTCAAATAATTGCTGCATGTATTTGTATATATTTTTGTTGATTACAGGTTCATTCTTCTCGTCTCTGCAATTTAAGTATTTAAAGCATTCAAGGAAATGAACTATCCTTAATATACACTTAGTAACCCAATAAAATCTGGTTCAGCAATTAGATGCAATGTTCTTCTTCTATATTGATAGGGACTATTTAGCCAAGAAATTCTAAATTTCATACTTTATTTTGTGTTACTACAATAAAATATCTAAGACTGGGTGATTTACAAATAAAAGGATTTATTCCTTGAAGCTCTGGAAACTGAAAAGTCCAAGATAAGAGGCCACATCTAGTGTGGAAGTTCTTACTGTGTTGTATCTTACATGACAAGGGCATAGAAGCATGTAACCTTGGGTTTCTCTTCTTATAAAGCCACTGATCCCATCGTAAGGCCCCACCCTCATAACTTCATCTAGTCCTAATTACTTTCCGAGGCCTTACCTCCAAGTACTAAAAATATTATGAATCAGATTAAATTCTAATCACATAAACTTTTAAGGGAAATGTCTAAACCATAGCAGTCTCCCCTTTGCTGCCAGGGACCCCAAGCTGCTCCATGGAAGGGAAGGTGGGTGTGCTGTATAGTTAAGATAAATTTGAACTTGCAGAAGTGACAACCCCAAATCCTAATTTCTCTAAAACTTCAAGATTTTATCCCTCACCTATGCAACATCTTAACTGTAGACTAGCAGTGGTTCTGTTCTTCTTAGTCATTCAGAGCTCAGACTGATCAATACTCAGCTATGTCATGATGAGGCTTCAGGGTTCATCTCAACAGAGAGGATGTAATAGAGATGTAGGCTTCAGCTCTGAATTAATACAAGTCACTCAAGGTTTGTAGGCCAAAATATTCATATAGCCACCATATCCAGACCAAGTAGAAGACTGAACAAGCAGATTATTAGCTATATTTATTTTTAGCGTGACCAGGTAAAATCCAGGCAAGTAATTTCTCTGAGCAATCATTTCTCCATCTTTGAGGCAGCAAAAAAAAGAATAACTATTCTCCATACAGTGACTGTGATGCATCAAACGAAATATTTTACATGTGATCCACAGCAGACTTCAGACATATGGTATAAGTAAGCAGGCACTGTTAATAAAAATTGTTGTCATGATTACAATGATCGTAATGACTATGTTGTTCTTAAGTTACATGGTATGTGTGACTCCATCCAATTATAAAACAAGGTGGGATCAACTAGAATCTTCTCCCTGACTTTTTCCCCCACCTGTGGCAATACAATGACCTGTCAAATTTTATTTTGTATCCTTGAGAATAGATAGCGTTTTATCTTTATTTATTCATCTAAAAATCAATTTTGAATGACCTTGTTATAATCAATATATGAGTGGATATGAAACTTAAATAGAAAGATAAATGAGGCCACAGTCACCTTCTTCCAAGAGTGCATAGCCTGGAACTGTGGGAATCCAGAACAACTCAAGAATAGTACCCAGAAGTTTGAGGAAGAAAGAATCACACACACACACACACACACACACACACACACACACACACACAACACACGAAACCTTTGTAAATAAATGTTAACTGTAGTTTAAATGGATGTTATCAAGGAAGTACGTGGTCTGACAAAGGAAAATAATCCAGCAAAGGAAAGACCATCTGTAAAGATTCAGAATGAGCTTGTAATTCTGTAATATAGCAAGGTCAGCATATTGGATGGGGAGAAGGGCAGGAAGTGGGAGTAGAGGCAGTCTTCTAAATAAAAAAGTTTAAGCAGGACAGTAACATGATCAAATCTGCTCTGTTAAGTGTGTATATTAATCTGCTAATGCCACTATAACAAAATAGCCAAGTACTAAGTAATTTAAACAATAGAAATTTATTTTTCACAGTTCTGCAGCTTAATGTCCAAGATTGAAGAGGTGACAGGGAATACAACTACTTTCTCCTTAGATTGTAGATGACTTTATTTTCCTTATTTCCTTACATGACCATATGGTCTTCCTTCTGTGGACATACCTTCCTGGTATTGATTCTACTTCTTATAAGAGCACTAGTCATATTGGATGAGGGTCCTACCCTTATGACTTTATTTAACCATAGTTATCTCCTTAGTGGTTATCTATAGACTTAGCTTAACTGGGTGTGAGAACTTTAGTAGGAAAGGACAATTAAGTCTAACACTGGGCAAGCTTGCTGGCAGGAAACAGAGTAGAAAGCTGCCACAATCCAAGCAAGTCACTTAATGACTTGCAACAATTTAATGGCCATAAGGATGAAGAAATGGAGAGGTGTCTGAAGAATAGGTAGGTCTAGGGATGTGGTTTGAAACCTAGGCTGGAAATACAAATAAGAGAGCTATCAGTGTGGACGGAGTTAGCTAAGGACATGAGAATAGATGTGGTCACCCAAGGAAACTCAGTAGAATGACAAGAAGAGGTGGCTAAAAGCCAAGCCTCAGAAAACACCATTTACAAAATGAGAATGACCAAAAAAGCACTTGAGAAAAGAATTTAAAAGCAAACTGAAAACTCAAGATCATTTGAGGTCATGAAAGAGACAGTGGAAGGATCCTGGTCAGTAGGGTCAAATGTCACCAAATCATTAATAATGTACATTTAAAAATAGATTAAGGACCCAGAGACTATGGATGACCTCTATGGGAACAGGTGTAGCACAGAAAAGACTGAATCTGTGATGGCACTGTGTGACAAGGGGAGATAGCAGAGGAAACTAAAATCCTCATGACTCGCTTGACTGGAGAAGATACGTAAAGGAAAGAATGTTGAAGCAGATAAGCAGGTTATAGGTGTGTTTTTGTTCTGGTAAGAAACTGAAGCACATCTTTACGCTGAGAGGCACGTGCCAGTCAAGAGATGGATTGAAACTCTAACAGAGTACAGGAAAGTGCTGGTCTAGGAAGCATCAGGAATTCTGACTACTTAAAAGCCCAGTACTTTTGTATGACAAAAGCCATAAACGGTCCCACGTGGAAAACTTACACCATGCAGAAGTTAGAACACAAAGGATGGTGAGGTTTCTGCTTCTCCCTCCTCTGTCCTAAAATCTTCAAGGCATCTTCCACTTTTTTTTAGATGCCTTTTCATACATTTCCAGTCTATTAGGGCAAACACATTATTTTTCTGGGTCAGGTTATTGTTATCTAGATATCTGAGATTTAGCAACGTCCCCAGCACCTAACAGTTCAATAAAGACTTGCCAAATAAGTTGACCCGGGGCAGTGTCTTATCCTGCTCAGTGCATATCTCCTATGGATACCAGAGAGTGGACCGTGTGGTAGTCAGGTGTAAAGAAAAGGCAGGCTCACTTGCACGGAAACTCTCTAGGAAAGATTCATTATTCATTCCACAAACATTTGCTGAGCGTATGGTGCTGCCTTCAGCCACGGAACAGATGGCCCAAGGCAACCGATACATGAAGCCTCCTCTAAGCTAGAGGATTCCCTACTCCCCACAAATGACAAATCAGTAGCTGTTGCATGCATCCATCTGCTGCGATCTGGAGCCCAGATATTCTCTCTGCCTCTTCAGCACGGAGAAGCAGATCACTACCAATTTTCCTTTCTGTCAACAGGAGCTGAGGAATAAAGTATGCCGAACTGACATAAGCAGCTCCAATTGCCTTCAGAATTTGGCCTGAAGCCCAATTATATTTTTCTAGTTTGTGCCACAGTACATGAAAAGTACAATTTGTCTCATTTCTTTCCCTTACTTTTAAAAATATTCAAAAAAAAAAAAAAAAAAACAAAAAACTTGGCTGAGTGAAACCAACCAAGCCTGTTCTTCAGGAATAACTTTGAGCATAACCATAGCTGTGTTATTATGATATATACTCTAAGACAGATTCCGTTGAAAGAATGTGGATATGTTATTTTTAAATTATATGCACATGAATAAAATATATTGCATACAAATAATTTTAAAATATTGTTGCTAGGTTGAGGATAAATCAAGGTTATAAATACATTCATGTGTGCAGGCATGAGTATGTACTTAAACACGTACACACACATACACAGAGAGAGGGGGGAGGGAGAGAGAGATAAATTCATTCATCAAGGCGATGTTTGGTAAAAATTATTTTCTAAACTTGATGTTTGAAATTTAGACTATGTATATTCTTTTTTAAATTGGATATTTTATTTACATTTCAGATGTTATCCCCTTATCCCACTCCCCCTCCCGCCCAGGAACCCCCTGTCCTTTCCCCCCTCCACCTGCTTCTATGAGAATGCGCCCCCACCTACCCCTCCACTCCCACCTCCCCACCCTCCAATTCCCCCACACTCAGCATCCAGCTTTCATGGGACCAAGGATCTCCTCTCCCACCTATGCCCGACAAGGCCATCCTCCCCTACATGTACAGCTGGAGCCATGGGTCCCTTCCTATGTGCTCCCAGGCTGGTGGTTTAGACCCTAGGAGCTCTGGTTGGTTGGTATTGTTGCTCTCCTCATGGGGCCACAAACCCTTTCATCTCCTTCAGTCTTCTCTCTAACTCCTCCATTGGGAACCCCTTGATCAGTTCAATGGTTAGCTGTGAGCATCCGCCTCTGTATATTTCAGGCTCTGGCAGACCTCTAAGGAGACAGCTATATCAGGCTCCTGTTAGCATGCACTTCCTGACATCCACATCAGCATCTACCTTTGGTGACTACACATGGGATGGATACCTAGGTGGAATGGTCTCCAGATGGCCCATCCTTCAGTTTCTGTCCCACACTTTTTCTCCATATTTGCTCCCTTGAGTATTTTGTTACTCCTTCTAAGAAGGACTGAAGCCCCCCCCTCCCTACTTGGTTTTCCTTCTTCATGAGCTTCATGTGGTCTGTGAGTTGAATCTTGGCTATTTCAAGCTTCTGGGCTAATATCCAGTTATCAGTGAGTGAATACCATGTGTGTTCTTTGGTGATTGGGTTACCTCACTCAGGATGATATTTTCTAGTTCTATCCATTTACCTAAGAATTTCTCAAATTCATTGTTTTTAATAGCTGAGTAATATTCTATTGTGTAAATGTACCACTTTTTTTTTTTACCCATTCCTCTGTTGAAGGACATCTGGGTTCTTTCTAGCTTCTGGTTCTTATAAATAAGGCTGCTATGAACATACTGGAGCATATGTCCTTGTTATATGTTGGAGCATCTTCTGGGTATATGCCCAGGAGTGGTATAGCTGGGTCCTCAGGTAATGCTATGCCAATTTTCTGAGGAACCGCCAGACTGATTTCCAGAGTGGTTGTACCAGCTTGCAATCCCACCAACAATGGAGAAGTATTCCTCTTTCTCCACATCCTCACCAGCATCTACTATCACCTGAGTTTTTGATCTTAGCCATTCTGACTGGTGTGAGGTAGAATCTCAGGGTTGTTTTGATTTGCATTTCCCTGATGACTAAGGATGTTGAACATTTCTTTAGGTGCTTCTCAGCCATTAGAGCTTCCTCAGTTGAGAATTCGTTGTTTAGCTCTGTACCCCATTTTTAATAGGGTTATTTGGTTGTCTGGAGTCTAATTTCTTGAGTTCTTTGTATATATTGGATATTAGTCCTCTATCAGATATGGGATTGGTAAAGATCTCTTCCCAATATGTTGGCTGCCATTTTGTCTATTGACAGTGTCCTTTGCCTTACAGAAACTATGCAATTTTATGAGGTCCCATTTATCAATTCTTGATCTTAGAGCATAAGCCATTGGTGTTCTGTTCAAGAACTTTTCCCCTGTGCCCAAATACCAAGTGAGAGCTAAACTATATATTTTCAAGAATAATATATACATGGTAAGTGGCTTGTCAAGGAATTTCTAAAGGCCTACTTCACCAACAACTCAAACAAACTAGGTAAAATTGATCTGGTTTTCATGGGCAGAAGATGTAGTGTTTCCTGCCTAAAATGTCAACACCAGACTGCCTGAGGCAAGAGGAGCACCATGGTTTTGAGGATAGCCTGAGTTACTGGTGAGTTCCAGGACAACTTGAACTACAGAAAAGACCCTGACTCTGGCAGGGGTGGTGGTATCCTTTCCTCATGCTTAGACCACTACTCAACACCATGTTCTAATTGTATTCACACCTTACCTGGCTTAGAACAGAGGTCTAACTATAAAGAGACCCACACCCATGGTTCACCTTCAGGAGAGACCCCTATGAGGGAATACACTGGTGAGATCCAGACAAAGCCAGTTTAGATCATTCAGTTGTCTTCTTGGAGCAGAAAATAGAAAACATTTTTTTCAAGCTGATTTAATCACCAGCTTCTAAAATGAGAAACAGAGTAGATGCTGTGAATGTGTGCAGACATCTAGTTTTCCTCTTCTGGGTGCACAGCCCAACACCATGTGACTATTTCTGGTCAATAAACCATGAATACAAATATATCCTGGAGGCCGAGGCAGGCAGGGGAAGGCTACTAGGTGTGGATATCCAGTCTTTCTGTTTCTTGGTGGTTAGTTACCTAGGGTTGCTATAATCTTAATTATAGCAAAGAACCATAATCTTAATTGTAGAGAATGGTATCAGTTCAGAACTCCCAAGATCAAGTTTTCAGCACAAAGGAGGGACAGGGGGCAGGAATAAGAGACAAAGACAGGAGATAGAGGGCAAGGGAGGAGGGAGAGGGAAGAAAGGAGAGGAGAAGGGGGTATTTGTCCTGGAGGGGAACCAGACAAAGGACTGTCTCTGGATACAGAGGAGACAGGATGAGATGTTTAATTTTAATTGGCCCTGTTAACTAGGTGAGCCAAATGGAGTTTTTGATTGCTAGACTTTAACACTTTGATAGCTGGACCATGTTAGTCAGCCTCAGAGGAGGAATACACCAAATAAAGGAATAGACCTTGGTGGCTAGCTTTAGGAATGTAATTTAATAGTTTTTAGCAAGGCAGGGGGCAATCAGGGAAAAGGACAAGGCCTGCCAGAGCCATGTGTGCCATGCCAGGACTTGCTAGAGTCCCTTCATTATGGCTTAAATAACAGAAATTTACTATCTCACAGTTAAGAAACTTGAGAGTGGGTGCTTCTGGCCAAAGGACCATGCTCCCTCTGTAATCACAAAGGACAGACATACTCCAGGATTCTGTCTTAGCTTCTGAGAGTACAATATCTGTAGCAATGTAATTCCAACATTCACATGGCAGTTTCTCTGTGTGTCTCTCTGCATCTAAGGTGCTGCCTTCTTGTATAGGGGCAACCATATTGGATCAGAGTTCTGCTACGGTTAGAAATGGTTTCAGTAAATTCCTCAAGTTTCCTATAGTAGAATTCAGTCTTCATTGAGAGATACTGTGGTGGTTTGAATAAGCTTGACCCATAGAAAATGGCACTATTAGGAAGTATGGCCTTGTTGGAATAGGTGTGGCCTTGTTGGAGGAATTACGTTACTGTGTACACAGGCTTTGGGCTTTGAGGTCAGGCTCTAGCCAGTGCAAAAGAGACCCTCCTCCTAGCTCCTTGTGACACAGTCTTATCCTGGCTGCCTTCAGATCAAAATGTAGAACTCTCTCAGCTCCTTTTCCAGCACCATCCATGCCTAGATGTTGCCATGCTTGCTGCCATGATGATAATGGACTGAACTTCTGAAGCTGTAAGTTAGTTCCAATTAAATATTGTCCCTTATAAGAGTTGCCTTGGCCATGATGTCTCTTCACAGCAATGGAAAACTTAACTAAGACAGATAGATACTGAGGGGAAAATAATACCTGTTTATAGTGTTCAGAGCTGGGAGTGGACTAAGTTTAGATAAGGTCATCAGACTCCAGCCCCATAGTTGAACTTCTTGTAGCTTTCTAACATGAGAAAGAAAAACCAGAAAACACACATGTATAATCCATATCTCCTTCTGTGTTAAATCTGCAATACCTAGGGATTCTGCTGATGTTACCCTTTAACTTGGATCTCCAGAAGGATTGGTAAAATGCATTTCTTTCTTTTCTTTATAATTTACCTAGTCTGTGGTATCTTGTTATTGGTATCAGAAAATGGACTAATATAATGGTATAATGAATATGTTTGATCTCTAATAACATCTCTAAAGACCCTAAAATGAGGTCACATTGGGGGTTAACTCTCCCAGGTATCTTTTTTGGAGAATTTAATGAAACCACTGTCCTTGGCTACCAAGAACAGAAAGACCCAGTGTTGAGAGGGTGAAGTCTGAATGATCAAGTCTAGGCATAAAGAAAAACTACCCAGGACCGCAAGCATTTCCTAGGAGGGAGGACTGAACTCTTTTTATTAAGAGTAGGATTTGGAGAGTTGTTTGTTATGTAGCACAGCCTAGCCTAACTATATATTTCTCTTAGTCAGTGGCCTATTCCTATCAAGAAATACCATGACCATGGCAATTCTTATAAAAGAAAGCATTTCATTGGGGCTGGCTTACAGTTTCACTGATTTAGACTATTTCTCATCATGATAGGAAACATGGCAGTATGCAGGCAGACATAGTGCTGAAGTTCTACATCAGGATCCAAAGGCAGCAGGAAGAGAAAAAGACCCACTGGGCCTGGCTTGGGCTTCTGAAACCTCAAAACCCACCCTGCAGTGACACACTTTCTCCAACAAGGCCACACCTCCCAATCCTTTCAAATAGTGCCACTCCCTATGAGCCTTTGGGGGCCAATTTCATTCAAACCACCAGAATAGTGATAAAGAAGTACTTTATGAATTCCTTGGATGATTAATCCTGAAGGTCTTTTGTTTGTCTGTGTACAACCATCAGCAGGCAACTAAAGAGCCTAGTTTCCCTCAGATTGAACCAAATACTATTCCCCTGTTTCCAGTTCTCTCCAGTCTCATTGTTCCTTATCATTGCTTTCCTACTATTATATCAATTACCATTTTCCATTGTATTTCTGCTCCTGTTTTTCTGTCTCTAACCCTGATTTGTTTGTTTATAGTAACTGCCTGGCCCCAATAAGTTGTTGAGACTGCCAACTTTGCTAAAAACAAGTCCTATTATTCATATCTACTTCTTAATTCTTTTTCTAAGTCTTTAAATTATAATCTCTGTGTGTTCTCTCAATAGCTCTCCAGGTAACTGGAGGTGATAATGGAAGAGTGAGTATTTTTTAGCTTAGGGTTAAAAATTACTTGTTTTTCCTGTTCACTTTTAATGTAGCGGCATAAACACATTTCAGAGGCAATTTAAAATACATGTTGAAAAATATAACATCACAAATAGAAGTTTATGTCTATTTTAATGTGTTTTGTATTCACAACAATTCTAACGTGTTAGTATTACACATATTATCATCAGCTCTTTATCAAAAACAAAACAAGACAAAACAAAACACTAAAGAAAGAAGATGTATCTTTGGCCCCAGATCCATGTGAGAAGAAAGAGATGATGTATGCACCCTCTAGAACTCAAAGAGTTATGTTCTTAAAGTAGGAGTGGTGCTTCATGCCTGTAATTCTTGTACTTGGAGCTGAAAGAAGAAGATTCTGAGTTCAAGATCATCCTGAGTTATACCTAAGACCCTGTCTCAAAACAAAAACAAAAACAAAAACACCCATATTCTTCTTAATGTTCATGTTTCTGTTTCCCTGTGGGAAAATGAAGTTATTTTAAGTGGAGGTTCCTCAATTTAAGTCTAGTTGTAGAAGCCTTATCCTCACCAAAGATCAATGGAAAAGCCAAACCAGTGTGTGGTTCTGTGCTCCAGAGCCAGGGAAGGGACATTTCAACACAGGAGAAAATAGAATTAATTCAACTCCCACCTGTTTTTAAAATTATGAATTTTCTTTTAATTACCAAATATAGTAGGCTGAATTAGCCTAGCATCCCACAAAGATCCCTATCTCTTATTTCTCAGAACCTATGACTATTACCTATTATGAAATGTTACATTCTTTGGAAAACCATCTTTGTAGATATAATTACTATTTTTAGATAATAAACTGATCCTGGATTACTTGAGTGAGCACTAATTCTAGGTGATTTATAGATGAAAAGACACAGGAAGCAAAACACAGAAGCAGAAACTAACCACAAGCCAAGGACCACCTGGAGCCACCAGAAGTTGGAAAGGAAAGATCCCGCTCTATAGCCTTCTGAGGAAGTTCTCCTGGTTGAGACCTTGAATTTGTATGTTATAGTCTCCAAAAACATTAAAGAATAAGGTCCTGATATGCAAGCTACTGATTGTGTGCCTGTTACAGCACCTACAAAATATTATTACAGGTAATATTACAATAAATAATAAGACAAATAAACTCACATCTTACTTATTATTCCAGGGTGAAGAATTGAAGTCAAATTGAAGAATAAATACAATAATTGTGAAAAGAGTTTCAGATATGGAGTGAGGCTCAGGAATTCTATGTCTTGGTCACTCTCAAATTCTATTCTCATTCATCAGAGTTGAAGACACTCTGGATACAGATATTTACTTTCTTACATAAGAATAAGAATGCACAGAAAATTGAGAATTACAATTCTAGCAGTTCTCTTAGAACTTTTAGTAACACACACTTTCAAGTCATAACATTCCAATGAAATGCTAGGTTAGGGAGATAAACCAAATGCTCCTAAGAATTTATATCAACTTAACCAGATATCTAAGAAATAGCTTTAACTTTTAAATGTAAAAGTAATAAATATGCATAAAATTTAAACACTATGGCAAATGAAATAAATAGGAAATGAAAATCACTGTACCAGGAGTAGGGGTTAGAATGAGTGAAGATCATGATGGCTATTATAGATTTCACCTCTTAGTGAGGATCCTGTTTAGCTCTTCCCTTCCAGCCCATCCCTGTTCCTTTATGTCAGAAGTTTATACATAAGAATGCCCCCTACAGGGGACTCCTGGTGGCCACACCTAGCTGGGACTCCACTAAGTCACACTATTCTTATTCTCCATGTCTGTCTCTACAGTCTCACACTCAGCCCTGTATCAATATTCATCCTGCTTCAACTCTATTCATTGAAGACTCAACACTGGTACAGAACCACAGTCCACCAGCACTTTTGTTAGGGTCTCTCCAGATGAATTCTTTATCCTACTATAACCTAATTTTAGGAGCTTCTCCTCCCGCCACACCACCAAACCCCTGGGGACCTCATCTCTTGGTGTGAACAAGATACCTGAGCTCTTTCTCACAGCTTCTCTCTGTCTTTTCTCCTAGTCTACCTCTACTCTTCTCTGTGGCTCACCAACCTGAAAAAATGCACTCTCTGCTGGGGGACTCATAGTCATAATGCTTTCCTAAGATCCGGAAAAGGCAACAAAAATTAAGGAATTGAATACTCACTCAACAAAGAAAAGAACAGATATCAGCATCTAAAAACACTTCAATCACCATAACTCCAGATGCCTGAAGCCAGCACAGAAACACAAAAATGAATAGTCAAGATAATATGCCTCCAACCAGAATCCAGTAACCCTACTAGAGTAGGCCCTGAGAACTACAATATAGCTGAGACACAAAACAACAATTATGAATATGCTAAAGATCTTAGAGAGCATGAATGAATCCCTTAATGAGACCACAAAACCATAAAGAAATTGTAGCATGAAATAATGAAAACAGTTCAAGAGACGTAAAAGAAGAATTACTAAAAAAAAACCCAAACTGAAATAAACTGGAAGCAAAAAATGTAGAAAGTCAAGAATCTCAGATGTTGTATCTTGAGAGACCATAGATGTCAGTTCAGACTACTATGTCCAGCAAAACTATAAATCACTGCAGAAAGAACAGCACTTAAAACAAATTTTAAGCAATACCTACCTACTAATCCAGTTCTATAGAAGACACTTGATAAAACTTCAGACTAAAGAAGTTAAACACATCCAAGAAAACTTAAGAAACAAATAGTCACAAAACAGTAAATCAAAAGAAAGGGGGAAACTCATACCATAACAAGTATATAACAGGAATCAATAAACACTGTGAATTGATAACTCTCAATATAATGATCGCAATTATAATGTCTCCCAAATAAAACATAGACTAACAAATTGGACTAAAAAATATGACCCATCTTTCTGCTGCAACCAAGAAACAGACCTTACCTTCAAGGATAAACATTACCTCAGGGTAAAAGGATGAAAAAGAGTACTCTAAGCAAATGGACCCAAGAAACAAGCAAGTATAATTATCTCAAAATCTGATATAACAGACTTCAAGCCAAAACTAAACTTGGGTAGCTGGGTACCCAAGTTCCTAAAAGAAATGTTACTACAGCCAAAATCACACATTGACTATCCTACAATGACAATAGGTGACTTCAGTACCCAAGTGTTATCAATGAACAGGTCAACCAGACAAAAAACTAAATAGAGAAGTATCAGAGTTAAATAACATCATAAAACAAATGAGCCTAGCTGATATTTATAGAACATTTCTCTCAAATACAAAAGAAAATACTTTCTTCTAGCAGCTGATAAAATTTTCTCCAAAATTGATCACATACTTGGACATAAAGCAAGTCCCAACACATATAAGAAAATTGGAAAACAATAACAACAAACCAACCCTGCATCCTATCTGACTACCATGGATTAAAGCTATATATCAGCAATAAAAAATATATACAAACTTATGGAAACTGAACAAATCAATACTGAATGAAGAATGAGTCAGGACAGAGATTAAGAAGAAAATTTAAAACTGTTTAGAATCAAATGAAAATTAAATGCAATACACTCAAATCTACAGGGCACAATGAACGTAGTTCTAAGAGACAAGTTCATAGCACTAAGTTCATACATGAAAAAACTGAAGATAATTCATATTTGCAACTTAGTGGCACACTTGAAAGCTCTAGAACAACAAGCAGAAATAGCATCCAAAAAGAGTATACATCAAGAAATAATCAAACGTAGAACTGAAATAAACAGAAATAAACAAATAAACATCCAAAATTCAAGGGATCAATGAAATTAAGAGTTGGTCTTCCTGTGGAGGCCCTGTCCTGTTCAAGTCCCTCAATCCTACCCTCAGCTCTTTCATAAGACTCCCCAAGCTCCATATGATGTTTGACTGTGGGTCTCTGTATCTCTTTCCATTGGCTGTTGGGTGGAGCCTCTCAGAGGACAGTTATGCTAGGCTCCTGTCTGCAAACATAACAAAGTATCATAAATAGTGCCAGGGATTGGTTCTTGCCCATGGGATGGGTCTGAATTTGGGGCAATCATAGGTTGACAATTCTTTCCATTTCCAATCTATCTTTGTTCCTGCACATCTTGTAGACAGGACACATTGTGGTTTTGTTTGAGTGGGTTGCTGTCTTTATCCCTTCATTTGGAAGACCAAAAGAGTCACCTAACCTGGACCCTTGGGGATCTCCAGAGACTGAACTACCAACCAAAGAGTGAGCTTGGGCTGGACCTGGGCCACCTGCACCTATGTAACAGATATGCAGCTTGTTCTTCATGTGGGTTCCCCAACAACTGAGTAGGTGCTGTCCCTGAATCTGTTAGCTGTTTGCCTGTGGATCCTGTTCCCCAAACTGGACCATCTTGTCTGGCTTCAGTGGATGCACTTAGTATTGTGGTGACTTGATGTGCCAGGGGGGTATGTAGTGTGTGAGGGGGTGAGGAGGGGGGAATAGGGGAAGGTCTTCATGGGGGTACTGGGAGGAGGGGGGCTGATATTGGGATGTTAAGTAAATTAATTAACTAAAAAAAAGAGTTGGTTATTTGAGGAAATCAGTGAGACTGATAAACCCTTATCTAAATTAACTAAAAGATATAGAAAGAAGATTCACATTAATAAAAATTAGAGATTAAAAAGTGAGACATTACAAGAGACACCAAGGAAACCAAGAGAATCATAAAGTTGCATTTCAAAAATCTAGTCTTCACCAAACTAGAAACCCTAAAAGAAATGGATGGATTTCTTGATATATACAAATTATCAAACTTAAATCAAGATCAGATAAGCAATGTAAAAAGGCCCATAAACTAGTGAAATAGAATTAGTAATTAAAGATGCCCCTTAAAAAAAGCCAAGGACCAGATGGATTCAATTGGGAAATACACTAGATATTAACGAAGAACCATGCCAATATTGCTTTAGTTAGTCTACAGAAAAGAAACCACAATTACCCTGATATCTAAATCACACAAAGACCCAACCAAAAAAACCAAAAAAGATAAAAAGAAATTTATAGGCCAATATCCCTTATGAACATACATATAAAATTTTTCAAACACTAGTGCCTAACTAGTGTTCACACCCACTGAATAATGTTCATGACATTGGAAGGCTCTCTGCATTCTACCAGAGGAGAAAGGTAACTACCAACCCAATACAAGCCGTGTAAAAATGGTGACCCACCTGCATAATACACTTGTGCAATAGTGGCACAAACGTTGTGGTGGTAACCAACCACTCTAAGGACTTAAGGCTCATTCTACTAGAACCTCCCTAATACTGCAACTCTTTAATACATTTACTCATGTTGTGGTGACCCCAACCATAAAATTATTTTTGTTGTTACTTCATAACTGTGATTTTGTTACTGATATGAATCGTAGTGTAAATAGCTGTGTTTTCTGATGATCTTAGGCAACCTTTATGAAAGAGTTGTTTAACCCCCAAAGGAGTCACAACACATAGATTGAGAACTGTTGTGCTTAGGGGGAATCCATGTCTGACATTGTTCTAGTGTCCAAGAACCTGAGACTAGACAGGCCATGAGCCTAGGGAGGAAACAAATGCCATTGTTCTGCTAAAGGAACATAGCAACAAAATGACTCCTTACAACATTCTCCTAGATCCATAGATCAGTACCTCACTCAACCACAGTCAGAGAAGCTTCTTCTTTGAATTAGATGGAACTGATACAGAGACCACAACTGGAGAATGTGCAGAGTGAGAGACTGTGGAACATTCAGTCCTAAATGGGATGTCTGCATCAAACCCTTCACCTTTGTGCAAAAGAGGAACCATAAAGATTTGAAGACCCGAAGGAGATGGATGACACCAAGGAAATAGTATCTTTCAGACATAACAGGACTGGTGCGCATGTGAACTCACAGAGACTACAACAGCATGAACAGGCTCAAGTCAGACAGAGTCCCAGTGCTGAAAGTAGGAAGTGGATAGGAGCTCCCATCCCCATGCAAGAAGCTATCTACAGTTGACATCTATTTGTAAAGAAAAAATAAGTTTTCTTCAATGGAGTCTCACTGGTATATTAACCAAACTTAGGGGTAAGCCCCATGCAGGCCCAAGAGTAGTTGGTCAACTCAAAACAAACTCAATGGTGTTTTCGTAGACTTTTTGTCTTATATAGCTGTATTTTGAAGACCTTTTTTTAATTGTTGTTGTTCTGCTTGTATATTAAGGCTTCTGATGTGTATTTAAGGGTTTTGACTTCAGGATCTTTTGAATGTTCGATTGTTTTTGGAGGGGGGCGTCTATGAAGGGTTTTTTTTTTATTATTCTGTTTTCTTAGTTTTTCTGTTTTGTTGTTGTTGTTTATTTGTTTGGCTGTTTGTTTTCTAAAGAGAGAAAGAAAAGGCACAGAGTTGAATAGTTGGGGAATTAGAGGATCTGGGAGGAGTTAGGGTAGAAAAAAGTATGATCCAAATATATTGTAGGAAAACAAATTTTCTGTTAAAAAAAAAAAAAGAGTAGCCATTGCATACTATTGATGATATGTGCCTGGGTTTTATGACTTCATAAGATTGATTTATATGCCTGTGACATGACACATTAAAATAACTGCACCAAAAAGAACTTTAAATTAAGACAGTTAAGTCAAAAAGTCCTACTGTTTCATGCATGAAACCCTCCACTGCTACTGATCTTCAAACCTCCAGAAGTCCCTTCAAAGACTCACAGAGACTTCTAAGAGACCTTTGGCCACAAAATGTAAAACATTTCATAAAACGTTGTTAACACGCCCCTCAACAGTAAAATTCAATAAACATTTGTGTTTGTGGATGTGTTTAACAGATAGCCAGAAAATAAAATACTACAGTGCAACAGAAAGCTATTAGAATGGATACTCATAAACCAGTTAATGCCTGTCAGCAAGCAGAAAACTAGTCGCTTCTCCCTCTATTGATACTTATGGTTGCAACTTAATGATGTTTTTACTTAACTGATGGCAGCTGTCTCCATGAAAAACTATTAGCGCAGTAGATCTTTATTGAAACTGGCAAAGTAATAAATAACGCTTGTGACTTCTCCTTTGTTCACAAGGTTAATTGTTATTTAATAACAATTGTGATGCACTAAGAGCTTCCAAGAAATTATATATGCAAACCATTAGACTAAAATAGAAGTCTCAACAATGTACTAATTTATAAGTTGTTGATAGACCAAAGGCCCAGAGGTGGTATAGTACTGGATAATATGATGATTACCCAGACTTCTGGGTTGTCTTCTTATTTTTCACTTACATTGACATATACTCACTTAGCAAAATAGCAAGCTATTAATCCAGGAGATACAAAGATTTATAAGATACCAATTTTGACCTTGGAAAATGCTCCATGTTGTTAAGGACACTAAATACACATAAGTGGATTAGTAAATGAGTTCAGTTTAGAAGATACGAAGACAAACTACTCCAACCTGGTTGCAAAATCTTTCATAGATAATGCTGGGCAGGGTTTGTATAAAATTTAATTTTTTCAAGGCTATCCAATTTGATTAAAGAACTGGTTTTTTACCTAGTCCCTGACAAACACATCCTAATTTACCTAACTGTAGTCATTTATTTAGATACTACTTCCTTGAAAATGGGATGGAACCTGAGGAATATTAATTTCTTCCTCTCTGTCCTACCAAGGAGGAGAGTGGAGGCCAGTTGAAAGGGCTTACTCAAGTCAAGTGACCACCCCAAAGGCTGGACCAGGGCTTAGGGACCCAGTTTCTTGCTTCTTTACGGCATTAGAAGATGATTGTGTCAATATTATTTTTTATACTTTGCCCAATTTGAACACAGTTCTTCAAATCTCAACACGCAAATTGCAAGCAAAAAATAAACAAAAAGCAAAAAGAATAATGTTGTAATGGTGGCAGTGGTGATGTAAAATGAAGAGTAAAAGAGAAGAAAGGAAAAAGAGAGAAGAAAGCAGATGCACTTAGTGACATGAACTGGGGGCAGGGGGAAGGGCTTTGAAAGCACATCTACTGTAGGCTTTGCAACATTTCCGGTACTAAAATCATTCTAAGTTAACAGGTAAGGAAAAAGTGCTATTAAATGCCTGCAGTCACTAGATCAGTGGCTGGCTGCTAAAATATGAAATCTCATACAGGTCTGAGGTGAGCTCCCATCCTAACCCACAACACCATGTACAGTAGAGCTGTATAACTTCTGGAAAACCATGCCCATTCTACAGTACTGAGACAACTGGACAAGGACTTGGGGGTACCCTGACTGTTGCTGATTGACAACGCTCTGAAAAAGACTCAGATTGTTACAGCAGCCCCTAAATGGCATTTCTAATGTTCCTGCTCTCTGTGATGCATTCAGTTACCAAGACAATCATCTCAAATAAGATTTCCAGTGAAGCTTAGAGCAAATTAATTGGCCATGCTGCAGACACATTAAAACTCTGCAAGCAGTTACCATAGCAGGTAACCTTGCATGTTTTACAAAGTGTGGCGTTTTCGTTTCAGCTCATGTTTAATAATGAATAATTTTCCCTGCCCCCTGCTAAACACTGAATGATGAGAAACCTTGTGCTAATGCAGGGGTGTTGAATTAATCTGTTGTAGAATTTTCACATTTTCCCCAAGGCAACCTTCCCCTTATTCAGGTTATATCTATGTTCCTACCCTTATCCTCCCCCAACAAGTTCCAGCTCATATCTACAAAGGAGATAGGCCTTGATGCTTGGCAGTGGGGAGAGCAGTGGGACTTCCTGGTGTGTAAATGGGAGGAGGAGTGCACAGAGGCCATCAGGTACCAGCAGGTGGTCTCCCTGCCCACTCTGAGCCACCTTGCAATGAAGCATCATCATGTATCTCATCCCCAGAAAGTGAATCTAGCATCCTCCATTTCTCCCAAGCCTCTGCCATGCTCTAGTTGTCTTTGGAAAAGGTACATATGTCCTGGCCTTTAATTCTAGTCCCTTTCATGAATGCAAGTGGCATTGTGGCAAGGGTGTTGTTTTGCCCACTGCTGTCTCCCTAGCACCTAAAGCAGTGCCCAACACATAGAAAGTGTTGCTGAATAGTAAATGAGCATCAAATGCATTTGTCAATAATGTCTGTTTAACTTAGCTATTCCTAAAAAAAATAAAGAAAAGAATAAAATCGTATCATGTAGCAATACTCCAACCAGTTTCCCATCTGTTCTCTGATGTTACTCCTCTCCTCCTACCTCCCAGCTTTTGCAATAGCCCCATAGCTGCCCAAACAATCTAGAAGGTTATGCCCTATTACAAAATAAAGTTCAGAATTGCTGCACCTCTCCCACATCCATCTCAAAAATCATTTCAGGTAAAAGACTCAAATATGAACAATGATCTGATTAAGTATATCATTAAATATTCATAAAGTGAATGTTGCATAGCCATTACAAAGAATTAGGCTAATGTAGATTAATAATAGATAGATAGAGGGTAGGCTGATATTGATAGAGACATGATGGATGCATGATTGACATACTATTTAATCTCAGTAGATCCTACACATATATATGAGAAATTACTGACTTTGGCTGCCTTTAATGAACAGAATCTAGAAAATGTATTAATAGTAGGAAGGTACTGGACAGGAGTGGGAAATGCATACCAAATGTGTTCCCATATCTCTAGAAGACAGAGGCCAATACTCAGTATCTTCTTCAATCACTCACTCTTCACATTATTTTTTGAGGCATGTCTCACTAAATCTGGAACTCACTGGTCATCGGGGGATCCATGCCTAGTTTTATGTGGTTCTGGGGATTGATCTCAGGTCTTCATGTTTGTGCAACAAGCACTTTATCAAGTGAGCTATTTTCCTAACCTGAGAGAGGTTGCAATGTAGAAAAATGTTGGTCTATTTAAATTTCTAATTCAAAAATTAACTGAGCATCATTATATACTAAAAGAAAGACGTGGGTGGGCAGGCAGCAAGCCATCAATAAATTTCAGCATGGCCCCTAAAAGAATTTACACAACCAAACAAGGATTTTATGCTTTAGGATGTCTATAAGATCAGGAAACTTATTTTTAAAGAACTGAATCTTCATCCTTCTGCTCTCTGTGAGAGTTAAGTTCTCAGCCCACGTAATGGCACCTACTGGATCCCAAGGCCAAAGAAATGCAGTGAATTGAAACTCAACCAAAAAATGCATTTGTTCTGGAGAAGCTAAGTTACATGTGATTTTTTTTTTTTTTTTTGATTGGTCTCCCAAGAACTTCTAGCTCTCCAGCCATTATTTTCATGTAAAATAACTTTTAAACCAGAATAAAATAGCCTCTGTGATAATAATACAAAGTAGTGAATATCTGTTAAACATGTTATCTTTATTAGAAACTCTCCATTCACATCACTTTGGTTGACTGGAATGTATTTCTCAGTGCATTATTTATTATCTACTGGTCCTGTTGCCTGTATCTACCAGTTGCTAATGTGCACTATACAGATGTGAGGTTAGTTGCAAAAGCAAAAGAGATAACCAAGGGAAGATTTTCTGATTGTGAGTTCATGCCTGTTCCCTTGAAGATGCTGCAAATTACAGGATAATGGTATAAGATCTTTGCCATGGAGGCCTCCTGGTAGCTAATGAGTACCTTCAGGGGTTGACTAAACTGTGTCTCTGAATCATGATGGACAGATGAGAATTCAGATATCCATAAAATGTTCAGTCAGGGCCATCTTCACCAACCACACAGTCCACCAGGCTCCTAACCACACCTATGTCAAAATCTCTCCTACTCTCCTTCTTGATTGAATTACTCAAAAGACTTAGGAGACAGAAAGTAGTCAAGAGAAAGCTAGGGAATTCCATTCTTAAAAGAGAGGGACCTTTCTCTTATAGTTGGTCAGCTTTACTATATGCCATCATGGAGATCATGGTGGAAAGAAAACACCTAAGAATGAACAGAATTGGTATTTATGTCTCCAAGCCAACCAAGAAAAGGAGTTGGATAATGACTGCCAAGCAAGGCCCAACCTGTCAGATTCTAGACAGATGGACATACATGTAGGAGGAGCTAAGGTGGGAGGAGTTAGGAGAGGAAGAGAAAGAGTAAGGAGGAGAGGAGGAAAAGGATGGGGAGGAGCTAGGAGAAGGGAGAGATGTAGGAGCAATGTAGGCTGATGTTCACGTGTCTGTAGCAGCCAAAGGTAGTTGGTATATCTAGGTTGGGTATTGGGTTACACTTCTGTTTGTATGGGTATCTTGTTACTGATCATTATCAAATATATAAGCCTTTGATTAATCTTTAAGCATTAGAGTCTGATCTTTCTACTGAGCCGCGTGGATGGTGGGATGGCCTGGGCAATGCCCAGCCTTGCAGAGACAGTGTGAGAGATTGAGCCATCTCCCATGCTGATGTCTCATGGGTGGCAGGGCTGGTGTTTCTAGTTGGCTATTTTTAGCTGCAGCACACATGTGGCCTCTGGCTGAGAAACATGGCGGCTGGGCTAGGCAGAGCCGCTGCAAGCTTAGATAGTCGGTTGACCAGAAGCCATTTTAAATAATTACTTCAACACATACACAGCACAAATGTAGGTGGGTTGGGCACTGCAGACGAGTTTGGGCTATAAACTCATAACTTTCTATCTTGCCTTGTCCTGGAACTCAAAGAAAAATGGTTAATGTGATCAGTACATCTCTGGATCACTAACATTTAAAGAAGATAAATTAATTTTAATGTAGGACTGATTAGTTAACAAAGAGGTGTCTTTAAGACCTGCAGGACCTTGTCTTACAACCTTAGAGCTTTGCTCCTCTGACAAGAGGCCCTTGTTAATTACCTATGATACACTAAAGACAGAACCCACTTTAAACTCACAGCAGCCATTTTGACCTAGATGTGAACCTATGTATTTTAGATCTCCCATTAAGAAATACTTTCATGAGAAGAGGAATAGAGTCTATTCCACTGCTTGAGGGGTTGGAAAGAATGTGCCCCAATAGCACAGAGGAGTTGTGAAGAAAAGCAGAGAGAACCAAAGACCAATTTAATTGATTTTGGGGGGGAAGCAGGGTTCTTCGACAAGACAGAGCTCTGGTCACCTCATGTGCTGTTGTGCTCTGTCCATGGTAGAGAACATTTCCCTGGCATTTCCTGATGCCTCAAACCACATGGTCTATAGAGGAACCTCATCCTAGGGCATCTAAAAATTGAGCAACCTGGAGTGGTCTGAATCCACTCATGCACTAACAGCAGGGCAAAATCTCACTTTCCGTGTCACAGGACTCATTCTCAGAGAAGGGACATTGCCTCCTGTGGGCCACTCCTTATTCTCTAAACTACAGTAATGCATACTTTATACAATAAATATAGAATTCATTTGCATGATATATTACTGGAAACTTCTTGACAAGTTGACCCCGGCAGTGCTAGATGTAATGTCATTAAGCAAATTATTAGATTATAGCTCCAAAAGCCAGAGCCCTGACACTTGAGAAAAACTGAATTTTCCTATAAGTCAAATTGTGTTGAAGCCATGACCTTCGGTATGTCAGGCTATGACTTTATTTGAAAATAAGTCTTTGAAGATGATATGATCAAGTTAATATGGCATCATCAGATTTGGTCCTAATCCAAGGTAATAGAGCCCATATGAAAAGAGGAAATGCAGACAGACACACATATACACAAAGGGAAATTAATCACATGAACATAAAGTGATGAGTTTTTTGCAAGCTGGGAAATGATTTTCAAAAAAATGCTAGCAAACCACAAGAAACTGTAAGGTAGGCATGCAACCAATTCCCACAGCCCTCTGAGGGAGTAAACCCTGTCAGCACCTTTATCTTAGACTTCTAGCCTCTCAAAGTGTGAGACATTACCATTAAACTGCTGCCTAAGCCTCTTGGTGTGAGGTTCTTTCTGTAGCCGCCTCAAGAAACTACTTCATCTTGAAGTCCTGGGCCAGCATCTACTGATCTAATCTCCAACAGCTTTACCCAACATTTTCAGGAATGAATCTTTGCTAGAGTTGCTCCAAGCTGATAAGGTCTCGAGTTTCCACCTGATAAAAGGATGTGGATTTCAGTGCTACTTGTAAGACGGTGGTCATATTTACATCCCCACAGAATAGTGTTGTAGTTAATTCCCAGTTGTACCTCCCAGCCCCATGCTCCCAAAAATAAGATTCAGAGTCAAATTATATTTATAGATAACTCGGCCATATAGCTAGGTTCTACTCTGACTAGATCATAACTAAAAAGAACCTTACATTTTGCCATGTGGCTGGTTACCTACACTCAGGTATTATATGTCCATCTCTTCCCTCTTTTCTGACTCATCTCCCCATCTCTTCTCTCCCAGAATTCTTTCTCTTTCTGATGCCCCACCTCTATTTCCTGCCTACGCTATAAGTCATAGGCTTTCTATTTGACAGGTGAGGCATTCATACACTACACAAGATAATCTCTCTACAGTATAGTTTCCTGACTGTGGTATGGGGAGTGTACTCATTTTTTGCTTTGCTGTAGCCAGAATACCTGTAAGAAGTAATTTAAATAAGCAAAGATTAATTTGCCTCCTTTCAGAGGGGTTTCAGTACACATGGGGAGGAGGGAGGGCAGAGATCTCAGTCTGTGGTAGCAGGAGCAGGTACCAGAGACTTCACATTGGTGGTGTACCAGGAAACAGGGCAGGCCCAATCCCAAATATAGTCTAAATGTCACTTTGAAAGGCCTGCCCTGGTTACCTACTTCTTCCAGCTAGGTCCCACCTCCTAAAGTCTCAGAGCCTCCCAGAGTAGTACAACCAGCAAGAAATCTTGTTCAAAATGAACTATAGTTGTCAAGGGCAACATCTTAGATTTGAACCATAACAAGGAAGATGAATAATTCCTTTGTGTGTGTGCCTACTCTAACTGATTTACAGCATGGCCCCTAGAACCTTCTGATTAGATAAATTGCCCACAGCTCTTCGTCTGACCTTCAAACCCTGCTCACCTCATCTAGTAGAGTAGTTGATAAGTGATTGAGGTGTGGTATCTCAACACTGTGCCCAGGCCTTGAGATTAGCATCCTCACACTTCAGCTTTGGGATGGAATGGCTCTTTGCCCTGATGATGTGGTATCTTGAATGAGCAGAAGAACAATGACTGAGGAACATGTTCTGAGTGAACACAAAATAGGAAACTTACCATCTGTGAACCTAACGACCTCCAAGCTCTTCCAAATATAAAACCTTTATAATCTCTTTCTCTACTGATGGAGTGGGGGTAGGGTGGGTGTGGGGGTGAAGCATTCTCTACTTTCCATTGTTAATTTATGCTCTCTTTCCTGAACAGCCTCTTCCTCTTCCTCCTCCACTTCCTCTTCCTCCTCTGTCTCATCTTTATTCCTCTTTTCATCCACCTCTTTCCCTCTTCCCCCCTCTTCTTTCTCCTCCCTCCTCTTATTCCTTCTTCTCCCATCCCCTCTCTTTCCTATACTTCACAGATTTGGTGCTGGCAGAACTGTCTGCTATAGCCTTCACTAGCCAATGGAAATGTATGTTCCTTTCTGAAATGTCAAAATAGCTAATCACTAAGGCCTTTAAAGTTGGAGCCTTTGTTTTCCTTGTGGCTTATGCTATCCTGAAAATTTCTCAGTCTAATAGTTCTGAGTGCTTATGAGTTCTGGACATTGTTCTAATGTACAGAAAAGCCTTCTCAGCACTAGTGATTGACAAGAGGCAAAGCTTTTGTCATGGTTTCCCATAAGGTCTTGAATACAGTGTAACAAGTAAAGTCCTACATTGATCTAGAAGGACCTTCTATACATTATCCTGATTGATTTGGTTTATAATGTGATGGTACAGCCAGACAAGTCCTCTGTTACTCCTAATTTTAATTTAAAATCAAAATCAGAAAGATTAAATGACTTGATACCCAGAATGAACATATTTCAGGATTGTACCATCTCTCCAATAACTCAACAAATTGTTCAATCTCCTTCATGAAGATATTATCATATATAAATAGCTCTTTAATAACCACCAAGAGTCACAAAATAGTAGAGTTAGACAGCTCGGCTGAGATTGCACTGATTAAAGGCCATATTCAATGGTGCCTTAAACTATGTCCAAACAGCTTTTCCCCAAGGTATCAGAACGGTGTATATCTAGAGTGCTCTATTTAAATGAAACAGTTTGTTATAATTTATGCCTAACTCATGGGCTCTTCTTGCCTCATCAGATAGGAATCGGAAAAATTAAAGAAATAAGTAAATTCATTTTACGCATGGTAAAATGGCTCAGATAAGGACCTGTTTTACTCCACACTAACCCACAAGGAAGCTGGGCTTTGGGGGTCACTGCTTTCCTTTCTAGTTGACATGTCTGTGAGTGTGCCCTATGCCAAACTCACCAGAAAAACAACAAATATGTGACTACTGGGAGAGAACCATTCTTTAACCTTTTCTAGGAAATAAAGAGGCCATGTGTGCAGCATATTACTGACACTGATTTTCATTCCTTGACACTGGACTTTTCTGATACTTTGTCAAGAAAAAACAATGGGTTTTACTTTATTCTTAATCTTCCTCTGAACTAATTTGAACTGTACTGACAGTTCAGAAAAGTAAAGGCTTGTCATGGGAGAGCATGCAGCTTCGATGAGCGATGCACGTTTCCACTGCCTCCTGCTTGTGGCGAGACATCCAGCTGAGTTCTAAGTAGGCAAACAATAAAAGCTCACCTCGGAGGTGCAGCTGTGTGCAAGTTTGGAACAGTACTGAAGCACGCGTTTGCTCCCTGAACCGCTGAGATTAAGAAGTGGACAGGTTACTATCCTTCTTTGCTCTTGACGAGCATTACCCAAATCATTTGCCAAAAGGACAGAGTGAAGATTTCAAATAAGCCTTTCAGGTTGAAGTGGCGCAGAACTCATCAGATTATAGACTGAAAGGCAGCAGGGTGATTGCTGCTGGGCAGGCCTCCCACGTCCCCTGAATCACTCTTCCTGGGGCTGTCCACCCATCCACTGCAAAGTACAGCCATTTATCAAGTTCCGTGGTACACTTCTGAGACTCGAATACTCGGGAACTTTTTAGGCCCAGGTTGTCAGGCTTGTCCTCACACCCATCATTTTGAAAGTCCTCTGTTCCTTTAAATGTTTGATTGTTGTATGATTCCATATTCTCATCTAGCAGACACATCCAACATTTCACTCAAACATCCTCCTCTACTTAATATCTAAACGTTAGGATTCCTGGAAGAGCTCTCCTGCAAAACACACACACACACACACACACACACACACACACTTTGTTTAGACTTTCTCTTTAAGCTACCTCATTCATTTCCATCACTTTAAATGCTATCAATATACTTGATAATACCAGGTCTTCCCTGCAGAGATTTATTTTCTGAGTTTTCAACTAATATATTTCACCTCTTTCTTGCTATTTCACCTTAGGTATGAAGACAATACACGCCAAACTGAATTCTTCATCTGATTTCCTGCCTAGATTTTCTTCAAGAAGAACAGACATGTGTCCTAGGAAAACACTCTGGAAATGATCGAGTAGATAAGCCTGACCAAGTATCTCATTGAGAACAACTCAAAAAGTTAAGAATGTAGCTCAAAATCTGCATGACAGCACCAGAGAATGGCAGGGAATCATTATGAGAGCCAAAACCCCCAAAGAGAAGGAAGAGAGCCTGGCATCACTTTCCCCCTAGGGAAATTCCCAATTCACATAGAAATGGATGAAAGGCAGAAAAACAGAGCAGACTTACTTTACAATGAACTCTCAGGGCAACGGAAGAATTTAGGGCCTGCTAAGGAACGGGACTACCTATAAATCCTAAATTGTGTTTTTAACCCTTATACTAGGGTTCTTTAAATATAACCAATAGAACACAAATAACCAATAGGACACACACAACTTACACACATACACCACACACAAGCGAATACATACATACATATACATACATACACACATATATACACACATATATACACACATACATACACACATACATACTCACAGCACACACACACATTGAGAGGTAATTTTTAAGAAAATAACTGACAAATCTAGAATCTTTAGAGAAAACCAGCAAGATATAAATCTAGGAGAAACTGATAATCTTAAATCTAAAGGTGATCTGGAGACTTGTCTATGATCCAGTGTATTCTAAACTCACCATAAGTAGATGAACATACAGGGAAAATACAAAAGCAAAACATGTAGCACATTGCTGTTACCTTTTCTCAATTCCTGACCTAAGGGCATCTTTTTTACCTACAGTTTATTGGCTTAAATGTTAATCTCACCTAAAGAGAAACAAACAAACTCCAAGCAGACACATAGCAACATTTATACCAATGTTGGCATAATGTGATATTTAGGCACAGTGACCCAGTTAAATGGAAAGATGAAATCAGCTATCACAGGCCCTGAGGTGCTATGTCCTCCAAGAAAGGTGAAGAGAAAGAAGGCATCCATCTACATACAGAAGCTTCCATCCATATGGAAGCTCAAGTCTTCTCAATTCCTGACTAACATAGAGCGCTCGGGAATTAAGTGTCCCCTCATGTTTTCCAAAAGCAAATATGTTCTTTCCATAAGGAGGATAAAAGTATCTGAGGCCTTAAGTCTTCTCTACAATTTTTCATATACAGTATCTAAAACACACTCTACATTAACCAGGCTTTTAAGATGTAGAAAATAAGGACCAAAATCTAAGGGAAATAACACACAATACAAATCAACATATGTAGGATCTGAATAACAGAGTTATATTAAAAAGGGTCAAGGGAGTAAAGTTAAAAGTTAAGAATTTTGGTAGAATCTAAACTGCTTAGAAAGAATCAAATAAAATAGAGATGAAAGTATAGCATCCAAAATTAATGTCTCAGTGAAGCACTTTAATAGCAAACTAAAAATCAAAGAAGAGAAAAATTGGTAAATTAAAAGCCAAATCTCTAGGATACTGTTGTAACCAAACAGAGACACAGAAATAAAAAGAATAAAAATTCAGAACAGAGTGTGAGAGATAAACAAAGCCTGGTGAAAAACACCTATTATATATGAAAGTCACTGTTTCAAAATGCAAGGCTTCAGAAAGGTCAGAGGCAGTATTTGAAGAGCTATTGGCCAAACATTTTAAAAACTGATTTAATGAATCCTATGAACTTCAAGTGCAATAGCAGAAAGAAAAATATAATAGGCAGATCACTGTAAAGCTATGGAAAAACAAGAGGAAATATTTATAATGGTTGGGAGAGGATTTATTACTTTTACAGGAACAAATTAAGATACACAGCTTATAAATCAAAGAAGCCAAAACACAGTGGATTCTTGTATTAAGAGTACTGAGAGAAAATAATTATCCCAACTTAGTATATAACTCAGGGAAATTATCCTTTAAAGCTAAAGGAAAATAAATATTTTCAGATGAATACAATTTTTCAAGAAATATTACACTAAGGAAAAGTACTAAAAAGTATTTGGGAAGGGTGAATAAGTATGGTATATGTGAATGTGTGCGCATGATGTGCAGCAGATACATTGTGCATTCATGTGCAGCCTAGAGAGAACATCTGGTGTCTTCCTCCGTAGCTCCCTGCCTAGAGATAAGGAGAAGTTCGCTGTTGGGTTCTGCTGGCTCCTCATCACCTCCCAGGATCCACCTATCTCTGCCCTCTTCCCACTCGATGCTGGGCTTAAGGCATGTGTGGCCACACAGTGCTTTTTGACAGGGACACTGGAGATTCAAATATGGGTGTTCATTCTTGCATGGTAAGCACTGGTACCTACTGAGCCAGCGCCTCAGCTCCTGAAGGGTATTTTTAAGAGAAAGAAATGATCCCATATGAAAACCTAAGGATAAAATAGGAATGTTCAGTGAAAGGTTATATGTAATAAATATAAAATATACTAAATGTATAAAGCTACATCAATAATGTCCTCTGTGGTTTAAAGCAGAGAGTCAAAGTGTATGAGAGAGGAGCATATCTGTCTGTAGACACTAGTTTAAATAAGGTCACAGCATCCTAAGGCAGTGCTACTAAAAGCATCTTCCACAGAAAAATAAGAAGCTTGCTCCAAAATTTAATTCCATATCACTCGTCCTTTAATTTAGAAAGTTATCATTTGGGCTGGGGGATGTAGTTCAATTGCAGAATATATGCTTAGCATATATGAAGTCTTGAGCTTAGCACACACACACACACCACACACGTGGCAGTATCATTTGCAAAAATGTCAGCTGAAATAAACAGTATACACAGTGATGTAGTTGATTTCAATTCTGTTTCAAGCTTCTGAGATCATTAACTGAAAACAGTACATAGAACAGCTGCTTGTCCACAAATCATGCTTTGAGGGATGCTATTCTAAGATTTGCTTTACTTAGTATGAGGGGAAAATACTAATACATATTAGACTTTGATACTTTGGCATACATAATCTAATCCTTAGGGTAAATAATAAAAGAACAGGAAGATAATGTTTAACTATGGATCATATAAAATAATCCAAAGGCAAAGAAAGAAGCAAATTTTAAAAACAACAAAGACCATGTGAGACAAATAGACAATCGTAAGATGGTAGATGGAGGCCCATATACATCAACAATTTCCTTCTATGGAAATAACACAATAATTTTGGTTAAAAATAGATTTTTATAATTGGTGTTTAAATACTTATAAGCATACACACATATATACTGATTAAAGAGATATATTCTAATATAATACATTAAGATTGAAGGTAAGTCACTGATAAGTGGATATTAGCCCAAAAGCACACAATACCTAAGACGCAATGCATAGACCTCATGAAACTCAAGAAGGAGGAAGACCAAAGTGTGGGTGCTTTTGTCCTTTTTAGAATGAGTATCAAAAGATTCAACCAGAGCTCCCAGGGTCTAAACCTCCAGCCTAAGAACAGGTAAAAAGGAAACACCAGTGATGTCTGCGTAGAAGCTCTAATCCTGATGCTGGCCCCCATACTTATACTACTCAGACCTTTGATGGGCCATTGACAAGGACACCAAACAGCTAGAGATTGACATCACTAATCTGAAGAAATTCCTCGTTTCGATGTCTGAATTGATCTCCAAAAATTGCAAAGGACTTTATTGGACTTGATTTATTCTTCTACAATAGAAAAGACTGTGTACAGCTCTTGACTGTGTACAGCCCTTAAAGAAGAATGTTGCCCTTACATAGACAAGACAGGGATGGTTAAAGAGAACATGAAAAAGGTCAAAGAAGGTCCAGAGAAATGACAGAGAGAGAAAGAAAAAGAGGAATATGAGAGCTGGTACAAGGACTGGTTTTCAACCTCTCTATGGTTGTCAACCCCACTTCCTCCCATCTTGGGACCATTAACTGGGTTATCTCTGCTGATTTCTTTTAGTCCCGGGCCTTAAATAGGCTGACTAACTTTGTGATACAACAGATAGATAATTCAGTAGCAAAACCTATTCAGATACATTATCATAAGTTAGCTATGGAGGACCACAAGACTCAAGATGAGGTTGTTACTCTATCCAGGGTGTTCTCAAAATCCATCTCTACCCAATCTAAAAGAGGGACTTCCACCCCTAGACTAAGCAGAGAGGGGCTACCCAAAACCCCCTCTGACTGGCGATCTGAATTCTTGCTTAGGCTGTGAGGCTAACACTGCAAGGGAATATAAATAAAAGTTTAAAATATCTATCTGGGTTCCTGAGGGACAAGCCTGACTGCATAGGGATTGATGTCAAAAGTATCCCTCTCAGGGCCGGATGGGTGGCCCTATGCCTCACTGGACAACGACAGGGGACCGGAGTTACAAGGCCCCTTCAATATTGAAGGTCAGCCTTCTACCCACCTTCCAGAAAAGAATCGAAGGCCCTCATACTGAAAGGGAGGAGAGCAGACAGCCCTCATATACACTAAGGCAAAATAGCCAAGGCCTACTAAAAGAGAATAGGCCTGATATACATAAGGCTAACACCATAGCCTATGGGCCTGAAAAACATCTAAAAACAGAACAGGCTATAAGCTATTGTAAACAGGCAGCTTCTGTGGAAATTTACCAGCCCAAGTAGTCATAGGTCTTGTAAATAGGCAGCCTCGGTGGACAGTATCAACTTAGATAAGGACAAGTGAATCATAGGCAGAGTCATAGTGACCTGTCCCTGAACCTACACCCAGCTGATACCCTGTTCTGAAAGGTATCTGTACTCCCCTGAACATCTATGCTCCAGTGCCATTCCCTTCCCCACATCTTGCCTTTTTGTGTTTATAACCCCTGTGTAAATAAGTAAATTATGATGTGATTTAAATAACTAAATAAATTTAAAAAAAATAAAATAATAAAAAAAAAAGAATGCTAAGACAGTTGAAGGGTAATAGAAAAAAGTTTAACTTAATAAAATATATAATTGATCTAGCAGTACAGACTAACTAATTATAGAAACTCTAGGCTGTGGTACACACTCAAAAGAATTCATTGAGTAACTAATGGAAAGAAAGAAACTTATGTGGCATTCTTACCACAAGAAAATAACATTTATGCTGAAGAACTAACATTTACATTAGTTTTCTCCTAGACAGTAATATGTTATTTTTACATATGTTACATTGTTAAACTTATATACATGATACACACAGACACTACAGTAATCAAACTCATGGGATATTTATTCTTTCATGGTGAGGTAAAATTTATTAACAGGAAGATAACGAGAATAATAATTCCTTAGAGTTGTTACATAATTACATTCTCGGCATCAATTTGTGTGTTCCAAAGCAGGAAAAGAAAACAGAGTGTAAATATACCATATTTAAATTATCTTATGTTATTTTAAAATAATAAAATTCAAACAGAAAAAAAAAAGATTGAAGGTAAGACTATAGAAGAAGATACTATGAAAATACTAGCCAAAAACAGTTATCTTAGCTATACAACTAACAGATAAATAAGACTTTAAGAAAAAAAAAAAAAAACCCTTGAGAAGAACCTAACAAAACTATCAAAGCAAATACTGTGCTCAATTTAGAACTATTCCAAGTTCGTTTCTATCTCTTATAATTGCTTCTAAATATATAAAGCAAGAGAAACAGAACTGAGAGTTGGGCTTGGTAGCAGCCCTGTAATGCCAGCACTCAGGAGGCAGACACAGAGGAATCGCCACAGTTTTGAGGCCTGGCTGGTCTATATAGCAAGTTTCAGACCACATAAGGCTACATAATAAGATTTTGTGAACAGCCTCCCTAAAATACTCAAATCCATAACTATAATATAAAATTTCAATATACCTGTCTCATAGCTAGAACAGATAGTCACAAAAGTTAGCAGAGGCCAGAAATGGTAGTTCATTCCTTTAACCTCAGCACTTACAAAAGTCAGTACAGGCAAAGATGTAACAATTAACAGATGTTCCATGACTGAATATATATATATATATATATATATATATATATATATATAGTGTGTGTGTGGTGTGTGTGTGTGTGTGTGTGTGTGTGTGTGTGTTTTATACATACAAATTTATGCATATATAAATATACATACTAAGTATAATGGTTTTATATGTAAATGTTTATACATATAAACAGTACACTTAATGACTATAGAATATATATATTTTTAAGAAGACATAAGCATTTAGAAAAGCTGCAATATTTGGAACTATGAAGAAATTCTCAATATATTTTGAAAGATTAAAATCATAATGGAGTAGATTATTTCATCCCAGTTGTAATAAGTTAGATAGATTTTAAAAATGAGATCATTATGTTTTAATATTATGAATTAAATATATAAATATTTATTAATAAGCCATAGAAGAAGATATGTATGTGTATATGATATCATCATATATATGCATATCTTATATAAATATCTTATATACATATATATCTTCTTCTTTGGCTTATTGATATCTATATATTTAATTAATATATAGTTACATGTTTATATATTATACATTCATGTACATATCATTTATATATTTATATTATATGTATATATTATATATTTAAATTATATATAAACATATATCTTATAAGTGTATATATAAATATATATATTCTACATTTAGTCTGAAATGTCTAATCCTAAATATACAATAGAAACCAAAAAAGACTGAAAATTTGAAAATCAGTAGACTAGTCATTTTAAGAAATGTTGTGTGTCCAACCAAGGGTTACATATGGAGGGATCCATGGCTCCAGTCTCATATGTAGCAGAGATGTCCTTTTGGGCATCAATGGGAGGAGAGGCCCTTGATCCTGTGAAGGCTTGATGCTCCAGTGTAGGGGGATGCCAGGGCAGGCAGGTGGGAGTGCATAGGTGGGTGGGTGGGGGAACACACTCATAGAAGCAGGAGGAGGGGATTCGATAGGGGATTTGGGGGGGCGGGAAAGGGGATAACATTTAAAATATAAATTTTAAAAATCTAATAAAAAAGTCTTATGCTTTGAATCTAAAAAGAAAAAAGAAAAGAAATGTTGTGTGTCAAATTTTTCCTAGGGAGAAAAACACACACATTCACTTACTCCAGAAGGATGCTCAAGACAGACCAAAGGATGGTTACTACCAAAGTCTAACTTGTTGAACCAATGAGTTTTATTGGATTTAATTACAGAAGTATGGTGTTAGGTTATTTACAGGAACAGAAATGACTCAAAGACAGCTATATCACCAAAGCCCACCCCAGCATGGGTGACAGTTCACAAAAGCTTGGAACCAGGAACACTCTGCACAGCCTTCAGGAAGCTCAAGGTTGGAGAGTGTCTTTCTCAAGTAAGTTCAGTTGGTCTAAACTCTTCTAAGCAGCTCAGCTGGTTTCTGCTTCTTCCAGACAGCTGATCTGGTCTCCGAGTCTTCATTGCAGTTTGGCTTGTCTGAGAGGGAGGGGCCTAGAGAACCTGGTCAGTGTCAAGGACTTTCTGAAGCTGTTAAGTTGTTCACCTCCCTGTCTACAGGCTTCCCAACTGGACAGAGTTGCAATCTCAGAGGAAACTGTTATACAAGTTAAAAAGATAAACAAACATTGAGCTCAAGTAAATAATAAAAAATGTGTATTAATTTTTAAAAAAGTAGTTATTTAATAGAAGGCTCCATTGAAGAAATAGTTGGTTTATTGGGAAAAAAACAATGCTGATAAATGCCAAGTGTTGCAGCTCTGGAGGAAAGGCTTCCTCAGTGGACGTGTTGCAGCTCTGAGAGGGAAGGTATACTGGCAGCCAAGGAATACCACAAAGTGATACCATACACCAAACTTCACACAGAATTTTTTGGGAAAATACAGGAGGGTTCTGCCTCTGCTAGAGCAAGAAGCAGCAAGGAACTGAATAGGAGACAGGCTTATGTAGGCTTTCTTGTGCAAGGAATTTTTCAAAGTGGTAATTTCTGATGTGGAGATTGGTGGGATTTCGAGTCCTGAGCTTGGAGCAAACCCAGGGATTGGTGGGATTTTGAGCTCAGGAATTGCTGTGATTTCAAGCTCAGGGATTGGTGGGTTTTCAAGCTTAGGGACTGGTGGTTATTTTGGGCTCAGGGATTGGTGGGTTTGGTCGTTTTCAAACCTGGAGTGGGCTCAGAGCTTTTACCCTATGATAAAGTCCTTCAGAAAAAAGTACAAACAATGTTAGGAATGTAAAAAGATCATCACTGGGTATCTCAAAAGTACTGGAAGGTAAGATACTATAAAACCTAGATACATAGAGCATATCCATACATGAGCAAAACTAAAATTAAATGTCAGAGTAGAGCCTTCTGTTTAGAACTTCCCTTAAAACACACTTCAGGTCCAGACAGCTTTTTTATGAAGTCTACAAAAGTTTTTCCAAGATAAATAAGGACATAGTTATCCTATTTTGTTTTCTCTCTCTTTAAAGAATATACATCAAATATTCAATAATTATTGTTGAAATGGAGTGAATAAATGAGTGAATACGTTATATTTGCTTCTGGTTCTAACAGCAGGTACAGCTATTCTAGTACATTCCTACTAACAGTCTGGTTTTTTGTTTGTTTGTTTTGCTTATTTTGTTTTTGTTTTTCAAGAACAGAGTCTCATGTAGCCCAAACTGGTCTGTCCTAAAACTCCGAATCCTCCCAGTCTATTTTCCAAATCGAGTACTGGGATTATAGGCATGGGGCACCATGCCCAACATGCATCAAACATTAAACCACCACTGCTAGTAACTGGCACCGCAAAGAGCTGCATTCATATAACCTCGAGCTTCCCAAAATTTGGCAACTTAGTAAATGCATGCTGTCTTCCTTATATCTTTGCAATTAATTGTAACTCCTAAAAACCCTTATCTACTGACACTAGTGTTTGCTACACATGGGGCTTATGGGATGTTATTGCAAACAGCATAAAGGCAACCAAAGGCAATTTATCAAGAGTTAAAAGCTTTAATTCAGTTAGAAATACCGTTTTCTTGCTGAGCGGACTTCAAAGTCAAGCAAAAACCTCCATTTTCGTGGTAAGCAAATAAGGTTTCTAAATAAAATGTGCAGTCAGTGTTACTTATTTACAAGTGCCCTGTGACTACCTTTTATCAAATGCTAAGGAATGATGATTTCAAAGCCACTTGCACACCAGGGCAACTGCTCTGTTAGAAGATTAGCTTTGTGCAATGACTCTTAACAATGCAGCCTTTATTACTTTTGCAACTAATCTTCAACTTCAGAGTGAGTCAAAATTAATTTGGCTATGCATTTACATCTTCTTTTCCCTATCTGCAAAACTTATCTACTAATCCTATGTGAAAATCAAATCTATAGAGACCTCACATTCTTAATATATGTCAATAATAATAATATTTCACTCATTAGCCAAGAAAAAGAAGAAATAATTGTTCTCTTTTTTAACTGGTTAAAAGACATGGCCAAATTTTGTACTATACTGGAACCAGGTCAATGCTAGAGTATTAGAGTATTTTTATGTTTAATATTAAACTAGTATGAAATTAACAAACAAAAGGGTAGTGAAATCCAGTCTTACTGAAGAGATCTTTCGCTGTCTGCATCCCTACTTGAAAAAAGGCAAGAGGAGTCCACAGAGGTAGCAGATAGTGGTTAGAAAGAACACATAGAGACTCTGGAAGCAGTAAGGAATGAAGAGGGCCATGGGACTTTGTTCTTTTGTCGTCTTAAGTTCAAACCCCAGCTATGTCATATATAATTGTGAGACTCTAGACAAGTTACCAACCCTTGCTTGGCCTCAGTTTCTTCATTTACCAAAAGAGGGTGAGTTCCCTCTCAAAAGTTTCCATGATATATTATGCACTACCTATGGAAATCATCTGGCCCACAATAGTAACCCAGTATAAAGTAGATGGTAGCCATTCGCTGGAATCTTCCTTAGTAAAAATGAAGAAAAGAGCTATGGAGTCGGGTTGAAAGTGCTTGCCATACAGGTGTAAGGATCTGAGTTTGGATCCCGGGCACTCACAATGAGAGCTGGGTACAGCAGTGTGCCCTGTAAGTCCAGGGATATGAGGACAGTGACAGCAGATTTCAGAGGTTGCTGACCCACCAGCCTCCGATGAAACTGTGAGCTCCAGGCTCTGTGAGAGAAAAACAAACAACAACAAACAAAAAACCAAAAACAAAATAACTAAAGTGGATCTTTAACCTCCAGGCACAGACAGGTGAGCCCACCCTCCAACACGCATGTGTGCACACATGTGATGAAGAAAAGAGGAAGAAGTACAAATAAAGCATATTCTTAAACATTAATGCCCTTCCCGGGGACATTTAGTACATCCAGGGAAGGTAAAAACCGTCAAAAAGAAATGAGCTAGACAGATGTATAGCTGGTCCCAGGACTTTATCTCATATTCCCCAAACAGTATCATCTAATAAACCAAATGCTATCAACTCTGTATCACAATGAAAATAATTTTCGGAACCCTGTGGGAAAAGATAAAAAAGAGGAGGGGGATGGAGAGAAGAAAAAGAGAAAGGAAGGAATAAGAAACTTCATCTGGATAAGTTGCTTCCAGAAACAACAATATGGTACTATCTTTTTTTCTATATGCCATGAAAAAGGTGAAGACTGTCTGATTTGTCACCTCCTGTATACCCAGAATGTAGCATAGTATCTAATCTCATAGATACTTAAGTAATTGCTGAAAGTGCAAGTGAGCAAGTGAATGCATGTTGCATATATCTTTAGAGTCATATGTATTCAGTCTATAACCAAGAACTTAGAAACACAAAGAACTTCTAAGCATTAACTCTGAAAATCAGTAACCACATTTCTAGATGTAAGTGACCCTGGTCCACTCAGTAATCACCATTTAACCATCTCTCAAACCACAACACGGTTTGTTTTTCAAGTCAATGATTTGTGAATCCTGTGAAGGGGCCTCACCCTCAGGTCTCACTCTGCCTGTGCTGTCCTTGCAGTACAGCTTCTGGTGCCAGCCATTCAGATTCAGAAAGGCTCATTTAGAGACTCTGCATTGCATATAAAAGAAAAATCAAAAGCAGATCTGAGCAACTGGGAATCTATCAATACAGTGTCTGCTCTCATTACTCGGGGTGCTTAATCTTATTATTCAGTTTCAGGAGAGAACAGGAGGTGCATGGTAACATTCAATACAATGTACATAACAGTAGATGGGATAAGGATAAGTCAGCAGCTGATGGTGTGCTGTCTCAGTTCCCAATCTCAACAGTACTTAATCAAAACAGTGTAAGAGTATGTTGTCTATTTTTATCATTTTTAGCCAACTGAAACAGCTCAAATGACCCATTAAATATAGAAAGGTTACATTAATTTTGCCAGTTGAGTCTCAGGAACTTGTGTTTTCAGAGAAGGGGTATAATTCACTATAAAGCACTTGCAAAGCCCCAAGTTCAGCACATGGAAGCACCAAAAATCCTTTTAAAAAATATGTAAATTTGTGTTTGGAGCCCTTTTCCTTAAACAGTTTTCATAAACACAGATGTGAGGTTAAAAGTTAATCATAGGGGGCTAAAGAGATGGCTCAATGGTTAGTTAAGAGTGTTTGCTGCTCTTTCAAGGACTGGAGTTCATTTCCCAGCACCCACAGCAGGAGCCTCAGAACCACCTGTAACTCCAGCTCCAGGGGATCTAACATCTTCTTCTGGCCTCCATGGGCATGGGCACACATGTGCACATACTCACACAGAGACACATATGTGCATATAATGTAAGAGATCATAAAATAAAAACTAATAAAGTTAACTGTGCATATAAGCATGGTTGAGTATGCCTGGCTGTACATACAGCAAGGACATTATTTCTCCATCTCTACCTGCCTTTCTTCTGAGGCAAGATTTTCCCTCTTAAACTAATGAGGATTATGAAGAACAATCTCATCTCTTGAGCAGCTACCAGCTATCAAAAACGAAATGATTTAAGGGTGGTAATTACATTATGAAAGTTTATACATCATTCGCGCATCATGCAGGGAAAAAATATAGTCTATTACCGCTGTTATTAAACCCCAAAGACTCACTGGGCAAGAATATAAAGATCAACCAGTTGTTTGGGTAATTAACTCACTCTTTCCCATTTGGCCTTCATTTGATTCTCTTCTTATAGGCAACAAGAATGCAGTAGGAAGGGGCTACTGAAAGGTGATGCCAATTATTTGCCAGAAGTAATTATCATTTTGTAATCACATTAATATCTAATTTGCTGCCAGTAGATCGTTAAAGTGCCAATTATACATCTCTGCTTTGATGTATTCATAAAAACAATCATGCATTTATTGCCTTTATAATTCCTGAGATAATTATACAACAGGCTGGAGGTATATTTCTTCAGTGACTCAGCCAACTTAACAATCACATTGAAGACTCCTATGGTTAGGAAATTAACGTTCCAGAACCAACTCATTAGGGCTAAAACTAATTGTTCTCTGCTACTTCCTATGAAGGTCCATAGGGCCATTCTTTGTAAGGAAGGAAGACTTTGCCACACTGTTGTGAAAATGTTGGAACTTTGAACTGGAAAAGCCATTGAGCCCTCAGAGTTTAACAGGTTAATCTATAGGCAGTTTGAAGATAAGAATGCCGTTAAAATGTAGATAATGGAATCATTCATGGCTTGTGACACGTTAGAGGTGAGCTAAGACTTGAAGGTCATTTATTAACCTTATTACACTAAGAATGTGGTTACTGGTCAGTTGAGGATGAAGAATCAGCTGTGATTAACAAGAGATGAACATGGCTGACACAAAACCTTCTGGGAAGTGTCTTGTCAGGGTCAGCACACAAAAGCTGTGGTCTGACACACACTAAAGCTGCATCTAAAGCTGGCCACTGAACTTGATAATGCATAAGAGTTTCAGATACTATGGTTGGAAGCTTAATGTCTAAAGTATTCAGGGGATCATGGAAGAAGCTGAGACATGGCACCATGTAGCAGGAGCAGACTCCCCCAAGAGACCAACAGAGGCCATTAGTGAAGAAGCAAACTTAGCTGAAATGGAGACCCAGAATACTGAAGATGCCAGGACCATGGGACATCTGCCAAAGGCAGTGTTAGGTTTAGAGTGGAGCTGGCCCAAACCTGCTGCAAATGACAGACCTGAGGATATGGGGTCACCAAAGCCCTTTCAATCACCAAAGAGCATGAGTGTTAGCTACAGGACTTGATTTACACTGCTGAATTTTGGATTGCTTTAATTTGATTGTTTCTATGCCCTAGTTCTTCCTTTTTGGAATAAGAAAGCACTTAAGTTGAATTTTTTTATAGGAATCCAAGGTTAAAAACTGGATATTTTCAAGATACGCTGAAATTTTAAAGCATTTGGATTTTTAAAAACTGTGGAGCTTTAAAAGTTGTATGGTATTTCCTATTATGATATTAACATTAGACAATAGGGGACAAACAAGAAATGAAAAGGTATGGATTATAGTAATGTGTTTGTGTCAAGTTGGCGAGGGATAGTTATGCTAGTTGATGCTCACTGTCGACTTGACACAGCCTAGAGTTGCCTGGAAAGAGGCAACCTCTTCCTCCATCAGAGTTGTCTCCATCAGACTATCCTGTGAGTATCTGCAGAGCTTTTCTTGATTGTTGATTGACACCAGAACGTTCAGTCCACTGTGGGCTATGGCACCTTCTGACAGATGGTCGTGGGTTATTAAGAAAGTCAATTGAGTATGACCCAGAAAGAACGTGCCAATAAACAAGAGTTCCTTTATGGTTTCTTTTTCGGTTCTTGCCGGAGCTCCTATCTTGAGGCCCTCAACAATGGACTTGACCTGGAAGTGTAAGATTAAACAAACCATTTCTTCCCCTAAGTTGCTTTTGGTCAGGGTGGTCAATCACAGCAACAGAAAACAAATCAAACAGCAAATCTTTTCCTTTTTCTCCATTCTTCCCAAGGCGGGAGTCATATAGGAAAAAAATTTTTCTCAGGAACAAGAGGGTGATTTCCAGATTGGTTGATAGATCACATATTCTCTGAGGAGCAACAGCAAAAGGATCCATTTCTAGGCTACCAAAGAGTAAATGTATCTTAGTGTAACTCATCCCCTGGGGACGGAAACAAGGGTTCTCTGTGATCTAGAGAACACCAGAGGGGTTGAGGGTACAGAGCGGACATATGTTTGCAGGACATGGTTTTATTGTGAAATTCTGTAAGCTCTCAGATCATATATATCTCCTTTTTCACATAGATATAGAAGTCCTAAGAAACAGGATTTACCTAAGGAGTTTTAGTCTAGATTTTCTGTCCTCTCTGTTTTAAATATATAAAGGATTCAATTCAATTGAAGTGTCTTTTCCTATTATAAAAGTATGACATTGCATGCCTTTTTGTTCTCTCACCTCTAAACTTGCCATATTAAAACTGACACAATGGTATCAAGCTTCATGTATCACAAGAGGAAGGCAGTCTGGTGTATTGCACCTGCAATATTTCCTCAGGAGGAATTCTACACAAGTTCCTTCTCCACTGCTACAATCCTGTGATGCTCCTTAATTGGTCCTTGTGTTGTTCTAGCATAGCCTTGGCCATAGGACAATTCACACTACATTCTGTTTTTATAAGTAAAGTTTTATTAGAACTGGTTTTGGATGCATGTACATTAAGGCAAAACTGTGCCCTTCAAGTTTTAGGGAGAATCCTCTATTTATATCTTATGCCTGTGCATGATTGAGCATGAATACGATTAAAGTCAAATGCATTTATGGTAAGAGACATGAACGTAAGGAAAATGAACATATGACTTTAACCGTCAATCAAAATAGAGAACCAGCCAATATTATTCCTTTTATTAGCCAACCCATTTTCTTTAAACACGTTAAAAAGAGACTCAGTTGCAATCTGTGGCTCTTGGCTCCACTCACTCAGGTGGACTGCCATCAAGCATGACAGTGTATCCCTCCCTAAGCTGCGCTATTATTCCTTTGTTATCTGGCGAGTCTGTGTGAGCCCTATTTCAGCCACCAAATCACAAGGCCACAAACCTGAAACTCCTGCCCACAAACTGCACACCAGTAACACGTTGTCTGACTTTCATTTCATTTGTTTGCTTATTAATCTAATTTATCAGAAAATCTTCCCCACAAATAATGGCATTTTATATTATTTTTCTTGTTTCTTTTGCTTTGTTTTGTGGACACAGTGTTCTCCTGTGCAGCCAGGCTGGCCTGGAACTCACTATATAAACCAGACTTGTCTCAAACTTGCAGTGATCCTCCTGCCTCAGCCTCCTAGGATTATAGGAATGTCTGACACAACCTTGCTTAATTCTTACCTTGCTTAATATTTCTAAATTCTTTTCTTCTATCTTCATTATATAGTATAGTGCCCTTGGTTGAGTGTGGACAGTAATCTCTGCACTGAGGCAGGAAGATTATTAAAACTCAAAGTTGCCCTGGAGTAGATAACAAAAGAGTAAAAATAAAAACAAAAACAAACAAAGCATATTTGACTAGCACTGAAAATTTAACTCACGGCAATATTTCATGCATCTTCTCTTCAGGTAACTTTGAGAAAGATCCCCCACCACCCAGAGAAACTAAAAACACTTCATAATTAGTTTTTGTTCTAGAGCAGTGTTTCTTTTTTTTTTTTTTTTATTGGAACTTTTATTTACATTTCAGGTGTTTTCTCCTTACCCGTTTCCCCCCTCCCTCCCAGGAACTCCCTATCCCTTCCCCCCTCTCCTGCCTCTATGATGGTGTACCCACACCCACCCTCCCCCTACCTCACCTCCCCACCCTCGAATACCCCCCCCCATGATGTCCAGCCTTCATGGGACCAAGAATCTCTTCTCCCACTTATATATAGTTCCCTTGCATATATAGCTGGAGCCATGGGTCCCTCCCTAAGTGCTCCCAGGTGGTGGTTTAGACCCTGGGGGCTCTGGTTGGTTGGTATTGTTGCTCTCCTCATGGGGTCCCGTACCCTTTCTACTTCTTCAGTCTTCACTCTATCTTCTCTGTTGGGAACCCCATGATCAGTTTAATGGTTTGCTGTGAGCATCGGCCTCTGAATATGTCAGGCTCTTGCAGACCTCTAAGGAGACAGTTTATGTTAGGCTCCTGTCAGCATGCACCTCCTGACTACCCACGTCCGCATCTACCTTTGGTGACTACACATGGATGGATACCCAGGTGGAATGGTCTGCAGACGGCCCTCCTTCAGTTTTGTCCTGCACTTTGCATCCATATTTGCTCCCTTGAGTATTTGTTACTTCTTCTAAGAGGGACTGTAGCCCCCCCCCCCACTTGGTCTTCATTCTTCATGAGATTTATGTGGTCTGTGAGTTGAATCTTGGGTGTTTCAAGCTTCTGGGCTAAAGTCCAATAATCACTGAGTGAATACCATGTATGTTCTTTTGTGATTGGGTTACCTCACTCAGGATGATTTTTCTAGTTCCATCCATTTATATAAGAATTTATCGAATTCATTGATTTTAATAGCTGAGTAATATTTCATTGTGTAAATGTACCACATTTTTGTATCCATTCCTCTGTTGAAGGGCATCTGGGTCCTTTCCAGTTTCTGGCTATTATAAATAAAGCTGCTATGAACATAGTGGAGCATATGTCTTTGTTATGTGTTAGAGCATCTTCTGGGTATATGCCCAGGAGTGGTATAGCTGGGTCCTCAGGTAGTGATACTTCAGCAAGGTGGCAGGTTATAAAATCAACTCAAACAAATCAGTAGCCTTCCTCTACGTGAAAGATAAACAGGCTGAAAAAGAAATTAGGGAAATGATACCCTTCACAATAGTCACAAATAATATAAAATACCTCGGGGTGAACCTAACCAAGCAGGTGAAAGATCTGTATGACAAGAACTTCAAGTCTCTGAAGAAAGAAATTGAAGAAGATCTCAGGAAATGGAAAGATCTCCCTATGCTCATGGATCGACAGGATTAATATAGTAAAAATGGCCATCTTGCCAAAAGCAATCTACAGATTCAATGCAATCCCCATTAAAATATCAACTCAATTCTTTACAGAACTAGAAAGAGAAATTCTCAAATTTATATGGAATAACAAAAAACCCAGGATAGCGAAAACCATTCTCAACAATAAAAGAACTTCTGGAGGAATCATCATCTCTGACCTCAAGCTGTTACTACAGAGCAATAGTGATAAAAACGGCCTGGTATTGGTACAGAGACAGGCAGGAAGATCAGTGGAATAGAGTTGAAGACCCAGAATGAACCCACACACCTATGGTCATTTGATCTTTGACAAAGGAGCTAAAACCATCCAGTGGAACAAGGACAGCATTTTCAACAAATGGTGCTGGTTCAACTGGAGGACAACATGTAGAGCAGTGTTCTTAACATGTAGATTATAGCCATTGGAAAAAACATATTTCTAATGGTCTTAGGAACTGGGAGATAAAATAACAGTTTAAATAACAGTTATAAATTAGCAAGGAAATAATTCTATGGTTGGGGTCACCACAGCTAGAAGAACTATATTAAAGGGTCGCAGCATTAAGAAGGTTGAGAACCACTGCTCTATAACCTGAGATGAAGTCTGTGTGTCTCTGTGTCTCTGTGTCTCTGTGTGTGGGTGGGTGCTTATGTGTCTATATATTTATGTGTTTTGTGCTGGGAACAAGCCCATAACCTTGCACACACCAGGTAAGCACTCTACCCTATGAGTACATCTACAACCAAAAATCTAAACCTGTAACATCTTCTTCATTGTTGGCTTTCACTGGCTTCCATTTTTATTCCCTATGACCTCAGAACAGCTGCTGCTAGTCCTGGCTCACTCCTTGCTCCCCATTCGAGTGCATGTGGAAGACTGCTGTATTGTGAAGACTCCCAGTCACTCGAGCTTGCTTTGTGTTACAGGGAGGAAGGTGGGTGGCATCTAATTTAAGACCTGAAGATGTTCAGCTTTCCCAGATAAAAACTCTCTTATCAGAGAAAAGCCTCTTAAAAACAAAAGAGGTCTGTTTAACTGTGTTACGATATGGCTAGTAACTGGATTGAGGCGTATTATCTTTTAACAGAAATATAAGATGTGTGCAAAATTGATGGCAGCTACATGTCTTTTTTAGGGAAAAGGTGAAAAGTCCCCTCCAAAACTACACTAGTGTAGTTTTGTTGGAGCTTAACTTTTTGGATATTAAAAGCTGTCGCTGCTGTTTGAGCAAACACAGATGTGACCTCCGTGAGACCATGAGGATTGGACTGTTCCACAGAATGAAATGAAGAAGATGCTTGAAGGTGTTCTAAAGAAAGAAATGAGGACTTGGAATGATGGAGACAGAAGAAGTCTGAACATAGCTATATTAATCATTCCAGGTTGGCCTTAAAATCAGATCACTCAAACAACAGAAATCTGCTTGCTCAGGCTTCTAGAGGCCAGAGAGTGTAAGACCTAGGCCAGGTGGCCCTTCTTTCTGGCTTGTAGACAACTGTCTTCTCATTCTGTTCTCATCTTCTAAATTGGTTTGCTTGTTTACTGGGCATGTGCCCATGTACAGCAAAAAACGTCCTCTCTCTTTTCCTGTTTGTATAATTTAGGATTTCACCTTAAGGCCACACTTAATCTTAACTCCTAAGAGATCAGCCTATGAATACAGTCCTATTGGAGATTAAGGCTGTCACTTAAGAATTTGAGGAGGAACCCAGGTTAATCCATAACACCAACGTGGATGGAGACTTGGGGTCCAGGAGCTTGTTCAGGTATTGGTGCATAAGGAAAAGCATCTGGATAGGAAGGCCATCCCCTGTGGGGATGGCCAGTGATCATGATGTCCGTGTTGCAAAGAAGTTTAACTGCTTGCTATGCTGTGTGATCCCGGGGAAGGACAGCAGATTTGTAGCAATAAGAACAAGAATTGGTGAGGGATAAAGATAATGGGAGAAGGTTAGTTATAAAAACAGCCCCCTAATAAAAGACCTTGTCAAGACTGGGAAAGAATTAAAATAATCCCTATTCACTGATAACATCATCTTACACATAAAAATCCTAAGGAGTGCATAATAAAACTATCAGAATTAATAAGCAAGTTCTACAGTTATAAAATATAAGTTCAATATACAAAAGATTATATTTATAGATACTAGCAATGAACAATCCAAAATTGAAATTAGGAAAATATATCATCTCGAAACATCAAAGTGACTAAAATACTTAGGAAGAAACTTAACAGAAATATAGGATATGTGCAATGAAATTATGTGTGGTGTGTAAACCAAAATACATGTATGGGAATTTCAGAACCCAATTAAGAAGTTTCAGTATCCAAGCAAACACAAAGCAGAGAGTGCCTGCACTGGAATGGAGGAAAGATGCTTTCCTTTTACCCTAGTGAGCCTCATCCCCAAGCTCAAGACCCATACAATGTCCCAGCTGGTGATTTCTGCCCCAAGGGGGAAGAAAGGGGTAGTACGAATCCAGCAGTACAGAAGTTTGAAGAGCTATGAGAAACATGTTTTTGTCTGTTCCCAGTCCGAGAACTCTCAGAATGAGTGTGGGTCAGATGCCTTGGGAGTTGCTGAGAAAGAAAGGGGAACAGGACTTTTCTCTGTGGCCATCCTGGCTCAGAGTGGCCAGGTAACCCCATAAAAATTCAAATCTTTTCCTTCAGGAGACAAGGAGATGAGAACATGTATGTCACAGTCTGACCTCTCAGAGTGCTGCTCAAAGGACTCTTCTGTCATGCGTGAACAAGGACACCTGTAGGAGGATGGCATGCTTTGAATGTCTGGTGACTCTTGAGGATAGAGAATGGGGTGACATGCTATTCTGGAATACACAGTGCTATAAAGATACCAGCAAGAGCAAGAGATTACAAGTGTCTCAAAAAGCAGTCAGTTTGATAGGCTTGAGAAATTATTCATACAGACCCAAAGAAGTTACACCCTTCCATGAGGATTTAGAAGCCTCAATTATCATAAACAAAACGTATAGGTAAGGGTCTTCCCCTGTACAAATCATTCTGGAGATGTGGCCAGAGTTTAAAAAATAAAAATGGCTAAGTGTTGGCCAAGCATATGTGAAGCCCTGGGTTTGATCCTCAGTGTGACACATGCATAATTAGATCTTTATCCCATACCATATAAAAAAAATCAACTCAAATGAATGAAAGACTTAAACCTGGGAGTAAAGTATCTGAAAGAAGACATGAGGGAGATGTTCCCAACACTGGTCTTGGCAATGATTTCTCAGATATGACAATAAAAGCCCTAGCAATAAAAGTAGAATCTAGCCAAGTGAGTCCAAATGAAACTCAAAAGCCTCACACAGCAAAGGAAAAAGGGCAACAAACACTCAACCTGCAGAATGGGAAGAGGTGCTCGCAGACTATACCTCTAATAAAAGGTTAGGATAAAAAAAATACTGAGAACTATGTCTGCTTATAAGTTTGTATTTTTTAATTGATGAAGTACTTAAAAAGGACTATTTCCAAAGAAGACATACAAGTAACCAAAATATACCTGGAAAGAAAGAAGAGGTAACTACCTAGGAAATAGAAATTAAAAGCTTGATGCAGCATAAACTTTATACTTGACAAAATGATCATTACCAAAAATTAATGATAAACATTAACAGTTACTCAAAATATGTAGAAATTGGGATTCCTATGTGCTACTGGGAGGAAAACTAAAATAGCATTCCCATTACATAATGCAATGCAGAAGTTCTTCAAAATATTAATAAATAGCACTAGATATGATAGATCAATTCTACTCATGAGTATTTCTCCAAAAGAGCTGAAATCAGAATCATGAGTAGAGATCTGCATTTCCATATTTGCTGCACTGTTATTAATAATCACCAAGAGCTAGAGGCAGCTTACAGTTCTATCAATGGAAAAACAGTTAAAGAAAATGTGGTAAGGCAAAACAGAACACTCACTTGGATATAAGAAGGAAATCCTGCTACAAGGTATAACATGGATGAATAGTAAAGACATTGTTAAGGTAAAGCCAGCCTGCCACAGCAACACAGAGCACATGATTACACTCCTGTGGAGTCTCTGAACTGGCCACACCCATTGACTAACAAAATAGAAAAACCAGACTCTAAAAGAACGTAAGGAGTGAAATTCCAGTGATGATTTTGCCCATACAAGAAAAATGTTCTAGATTTTGCTGAGTACTATTTGTAATAATGTCACGCTGTTTACTTAAAGAGAAGTCTTGAAAGGCTGTGGCATATTAATGCTTCTTACTACAAGAAATAGACATTTAATCTTGTATCTATAAGAGTTTGGTCCAATGATCTTTGCAAGAATGATTGGCTGCATTCTGATAAAATGATGCAGTATTTACAGACAACCTTTTCCTGTATATTTTATACCATCTCAGATTGCTATATGGTTGTTATATTGTTTTATTAAGGGAATAAGACAAAAAAGTGTGTGTGTGTGTGTGTGTGTGTGTGTGTGTGTGTGTGTGTGTGTGTGTGTTTGGTGCAGGGAATAAACATGGCTTTATCCATGTGAGGCAAGCATTCTATCACTAAGCTACATTCCCCAGCCCCTGGATGCATTTTTAAGGAAGAGGACGGTGGGGGTGTAACTGAGTGTCATGGTATCTGCCCAGTGCGTAGCGGTCCTTGGTCTGAATCCTTGCACCATAATTTTTTGATCCACAGTTGGTTGGCTGCAAATGCAGAGCCCATAGATCCAGAAGACCACCTACATATTCACACCTACCAGCATAGTTGTAATAGAAATATATGGGCAATAACAAGTATTAGAGAGGATATATGGAAATGGGAATTGTCAAACACTGGTGATGGAAGTGTTTAAAATAGCTCAATTGTTTTTTGGAAAAAAAAATTAGCCTGGCAATTGCTGAAGATGTTAAATAGAGAGTCAACATATAACCCATGAAATATACTCCTAGGTAAATACCAAAGAGAAATGAAAACACATGCCTATGTAAAATAAATGCCTGAGTGTTCATAACAATACTTTTCCAGTAGCCAGAATGATCATCATATAATAGATAAAGTGTGGTTTATGCACACAATGAAGTACTGTTCATCAATGAAGAAATTGCATGCCGATACAGGTAACATTACATGATACATGATACATGAGAACATTATGTTAAGTGAAAGAAGCTAGACACAAAGTATCCCACAGTGTTAGGCAAATCTCAAATAGGCAAACATATAGACACCAAAGGTAGGATGGTAGTTTGGGAAAGACAGGAACAGGAATGACGCTAATGGGTACAGAGGGTTTTTTTTTGGGGGGGGGGGGTTAGTAGCAAAAATGCTCTGAAATTAGAGTGGCGATTATACAACTCTCAGATATACTAAAAACCGTTTAACGAACACTGAAAAACATGAGCTTTATATGTGAACTGTATCGTCATTTAATATTTTATTTAATTATATAACATTTAATTTAAATATATTATCTACTTTGGTTTTATATGCATGGGTGTTTCGCAAGTATGTATGTATGTATGTATGTATGTATGTATGTGTGTGTATCATGCAAGAACCTGGTCTGCACAGAGACTAGAAGAAGGCGACAGATCCCCTGGAACTAGAATTACAGATTGTTGAGGATTTACAGCTGCCATGTGGGTGCTAGGAATTGAACCTGGATCTTCTATAAGAGCAGCTAGTGCTCTTAACTGCAGAGCCATCTCTCCAGTTCCCTCTGTTTAATATTTTAAAGCTTCTTTCTCACTAAATACAAGCAGAGGAAGGTCAGCCTAGGGGAAAAAATGAGGAATAAAGCCATCAGAGAATAAGTTCACTGCATTCCTAGAGAGACCCTAACAAAAGAGCACTGACTTTTTAATTCAAGAAAACTGCAGATGGTTTCTGAGGCATTCTCATATGTGAAGTACTACACCAAACAGCAATAGCATCGAAGCTAAAGAATGGTTTTAGGCAGTTCTGGTTGAAAATAAAGGGAAAGAAACTTCTAAAAACTGTTCTATTTGCAGAGATTTCTCTCTCTCTTTTCTTTCAGAGTGGCAAGAGTTCAAAGGAGGTCTGTGTGCAGAATCTACTGGTTCCCCAGTTGCAGAAAATTCTCAGTCTCTTAAGGCTAAGGGTATGCTCAGAAATAGCAATCAGAGTGTGTAACCAGAGTATACACACACACACACACACACACACACACACACACACACACACACACGAAGTGCATAGGGATGTAGCTCTGGGCAGCCTATGAGATCAGAGAAAAGGGATTCCCCAGGTGAAGGCAATTGTGACCCCCACCCTTGCCTTCCCACCAGGCCTTCAGGATCTAAGTTGGGACTTTGTGTAGCTGTAGGACACACGGCCTCCAGTTCAACGCATACAGGTGCAATTCTGCAGGACTGCACAAAGATACCATCTGCAGACCCCATTACTGAGGTATAGTTGGTACCTCAAGCACATAGGAAGGGAAGAAATTCTAATATAGTCTAATTTGGTTCTAACTCTATTCTCTAATCTAATATATTCTTCTAATTCTATCCTTCTACCCCCTTGTTTCCAGTTCTCTTTTCACTAAGATTTATTATCCAGTGTGTCAACATTTACCAATGAGGGAACTCCAGACTTAACAGGATTTCCCTAGTCCCCTCATCAATGCTCATGCCAAATAGCCTGGCCTCCATTTGCCATCCCAATAAAGTAAAAAGGTCCCCACTGAAATGATCTTTACCCACACAGGGATTGCATAAATGGTGGCTCCATGGCAGGGACACGACTGGAGAAGGAACAAACGGTGAGAGGTTCTGGCAAGTGGGCCGCCTTCTACATAAGAATATTTCCCACAAACGTTCCTCCAAACAGAAACTGGTCTTGCCATTGAGCAAGGGCTGTAATTACTGGTTGTCCTCACACCTCTCTGGCACATTTTCATCTGCTCACTGACTGAATAATCTCTGGACTGAAGCTGGAAGACCAGGAACAGAAGAAAGAGACCACACAGGAATAAGTAAGTTCCTGCAGGATGAGATGTGATGCCAAACTTGTGAGAACAGTCAAGAGCTGCTAGGACTTGAGAGGTTCCTCTTTCTGAAAGGAAGTGGGTACACAGAGGGGAGGGGAGTTGAAAGGTCATAGGGACAATGCACTAAAGGGAGAGGACAGCAGAAACCAAGGTCAGCAGGACAGAAGTATCATTTGTGTAAAGCCATCAGAGAACATCCCAAGCCTTGTTCTACAGCCACCCAAGCCCAGGTGGGAGGCCTCACTCCATGTGTAGGAAAAATAGGAGGTTCTAGATCGAGGGCAGAAACTCAAGACTCCCTCTGTCTTTAAAAGATAATAGAAGAAAAGGGTTAATATCTACTTCTGCTTTAGAAGCAGGGAGCAAAAACACTCCCATCCCCCCAGAGATTTGCCATGGCAATTTTTTTGTTGTAAAGTTGACTGCATATGGAATTAACTAAAACAAAAAATGGCTGCAAATGGAACACATGGGGGACTTTTGCTTAACCATTTGAAGTGGGTAGAACTACTTCTAATTCAAATATTTGAGGTAAGAAGACATACCTTTAATTCAGACCTTTTGAAGTGGGAAGATCCACCTCTAGTCTGGTCCACACCTTCTGTTGGAATCCTATATAAGGACGTGGAATAAAGAAGTTGTACCCTTTGCCTGCTTGCTCTCACCCTTGCTAGCAAATCCATTCCTCCACTGGCATTACAGATGACTTCTTGAGAACTCTAGCATATACTGAAGACCAGCTGAAACATTCAGCCTTGTGGACTGAACAAATATCAGATTTTTGGACTTTCTGTTCACAGGTAGTCATTTTTGGAATAGCTGGACCATAACCTGTAAGTCATTCATATGTATATGTGTATGTGAATGTGTATGTGTATGTATATTCTTTCTATAAGTCTTTTTACTCTAGAGAACCCTGCCTAATACAAGATTCCAATTCTCCTCTGTAAGAAGAGACCCGCCTCACCCAGATTTCCCCCATAGGAGATGCCCGTCTCACCCAACTCTCCTCCACTGGATAGGCCTACCTAATTGGTTTGGCCCTTGCTTTTAGGTATCTCTGGAACTGTCTCCTGTTAAAATCTTTTGGCCCCAGTTCTGAAGTTAGATAATGCCAAGTGGAAACCTCTACTCTTTTAATAAGCTAAAAGACCTAAAGCAAATGACTTCTTTCTAGCCTCAAAAACATCTAAGAGAAATAAATGATCAAGTGCATGTGTGTACTTGGTGCTAAAAGAATCAGATGGAAAATTAAAAACTAAGATCAGCTATTGGAAGCAGTTCAAGACAGCTTAGGTGAAAGTGCCCAGGAAGTACACTGAAGGTTAGAGAATGTAGGGCTGGCAGGGAAAGCTCTTAACAACTTGCCGAGGGTAGCTCAGTGGTAGAATACTTGCCTGGTATGGTGGTTTGAATAAGAATGCCCTCCATAGGATCATATATTTGAATGTTTAGTTGGCATGGAGTGGCACTAGTTGAAAGGATTCGAAGAATTAGGAGGTGTGGCTTGTTGGAGGAAATGTGTTACTGAAGTGGGCTTTGAGGCTTCAAATGCCCAAGCCTCTCTCTGCTTGTGAATCAGGATGTAGCTCTCAGCTACTGCTCTAGTGTTAGGACTGTCTCAGTGCTTCCTGCCGTGGTGATAATGCACTCAGCCTGTGAAACTGTAAGCAAGTTCCCAACTAAAATTCTTTCTTTTAAAAGAATTGCCTTGGTCATGATGTCTTTTCATAGTAACAGAACAGAGATTGAGACACCTAACATGTATGAATTCAATCTTCAACACTGAAAGAGTCAAAATCAGCCTTTGATGAGAGAGATTCCTGAGAGTGCTAGGCACCATCTAGAGAACCTTCCAGAAGTTTTTATTTGTTCTATCCATTGCCTTACTATCAGTGAGGCTATTTTATATACTTTCGGGTGTATAAATACATCTGTAGAAAAATGGTAGAAATGGCTGTTGTCCATATATACTGTGGTGGTTTGAATGAGAATGGTCTCCATAGGCTCATATGCAAACACTTGGTCCCCAGTCAGTGGAACTGTTTGGGAAGGACTATAGATTACAAGGTAAGGCTTTGTTGGAGGAGGAATATCACTGGGGTTGGGCTTTGAGGTTTCAAAAGCCCATGCCATTCCAAGTAGAATGAATATGTATATGTATATTTCATTGTATATAGGTATAGGTATGTATATTCATTCTCTTTCTACCTCCAACTTTCAGATCAAGATGTAAGCTCTTAGATACCAGCACTGTGCCTGCTTGCCTGCTGTCTTGCTCCTCACAATGATGATCATGAGTTCTAACTCTTGGGAATGGTGAGCCTCACTATAAGTTACCTTGATCATAGTGTCTCTTCACAACAATATAAAAGTAACTGGGACAAGCACTGTGAATAAGTTTTGTCCCCATAGAAATAGTTGATAGAAATCGCAATCCCTGGCACTATCTGTTATTGTTTCTTGGGAAAGTACCCATTAGTAAATCCACTACAGATACCTGTGTGTCTATATGTAGTCCTCAGACTTTCTTCTGTCCTGCATTTCCAAGTTTTGCTGACCTTTTCATGAGTTAACAAGTCATATAACCTCTTGGCATGCCTCTTTTCTATTTGTGTAAGAGTCTGATTTTTAGCTTTTGGAGAAGTATGTTTTAGCAACAAATACCATATCCTAGGAGAAGACCATTAGAACAGCTCGAAGGACAGGCTTATCTAATGACAAGATCTCTTCTTAAAAAGTGGATGATCCAAAAGCAGCTGGTGAAGCAGGGCAAGAAATGGGAGTGTGGGGGCAAGGTAAGACTGGTGGGGTCCAGGGAAAGATGAGGAGTAGTCAGTAATTCTAAGGAGAATTGATGTTCATTGCTCTTAACCAAGGAATTGTGTTCAACACACAGCCCTCCTCATGACTCTGTACTACCCATTCTTCCCAGATGAGAGGCTCACCAACTTATCAACTCCAAGTCCAATGTGTCTTCTTATGTCCTTCTCTGGGGACCAGGAAGCCTACTCAGATGACCATCACACAACCAAGGGAGCCTACACAAGCATTCTTTAAAGAATAGGGAATGTTTCCCTCCAAAGTGATCTCTATTCTTAACGAGACCATAAAGCAGATAACACGAAAATAAGAGAGATCCCAAACTGAATGTTGTGTGCCCCTTCTGATAGAGCACACACACCTGCTGTGCTAGCATCTTCGGAGGATACCCCACTCTGCCAGTCCAGCTTACAGATGGAAAACTGAAACCTGCAGCTGCCTCTGAAAGTGTGTGAAGCACTCAGCCTCCTCAAGCTTCTCTTCTTCCAAAAGCTGTCTCAGGAAGCCTTATTCCCCTTCTCCTCCTCCCTGCCTTCCCCACTCTGACCCCCAGACAGACTGAGCCCAGAAGAACAACGACCTTTCCCTTGATTTCCCAACCCTGGAACATGCTGAAGGAAGGAGCAGCATGAGGGAAAAGCCATCCCATTCAGACCAGTACTCCTTAAGAAGGCATCTCTGCAGATGTTTTCCAACCTTCAACCACATAAGTCAGATGGCATCCCTTAAAGATACTTTATGTCATTCTCATTTGTCTCAGTCAGAGGAAAACTTCCCACCCAGCATCAGATATCATGAGTTCTCCTATCTGAGCATCCAATGGGTGTATCTGCCTCAGGAGCTGGTTGCTTCACTGTGCCTCCCAGTATGATAGCTACAAATGCCTGAAAACGGTGGTTTGGTTAACAAGCCCAAAGTTTTCCTGCTCAGGAGAAGGCTTCTTCAGGAAAGTACCCATGTGTCTAAAACTGGAGGTGGCTGTAGCCACTGGCATCCCAGGTGGTGCAGTTTTTCGGCGTCAGAAGCGCTAGAAAAGGGTGTCACCATACAACACCATCCGAGCAGCCACTGGATGCAACCTTAGTGTGATATGGCACAGATATCTTAGTATTTCTTGATTACAGAGTTCTTGATACCTTTCAGAGAATAAGCATGCCTCAAATTCAGATGCTTGGGGGGTGAGGGTGGGGGTGGGGGTGGGGGTAGGGGCGAGTGCCAGTAACACCTAATTCCAGCAGCTACTATGTTTCAAGAAAGATACAAAATGCCAGTGTAATTCAAGAACATTGCCGCAAGATGGCAGACTTTAACCTCTAATCCCAATGCTCCAGCTCTCTGCTGCTTGCAGGGCTGGGGGGAAACCAAGGTGATGAGCTGTATGTGGGCAGAGGTGTCGCTTCATTTATTAATATTCCCAGATGCAGCTTAAGGAGATTTCATGTCACTTTAGGGAGCTGATTTGTTTTGGCATTCATTTTCTTTAAGAAGAATAATTTCCTAATCATTTGTCAGATAAGGCACTTTTAAATTTTAGTTTCTCCCCTCACAGGGGGGGAAAAAGAGTCTGCCTGAAAGATTCAAGATAGAGAGGGTACATATTTGGTCAGAATATGTATCTATGTATTCACAACATAAAAATGCTGTTTTCCAGGGGTTCCGGGGAATAAATAACTTACCTGATGGTAAAACAAACACTGATGGACCTTATAGGAACACACCCAAACCAGAAGGATAAAGCCATATTAGAAATGACTCTAAATGCCGCTTCAAGTTTCAACTATAATTATAATTTTCACCATCCACTCTGCTGGTTCTTTCTTCTAATGATTTTGCCACCAACTCAAAAAAAAAAAAAAAAAGTGATACAGGAATCTGTGCCTCAAGGTATCTGAGCTTATCATCTTCAACAAGCAGAAATGGATAATTGCTCCAATTTGCTTAGAAAGATGATTTTGTACTTGTGTGTGTAGAAACTCTTTGGGGGCGGGAGGCTGGGAACACCACCAAGGAGGGAACAAACAAACACTGGGTACTATGGCTACCTAAATAGCATAATCTGAGTTCTGGACAAAACAGGGAAGTAATTTGATTGCATCTGGATCAAGTAGGTTTCATAGCAATAAGAAGCAGATAAGGGAATAGAGAGTTAATGGGGAGCATTCTCAGCTCAAATTAAGGTATAATTTCCTTAGGGTTTTCAAAATAACAATAGCTTGCAGAAGGTAGTTAGCACGAATGCCTGGAGAAGACTTGGCCCATCCTGTTCACAAAGACTCACTCCCGGGTCCAACCACAAGAGCCAGTAATTAGATTCCACTACTCTGTGTCCCAAGCAGCTTGCTAGGTGACCATTAGCCTTTACCCCAGAGGTGGAAGTGGTGATCCAGGAACGTCACACAGGTCAGGACTCATGAAGACAGGAGCAATTAACCTCCTTCCAAGTGTGTGTCTGGCTGGGAGGGGAAGCAGAGACAGGACTTTGCATGGTACATTAAAAAGCATTTATGAACAGGCAGGTCAGAAGAGCTCAGGAAAAGAACCATGTAATGAGTGATGGTTATTAATGACCATTATTATCCTTGTCCTGACCCAAGGACTATTCCTTCGAGATTGTTTATTTAGTATGCAGAAGTGAAGCTCCGACACAAGGGGCTCTGAGACTCTATTAATCCACTGGTGATACACACAAAGAAAATGGCTCCATAAAGTGAAATTCCCATCCTAAAACTTAATATATATAAATGAAAATTTTAGAGCCCTCATGTTTTACCAGAAGAGAAATGGATCGATTCTCCGTGCAGTGAATCACATAATGGAGGGCGTCAGGGCAGGTTTAACATGAATAAGATATTGATCTCTCTTGTTACTGGATTCAACTTCACTCCTTCTGGATTGCCAGAGGCCTCTGTGACAGTGTAGGCTTTGGTCTGGAGGGCAATCGAGAGCTATACTTTCTGGTCTTTTATTTATTCATTAAAGTTTTGAGCTAACAATATTTCTACAGGGGGAAAAGGAGGGAAATTCAGAGAAAGTCTTAGTATATGCCAGGTCCTTTTCAGATTAAGTAATGTGTGAACAGGCTGATTCAGAGGTGTTGGGAAACAAGATAGGCAGGCAGGCCATTACAGCATGATTCAAGCTGTTTGTTGAGGTTTGGTTTATAGTTTTCATTTGTTAGAGTGTAATAATTCATTAATACGACTCTGTTAATATTTTAGATAGTACATCCCACAAAGAGAATTTAGGTAAAAGCAAAGTCTCCTTTTTATCAGCTCATCTCACATAAATTATCTGTCTCCTGTGGACAGCAATGCTAACCATGATACATATCTGGATTTTCTGTGGTCTTTGCATCGACACACATACACACATGTACACATGCACACACACATACACAGGTGCACGTGAACACACACATGCACACACAGTCACACACACAAGCACATACAGTCACACACACACATGCATGTGCACTCATGCACACACATGCAAAGTGAGAGTCAGAGAGAGACATTCTGTAAAAACAGAATGAGTTATGTCAGCTTATTATTACAAAATACCTGAGACAATCAATGTAAAAGGAGGAAGGTCTCTTTGACTCAGTTTTAGAGGTTTCTGCTCATAGACACTTGGCCCTGTCACTTTGGATCTATGGCAGACAAATATGGTGATCAAAGCATTAGATCACATCATGGCTGGGAGATAAAAAGAAGGACATGATGGATATATGGCTTCATATCCCCTTCACTGACCCATCTCAGAAAACCAACTTCCTTCTACTAGGCTCTACCATCCAAAAGTCCTGCCACTTCCCAGTAGAGCAATAATAGGTTGGTAACCAAGCCATTAGCAGTGAGCCTTTCCCTGTTCATGTTACAGAATTTAATGTGCTTTGAATCATTCAGTGAAGGTAAAACTCCTTCATTCTTTAATAAGTCATGCCATTCCATGGTATGAAAAGCATTTCACTTGCTGTTTTGTTTTGTCTTGAGGGTCTCATTATATAGCCCTGATTGTCCTAGAACCTCTCTCTCTGTAGACCAGGTTGGCCTCAAACTCACAGAGATCCATCCACCTCTGCCTCCCAAGTGCTGGGATTAAAGGCACATGCCATCCACCGTGGAATGGACACCAGCAATACAGACAGAATGTGTGGAGTTAGCAACAGCACACAGAATCAGGCCAGTGGAGTGCAGAGTGAACAGCACTTCTGCCTGCAGATATAACCTGGAGAGGGGAGAGGGAAAACGAAAGCCTCAATAGGCTGAATGTTTATTTTTTTAAAAAGACTGAGTTTAACCACAGGTTTCTAAATTTGTTTTGAATTGGCGATGTTAAGTTTAACACCATGAATATAAAGAAAAAAAACTGAGTGTTACTTTACTGGGGCTTCCTTTCCCATTATACAACTTAAATGTTACTTCTCAGAGTGCCAGAGGCCATGAGCTAGAGATAAAGACACCAAAAAGGTTGATGTCAGGTCGCAGAGAGAACGAGGTTTTAAATTCTATCTCTAGTTCCTTGTAGCTCAATGGCAATCCCTGGCATTATTTGGCTTATAAAAACATCATTCTCCTCTGTCTACATCTCACGATTTCCCTGTGTGTATGGCCATGTCCAGACTTCCCCCTTTTATTAATCTTATTGGGCTGGGGCTCACCCTAGTGACCTCATTTTAATTTAGTTATTTCTATAGAGACACTCTCCAAATAAGAACATGTTCTGCCATACAGGGTTTAGAATCCCAACATATCTTTGGCAGGATGCAGAGGGAAGGGGGAGCAGGAAATTTTAATACATAACAAATGTGAAGTCTAAAGGGAAACACGGTTGTACTTTTACCCATTTAAATTATCCACACTGAAATGTGTCCCTGCAATACAATTTCACTTGCATCCACAAATAGAAAAGTTAGGGGCTGGGGATATGGCTCTGTCAGTAAAGTGCTTGCCACACAAGCCTGACACATGAGCTAGATTCCCAGCACCCACATAAAAGTCAGGCACTATGAAGCTGGAGGTGGGAGGATCCCTAGAGCTTGCTGGCCAGCCAGTCTAGCCTAGTTAACAAAATCTGGGTTCAGCAAGACTCTGTCTCAATAACTGAAGTGGAGAGCAATTGAGGAAAACACTCAGCATAGATCGTTGGCCACCATGTGGGTGTGCATGCATACACATAAACACACAGAGAAAGGAGGGCAGAAGAAGAAGAAACAGAAAAATCAATTGCAAAGTGTACACTTAAAAGTATTTAAGTCAACAGAAGGAAAGGAGTCCAAGAGAAGGAACAAGAATCAGAGACCTACTTGTTCACTCATGCAGGAGTCCCATAAAAACACTAAACTAGAAGCCATAAAGAAGTTCAGAGGATCTGGTGTAGCCCCTGTGCAGGCTGCTCCAGTCTCTGTGACTTCATGTGAGTTTTCTTATGTTGATTCAGAGGGTCTTGTTTCTTGGTTTCTTCCTTTACCTCTGACTCTTACACTCTTTCTGACTCCTCTTCTGAAGGATTTCCTGACCTCTAAAGGAAGGGTTTAATGGAGACATCCCATTTTCTGTTGGTCTGTCTTATTCAACTCCAAAGTGATAATTTTTGTCTTATTATATTTTATTTTATTTTTAAAAAATGAATGACTAAAAACTTTGACACGAAGATAAAAGTTAACAACTGAATTGTCATTTACACTTGCTGGGAGAGGGGAAAAATCTGTTTTCTCCAATAGAAGGACACTGGGGGCTAGAACAGACTTCTAGCTGATCTGCTCCTGTGAAGACACCATATCCTGACCCATCCTAGAGGAACCACTGCACTCAGAGCAGCTGGTAAGAACCCTCCCTCACAACCTGGAGCCCCAGAGCTATAGTTGGGAGTCCTGCTCACTCAGGACGCATCACCCACCAAAACCTCGCCCTCCAGAATACCACTCCCCTTCTGCCCCTCCACTTGGTCCTTTCTGCTGGGGCAGACTCCTAGCTAATATGTGCCCATGAAGACACCATATCCTGACCCATCCTAGAGGATTCATTGTACTCAGAGCAACAGAGGATTCATTGCATGCAGAACAGTTGAGGAAGCTGGACTCCCAGGAACTCTAACACACCCGTATCAGAGGATTTTAGGATACCAGAGGCAGCCTGGGTCCCAGTAGCTCTTATACCCAGAATCTCAGGATCACAGGATCACGGAGACAGCTGGAATCTGAGGAGTTCTGACACAAGCAAAATAACAGGAGAGACAGGCTCCAGTCAGAGACAGTGAGTACAAGTAGCACTAGAGATAACCAGATGGCATAAGGCAAGCACAAGAACATAAGCAACAGAAACCAAGGTTACTTAACATCATCAGAACCCAGTTCTCCCACCATATCAAGTCCTGAATACCCCATGACACTGGAAAAGCACGATTCAAATTTAAAATCACTGCTCATGATGATGATAGAGGACTTTAAGAAGGACATAAACCACTCCCTTAAAGAAATACAGGAGAACAGAGGTAAACAGATAGAAGCACTTAAAGAGGAAACACAAAAATCCCTTAAAGAATTACAATAAAACACAAACAAACAGGTGAAGGAATTAAACAAAACCATCCAGGATCTAAAAATGAACTAGAAACAATAAAGAAATCACAAAGGGAAACTACCCTGGAGATAGAAAACTAGGAAAGAGATTAGGAGTCAAAGACACAAGCATTACCAACAGAATACAAGAGATAAACAAGAAAATCTCATGTGCAGAAGATAACATGGAAAACATTGACACAACTGTCAAAGAAAACAAAAAATGTAAAAAGCTCCTAACATCCAAGAAATCCAGGACACAATGAAAAGACCAAAGAATAATAGGTATAGAAGACAGTGAAGACTCCCAACTTAAAGCACCAGTAAATACCTTCAACAAACTTATAGAAGAAAAATTCCCTAACCTAAAGAGAGAGATACCCATGAACATAGAAGAATTCTACAGAACTCCAAATAGACTAGACCAGAAAAGAAATTCCTCCTGTCACATATAATCAAAATATCAAATATACAAAACAAAGAAAGAATATTAAAAGCAGGAAAGAAGAAAGGTCAAGTAACATATAATAGCAGACCTATAAAAATTTCACCAGACTTCTCACCAGAGACTATAAAAGCCAGAAGATCTGAAACAGATGTCATACAGACCCTAAGAGAACACAAATGCCAGTCCAGAATACTATAACCAGGAAAGCTCTCAATTACCATAGATGGAGAAACCAAGATATTACATGACAAAACCAAATTTACTCAATATCTTTCCACAAATCCAGCCTACAAAGGATAATAGATGGAAAACCCCAACACAAGGAGAGAAACTACACCCTAGAAAAAGCAAGAAAGTAATCCACTTTCAACAAACCCAAAAGAAGATAGCCACACAAGCATAATTCCACCTCTAACAACAAAAGTAAAAAAAAAGCAATAATCACTTTTCCTTAATGTCTCTTAACATCAATAGACTCAATTCCCCAATAAAATGACATAGACTAACTGACTGGATACACAAAAGGACCCAGCATTTTGCTGCATACAGGAAACACACCTCAGTGACAAAGACAGACACTACCTCAGAGTAAATGCCTGGAAAACAGTGTTCCAAGCAAATGGTCCCAAGAAAAAAGCTGGAGTAGCCATTCTAATGTCGAATAAAATTGACTTCCAACCAAAAGTTATCAAAAAATATAAGGAAGGACACTTCATACCAGGAAAAATCTACCAAGATGAACTCTCAATTCTGAACATCTATGCTCCAAATGCAAGGGCACCCACATTCATAAAAGAAACTTAACTGAAGCTCAAAGCACACATTGCACCTCACACAATAATAGTGGGAGACTTCAACTTCAACACCCCACTCTCAGAAATGAGCAGATCATGGAAACAAAAACTAAACAGAGTCACAGTAAAACTAACAGATGTTATGAACCAAATGGATTCAACAGATGTCTATAGAACATTTCATTCAAAAACAAAAGAATATACCTTCTTCTCAGCACCTCATGGTACCTTCTCCAAAATAGAGCATATAATTGGTCACAATACAGGCCTCAACAGATACAAAAATATTGAAATAATCCCTTGCATCCTATCAGATCACCACAGACTAAAGCTGGTCTTCAATAATAACAAAAACAGTGGAAAGCCCACATACACATGGAAACTGAATAATGCTCTACTCAATGATGACTTGGTCAAGGAAGAAAAAATTAAACTGGAGACAACATGTAGAAGAATGCAAATCAATCCATAATTATCTCCTTGTACAAAGCTCAAGTCTAAGTGGATATAGGACCTCCACATAAAACCAGATACACTGAACTAATAGAAGAGAAGGTAGAGAAGAACCTGGAATACTTGGCACAGGGGAAAAGTTCCTGAACTGAACACCAATGGCTTATGCTCTAAGATCAAGAATTGATAAATGGGACCTCATAAATTACAAAGTTTCTGTAAGGCAAAGGACATCATCAATAGGACAAAATGGCAATCAACAGATTGGGAAAAGATCTTTACCAACCTACATCCAATAGAGGGCTAATATCCAATATATACAAAGAACTCAAGAAATTAGACTCCAGACAACCAAATAACCCTATTAAAAAATGGGGTACAAAGCTAAACAAATAATTCTCAACTGAGGAAACTCGAATAGCCTAGAAGCACCTGAAGAAATGTTCAGCATCCTTAGTCATCAGGGAAATGCAAATCAAAACAACCCTGAGATTCCACCTCACACCAGTCAGAATGGCTAAGATCAAAAACTCAGGTGATAGCAGATGCTGGTGAGGATGTGGAGAAAGAGGAACACTCCTCCACTGTTGGTGGGATTGCAAGTTGGTACAACCACTCTGGAAATCAGTTTGGTGTTCCTCAGAAAACTGGACATAGCATTACCTGAGGACCTAGCTATACCACTCCTGGGCATATACCCAGAAGATGCTCCAACATATAACAAGGACATATGCTCCACTATGTTCACAGCAGTCTTATTTATAATACCCAGAACCTGGAAAGAACCCAGATGTCCTTCAACAGAGGAATAGATACAAAAAATGTGGTACATTTTACACAATGAAGTATTACTTAGCTATTAAAAACAATGACTTCATGAAATTCTTAGGCAAATGGATGGAACTAGAAAATATCATCCTGAGTGAGGTAACCCAATCACAAAAGAACACACATGGTATTACTTCACTGATAAGTGGATATTAGCCCGAAAACCTCACAATACCCTAGATTCAACTCACAGACCACATGAAGCTCAAGAAGGAGGAAGACCAAGTATGGGTGCTTCAGTCCTTCTTAGAAGGAGTAGCAAAATACTCCCGGGAGCAAATATGGAGACAAAGCGTGGAACAGAGACTGAAGAGGGGCCATCTGGAGACTGCCCTACCTGGGTATCTATCCCATATGCAGTCACCAAAGACAGACGACTGATGTGGATGCCAGGAAGTGCGTGCTGACAGGAGCCTGATATAACTGTCTCCTTAGAGGTCTGCCAGAGCCTGACATATACAGAGTCGGTCACAGCTAGCCATTGAACTGAGCATGGGGTTCCCAATGGAGGAGTTAGAGAGAAGACTGAAGGAGCTGAAGGGGTTTTTGGCCTCATGGGAGAGCAACAACACCAACCAAATACAGCTCCCAGGGTCTAAACCACCAGTCTGGGAGCACACATGGAGGGAACCAGGCTCCAGCTGTGTATGTGGTGAGAATGGCCTTGTTGGCATCAGGGAAGAGGAGGTCCTTGGTCCCGTGAAGGCTGGATGCACCAGTGTGGGGGAATTCATGGGTGGAAAGGTGGGAGTGGGTGGCTGGGTGGGGGCACACCCTCAGAGAAGCAGGAGGAGGGGGGTATGGGATGGGGCTTTCTGGGAGGGGAGAAATGGGAAAAGGGGATAACATCTGAAATGTAAATAAATAAAATATCCAATTTAAAAAAAATGCTGTTTTTTTTTCTTGACAAATCCTTTATATATTTTGCATAGTAGGCTTTTATGAGACATACTATTTGTAAATATTTTCTCCAATTTAGTGGTTGTGTTTCATTTCCTATCTAATAGTATCATTGAATAAAAATATTTTAAATTAAAAAAAAAAAAAAGGACACTAGGTATTATCAACCACTCTAGGACAGGCCTCATTTATAAGATCCTACAAAAAACATCTGCTTCTCAGCCATAACATTTATGCAGAGGACCTAGGTCAGACCCCTACAGGTTCTCTCTTGAGCTCCCATGAGTCCTGGTAAGTCCTGTGGTTCATGTTCTCATAACTCCACAGGTTTGTGTATGTGTGTTTTTATTTGACTACAGTTTGGTTTGGTTTTATTTTAGGGGAGTGATTTTATTTTGTTTTCATGGATTTGGGGGTGTTTGTTGTGGTATTGGGTTTTTGTTTGTTTTCTGAGAAAGAACTTAAAGTTGGAAAGGGAGGGAGGGAAAAGGGATCTGGAAGGATTCGAACAGGGAGGAAAATATGATCAAAATATGTTTAAATTTAAAATTGTTTTAAATAACAAAAAAATACAATATAAAAAACTTTAAATTAAAAACTTCTAGGAACTAAAAGAAAATGAAAAAAAGTTTAAATCTTCATCTAGAATATGGCTTCTATTTTGCCAAATTTTACAGAATTTACAAATCATCTCTTGAAACCCACTGATTTGCTGAGTGTTCTAATTTCATTTCTGTTGCTGTGATAAACACCTTGAACCATTTACAAAAACAATTTAAAGGAAGAAAGGGGTTGTTAAAGCATACAGGTACAGTCCATCACTGGAGGATGAGGGCAGAAGCTCAAACAGAAGTTCCTGAGAGCAGGCCTGCTGGTGTTCCACACAGCATTACCTCCAACCAAGGGACTCACTTCACACCCAAAGTACAACAGGAACCATGGAGCATGCTCCATGAACTAGCTAGCTCACAGGGTGGTTTATACTCAGATAGTTTTCTTATGCAGCCCAGGCCCACCTGCTTAGGGATAGTGCTGTCCACAGTGGGCTGTTCCCTCCTTTTTCTACTAACAATCAAGACACTCTCCCATAAGTCAATCTGATAAGGCAATATCTCAACATAGGTCTCTCTTCAAGTGACCCTAGTTTGTGTGATACTGACATTTAAAGCCAAACAGAAGACTCAGATAAATCATGCCACCAGACTCCATAAGAGAAGAGGCAACAAGGTGAGATGCCATGTTCTGGATTTGATGCTGCAAAAACACCAGAGTATAATACAGTCAAGGGAGCTCCTGAGGTGCCCGAGTAGATCAAAGATTCTGAGCCTGAGGGTAGGATAGAAGTCAGGAACTCAGGCAACTTTCCTGCTTGCAATGAAGCCTTCCTGGAACTCCCCACGTACTGGTTTCACTTTCCTATTCATATGGGAAGAACCAAGTTGTGGCTCCAAGGGTCTCTAGGTGCCAGACCCAGTTGTTGACCCTGTAAGCCAGCAACAGTATGAATCGTCAACTAGAATGGTGGGCAAGGTTCATCCAACACTCAGAGGAAGACTTCTCAGAACCTGGTGCTCTCTCAACTAGCCAATGCTTGAAATGAGGTCAGCAACTCTGCACTAGGAGAGGTTTGTGGGATTTCCAAAGGATTGTAGGACCTGCCATTCTCAGAAGTTCCTATAAGAGGATATCTAGCTATGGTAATGGCTACAGAGCTCTTTGCTTAAGAGCGGTGACTTCTTACATGCCAGAAGCGCACAGCTATACGAAGGTCTGAACCATTGCAGACTGCCAGAGAATAACCTACCAGGGAAGAGCTTAAACATATCCTATGGAAAAGCAACAGAAAGCAGAGGAAAAGCCCCAGGGGAATTCTGAGTATCCCATCAACTGCTAGATTAAATCAGATACCATAAAGCAAAAATACTGTCATGATAGAAGATGGAGAAGAGATACCTAAGTTCTCTCACTTCCAACCAGAATAACTTAACAGTCTCTCCCTCCCTCCCTCCCCGCCCCTCTCTCTCTCTCTGACTTCCCAGGGAGTCCTTCAGAGTCATAAGCTCCAGTGTCATCATCCCCTTTTCCCGTGGTGACTCACATGTAACACCCTTTCTTACCTGCAGTCCTTTGCAGGTCTAACTTCCTCTCTTCCAACAAAGCCACGCCTCTTAATCCTTCCCTGACAGTTCCTGCAACCACGTATTCAACCATATAAGTCTATGTGAGCCAGTCTCATTCAAACAGCCACACCCAATGCTGAATCCACAGCCGGTTTCTTAGCAAATCCATGCCCAAACTTAAGTTCACACCTTGCCGAAACCGAAACAATCTAATTGAGCTGGGTGGGTACTCCCTGTGATGAGGATTTCTGAGCACCCACAGTTCACTGGAGAAGCCATGCCAGGGCACACTAGCAGGGAAGGGGAAGTGAGATCTGGAAGGACTATAGCCAATAAAAGGTGTAAGCAGTGAGTTACCATGGCAACAGCAGGGGTCGGGGTGGGGACAGGTGCTGGAGCTTATACCTCCGAAGGACTTAAAGCAAAGTCAAAATGGACTGTTGACAGTTGTTCCAGTTGTGGCTTACAACTCTCAGGTCACACTCTTTCACTGAGGGAGAGCAAAGCAGAACCCAAAATCAAGAAATGAAGTAGAAGCCATGGAGGAACACAGCCTACTGGCTTGCTCAGCCTGCTTTATTACACCATCCAGAGCCACCTGCCTGGGGGTAGCACTACCCACACTGGGCTTAGCCATCTCATATCAATCATCAATCAAAAATAAAAAAAATAAAAAACCTTCCCGGGTTTTGTGAAAGCCAGTCTAGTGGAGGCTGAGGTTTCCTCTTCCCAAATGATCTAGTTTGTCACGTTGACTTAAAAATCATGCCCATAGCCATGACACTTTGCCCCACAGAGCTTAGTAGGCTCTTTCCTCCTTTCCTCTCCCCTAGTCTGCATTGTGAAGTCTCCACGAGCAGTCATGCATTTCTCTGCCAGGTCTGTGTTCCAATTGATCCTGTGCTGTGATGTGAAATGCCTTACACCCACACTATCTCAACTGACACAGATGATCATCTGCCTCACATGGTAACTCTTCAATCCTCTCAGCCTAGCATCCACTGCCCTACCTCAGCCTGAGGTTGCATAATTCTAAACAGTCCCTGACTCTCTCTTCTTGCCTCACTCTACAAAAGCAAGACCCAATTCCCAGCAAGACTATCAGAATGAGCCTCGGAGGTAGAAGAGCAGGAGCGTGGGCTTGTTCTGCAAAAGGCAGTGCTGTGTCACTCGTTCAGGACAGGAAGACAAAGGTACTTAGAAGATCCAGGCCCAACCTCCTCAGGTAAACTCTGGGCTTATTAAAAAACTCATCTCTGTGTGTGGTGGCTAATCCTGGTCCCATGATGTCAACTTACCTATACTCAGAATCAACTAAAATCCAAGCTGCTGGCACTTTTTTAATTATTTGGGACTTGTTTTGGGTTTGTTTTTGTTTTGTTGTTTTGTTTGTTTTGTTTTGCTTTGCTTTGTTTTGCTTTGTTGAGACAAGGTTTGTCTGTGTAGCCTGCATTCTGGAACTCGCTTCGTAGATCTGTATGTAAACCAAACTGGCTTCAAACTCAAACTCAGAGATCTGTCCTGCTTCTGCCTCTGCCTCCCAAGTACTGGGATTAAATCCATGTACCACCACTACCCAACAATCTTTTTGGTCACATTATTTGAGGTAGGAAAGACTCAGCCTAAATCTTCTAGTGGTAGCTCACATAAAAAGATGTAAAGAAGGGAGATTTTTGCCTGCTTACCCTCACTCTCACAGGCATGTTCATCTACACTGTTGCTGAGGCATTCTTTACCTGTATTAGAACCAACCAACCTCATATTCCAACACAGACTGAAGATAAGCAGTCTCCAGCAATCTTCTAGGACTACATCACCAGACTGGAGCTTTTCAGACACCCAGCCTCATTGACTGAACTATTACCAGATATAGACCTTTCTGCTATCGGACAGCCATTGCTGGAATACCAGATCACAGACACTGTAATTCCCATATATTTCTATTGCTCTATTCCTTTCAAGAACCCTGACTAACACGCTATGAGAAGGATGAGGGATAGAATGAGAGTGTTTTTACAATGAGACCATGAGAAACAAGTGTTTCCAAGCCCCAGACAATGCCCTGGATAACTCCACTGGGGTGATTTGTATAATAGCAGGTGAGTCTATATAGTCTGTGGGAAGTTCACAGGCTTGGATTTGGTGAGAAGACACCCTCACACTGTAACCTGACACTCCAGGCTTGCCCCTGGGGCAGAGTCCCAGAGGGGACCCAAACAAGGCAGAAAGACAGGGGAAAATAGAACTAGAATAAGGAAGAGAACCAACAGGCCCTCCTACTGGGAAACAAATGAAATTCAAGAACAACAATGTCATTTCCCTCCAAAGTAAAAGTGTCACTGTGAGTAGCGGTTTTGGGCCAGATGTTAATGCCCCTCTGGCCTGGGGTCTTGAACTAATTCAGTCACCTTTTCTACAGGTTTCAAACACTGTCCTCCGTCTGAGTATGGCCACTTGTATTCCTATCTTACCCTTTGTTATGATGAGATGAGAATCCTGGACTGGAACTAAGAACCTTAGGTTTGGTCTTAGCTCATCCTTAAAAAGAAAGAAATCTTTTTCAAATTCTAAATCCCAATTCTCTGCTTCAGATAATAGATAAACTGGGACATCTCTCAGCTTCCCTTCTATCCCTTAAAATATCTCTACTTTTGTTCATTTAAAGATTCACAATGGTTTAATTGCTTACATAGGCCACACTTAGGAAGCGTTGGAAAGAGGCAGAGAGTGAAGAATAACACCCTTTTCAAGACACCATTAAAAAGTAATTTATATTTCAAGATTTCCATTCTGTCTTCTTGGAAAGCCTGAAAGAAATTTCTTCCTTTATCTGGTTGCCAGACAACCTTTCTATCTGGGCTTCATTTCCCTCTCTTAGAAAAGAAATAAAAAAAATCTGGCTTTTGATACCTGCTTAAGAGTAAAAGCTGACTTCGGGTGTCCCTCAGGAAGAATCTGAAATAAAACTACCCAGTTGTAGACTGTCTGAAATCGAAAGGATTTAAGGAACAATTCAAAAAAAAGCTGCTGAAACTAAAAATTTCTAATAGATGCTGCAGTCTAGAAGAAGCTATAGGGAGGGGAAACAATTAAATAGTGTGTTGAGTTTAGTCAGTCTCTATTTTGGAGAGGAAAAAAAAAAAAGGTTTTCCCAAATAGTGTTTCATCTCCACATTGGCTTTTGAATAAGAAGGAGAGGTTGTCTCTTTAATTCATGAGCAAATTGTATTCACAAGGGTGATTTCTCTTATTAATTTCCAGACTTTAAGGTGATTTTTTTTGTGGGGAATAGATACACAGGTCTGACCTCATGATTCTCTGGAATCTAGTCTTTAGCATGTGGCCTCTGGGCAAAGATGGGTGTTTTCACCAGTCAGCTCTCTGGGCCAGCACAGGGAAAGATGGAAAAGCAACTGGCAGATGAGGCAGGGCAGCACAAGGTGAGAGATCCCGGCTGACTCTTGGAATAGAAAAGAGAATCTGACTTTCTTTGGCTGAAGTCCTTATCCAGCTCCCAAGAGAACGTTTGCTATGGGGAGCCAGTGCCTCTCCTTCCGGAAAGGACTCGGTGTGATATTTTAGAAGCAAACAGAAATACCCTCAATGCTTAGGACCTTAAATTAGGACTCAGCCAAGTTAGCAATGTGATTATAGATTTTTGTCCCCAGCATACTTTGCCAGTTGTAGAACTAAAGACCATTTGCCACACTATAATCTATGTGAAAATGAGGTTTGTTTTTTTTTTTTTCTCTGCAAAAGGAAGTTAGCCCCACAAGAGCCCATATTTCCTGAACATCCTCCTTTTCCTCTCCACTGATTATAGTTGAGCTCCGACTTAGGGGATAAGACAAAATCACTACCTATGCCAGGGGTGAAAGTCAATGGCCATTTTGGAGAAATGTGTTTGCTAGCTTGTTTTGGGTTCTAGTGCCCCTTTTTATTTATTTTTTTTTTAAAAAATCCCTTTGCAAAATTACTTTTGTTTCGTTTTTGTGTTCCTTTGTATAGCACACAGAGTATTCTTTTTTCCAACATCTGTGTGTTTAGGTGTGCATGTTCCTATTAAGTTATGATGCACTGAGGACAAAGACTCATGACACAATCAGGTAGCTTCAAATAAGCAGATAGAAATCACATCCCTTTACTTGGTAAGCTTGTAATCTTGGTCTGTTAGGACAGGAATGTCAAAAGCAGCAGGGCTTCCACAGAGCAGAAGAGAGGGAACCGCCCTTCATCCAGAGCATCTCACCAGCAGCTGCTGGCGTCTGCCACTTACCCCTCCACTTCCTGCTTTCCATACAATGCTCTTCAGACTTCTGCATTCTATATAGTATCTGGCCGGTGGAAAATGCACCTCACATGTATTTGCAAGTGGATCATTGTAGTTTAGTCTTGGCTGGGCTCCCGTCTCAACATCTTTTTTAATTCCCATCCAAAACACACAAATCTGAGCCCTGGAGACATTAACTGGCACACTGGTCCAGCTAGACAGTGTCCTAACCTAGATCTTTAAGCATTAATTCCATCTTTTTTCTATTATACTACAAAATCCTCTCTGCTGAAAACACACACTGGTATCCTGTGGCTTAGCCCACAATATTTAAAGGTTTTTCCTCAACATTTGCACTCTCTGCTCTCTCTATCTTGTCCTTCTTATGGCCAATCATATCAGTGCTATTCTCCCTCTTTCTACAGATTTCTCTTTTGCTTCCTTGGAAATCAGGGTCAGTCCCCAACTCCTCCAGGAAGACACCAAGCTACAACCACATCACTTCTCTCCTCTCTCTCTCTCTCTCTTCTCTCTCTCTCTGTCTCTCTCTCTCTCTCTCTCTCTCTGTCTCTCTCTCTCTCTCTCTCTCTCTCTCTCTCTCTCTCTCTCTCTCTCTCTCTCTAGCAAACACACACACACCTTAGTTCCATGGTCACCTGGAGGCAGGAGCTGATGCCAGGCGTCATGGAAGGTACTGCTTACTGGCTTGCTTCACATGGTTTGCTCAGCCTACTTTCTTATAGAACCTGGAACCACCTGCCCAGGGATGACACCACACACAATGGTCTCCCTATCAATCACTAATCAAGAAAATGCTCTTCAGGTTTCCGTACAGCCTGATCTTATGGAAGCATTTTCTTAATTGAGGTTCCCTCCCCTCAGATGACTTTAACTTCTGTTAGTTGACATAAAACTAGCCCAAACTACTGACCACTTGTCAGTTTGAAACAAAAACACATCACTGTTAGGCCACATTTTCTTTCTTGTTCATCCCCAAGATCACATATTAATAAAGACATCATGATATAAAACATTTTACAAACTAAAAAAGTTCCACAGCTTTTAAATTTTTAAATAATTAAAAATTCAGTCTCTTTAAAATGTCATCTCTTTTAAAATCCAAAGTCTTTGAAAATATGTCTCTCAACTGTGGGATCCTATAAAATAAGTTAAATAATTTCTTACTTCAAAAGGGAAGAACCATGCCACAGGCACAATCAAATCAAAGCAAAACAAAACGCCAATAGTAAATAACTCAATGACTAGTACCTGAGATCCATTCACAATCTTCAGACCTCCTTCAAAGGGTGTGGCATTGCTTCTCTAGCTCCACCCTCTGCAGCACACACGGCTTGTCTTCTAGTCTCAGGCCTGCTGGTGTTCTTGTTAGTCATCGCATGGTACTGGTGTCTCCAAAACTGCTGGGGTCCCTTGCTGCATCCAGTCTATACTTTCACCAAGAGCCTCTCCTGTGCTCTCTTCAGGGACTCCAGCCCTGCCACACAGTGCTAGGCTTCAACTGCATTTCATGACCACTTCATGCCTTCAAAACCAGTACTACCTGGGTGACTCTTACACTACTAAGTTCACCTGTCAGCATGAGGTACAATCTTGGCTACTCTACAACACAGTTTTTGTGTCCTGACCCCGAGGTAACACTTCCCAGAAGACTTCATCACATGATGTTGGTCACATCTTAATCACAGCTGGTTCTTCAGCCCTGGCTGACCAACATCCTTTATCCCAGGAAAACAAAGGTTTTACTTTAGCAGTTCTGGTCTCTTGTTCACCACAGCCGATTCTTCAGCCCCAGCTGACCGAAACCAGATTCTTCACACAGATGGCCCAGTAGAGTCTTTGCTTCCTCAGAAATTCACAAGCCAGGCCTCCATCGTCTGTACTGCTGTCAACATTCTGATCTTCCAAGCTCCCACAGAACAGCTGACTAAGCTCTCCACATTCAATGTGGAGAATTCAAATTCTTACCCAAAGTTCCAAAGTTCTTCTACAATCTTCCCTAAAACAACATGGCCGTGTCTGTCACAGCACTACCCCACTATCCTGATACCAACTTCTGTCTAAGCTATTGTTTCTATTACTGTGATAAAACACCAAGACCAAAGCCACTTGAGGAGGAAAGGGTTAAATAGACTTCTGTTTCCTTATCATTTGTTTATATCTGGAGACATTCAGGACAGGAACTAGAACAAGGCAAGAGCTGGTGCAGGGTCATGGAGGAGTGACGATTACTAACTTGTTCCTCCTGGCTTGTTCAATCTGCTCTCTTATAGAACACAGACTACCAGTCCAGGAGTCTTTAGAACACAACACCACCCACAATGGGCTAGGGTCTCCCATATCAATCACTAATTAAGAAGATGCCTTCCAGGCTTGTCTACAGCCCAGTCTTATGGAGGCATTTTGTTAATTGTGGTTCCTTCCTGTCTGATGACTCTAGCTTATGTCAAGTTAACACAGAACTAGCCAGCACACCCTCTTTATCATTTCTCCCATGAGCAATCAAAAGAAGTCTCCCAAGAGCTTCCTCTCTCTTCCACCCTCGCTCTTGTCAGACTTGGCAGTGCCACCTGAAAGAACTTTCTCTAAGTTCATTCTAGAACTTTCACCTATTCTCCATGACTCCCCGGTGCCTTTCAGATAAAGTCATAAGCTTTATTTAGCATAGCATTCTAGGATCTTCACAGTCAAATCTCCAGCACGCCTCGCTTTCTACTATTGATATAATCAAGAGCAAGGCATACACTTCTATTCTTGAGTCTTCTTCACCCTGCTCTCTTACTAGCACCAGGAGCTCGCCCTTCTCTCTTTAATGATATTTTCCTAGTCTTTGGGAACCTTTTGCAAATACCACCACAACACCCTTGTCCAAGACCTGAGCTAGCCCTGTCCTTTTCTGGGCCTACATGCCTCAATCCCACCCACATTAAGCACAGGGCATTGCCATTGCTAGTTAGTCAGGCCTGTCTTGCCCTTGCTAGCCTCTTGAAAGCAGCACCAAGTGTTCCTCTCTTTTATATCCACAGCCCCATTAACAGGGCTTAGGTCCTGGGATGCTCTTGGTGCTACTGATTAAGTGAATAGATCATCTTGCCACACAATGTTAATTTGCATTTACTCTGAATCATACACTTTAGAGCTGAAAGAAATAATAGAAAGATATCTTTTCTAGCATGCTCATTTTGCAGATGAAGAAAGCTCATAAGGATTTAAAGTGATTTGCCCACGATCATAAGGAGGTATAGAGGAGCACTGACCCCTGGTCATTTGGTTCATACCACCTTTCACCTTACGATGCATGTGGAGTCATGATACTGGGGCAGAGGAGATGGCTCAGTCGCTAGGGTGGTTTAGATAAGAATGATCTCCATAGGCTCAGATATTTGAATGCTTAGATAACAGATAGTGGGGCTTTTTGATGAATTAGGAGGATTAGAAGGTGTGGCCTTGTTGGAGTAGATGTGGCCTTATTGGAGGAAGTGTGTCACTGGGTGGCCCATGCTGGGCCCAATTCTCTCCCTTTTCCCTCTCCCTCTCCCTCTCCCTCTCCCTCTCCCTCTCCCTCTCCCTCTCCCTCTCCCTCTCCCTCTCCTCTCCCTCCTCTCCCTCCCTCTCTCCTCCTCAAAAGCAGGCTATAGCTCTCAGCTACTTCTCCACCATCATGCCTGGTTGCCACAATGCTCTCTGTCACCATGTTCCCTGCCATGATGATAACGAACTAAGCCTCTGAAACTCTAAGCGAGCCCCTAATGATATATTTTCTTTTTATGGAGGATTGACTTGATCATAATGTCTCTTCACAATAGAGCAGGGACGAAGAGTTGATAAAATGCCTGAGGCAAAAGCATAAGATCCTGGGTCCCCAGCACCCACGTTAAAAACGAAAAAAAAAAAAAAAAAAAAAAAAACCCAAACAACCAGCAACAAAACCCAGCTCATCATGGTCGTGTGTAGCTGTAACCCTGTCACATGGATCCCCAGAACTCACTGGCCAGAAAATAAAGCCAATTCGTGAGCATCAAGTTCAGTGTTTAAAAAGATAAAATGGGGAACAATTGAAAACGACATTCAATGTTGACCTCTGGTCTATGCACATGCACTCACTCACACAAAGTCAGTGTGTGACTTTGAAAGATGAAGAGCACAGCTCTTTCTTCTGTGTGTCCTCCAAGGTCTCTATGCCCTCATTTGAATTCAAGTCAGCCAGAGCTAACAGTGTGGCATTTGTAGATTGTGGCTTTGCTCTGCCACTCTGCACTTGACTCTGGATGTCACTTTGGAGTGCTTTTTAGTGAACTAATTTGGTTGGTTTAAAATTTAAAACTTTTTCAGAACCACTGATGTCTTTCTTAAGATGGCGGATACTGAAAGAGTTGAGTGACATGACTGTGAAGACTAATGTCTTCTTCTGATCCTCTAATATTCCCAGCTTCTGAAATAATATAGACAAACGCCGAAGTCTGGCACTTCCATTCAGACTGTGGTCTCACAATGCGATGCTTAGGATAATTTTTACTTCTTAGATAGAAAACTGAAAGAAAGATGGCAATAGCAATCATCTTAATAATAACAGACTTGGAGTGATGAAAATGGGGCATGCAGACTCTTCTAGTTTCCATTTGTCTACGACACCGGGAACAAAAGGAAATGTTCTCTTCTGGGGGAAAAAAAAAAAAAAACAAAGCAAAACTAAATGAGTGCCTACTCTTTGAGCCTTGCAAGGCAGTTTGTCCCTCCAGCTGACCACCCCACCCTCCCCCACCCACCCTCACCCCGTCTAACACCGCTACGGTCATCACCAGTTTGCATTCTTCTACAGAAAGCCAGTGCCTTAAGAGGTTCCAAGAATTTTGTTCAAGTAAATACACAACAAAGATTTTTCAATCACTTGTCACAGAAAGGGAGATGGCCGTTTTAGTGAGAATGGGTAGCATTTAGCGGTACACCCCTGCACTAATGTATGCACAGCCTGCCACAGAGGAGGCTATCTTCCTGCTGCTTCAAATACGCTCCGTTTCTATTCCTTTGTCCTGCTGATGGCTTGAACAGGCTTCGGCAGTCACATTACTGTCATTTTGTGCTATCTCAAAGTTAAATCGTAATGAGCTTTGAGATTCTTAGTTGTTTCTCTCTTGTTTCTGCGGAAACGAAGGCGGCTCCCTTTTCATTTTGGAGGATCTGAACCTCCAAGTTTCTATGATTGCCTCTCACGCCTTCTTTCTTCCTTCATTCTCTTCTCTTCTTTGGCTCAAAAAGCAAACTCATTACCAAACCAAATGTGTAAGCCTCCCACACAAAATCTGGGGGAGAAAGATATCCCATTTAATACAGGGAAACCATTTCAGAGGTTAGCTGCGGTCCACAGCTTCGCCAGCCGGTGGGGTATGCCAAATGTGACCACCGCTGAATTCAGAAGTGCCTCACTGGGACTGAGCAGAGTCACTGACATAGAAAAGCAGCTACTTCTGCTACAAACAACTTACAATTTAATAATTAAAATGGCAAGGATCACAATAAACATATAAGCATTGTGTGCCAGACCCATCTCATCACACATACACACAAAATGGGCACCGCACCTTATCGTGGTTCTTCATAGGAAACATTACACGGCCTTGCAAACATAGTTCTCTTCGCAGGCAATATATTTTCCCAGCCTCTCAGTTTTAAAAACATAACCTTTAAAGACTTCCTTTGCTTAGCCAGGTAAAACTAGCTGTGCTTGCTAGAAACTCCAAGTCATCTCCTAGTAAACAGTGTGTTGTTATTTCTTGTTGGAATAGATGTTTTTTAAAGGCAAAACTTTGATATTAAATTTCTTGGCATTCTCTATAGCCTGATTCATACTAAAGACTCAACAACTTAAAGTTAAATAGTTTTGCCATCCAAGGGACATCTAACACAGGATTCTGTGAAACCAGTGTCTGAGACTTGTTTTAAATGAATCTCTTGCATATACACACATGTATGGGTACATATGTGTACATAATTGCTGACTTTGAGGTTTTGTTGAGATAGGATCTCATGTGGTCCAAACTTACTTACTGTACAGTTCAAAATAGGTTTGAACTCCTGCTTCTGCATCTCAAGTGCTAGGGTTGCAGGGCATGCCACCACATTAAGCTCCCTTGCATTTAACAAATATTTATAATAACTTGAAACCTATTTTCTCTTTATCATTCAACCAATACAATGGAGATTAACCCCATCAGTCATTTAAGATTTGTAGAGGTTCACACATCTGATAAACATTACAACCAATTATTATTTCTTTAGGAAGTAATACAACAAGGAGTGTATTAAAATAAAACTTTTAAACAAACAATTAATGAAAAATCAGTTTCATTGAGGCTAGAGCAAAATTTTAAATATTTTTCAATAATTACAATGGAAAGACAAATACTTCAAGTCAGAAAGAAACACACAGAATGTGTTCCTTCTCAGTTCTTAGACACGGAAGGTGAATAACAGAAGCAGTTGACAGTGCCTCCCATTTAGAATTGCTAAGAACCTAAAAATGTTCCTTAATTAGTTTTTCTTCCTAATTCTGGTGGCAGGACCATATGGTTACCCAATCATTTTAAAGATGAAGAAAATAAACCACAGAGGGTTAAACAATTTGCTGAAATAACCCAAATCACCACCTTCTGCCAGCAGGAATAGTAGTAATCATTTATTAGCATTTACTGAGTGGCAGACAGAATGGTAGACATGTGTGAGAATTACCTCACTTCACATCGGCACCATGAATGAGTACTGTTCCCTCAACACCAATATGTTGTGGGTTTTATTCTTTTCATATTCTAACATCTCTAAAGTTGATTAGTTTTACAATGTTATCATAATTTAATCGTCAGCAATTTTTCTACCTTAGTTGTACATAGAACAATGGTGACATTCTAGATACCAGGAAATACAGAATTAACCGAATTCTGTATTCTTTTTGCATGTGAGGAAATAGAAGCTTGAAGAGTAAAGTAGGGGTGGGAGAGATGTCTCAGTCAATAAAGTGCCTACTGTGCAAACTCAAGGACTTGAATTTGAGTCCTCAGCACCAATGTAAAAAGCCAGGTGCAGTGGTACATTACTGTAACGCCAGCTCTGAGAGGAAAGACAGGAAACTCTCTAGGACGTAAAGAGCAGATAGCAGACAGTGGAAAATCAGCGAAGTCTAGGTTCAGTGAGAGACCCTGCTCCAAAAAACAAGGTGGAGAACTATTAAGGAAGACACTCAAAAATGATGGCCACATGTTCATGCACACGCACATTCACACACACACACACACACACAATGCACACACCTATCTAAGGCTGCTCATATATCTTGTGAATGACAGAACAAGGCTGTGAACCTGGATAACTTGACTGCAAACCACATGCGTTCAGCTCTCTGCAGAAACACCCACCATAGATATTCCATTCTCATTTCACTCGTTGGTATCACTTTGTGCCCTGCAGTGACACAATACAGATGAAAGGCATATGGGAACTGCATGTTTTAACTAGAGTGGTTGCAACACTTCCCAGGGTTCCCTTGCTTCCATCCATCTCCCTTTTGCAGAGCAGACAAGCAAGACACTCCCTGGGATGACATCATAACCCTCTGTGAATTCTCTCTCCTAACACACAGCCTGACTTCTCTCCAAACTATGGAACCCCTTCTAAGACCATAATAAAGTTTCTATTACTGGTTGTGTTTTATAAAAACAAACCTGGCAAGGCTTAGAAACTTGACAATAACAAAGTGGACATGTGTTTTTCATTAATAGAAGTCAGATGAGTTGTATGCAGAAATTGGAATACGTTCGCCCTAGGATAGAGAAGTCGTTGATTCTAGCAGCAGCAGTGTGACTAATTAGGTTTGCTTTTCTGAAGGAATTGGTTTGTATTGATTCATTTATGTCTGATGTAACTCAGCAGTCTTCTCCCTGCCTGGGAAGGCTGCCCAGACTGCTAAGGGAAAAGAAGCTGACTGGCCCTTTGAGGCTATATGTACCTTTTAGCAAAATCATGAGTTCAGGGCCAGAATGAGCAGGTCACCTGTGCTGGTACCCATTTCCTGCTCAGTGCAGGCTAACTATAAAAACTATGGTCACAGTTGGAAGGCCTGAAAAATCACTGAGAGACTTTAGGTGCATTGGCAGGGTTGAAGTTGCTTTTCAACTTCATTCTAAAGAAGAGGAGTTTGTTCCTGACCCTCAACAGCCCATGAAGTACCCATACTACAGAGGGTCTCAAACCCAGAGCTATGGACAGCCATGCTTTCCGGATCCAGTAAACTGAATCAAGCAGGACTCCATATTATTCTTTATTGTGGGAGAAGCTCCCTCCTCTCCTGCATGCAAACCTTCACTGACTGGCATCCTGTCACAGCCAGGAGAATCTCTATGGTGGCAGAACATAAGTCATGCAGACACGGCTTCCAGAACAACTCTGAAAATGAATCTTCTCAGAGCATTTTCTAGGGGATTGGCAAGGATGGATTCCAGGTAAGCTTTGGTGACTAATTAGCTCTGCCCATGGTTAAGTGACTGAGCATTCTGAATCTGTTCTGAGTCCATTTGTGAATCACATGTACAAGTTGGGATTGGTAAACCTATATCATCTAGCTATAAGTTTCCAATGCATCATCAGCTTCCCAAGAGACAATGGCTTTTACTGAGTCAACCACACTGTTTGTCCAAACCTTTATTTTCAAATGCACCGGTATTAACTGATGGACCATAGCCTGAAGTCCTGAAGACTAGTGAAGAGCCACTGAAGGTAATGACCTCAAACCACTTTTTATTCTGGGGTCAATCTGTATAAAATTTATATTCTTGATGATAGTAGCTGATCAGTCTGGCACATATGAGCACTAGGAAAGGCCATGATCATTCCATTAGATGTCTTGCCAGGAATTGTACTGCAGTACGGGTTGTTACCAGCGAACAGGAAGGAATGACTTGGCCAGAACAAAACAATAATGGCAGGGTCCCAGATCGATTATAGTAGGAGTAAGAAGGAACATTAGACCCTGTAAAAACTGCATCTGCAAAGCTCCTGGGAGATAGAAGTTGTTTTGGAGTTGGAAGAGAGTACATCCATGGAAATAAACCAGTGTTCAGGGATGGGAGAAACTCAGGACCAGACACAATTGCAACTAGTAGACACCAAGCCTAGACAGGGTGACAAAAGTTCACTTCATCAAGAATCACCATAGTCTACCTGTGGTAGGGACACATCCAAAGACTGGCTTAGCAAGCCTGGAGGGGAAATGCAGGGAGGGAGGCTGTTCAGGAGCTGGAAAATGGGGAATAATGTTGCTAATGACAAGATAGAGAAAGCTAGCATAACTGGCCTTGGCTTTGCAGAGCAAGCGGGTCCATCAAAAAGGGCAGGAAATACCTCCCAGAAGGCTCCAGTTGTGTACCAATGCACGTCTACATGTGCAGACTGGTGGGGAGGAGACAGCACACATCCTGGGGTAGAAGCGGGGACTAAATGTGTTGTGCTCAGTTCTTCCCACGACACCTGGAGGACCTGGCCTTTCAGCACTTCTCCACCACAGTCCTCTCCTACATTAGCAAACTGATTCACACTGTTATGCTTTCACATTTTAAGGCCTATTATCTTTTATTCCAACTGTGGAATAAAATATTTTATTGCTAAAGCATAGTGAAAAGAGTATTAATTTGGCATCCAGAGGCTTGGGCTTATGAATGCAGGCTGGATAATCCTGTCTACACTGGTGCCCCCGCCCCTTCACAGACATGGGCTGTATGGTGAGGACTAGTATTTAGTCACCTTCCCCTCTCCTCAGGCCTCTCCCCAGGTCCAAAGCTCTTCCCAAGCTTCCCTACTTTATAAATAAATTGCATGCATCTTTCTGGACCAGCCCAAGGCAAAGGGGCACAGAGGAAAGGATTTGATTGACTAGTACAAATCTCAGCTCTGCCACTGGTGAACAAGAAAGTCTTGGGGAAAAAAAAAAAAAAAAAAAAAAACCCTGCTTTTTTTTCTCTGATAGTCTGATGTACAATCTACAAAATGAAGATAACCAGGCCTCCGTTTCAGGGATCCCAAGAGATGCTCTATGTAGGAATACCCATGTGGGCATCTGATAGCACGTCTCATTATCTCCTCCCAAATGCTCTCCCAGCCAACCCTTTTCACAGCCTTCTCTGCTTTCCAAACCTTTGTGTGAATTCTCTGTTATCAGCTAGATAGTTGTCAAGGGCTCTGGGCTGCTTAAATGTTATCTTTCTTCTACCATCTAGATAAAAAAAAAAAAAAAAAAAACCCTTGCCAATATACTGTTTAGAAAATTATTTGGCAGTGTGTGACCTGGTTGTTTCTTTTCCAGGAAGTGTCCTGCATCCGAAACGCCTCCATTATTTTGTGTCTCGTCGCCTAGCAGCATGAGTACGATGTTCAAAAGAGATCATTTTAAGGAAAAGGCTTATAACTATACTTGATACTTCCTATCTGTACTTTTTTTTTCCTCCTCAGGTTAACTCAGATGCAGTCCCATGCTATTGGTCTTTTTATTGGTGAACTTTGAAATAAACATTTATCTCCCCGCTGCTCAGTTTTTCCTTTCCCTTTCTCACCACACCAGCCACAGCCTGGCAGTCCTTGTCCTAGCTGCACGCATCACCCTCCAAGCTCCGGCTGAGATCAACACTGGAGCTTGTTAACTACATAGACATAGACGACATAAGAAACATAGACATGGGCCTCAGGAAGAGACAGGCTTGTGAGAAATCCTGTTCTCCTGCCCTTCACACTCTCCCGGCACCAACCATGGGCCTCTGAAGAATTACTGAATTTGTATTTTGTTTCAGTCAACTTCAGCAAAACTTTAGCAACATCTGCTATGGTTGAGTAAAAACTAAACTAAATGAATCAATGAGTAAGCAAGATTAGAGGACTAATATCAGTTCATCAAGCCCAGGCCAGAGACAGGTCTGATTTTACGGAAGAGGTGAAAGAGCGTGGTTAATGGTTTCCCTGGGTGGAAGACACATTAAGTCTAAAGGCTGCTTCTGCTGAGTATGCTGATTTGGGGGTGTCTGGAAACATCCCTAATAATTGAAGAAGATCAAAGAGCTCATTAAAGGATGGCTCTCTCAAAGCTTCTAGAAGCCATGTCTTCTGTCCACACCCAGGAGAAACCACCACACAGATGAAAACAGAATTTTCTCCCTCATGTTGAAATAAACCAAGTAATACACAAACTAGGAGAGAGGGGGAGGGGATATAAATGAGAGTAAAAAACTGGATCCCTGAGTATTTTGTGGCCTTTTAGACTCAAGAAAAATGCTGCCTCCTCCTTCTGTTTTTTTTTTTTTTTTTCATCACAAGTGCCCAACTAGTGCCAAAAATAGTTTCACTGTTCTTACTCCTTATAAAAGGCAACACACTGAATGCTGGCAATGATATTACACGATGTATAATTAGACCTGATCTCCGCTCATATTCAGAAGTGACGAACCATGCAGCTATAAATGAAAGAAAAAACAGTTTTTTTCTTTTGAAAGAAGGCCTCAGGAGTAAGCACACGCCAGTCATTTTACACAGTTTCTTGTAGAGTGCTTTCTCCTCCAGAGCAGAGGGAAAGTAGTGAAGTTTGTATAAAGACTGTTTTGAGAGTAGTAGATACTCCAAGAAGAGTAAAAGGGGAAACTTTTAACCATTTTACCCACTTTTGAATGGCAGGTGAACACAGAGGAGTTTTTTCCTGATCATAGATGACAGGTGCAAGAAATGTCATAGAGGCAAAGACATGCAAGGTTGTCTTTAGGAAAAGAGCATGCACAGCAAAGGAGGGGCCAAGTATGGACTCAGAGCAGACTCGGCATTGCAATGAATGTGCATGCAATTAAAAATCTTTCTTCATGTGCTCTCCAAGGCCAAGAGCCAGGCAAAAAGGAATAATGTGTGAAATGTTTGTCTCAAACAGAACTTAATACAGCAACAGATGACGACTTGTGTAGACTCAAAGCTGTGTATGAGCCCAGATTTATTTTGCAGTGAGGATGTTGCCAAACTTTGCATGTCCTTGCCAGAGAAGTCTTCTCTTACATATGAAAACATTTCAGAAATAGGGTGTTTTTCTGCACTTCTGTTTCTGCAGTTCCCAGTGGTTTGCATAGAAATGAAACCAATGGTAGCAGAATTTGAAAGAACCAGAAATCATACAGTCCACTTATGATCTCAAAGGAGAACTGAATTTTCTCAAATATCTTTACATTAAAAAACTAGATCCTGGTTTCTTCTAATATTGGGGACTTGGCTACAATTAACTTTGTGCTTCCTAATTGGTCTGGGACCTTTTTTTTCTGGGAAGTAACACTTGAATGCAAAATTAGGATGAGATCTTGCTGGGAGGGGAGCCACAGCTATTCCAGGATGAATCCCTCCAGGGAACTGAATCCACACACTAAAGCACAACAGTTGAGAGGTGTTCTCCACAGACTTGCTATGAACGTGCCTTTAGGGGTGGGGAGGGAGATGTCACTGCCTGTCACATATGGCTTTTACTTAGGATTTTTAGGAAAATAGTGCATGCCCTTTCTGCTTCCTGCTGAGAGTGAATTACTCTTGCCTGCACTCGAGCAGAGAGAGGCTGACTGGGCTGGGAGCACTCAGCTACAGCTTATTACACTGAAGTTGCCTTTAAAGTTGGTTAATGACAAGGAAAACTCCATGTTTCCATCTATCTATGTATCTAAACCCAGATGAAGAAGGAAAAATAAAACCTGCCTTTATCTTACAAATTTGAATGTTATTGACTTGACAGCTATAAACTCCCCAAGATATTGAGATAAAGACAAAACCTGACTTGAGAAATGATCAAGTCTACATTCTATGAGAGTTTAAGTGTATGCACACATGCTCAGACACTCACAAAAAAGATGACTTTCCTGGAGGTCAAACCACACACAGCACTGTTAGGCAGAGAAGACAGCCTACCTCCCCCCCCCCCGCCCCCCACTCTCTGTGGTCATTGATTTTGACATTTATATAGCACTGCACTTCCTAAGCATTGCTATCAGCTATTTTCCCAAGTAACCTTCCTGGAGAGATGGAGCCAAACAATGTCAGATTGCAAATGAGACACAGAGGTTAAGATCATTTACCCAGCATCTTAAATCAAAAATCATTGTACAGGGACTATAACTTTTAATTGGGAACTGAAAATAAAATAGCTAGCCGATACTGTTCCCAAGACTCTGGTTCATCAGTTAGACTCTATCTAGCAGAAAAAATTTCAGGCCAAATCTGTAGGAACTTTCTTACTCAGTGCTCGATTCCTTTCTCCTTATTCATTATTGCAACCATCTAAATGCTTCTGAGTTGTCAGATTTACAATAGCATTAATATAAGAAAAACACATATTTGAAATTATCCACTTAATAGCTCGGCTTTAGAAAACCTGCTTTTGTTGTCTATAGTCTCAATATTCAATGGCCATGTCTATGTATTGGTTGTCCAACTCAATTAATTTCATATTTTTGAACTACTGCTTAGTTAGTCTATAAAGTCTTAGTAAAGGATTCAAAGCAGCCACACCATTTTAAACAAAGGGGAAAAATCAACTTATAAAAATTTAGCCCTTGCCTTTAGTAATTAATAATAATAATAAAAGAAAACAAAAGAAATAAAGAATAAAAAGAAATGCAAACTTAGTGTCGTGTGTCATGCTTCGCCAGCTGTAACCCACCATACAAATGAAGGTTTGTTGACGTCCAGGTTGAAAGTAGTAATGACAAGACCTTTGATATCTACTCAGAAAAGCATCAAGCTTCACTCCTAATCCTTGACTTCCAATGATATTGACATAATCACCCTTAACTAATCCTAAATCTGGTTGGGAAACATTAGAGGGACTACATGGCTGTTGCCTTGTCTGGTTGTCAGTTTTAGACTGGAAATACGCTGTCTACAAAACTTATCTGTTTGCATAAGGATTCAGAATGCTATGAAATCTAATTGAAAATGACCTGGGACTAACTTGTTCTTTTCTCAAGCAGAGGACACTGTAAATATCTGCTTCCTTTTCAAAATCAGAAGATCCAATAGCCTGTGGTGATTTTAGCCAGGTATAAAATGTGAACATTTTGACTCAGATGGTAACTCATTAAAGATGTCTTATCTGAAATTCAGCAGCAATCATGAAAATGAATACCGACTCACGTACCTTAAGCCTAGCAGAACTAGACAACATGCTGTAAATAGCCCTCCACTTCATGCTGTTGTATGAGTAACTATACAGAGAGCCCAAGCCAACCAAAAAGTGGCACAAAGAACACCTTGACCCCATCTGGAAGTCTTTCTTTCTGGTGCAACCTATGTCACTGTCACCTTCAAGCTTGTATTTCTCACACTTGTGCTCTGGCCTTTGTTATCTGACTCAAGTCAGTGTCATCAGTCAGCCACTCCCAAGATATGCCTAAGGCTATGCAGACAGTAAAGAAGCTATAGGCTCAGCAGCCAGGCTGATTGGATTCGACTTCAATTCGTTATGATTGCAGGCACTGTCCCTGTCCCCCAATAACTAGAAGTGAAAAACAGAAATCAATCAATGACCTTGTTCTTGTGGAAAGTTAAGAAAGAAAGAAAGAAAGAAAGAAAAGAAAGAAAGAAAGAAAGAAAGAAAGAAAGAAAGAAAGAAAGAAAGAAAGAAAGAGTTAGGTGGTGCTGAGTAACATAAACGAATATAACCCAGGCTTGTTAGCACAGTAGGATGGAGGTGAGATGGGTAGCCATATTACACTGCATGGTTTGGGGGCCTTTGTCATGACATAGGACTTTAGCTGAGGCACAAGTCACTTAGATGTGGGGAACAACAGCATGTCCCAAGCAAAGGATGAAACAGGAGCAAAACCCATGAGGCTGGAGGACGTTTAGTATGTTCAAGGAAGAACCAAGTGATCACTGGCTTTGAGCAGTGAGAAAAGGGGGACGATGGTGGTCTGGGGATTAAAGAAGTGGCATAGAGCTAGATGGTGTGGAAGCCCACTGGCAACAGTGAAAATCTATGGATTTTGAATTTGTTTAGAGCAAGAAGAGAGTCTAGGTATTTGTGCAAAGGTATGACAGAAGCAGACCTATATTTTTAAAGGGGTTTTCCGTGGGGTGTGTCCTGGGGGTCAGATTAAAGGTAGATGCATGGAGAACAATTCCAAAGTCAATGAGTCCAGATGAGGGATGGAGATGGCTAGGATAATTAACGGACTTGTGGAGGTGTTAAGGGTAACAATTGTGACTATTAAAAAGATGCTATCTTGGGAGTCTCCTAATGCACTGTATGTGTACAAAGAAAGAGAAACAGCAGCAGAGATGACTACAGCAATTACCATAGGAATGATGGTGGTACCATTGCCTGATGAGTCGTTGCATAGGGAAAGGAAAATCAGAAGAGGTGGGCTCCGGAAGAAAATGATCAGCAGAGAGAATCAGCAAGACAGATGAAATTCTTTTGGAGCTACTGGAATGAGACTGTGCACATAGAGAAGTAACTAGAGGGTGGTTTGGGGTCAGAGGAAGTGAGTTTTTTTTTGAGACAGTGATTATCACGCCTAATGTCTAAAATAACATCCCGTCCTAGAGTAATGAACTCAGCACAAGAAGCTGCCTCTCTTGGTATACAGTCACAGCAGTCAGGTAAGAATGGGAGAGCCACAGTGACTCTCAGAGCAAAGTATCCAAAGTGTACTGAAAACTAAGATGACTTTATTCCCAGAAAGCACCATAGCCCCTAGCTAGCATTGCAGATGCCCTGCTGTCCCCTGCCATGAAGTCATTTGGTGAGCTGTATGCCTGAGCATGAGAATGCTACCACCCTCAGCCTCCTTCAATCTAAACAATGTCTGTTGACCTTTTAACAGCCAAGGATCTTGTTTCTAGGATGTAACAGGCATCATGAAAATGGCATTACACATATCTCTACTGCTCAGGTGCTTTGGGTCTCAAAACCACAACCCTGGATGGTAGACCTGTACTTGGAGGATGCAGAAGCAGGAACAGAGAACAACTCAAAGTCCAAGAGGTAATCAGCATCAGAGTTGACAGTCAGACAGGTCTATGAATCATGAACTATGCATAGCACTATGCACGCCAGAGCTCCAGATGAGAGACACCAGTGTGACCAGACTGATGAAACCATTCACTGCAGTGCACCGGTTCCCTGTGCCCTCCCAGCAGATCCTTTCTGTGCTGAGAACACAGCTCAGGAAGTTGAAGATACAGGGATGTTCAGCATCCTGAGGCAAAGTGCATGCTTTATTAATGGTTTAAATACTTTTCACTTGTAAAGATCCACACATTACCTTCTTTTGTACTTAATTGGGAGTTGAAAATTTTAAGCTATATGATTCCTGATGTAATTCTAATCTTTAATATTACCTGTAGAGAATTTAAATGATTTAAACTTACAAATAGTTGGTAGCCTATCAACATTCATTTTATTAATCCTTCCATAGAAACCTGATGATGTATCATGTTTTCTCATGTGCTAAAGTCTGTACAGCTTTAAATATACTAATTAACAGTCTGTTTTGCTATTTTACAGAATGTCTGTTTACTGTATCACCAATTTTGGCTTTGAACATTTTAAATGTTTTGTACTTTCCTGCAGGAAAGGGGCCAACTTTGTCTTTTATACCTGTTCTCATGCCATCCCCCTATGGGTGTGTTTAGAAAGTTTATGATCAACAGTATTGAATTCCCTTGAAAGATGCTATACTGACTACAATCTGCTTGTGTGCAGGCTTGTCGGGGAGCCAAGCCCAGGAAACTACCTGCTGTTCTGGGAGAGCCTCAGAAATTGCCTGCTGTTCTGGGAGGCCTAGTCAGTACAAGGTTAAGAAAGGACTTTCTCGGGTCTCAGGTCCCAGAAACATCTGGCATTTCCTGGGAGCTGGTTAAGACAGTAAGATGGTCTAGGGCAATAACCGCCTCTTTTGGGAGAACCTGACCTTCAGCTAAGAAAGGATTTCCTGTTCATAAAGAACCGTTGCCCTGGGACATTCCGGGACAAACCGCAGAATGCTCCACCGATCGAGAGTTGATACAACCTCCACCCTGTCCATTGTTCCCCTTCCCCTCTTACCTAAGAATATATATTGTAAGTGCCCCCCCACACACACATTAAAGTGGGACCTTGACAAGACTCCTTTTGCTTGGTCTTCCGTTCCTTCTCTTGGCTGTGTTCCTTTTCAGGTGAAGGTCTCCTTTTGAAACCCACGAATAACTGGACCCACGGGTCGGTCACAGGCGGTAATGACAGAGGAGAGTATTTTGCTTTAACAGTCTAGTTAGACTAAGTCAGTCAGTCTGTTGAAGAGGGAGGTAAATACATGATAGGCGGCAAAGATTAGTGCAGATATGAAGGAAATAAGAGACTGGATATGAGGGAGAAGAACTGTTGGTGTCTAGATTATGTGTGTGTGTGTGTAATTAAAAAGTTGAAGTTGATGATAGGAAATCAGGATGCTTACAATTGAGACCACACAGGGTGCACATTACCATAAACATTCCCATTACTTGCTGTAGTTTCTAAGAGTTAAGAAAATAGTTGTGATGCTTCCTAAAACTATTATACAGATGCGATGGGATATAGTTCAGAAATCCTGGGTTCTATGATGATTACTGTTAATTGTCAACTTGGCAGAGTCTAGAATCACCTGAAAGATGGACTTCAGGGTATGCCTGTGTGGAGTTTGATTGACTTTCATTGGAAAGGCTTACATATTGTGGGCGGCACCATTCCCTGGATGGAATCCTGGATTGTGTAAATAGAGAAAGGAACTGGGCAATAACATATATTCATTAGTCTCTGTTGGATGCAATGTGTCCAGCTGCTTCAAGGCCCTGGTGACCTTTCTTCCCCATGATGGTTGATTGTACCTTCATGTGGGTTTCTGCAACTACCAAGGCTGGCAAGGCCACTATCTGTGTGATGCAAGAAGGAAACCAGTTAAGCACAACATAGTTAGCTAGGCTGGTTCAAGAGTCTGACACCTGCAGCTTATTTTAGCCATATTTAAGCACAGCACAATTTTGGAAAAAAAAAAAGTTTCCTGATGATAATTAACTTGGTCCTGTGTGTACAACAAAGCTTAAGCATTTACATTGAACTCTTTACAAAGTACATATGGCCTCTTCCATAAAGATGGATTCTGTTGACTCAGAAACATGCTCTACATAAGGGCTTAGGAAGAATGACTGAGGTCAGCAATGCCTGTGAGAGTTGGGATTGACCTGGTCCGAAGCACAGAGGTCACTTAGGCTGTTGTAAAACGCATTCGACATCTCTTATAAGGACGTGTTTTATTGACTGAGAAGTGAAGCTCAAGATCAAGGGGGATGTTTAGGATAAACAGACATAAAGGTCTGGTGAAGCATGGCCCTGCAGACAGCCAAGATCACCAGGTTGGAAACCACATCCGTTCCCAGCATTCTGAGTGGAAACAGGTGAACATCTCCTGACTTTGAAGAGAGGCCTGCATGTTTAACTTTCCTGGTTTTCCTAGTACTTACTGTGTGCACACAGACCTCATGCCCTCAACACTTTTGAACTATGAGCCAGAATAAAACTCTTTCTCACTTAGGTTTATTTTGTCAGAATATTTTATCACAGCAACAGGGAAATGAAATAAGACACTCTACTTTCCTTCCATCTTTTATATTTCATCTTCTAGTCTATTATCTTCTCCCTCTCCCAACACACACACACACACACACACACATACACACTCACAAACACACACATGTTACATCTGGCACCTTTCTAAAATAGAATATAACTATTCATATTTTAATTTAACCAAAACAGATAAAAATAAATCTGATCAAAGAACATCTATCCTTCTATTGTATAGAAGATGGGGGGAGGAGGGGCAGGAAAAATAAAAAGGCATGTCGCTAATAAAAGCTAAGAGGAAGAAGACAAGAAATAGTTGTCTCTGACATTTAAGGGAGCCTGATGCTGGATGTCTTCAGATTTATGCGTCTGATAAATAATACAAGAGTGCTTGTCGAGGACAAATCCAAGTGAAAGACAACTCATGGAGAAGAGAGATGTGGTTAGCAATCTCGACAGGAAGGCTAAGCTACCTGGCACCCAAGATACCAAAATGATTACTTTTCACCCATGGTAATTAACCCCCTTGCAATTAAATAGCCTTCTAACCACCACCACCACCTCTCCTTCTCCTCCTCCTCTTCCTCTTCTTCCTCCTCTTCCTTCTTTCCTCCTCCTCCTCCTCTTCCTCCTCTTCCTCTTCTTCCTCTTCCTCTTTCTCTTCCTTTCCAGCAATAGATTTAATTTTCTATCTAGTAAGCTAAGATTATGCCTATTGGATAAGAAACTTTCATCATTTTAAAAAATATTAGTAGTTGTTAATCCTGGAATGTTCTTTATTTAGAAAATGATGCTCCTACTCTCCAAAAACTTTAACATTTTCCTTCCCATTCAAATGTTTTGGCAAAGCTCACATATCTGGCATTTATAAGCCATAGAGCTTATCAAAGAAGGAAGTTGGAGATCTCGGATTGCAGTGCTTTCTAAGGAAAATTAAAAATCCTCATACTTTTTTACACTGAAAATTAACATTTTTAACATTCATATTTAGCAAAAGAAATGCAAATATTTAATAAGCATAAGACAGTGTTATTGTCATTTAAATGTGAAATGGTCCCCATTGGCTCATGTATTTGAATACTTAGTGCCCAACTGGTAGTATTGTTTGGGGAGGTTGTGGAACCTTTAAGGGTAAGCCATGCTGAAGGAAGTGTATCACTGGGGTTGGGCCTTGAGGCCTTTCAGACTGCTCCTACTTCTTGTACACTTTCTGCTTCCTGACTATGGATGCTCTGTGACTAGAAGTCTCCTATTCCTGCAGCTGCCTCCCACCATGATACATTGTATCCCCTTGAACTGTGAGCCAGGATAAACCTTTCCCTCTTCAGTTGCTTTTTGTCAAGTATTCTGTCAAGAAACAAGAGAAGTAACCAGTACAGAGGCATTCATTATTACTGGATTCATTCATTTAGCTAACTCAGTGCTCATCATGGATCAGCACTACCCAAAGCACCAAGTACCATTGTAAGTCTTTATGACTAGGAGCTCAATCAATCCCAATAATAATCCTATGTGGCAAGAACTATCATTTTCCCGTTTTTAGAGGGAATGATGAGACTGAGTCACAGAGAAATTATGTTAATTTATTAAGATCAAACAATGAATAAGCTGTACAGTCAAGCAGTTGGAACTCTGGGTATACATATTTACGTACCAAGCTAGGCGATTTTGCAAGAAAAACAAAAATTCAAACGAGATACCATTTTTGTCCAAAGACAAAAACAAACAAACAACAAGCAAAGAAACCTTAAACACTGTGAATATTGGTAGCATTAGTTTCTGGAAGGATGTGAGCAGATGAACACTCATGCAATATTGCAACCCACGATTGCTTTCTAAATTGCATGTTACACAAAACCTCCGTGCTTCTGTGGAGCATTCCCTCTTGGGAACTCTGATCTGCAGGAATAAAAGGACCAGTGTGTAAGTTTACATAAAATCAAAAAAAAAAAACCTGTCCATCCTAGCACTGTGGTTCAATCATTTGTATTACAGCCACAGCATGAAAAATATGCAGCCATTACCTGAATATAATTGGCATCTATTGATCTAGGGAAAGTTGCAATAACATATAAAGAATGCCTCCTCCCCTTTTGGTAATTTTTTAAAGCATATTTAACAGTGACCTGAGGAAATAGGATACAGGATAAGAAATTATTAAATACATATACAAATATGCACTATTTTTAGTTTTATATGGATGTGTATTGCCTATACTGTTTAAATATCTAATTTATTAAACATAATTGTAAATGTAAATGTAATAATCAGCTTAGAAAATATGTTTTAGCCTTTCAGCTCCACATAGAAAATTATGTGAAGAATATAGCTTTTTAAATCAAAAGTGAAAGGTTCATTTATATTCATGGAGACTTCTTCCATACAGGCTTTGCCTTTTACTGTTTCCTGCAATTATAGAATAAACATGAATTTTTCTTAATGGGTATTCCTAGCAACAACAATGAAAAAAGCAGAAAGAATACTTTGTTCATTCTTCAACCCATACTGCTACTGACCAGTGGAGAGCAATAGCATTTTTAAAAAAAATCTGTGCAGATCTGCAACCTTTGTGTGTTTCTTCAGCTTCACAGGAGGGACTGCGTGCTGGGGAGGTATGTGGGGCTGCTGGCGTTGAAAGGTTTCAGAAACCTCCTTTGATAGAAAGGGGATCCTACACGCATTTTTTTTTCACCTCTAAGTTCCTCTCTCCAGATTCTACGCTCTGCAAAGCTCAAAGAAGTAAAAGCGAAATCCGGAGCTGTGGCTGAAAGCTCTGGTGTGGGAATGAAAGACCAACTGCTGGCATCTCTGGGTTTCTGCTTGCAGGAAGCATGCTGGCCCTGCTTGCTTGACGCATGCTCTCCCTTCAGAGGCTGGCGAAATTTAAAGTGCTGCTGCCATCTTCAGGAGTTCCCCTACTGTCATATTGGAAAACAGTTACAAGTCGGTTGGATACAGCCTCTGAGCCCTTTCCAGGAATCTGTAATTGTGGTTAGAAAACAGTGATTTCGAGGGAGGTGATTTCTGATAAGAACCTAAGGCTATTTCCTACTCAAGCAGCTTTTACTGTCTGCATAATATTATGGGATGACAACCTCTCTTTCAGAGGCAATATAAACTAAAAATTAGTGTCCAGAGTGGGGAAGACTATGCTGAGACATTAAAAGTCGGTGGAAGCTGAGGGTTCAGCTTAGAACATTTTGAGTGGCCCTGATGGCTTGGAAGCCATTAACGTAATCTCTTTCTGGGAGGCACCTGCACAATCTCCACGGACAACTTTAAATTTAGTGACCATTTGGTTGAAAGGAATCCGTGGGCTTTCATTTCTACCTGATATGTATGGTGATGGGCTTCTGTTAATTCTGAGCCCAGCTCCTCTGATTGCTTGATTGACTGAGTTACAGGTTAGTTGAGAGGAAAGGGCAAATTATCTTCTAGTAGTCTCAGCAGGAAGCTTACTACTTGTTACTTCACTGTGTTGTGAAGAAATTAACCTGAAACAAAAATTGGCCCACTGTCTTTCTTTTAAAAAAAAAAAAAAAAAGATCTATGTATTCTTTGTATAGGGGGTGGGGTGGAATGTGTAAAGATACTAAGCTGTATGGTATATTGGGGATGGGTGTCAACAGACAATTTGTGGAAGCCAGCTTTCTTCCACCACCTGGGTCCTGGGGATTGGACTCGGGTCATTTGGCTTGGTGGTGAGCCCATTTACCTGATAAACCACCTCACTAGCCAGCCCCTCTCCCTCACCATGATCAGAGATGCTAATATTCACAATTGGCCTAGGAAGGCCATGAGACTATGGGCTCTTGGCAGGCAGTAGTTCAAGCTTCACTTTTGAATATCTGACTTTGCATTTGTTTTTGCTTGTTTGTTGGTTTTTGTTTTTGTTTTTTGTTGTTGTTGGTGGTGGTGGTGGTTGGTTGGTTGGTTGGTTGGTTGGTTGGTTGGTTTTTCATCATTTGAAGGAGGTTGAGATGTACCATACAGAGCCCAGTTTTGCTCTTGGTTTGTATTATTAAAAGCTGAGAATAAACCCTTCAAAATCATGCCTGGAAAAGTCTCACAACATTTCAGAAGGATTTTAAGTTCCCCTTCAACACAAATCTCACCACTGGAAAACATACACAGAAAGAAGAATGTCACACTGGCATAATATGTAGCCAGCACCGTAAAAGCTGTTAGGTTATCTACATGACACTTGAGAAATTCTGCTGTATCTATCCTTGCCTTCTGAATTTCCCCTCAGGAGTAGTTATTTCTTTAACAATGAATTTCTGGGGGTCTGTGAATACTCTGAGTATTCTGGAAGGAACATTTCTTGTGTCGTGTCTTCATTTGGTGCAGGCCACACATCCCTTTTAGCAGATAAGTCTGAACTGAGCACACTCACACAGGCTTGCGGCCGGAGTGTTCCCTCTTGATGCTCATACTGCTCTCATAACCATAACCGCGTCACTGAAGCTATAGTCAGCTTTCTTCCTGAGCTCCTTCCTGCCTACGACGATTGTGTAACAGTCATCCGATGGATGTTCGACTGGGCTACAGTTGAAGCATTGTGAATTTTGTTAATATAGCACTTAGACAGGAAAAAAATAAGTCAAGCCTAAAATTAGGTCGTAAAACAAGAAAATACAAAAATGGAAAGCATGACTCAAAGCTATTTGTGCTCACTGCCACTGGGGGCATCGCTGACTTATACATGGCAGGAGAAGGAGGGAACAGATTGTGTGCTGGAGAAATTCCACAACCTGAAGATAATCTCGAACCCATGTATAATACCATGGATTAAAAATAAATAGCCAAGGACCCCAAACATAGAGAAATGCATTCAAACACAATCTGCCAGCAGGGCCAAACTACAGATTCAAATATTTATTCCTCCTTTACTTCCTACCCCTCATTACATCTGGACACTCAGGCTTTGAAATGTGAAAACAGATGATCCCTTCCACAATACACTCTATTTTGTTTTATGTGTCGTGATGTTACTATTTCTGGGTCTCGAACACATAGCTTTAATTTAATGTTAGGGCAAATCTGGCCATGTTCAATTTCATTGCACTTGCTGCTCTGTTTGTTCCTTTCACAGAGGTCTAAATGGCTTCCAACTCAGAAATGAAACAGTGAGGCCACCCACTCAACCCAGTGCCCTCAGAAGCCTATGGGTCCACTACACAGCTGCTAACAGCTTAATGGACTTTTGAGCACTGCTAAATCGGGTTGCAGAAAGTAGATATCTCTAAAAGCATCAGATTTGGACTTGAAGAAAGTGGTTCTCATCATATGACTTCACCTGAAATAAAAAAAAAAAAAAACCAACAACAACAAAACCAGCCCTGGGACCTTTGTATCTGGGTAAACTTTGCATTTGGGCAAGTTTTTGGAATGCAGATCCATGTCTCCTCATGCTGATCCGATTTTCTGCTCTAACAGTCATCATTAATATTCATGCTGAATTGGAAGGTGAGACATTTTGGTCCTGGGGCAGAAAGTCAGGACAAATGAGTTCCTGTGGATCAGCCAGGATGGGTGAGCTACCCTTGTGCTAATAATGAAGGAAACTAACTGCACGTTGCCTTAGTGTTTTTTGAAGGGCTCAGATAAATGCTTCACAGATGCAATCTGAAAACAGGGATGTTGCCAGACCTATAATGACATTACACATACTAGAAAATGAAAAATTGATAAAATTATTGGATTGTTGACTAGGGAACTACCCTTCAATCAAGGAGCTCCTTTCCATAGAAATACAGAAGACACCTGTCTGGCTCCTTGATAGAAATTGTCCAGAAATTAAGAGTATGGTTTTTCTATCACCTCAGAGTGTAGCAAACACAACTTAGATCTATAGATCTCCAGACACATCTTGGTTCATCTACTTGATAATCTCTCAGTTATGCTAACATCTCTAAGTTCAAACCGTAGGCCTTCTCTCCTCATCCCCTTGCCCTTTGCATTCAGTGCTGCCAGGTCTTCCTTAGTGAGGACCATCTTGTTACTTTTCCATCTGTTCTTCCTTTGTCTAAACCCTTAAGGTATTTCTTGTCCTGATGAACCCCTAACCAGTGCTCTGGACTTTTACTGTCTAATTTCCCTCACCTTATCCCATCCAAGTCTGCCTGTGGTTCCTGAGTCTTTAAAGTAACATTTTGCCTTCTCAGCCTGGTATGAAAATCCTTTCACCATCTTGGTCTTTAGTTACTTCCCTAATACAGAGATGGAGGTAGATGCTTCAGTCAGCTGGCCCTTGCATCCAGTTAGGAAGGAAAGAGCAATGCATTTTAGATTTTTTTCTTCCTTATTTGGTCCTAGATCCCAGAGTATGGGATAATAGCCTCTACATTCAGAGTGGATGTTCTCCCTTTTATTAACCTAATGCAGAAACCTCACAGATGTGTCCAGAGGTTTGTTACAATGATGATTTTAAATCTCATCAAGTTGGCAAGCAAAATTAATCATCGCAACACCCTAAGTAGGCTAGCCTTTTTCCCTGTCCCTAGAAGAACCTTTACATATTTCTGCCTCTGAGTTATTCGTCAGGCAGTTCTCTTCTCTGATATAAATCTTCTATTTAAAAAAAAAAAACTGCTTATATGAACACCAACAACTTCCCAGGGAGTCTCCCAGTTTGTCCACCTGTGTTTGTTCCTTCTAAATAGTTTTTCTAAAGTGGGTGCTCAACACGTCTCGGGATCAGCTTTCAGCAGAGAGAGGGAAGGATAGAAAGTTCATTTATGCCACTATTTCCAGAGAGAATTTATAGCCGCTCTTGCAGAGCTGCGAGAGATGCTACTCGTTTGCCACCTGCTATAATAATAGTAGCTGACACATATAGTACTTACTATATGCCAGGCTCTATAGACTGCTTTCGTATTTTAGCTTATTTTTAAACCCTCAGCAACCGATGAGGCAGGTGCTATTATTATTCCTCTTTTAAAGATCAGATAGTGAGATTTTTATGTCATTTTCCCAAGGTTACCAAGCTAGAAGACTACTGAACCAAGGTTTTGCTCTAGTCTGTACCAGAAATGCTGATCCTTAACACATGACATTTCTGTTTGTCTTTCATTAACTATTTATACTTATGCCTGTCTTCACAACACTGAGAGTCTTCACTCTTTTCTCAGGTCCCTTGTTTCACCCCCTCCCATAGCTGGTTTAAAGTTTAACTATGACTGTTAGCTGTTTGTGGTTTACTGACCATGTCTTGAGTCCTTCCTGAGAGGGAAAACACGGTAAAATAAAAACAAAGACATTGTGGAGGTTTCTTGCACCAGAGTCTTTCTACGAATCTGTGAATAGATGCTGGAGAGATGGTTCCATAGGAAAAAGCCCTGTTGTACAAGTGTGAGGACCTGAGTTCAAATCCACAGAACTCACATAGAGCTGGGCAAAGTAGCAGGTATCTGTAACGCTAGGATTCCTACAGCGAGATGGGAGGTAGAGACAGGCAAACTCGTTCTTGGGCCAGCTACCTTGTTATAAGCAGCACCCAGACAACAAGAGACTGTTTCAATCAAGGTGGAATGTGAGGGCCAAATCTGTGGCCTTCTCCTCACGCCAATTCCAAGTAAGATATTTAAAATGGGTTTTCTCATGGGAAACCTTAAAACAGTCATTTCACACACATTAAATTAAAAGGTATTGCCAATGAAGGTTTCACAGGAGAGGTATGAGACTTGAAAGACTGATTACAATGTTATCCTGATAGAACTGTGTTACATAGAGTTCCTTATAATGTGTCCTCCTAAATAACTCATGAGGTCACACACTCTGACTGATATACTGTACAAAATCACATAGCACAGTAATAGACATCTATTCGTTCTTCCAAACCTCCAGGGAATGACTTGCCCAAGTTTAGGATTTTCTTGTCAGCGCTGTTTTCCTATCGTTTCCCAGAATACATTAATTTCTCCACTCCTTCAGTGTCCCATCCTAAGCCTCTGGCCCCTGCAGTTTTGTTCTCTTTGTTCATCTTTCTCTGGGCCATTGCATCATCTACACCATAGAGTTAGCATGTGATACCGTATTTGCCAGCAGGTGCTGCCATTTGCCACGGGATTTGCTTGCTTTTAAAATTCCCCAAATCTGAGTCTCCAGATTGTAGAAAACAGTACAGTGCCTAATTTGTCAACTTGGCAGGTTTGAAACGCTATAAAATCAGTTACTTACAATGAATAACACTTCTAATGTGCTGCACAGTTTTAATGAGCAGGGCTCTATTGCTCTGCTAAGACAACAGGGGATCACATTACAAAAACAAGCAGCAAGAGAGTGCAGTTGAAGAAGGGTAGGAAAACTTGCTTTGTATCCACAAGACCAGTGGGAACAATATGTTCAAAAAAGATAAGAGTTTCTCACTGGCAAGGAACAAGGACCATGTCAGGATCTTCCATATCTGTCCTTTCTCTCCATTTCCACACAAGGTCATCTCTCTTTCTCTCATAATCATTCTAGACTAGAGAGATGGCTACAAAGCATTTACTTCACAGATGTGAAGACACGAGTTCAAACCCTCAGAACCCACAAAGAAAGTCAGGTGTACTGGTGCATGCCTGTAATGCCAGTATGGGCCGCCATACTGGAAGCAGAGATAGCTGGTTATTTGTAGATCTGCAAGCTTGACAGCAAGCTAGCCTGGCCTAGCTGACAAAGTGCTAGGCCACCAAGAAACTGTCACCTGAGGACAGACACCCAAGATTCTTCTCTGATTGCTAATGTATACACTGTGCTTTCTCTCTCTCTCTCTCTCTCCTCTCTCTCCTCTCTCTCTCTCTCTCTCTCTCACACACACACACACACACACACACACACACACACACACACACACACACTTTGAAGGGAAAATCTTGGGCCAGCAATATGGTTCGATGGATGAGACCTATGTTTCGTCTCAAGACCCCACCATGGAAGCAGATAACTAATTCGCTTTCAGTAGCTGTCCTCTGATATCCACATGTGTGCTACAACACATGTGGATGGACACACACACACATACACACTCATACAAATACACACATACAATAATAGTGAATGTGCTTTTTAATTTTAGAGAAAAAAATCCTGTTTAGTATTTTATGCCCCTCCCCCCTGCCCACTTTCCCACTAGTATCTCTAAACTATCATGAACATTCTAGAATAATCCTCCTGGAATGAAAATAAAGCCTTTGACGCTGCCCAGGTGCCCACAACTAATGCAACCCTCTTGAATTATGGCACACCAGACCCTATAGACCAGTCTCAAGTTACTTGCTTTGACCTTACTTTTTACTATTTCCATATTCTCCATTTGATAGAACAAGAGATTTTGTTTACCCTTGTAGATTAAACCCCTTCCTATATAGTATCTTTGTGCTTGCTAGCCCATAGTCCTAAAATTCCCTCCTCTTAACACCTCTGGTCAAAGGTATCGCCATATTAATTTCCCAGAGGTAATTAAATGCATGGAACATTGCTGGCTAACATAATCCCTTTTCCTAGCATCCCTGGCAACATCTGAAATATAGAACAGGCATGCTAGAACAAGACAGTATTAATGAAATACACAACCATATAACACTTATACTGAGCACTACATGCGTAGACAGCGTACAGATAATTCCCGGGAGACCTTGCTCAACACAAGCCCTTCAGTGTGCCCACAGTCATTTTTTGCGTTCTCAGCTGGAATGTAGTTTGAAAACAACCTCACACCTTCTCAGGAGTTGTCTTGACTACATGAATAGAATCTCAAAGGTTCCTAGGAAAATTCTCAGTTGCACTGAAAGAACCTTTACTCTCTGTCAGCTCAACCCTACAGTGAGTAAGTTTATTGCCTTCCTGGAAGTCACAGGCTACCCAGTGTACCAAGAGCACTGGAAGCAAAGTACAGAGATCAATGCATCCACTGGTATCACCAACAGGAGAGCTGCCATCATACTATTCCCCTTCTCTGTGTAGTTTGGCCACACTGAGGTTCCAGGTCCAGTTGGTCCTCCAGAGTCCTCTCTGCCCACACAATCAGCCAGGTTCTATCTCCTTTATGCTACCTCCCTGGTTTATTGGGTTTGATGACATATATTCTTGGAATCCAAAATCAAGACTTACATTCAAGTTCTAACTTAGCTATTTTCAAGCTGAGATATTTAAACCTCTGTTATGCCAAAAGTGAATGGAAATGAAAATTTCTACAAATCCAAGAAAGGAGCTTAAAGAGGATAAGGAAGCACACTGGCAACTTCAAAGTGGCATACGCAAGTAAAATGTCACTTATTTCTGCACTCAGTCAACAGTAGTTAGACACACACACACACACACACACACACACACACACAGAGTTCATTCTTCGAGTGTATGAACAAACCTGAAACCCTAAGAGGAAGGAGACCCTCACAGCCTCAGCTCGTTTCCTTAGCATCATTAAGCTACGGAATAAGAACTGGTCCACAGGCTCTAACTGAATGCCATCTAGTGGACATAAAGCTCCATGAGAAGAGACTATTGCAGATGTGAGTGGGCTTGTAAGATCCCAGCCTGTCAGTGATATCAGTGCACAAGGCAAGCTTTAGCTTTAGGGGGGCACAAAGTGTGGCCACCTGGGAGGTACGACACAGAAACTCCCAAATAAGATCTTAGATGTTGGTGATTCTCTCCCCACCCCCATCACACCCACATTTTCTTCATTAGAATTTTTTTTCAAGCATCAGAGGTTTCTTTAATCTTCAAACATCTTTTATTAAAACTAAAAGGCTTGTGGCAAACAAGCCCTCAGATCTCTCATCTCATAGCTTCAGCTAAGGTTTGCTGGAGGTAAATAAAGAGTAATTTCTTCAGGGATAGAAATCAGGGAGGGCAGGGAACAGTGATCCTTGGGCAGTCTTGACAGGGTCAAAGAGGAGACTAATTAAGCCCAGGACAAACTCCATAGGCACCCTCATTTTGCTTTTACCAGACCTTGTGAATGAAAAGCTGTTTAGGTGACTTTTTGCTTTGTTTTGAGACAAGGTCCCCTTCTGTAGCCCAGATTGACCTGGAGCTTAATCTGTAACCTAGACTAGCTTACAACTCATGATGTAGACCAAGAAGATAGTGAACTTTTGATCCTCCTGCCTCAGCTTCCCAAGTAATAGCATTATTGGTATGTGTTGCTATGCCCAGGTTTTGAATAGAAAGAACTGTATCCTGAAGCTTGCAATGAGCCTGAATGGCCAAAAAAGCCCATAATTTAAGCAAAAGTGGTAGGCATGTGTATATTTTACATTTTAAATATATTTCTGAGGCCATCTCAGCACACATGAGGCTGGAAGTCAGGGGGTGGACAAGAGGGGACTGCTTCATGGTTTGAGTCCAAAGCAGATGGGGTTTCCTGCCAACAGTCCTGGCTTGCAGCACAGAATTGGAGGCCTGCCTCTTTGGAAACGTGGCAGAGCCCTGCTTCACTGTGTCTGTTCATCTTCAACACACTTCCTTCTCCATCTACAGTATTTAGAAATATGAGAGACGACGCTGGGAAGAACACAAAGGCTTTTCACAAACTGTCTCTGGCTTCATTTTCAAAGCTGTCGCTATCAGGGTTGGATTTAGCAACTTGGCATTCGCTGGGGCAGGACCACCCCTGTTGGCAGCCATCTGGAGTGTCTTGGAGGATTTTTTTAAAGAGGCATCTCTTGGAGAGCATTTTGTAGTGGGAAAAGTGCTGGTGTTGAATTCTGGGAGCCTGGGTCTGAGCTCACTACCAGTAGTAGCTAAGTGATTTAGGAGATCTACTACCATCCCTTGGACCTAGTTCTTTACCAGTTATGTGATCTGGCAGTTCCTTAGGCTTAATATTAAGACTTAAAGACCTAGGCAGACTCCCAAAGTGTTATCACTGGACAGCAGTCTCAGGTTACCTGGAAACATAATTAGGAATGTACACTTTCACTCACCACCCACACATCTCATGAATCAGAAATTCTGAGGGTAAAGAGCTCCAACGTGCATTTAAGAAACCCTCCGGCTAATTTTGGTATGCAGTCAAGTTTGAAACCTACTGCTATTTCTTTGTGCTGCTTCCTCTGAGTACCTGGCACACAATGAATAGGTCGAAAGTGTGCTAAGGACCAACTTGCAAAAGCCAGTAAGAAGGCAAAATGAGCAAAATCCGAGTGTGGACTGGCGTCCAGAGCATGAGAACTTTGTGTCACTTTCCAAAGCCTTTCATAGGCAAAGTTCCAAGATTCAACAAATGAACATCTTCTTGATCCGGTACTCACTGATGTCCACATCAGAAGTGAGAAGAACAAAAGTGGCTTTTGTTGATGATGCCAACATATCTTGACCATTTTTTTTTTTTGTCTCGAATGCCCATACATGTATATCACTAACTGTCTTCACTTTAGCTTTTTGGGTTTTTTTCTACCTTTTCTGATCACTCTTCATTTTCTCTAAGTTATCAGGGACAACCTGCAAGTGTGGTGCTGAGTTCCACATGGGAACCATAGTTTCCTAGCAACAGCCAGAGCCTGCTGGGCCATTCTGTGAGTCACCAGCTTGGGGCAGCTCTTGATAAGCAGCATGGCTTACAGAGAATCCTTTGTGGGCACCACGCTGGAGCCTGCCAGTCCATGTGTCCTTCTCAGGACTGCAGTGTTCATACAGAAACAGGTCACAGATAGGACTTAAAGAATGACAAGAGGGTACTCTCCATTCCAGGCTGATGGATCTTGCTTTTGACTATTCTATGGGGGAATGTTGAGGAAAGATGGGAGGAATCACAGAGAGAAGGAGGGGCTCTTTTTCCAACATCCATCCCGGGGCACCCATACTAGATATTGGAGTTGCAAACTCGAGAGACAAGTCCTTGCCCTCAGGAAGTGTAGATTTTAATGGGGAAAAGAGACTGGTAAATTAAATTTACTGATAGATGAGATGCATACCATATAGGAGAAATGATTCATATGTTATTAATATTGATTCCATGACACAGTGTAATTTCCAGACCTCATGAATTGTAATAAGCCCTCTTCCAATTTTATAATTTTTCTGTTTCACTAAAAAAAAAAAAAAAAAAATCATCCTCATAATGGCTATTTCCAAGTAATTTAAGTCACACTCGGCAAGGCTCTTACAATGGATTTGATCTAATATCTTTGACCATATTAGCATTTCGTTCTTTTAAAAAAATTTTTAAATTTACTTATAGGGGTGAGCTTGAATGCCACAGCATGAGCATGATTTGCAGGATCCGATTCCCCCCCTTTCACCACATGAGCCCAGGGATTAACGTCAGGTTGTCAGGTTTGGCTACAAAGTGCCTTTGGCCATCTCTTAGCTAGCATTTACTTCTCAATGCTATATATTTAGTTTTTCTTTTCTTCCTTGATTTTGCAAACTGTCTCTGGCTTCATTTTCAAAACTGTTATCAGTGCGTGTGTGTGTGTGTGTGTGTGTGTGTGTGTGTGTGTGTGTGTGTGTGTATGTGTGTTATGTTTTCACCTTCCACCGTGCAGGTTCTGGGAAATCAAACTCAGGTCACCAGGCTTGGCATCATGTGCTCTTACCCTCTGAACCATCCTGCATAAGTGCCTTTTACTCATGGATTTCTTCCACTGCTAAGTTCAGCTGGAACACACACACATGCACGCACACGCGCACACACACTCTCATCATCATTTTTTTTTTTTATGATGAGATTTTTCTGTAGTTTTTGTCTTTTATTGATCTTTTTGAAATGGGACCTTCTTGAATTTATCAGTTCCCCTCTTCTTTTAAACATATTGATTTCTGTTTTTGTTTTTATTGATTCTTCTCTCTTGCTTTCCTAAAGTTATATTGTTTTTTTTTTTATGTCCTCTTGAGTGGAAGCCATAATAGACTCCATCTACTTTCATTTTTCTTGTGGAGTAACAGAAGCACTCACAGTTGTGGATATCTGCTGTCATACGTCTTAACATGAGCTATTGCTGAATGTCCTTATTTACGCTTGTTAGCTTGATCTATCAAAGGGATTGAGGTCACCTCTATTGATACTGAATTTTTCATTATGGTTGCAAAATAATTGAATTCTCCATTATGAATTGCACCTGTTGGCTATAAAAAGAGAGGAAGGAGGACTCGGGAGGGAGGGTGGGAGGGATGGTGGGAGGGAGGAGGCAGACAAAACTCCTTGCATCTTGTTTAATGCTCTGCACCTTGAATTCTATGCCATCATCCGATATTAATTTTGTTGCGAGTGGTCTCCTTCCCTGTCTTACATTTCTATGTAACATGCTTGGTTTTGACCCAATGAACATGTTCCTGGATCTCTTCTCCTTCCGGCTAACTCCTTGTTCTCCTTTGGCCAGTTTTACATCTGAGAGCGCCCCCTACAGACTGAATCACCGAGCTTCCAGCTGAACTTAGCAGTGGAAGAAATCCATGAGTAAAGGCAGAAGCCAACATTCTTCCCACCTATGCTGCAGTCCCTCCTCGGCTCCAGCTCCGGATGCATCGCTCCGTCATGGTCCCAGCTTCTGCCCTGCTACCCTAGTAACTCTCCCTTCTCCCTGTGTCCTGGGCAGGTAGAAGCCTAAAGAAGTTACAGTACCCGGGCTGCCTCCTGCCTTCTGCTTAGTTTCTCTAGTCATCTGGCACATGTAGCCTATTTTCTACATTAAAACCCCCTTTGATTTAAATACAAAGTATTTTCCTAAATGAACCTTGACACACTCACCTTTTAAATTTTCGTATAAAATCTTAACCTATTCACTTCTGCAGCCAGGGCTATGAGTTGACTCAACATTCATTCTAAACTATGTACTTCTTTCTAGTATCAAGGTTACAAAGCCCCAAACTAAACTCTTACACTAGGCAAGGGAGGCTTTGTGGTGGGTGCAGCAATACCTAAGGAAAAGTCTACTGGGAGTTTCTAGAAAAGTTGTTGTTTGCTTGTTTGGTTGGTTGGTTGGTTGGTTGGTTTTTGTTTTATAGAAATATAGAACTACTCTTTCCTCCTGCGGTCCTCCTGATTTGTCTGGACACTGGAATTGATGCCTTAAAGCTTCAGCATCCATTATGAGACTGAGGAAAAGGGAAGCAGGAACATGGTGAGCCGGATCCTGACATCCTTGAGACACTGAACCAGTGCCTCCCAGACTTCCTGTTACATAAAGAAAAGAGCATGTTTACGTCTTTAAACAATGACTGTTACATTACTATATTTTTCTCTATAGAATGCAATTCCTAGCTCCTAATTGGCTTTTGGAGTTGGTCAACTCTTTATTGTGTGGAGGCAGGAGTGCAATTTGCAGTATATTCAGAATCTCTGGGCCCAGTTGCTAAATACCAATAGCACTATTCAACTACTGAGCAAATCAAAACTGCTACTAAGTACTTTTTAAAGAGATTGAGTTTTGTCCACTCTCCAAACAAAACACAGATATAATTTGTTGCAAATACATTTTCAGAATAGTTTTGTGGAGTTCCTAACCTCCTCTCTAGAAACCCATCTGTCAATCTTCCAGCAGAACCTTTGTTATAAAAACATAAGGTAAGATATTTATTCCGTGTTGGGGTGTATGTGAAAGATTTTAAATAAAAAACAGTAACAAAATAAACATGCAGATGCCTGTTCCTCAGAATTACTGAATGTTAGCATTCTATGTGATTTAGATTTTAGTAAAGGAGGCAAAATGTTACGGAAATGAAATGCCATGCTGTCATACACATTCCCAAAGCTCTCTGGCCCATCCTTCTGAGGCAATGGCTATTACAAATTCCATGCATCTCTATTTCACTCTCATTCTTCATTGCTATTAGCTGCTTATATAGATCCATGCAGTTTGTAATAAATGCCTGTATGGCTTTGAGAGCTGGTAAACTACACATGGATTCATGGTATACATTCTATCTTAAAATTTGCAGATCTCTTACTGAGGTTGATTCGAAAACTGTAATTCTCTAGTTGTAACACACACACACACGTGCACACGCACACATCAGTCAATTGTGTGCTTCACTATTGTCTCTATGCCTTTCTTCTGATGATGATGTAGGTTGTTTCTAACTTTCTGCTATTGCAACCAATGCCAGGTTATATTTGCAATTGCCTTTTGGATATACAAAAGCAGAAATCCTCAACTTGGTCGATTATTACTGAATTCCTCATAGTATTAGTCTAATTTAAAATCCTACCAATAGACTGAGTTTCTATTTCCCTAGTCATTAATCCTTTAGTAATGAATGTCACACACACTGATTGATCTTCAACAATCATATTGGTAGATACAGACTGGTGTATATATCTAGCTTCTCATTTTCTGATTACCAATTAGATTGAAATCTTTTCTTCTTTTCTTTCTTATTCTATTTTTGCTTTTGCCATCTAGCTTTTCTTCAGATTGTCTCTAAAGTATATCTTTGTTTCATCTTTCAGTAAGAGACTTTTTTTGTTCACATAAGATTCATTCATGGTAGCTGAACACTTACTAAATTTTATAATGCTTATAATGTTAGCATAAATTATATGAATAATAATACTCTTATGGGTTCATCCTTTGAAAAATTTTCTATAGTGCTCTGGCCTATTTCATTTTGAATGGGTTTTGTTTAGTTTTGTTTTGTTTTAAACTTCTGTTATCAGGCTTCTTCAAGGAATCCCCCCGAAAGAGCAAAATGTTATGACCTTTTTAATTTCTGAAAATAGATATCTCTTATATCTCAGACAGTCCTCAAACTTATCAGGTAGCCAGTGATGACTTTCAACTTCAGAGCCTCCTGCTCCCACCTCCCAAGTACTGGAATCTCAGGGGTGTGCCACCCTGCCCAGGTCATGCAGTGTTGGGCCTTGAATCAGTCAAGGCCTCTTGCTAGGCTAGCACCCTACCAACCGAGCTACATCTCCAGGACCCAAATAAATTCCTGAGTAACATTTTTTCCCCTCTCAATATTTTCTCTCTCTTCTCCTTATCTTCTGGCACTTAGTGTGGTGAAAAGGCAGTGAGCTGAGACACTTATGTGCTCCCCTTTCCAGATAATGTTTTGTTTACTTTTTTGGCTTTTGCCTGAGTGTAGGAGGAAAAGTGCATTGGGCTCAGTGTGGGAGTCTACCCTAATTTTACTTGATAGCTAGTAGGTATCGGAGTTTTTGAAACTTAGGACCTTTTTTCCATGTTTTTTTGTTTTGTTTTGGGTTTTTGTTGTTGTTGTTGTTTTTGTTTATTTGTTTATTTGTTTATTTGTTACTTTCTCTGTGGCTGTCTTCCGTTTCTGGAGCTGTTATTAAGCTGGTGTAGATGTGTTGAGTTTATTCTCCAAGTGTCTTTCCTTCACACATATATGATCTTGTTGGCATGTTTTTCTGTTCTGAGACAACTTCTCAACCTCATCTTCTAATTCACCAATTCAATTTACTTTAGGATTCAATTTTCTCCCTGTAGCCTTTATTTTAAAATTTTAATTTAAGGATTCTATTTTTGTTCTTATGGCAATATTTCCCACCCTCAGAATATTCTATTTTCATAAATTGAATGTCCTCTTTAATCTTGTATTGAAGTATTAAAAAGAATTGGTAAATTTCTGTTTTTCTTTTTATATACTCTGAATAAGTTCATATAAGAAGTTATAACCTCTGACTTTCTTCTTTAATTTTTCAAATATTTATTGAAAAAATGTCCAGGCTTGTTGCTCTTTCTATTTACCAATCCTTCTTTCCTTGTAGCTTTTATTTCTTTTATTTATGTGTATGAGCATCTTGCCTACATTTATATACACTGTGTGTGTGCCTGGTTCCTACAGAGCCAGAAGAGGACATTGGATCCCCTGGAACCGTAGTTATGGATGGTTGTGAGCACTATGTGAATGCTAGAAACGGAACCCAGGTCCTCTAAAAGGGCAACAAATGCTTTAAGCTGCTGAGCCATCTCCTGATTTATCATTTGTACCTCTGTTTTTATGTTTTTTATCAAAAAAATTTGTACAGTATATTCTGATCATGCTTTTCCCCCCTCACCCAACAGCTCCCAGATTCTTTCAACTTGACTCCACACCCTTTCTTTCTGTTTCTTTCAAAAAAAAAAAAAAAGACACTAACACATGCGCATGAGTGCACACGACACACACACACACACACAAATAATCCCCACAACAAGACAGAAATGAAAATATACAAATAAAAGAAAAATAGACACAAAAATGCCCAAACAAAGCAATTTGAGTCACAAAGTCTATAAAAAATAAAATTGATTTAATTTTGTGTTGGTCATCTCATCAGGCCATGGACCCTGCCCTGAAGTGTGGTTAATATATTCAGTGACATTCTTTTGGAGAAAACTAATTTTTCCTTTGCAAGGAGGTGTCAAGTACAAAAGGTTTCTTGGGTAAGGTGGGAGCTTGTGCCCACTTTCCCTTCTCAGTTCTGGCAACCTCCCTGGCTTGGACCTGTGCAGGCCTGATCCATGTTGCCAGTCTCTGTAAGTTCATATGAGGATCAGTACTGTTGTGTCTGGAAGACACTTTCCTTGGAGTCATCCAACCTTCTTACTCTACATCGTTCCCTTTCCTTTTTTGCATAGCTCCCTGAGCCCCAACGAACACATCCCTTTTAGGATAGAATGCTCCAAAATGTCTCACTCTCTGCATATTGTCCATTTGTTGGTCTCTCTGTTAGTTTGCATCTACTGTAAAAAGAAGCTTATCTGATAATGGCTGAGTGAGGCATGATCAATGCATATAGTAGAATGTATTAGGAGACAGTTTATTGCTATGTGCCTTTAGCAGAACAACAGTACTTTGTTTTCCCTTGGTCTGTGGCTGACTTGGTCTCAGGTTTGTGGCTACCCAAGCAGTATCAAGCATGGGTTTCATCTCATTGATTCACTAATGCACCAGCAGGCAGACACACAATGGTAGACAGGGTTCGTAGCTGGCTTGATATTTACCTTTCTCCTCTGTTAGCACGAAGAGTACCTTTCAGTACCATGAATGCTAGCTAGTCAGTAGAAGTGAAGGTTTTGCTTAGGTATCAGATTGAATTCTACACATTTGATTAAATATTGTAAGTGTTGTTTTTAGCAATAAAGTCTTACTATCAGTGGCAACTGAACTCTATACATTTGATGAACTATGCAAGTGTTATTTTAAGCAATAGAGCCTTACCATCAGTGGAGAGCAACCAACAGCCTTGGTAATAATCTGAGATGTTTGAGGGTTTCTTTGGTTCCCTTTGGCCAATAACTCAATTAGATGTAACTCATTCCTGGCACTAAAGGTTTTACTCAATGTACAAGATTGGGGCATTGTCTCCCTTGTTGTTTAGTGACTCCATTAGATTTCTTTCATGTATGTATCTATTTTAGAAAGCTTCTACAGGGATAGTTTTCCATACTCAGTTGACCCTTAGTGTCATCAGTTTCTCTCCGTATTTTGTCACTTCCCCCCTCTTTCTTCCCCCTCCCTTCCTTCTCGCCATTTTGTCTTCCAATCAAGTCCTCTCTGTCACTTCAAAACAATACATTCCATTTCCCTTTCCTTAGAAGATCATCCACGCCATCCAGTTACTTACTCCATATCGAACCTCTGAGGTCACACAGATTGTTGTATACCTATTGAAGGCTTAAAGCTTATATCCACATACAAGGAAAACATACAATGTTTGTCTTTTGGGGTCTGTGCTACCCTAGAATGATTTTTTTCTATGACCATTCATTTACCTGCATATTTAATAATTTAGGATTTTTAACAGCTGAATAATATTCCATTGTGTAAATGCATCACATTTTCATTAGCCATCCAATCAGTTGATAAACATCTAGCTATTTCTAATTTCTGGTCATTATAAACAGACAGCAATGAACATGGATGAGCAAGTGTCACTGATCCCCATGGTGTCTGTTCAAGTTTGCAATCCTACCAGCAATAGTTTGTCCTCTTTCCCCAATTCCTCACTAACATGAGCTATCATTCATTTGATTGATCTTGTCCATTCTGACTGGTATGAGATAAAATCTCAAAGTGTTTTAATTTACATTTCCCTGATGACTAAGGATGTTGAACATTTCTTTAAGTGTTTCTCAGCTATTTGTGATTCATCTTTTGAGAACTCCCTGCTTACTCCTGTGCCCCATTTTTAATTGGGTTATTTGTTTTCTTGATGTCCAGGTATTTTTTTAGTTCTTTATATGTTTTAGACCCTAGCTCTCTATCAATTGGCCCTTCGTGTTGGCGTCTCTTCCTATTGTGTGCTATTGTAAAGATCTTTGCCCATTCTATAGCCTGTCAGTTTGTCCAGATGATGGTGTCCTTTGCCATTCAGAAACCTTAAATTTCATGAGATCCCATTTATTAATTTAACCTTAATGCCTAGGTAGTCTTCTCCTATGTTAATGAGTTCAAAGCTATTCCCTACTTTCTGTTCTATCAGATTCAGGGTACCTGGCCTTATATGGAGGTCCTTGATCAGTCTGGAGTTCAGTTTTTCTGCAAGGTAATTAATATTGATTCATTTTCATTTTCTACCTGCAGCGATCCAGTCTAACCAGCGCCATTTGTTGAAGATGCTTTTTTCCAAGTGTGTATTTTTAGCTTCTTTGTTAAAAATCAGGTGTCCAAAGGAGCATGTACTACGTCTGGGTCTACTCAATTCTATTTGTCAATATATCTGTTTTCTTCCAAACCATGCTTAGTAGTAGTAGTAGTACTATAACTCCGTAGTACAACTTGAATTCTGGGATAGTGATACCTCCAGCATGTCTTTTACTATTCAGGTTTGTTTTTTAGGTATTTTGAGGTGTGTGTGTGGGGTGTGTGTGTGTGTGTGTGTTTCCATATGAAGCTGAAAATAGTGTTTTCAGTTTGGGGAAGAATTGGGTTGAAGTTTTGATGGGAATTGTGTTGAATCTGTAGATTGCTTTTGGTAGATTAGCCATTTTGACTATGTTCATTCTACTGATCTATGAGCATGGAAGATATTTCCAACTTCTGATGTTTTCTTCAATTTCTTTCTTCAATATCTTAACATTTTTATTGTACAAGTCTTTTACTTGCTTGGTTAGAGTCACCCAAGAGATTATTTTGAGAATACATAAAAGATACTGTTTCCCTAATTTCTTCTTTAGTCTGTTTGTCCTCTGTATTTAGGAAGGCTACTGAATTTTGTGTGTTAATTTTGTATCCTGCTACTTTGTTCAAAGTGTTTGTCAGCTGAAGAAGTTTCCTCATGTACTTTTTAGGGTCATTTACAGACAAATCATATTATATGCAAATACAATACTTTGATTTCTTTCTTCCCTATTTGTATTCCCTTGATCTCTTTCAGTTGTCTGCTGCTCTAGCTAAGTAAATACTATATTAAATAGATATAGAGTGGAAATTCCTTGTCTCTTTTCTATTTTAGTGGAAATTCTTTGAGTTTCTCTTCATTTAGATTGATGTTGGCTGTGGACTTGCTGAAAATTGCCTCTATTATATTGAGATGTGTGCCTTGTATCCCTAGTCTCTCCAGGACTTTAATCATGAAAGGATGTTGGATTTTGTCTAAGACTTTACTTCATCTACTGACATGATCATGTGCTATTTGTCTTTCAGCCCGTTTATGTGGTGGATTACATTTATTGGTATACATATTTTGAGCCACCCCTGCATCTCTGTGATGAAGCCCACTTAATCATGATGGATAATCGTCTTTGATATTCTTAGATTCAGTTTGCTGGTATCTTATTGAGAATTTTTTGTATCTATATTTAAAACAGAATACTGGTCTGTAATTTCCTTTCTTTGTAGGGTCTTTGTGTGGAATAAGTGTCAGGGTAATTATAGACTTGTAAAAATAATCAGGAAATGTTCCTTCAGTTTCTAGCTTGTGGAAAACTTGGGGAGTATTGGCATTTGAAAATTAGGTAGAATTCTACACTGAATCCATTGAGCCTTGGCTTTTGTGGGGAGAATTTTACTTATGCTTCTATTTCACTTATGGGTCTTGGGTCTGCTTAAATAGCTTATCTAATCTTGATTTAACTTTAGTAGGTTATACATATCAAGAAGTAGGTTATCCATTCATTTGGGCAAAAAATGCTCAATAAAATACTGTCAGGAGCCATCAAAGGAGAAGCTAATAACTAGCAGGTGATCTTCCTGGATGGTCGCCTTGAATTATAATCCATGATGGATTTGCTCCAATAAGCAAGGCTCATGAGAAATTCATTTTAGGAAAGATTCCTGTTATTAATATGCTTTTCCTGTTATAATTAAATATATATGTATATATAACAATCACTAGGTACTAGCCCATGGTTTTGAGCAGGGCTCTGCAGAATAACAAAGATGTACTGTCTTGTAGTGATGCTATATAGACAAATATATGTTTCTTAATCCTTAATGATGATCCTGTAAGAATTCTTAAAATTATATTAGTAATTATTAAGCTCTTTTATAGTGGAACTGCTATTAGATTCCCTCCAATAATCAAAACTGCAATGAGAATCTGCCAGTCTTTAGTTAATTGTTCTGAGATAGCAAGTAGGCATCTACTACTCAGAGCACATTCCAAAAGGTTGTAAAATCATTAACCAAAGGTCATAAAAAGGAAACTAACAATTTATTATAGGTACTAGGATGAAAGATAAAATATTGACTGGGTTTATTCATATAAAACTTCACTGATAACTTAGTTATGGCTTCTAATTCTCCATGAATCTGTAGGGCTGTGACAGATAATGAATATTTAGCCAGATAATTACTCCTAATGGATATGCATGTAAACATTCTCTGTCGTAAACTTCTTATTCAATTTATGATTTGAATTAATATGTAAACTTGTAATGAACTTTTTACCATGTGATCAAGTATTCTGAAAGATGTATAAGTGATGAAGACAAAAAGAAGGGGACATTCTGCTTATCCCCTTTTTCTCAGACCCCTTATTCCCCTTTTCCTACAAGCCCTTTCCCCCTTTTTCTTAGCTTTCGTAGGAAACTCTTTATAACTTAGAAATAAAATCACTTTTCAAAGTGTCCCCTTTTCTCCCTGTGACTTTAACTAGCAGCCTGAAAGTTAGAGCCATGCAATTCCTGCAGAGATAGAACAAAGGCTACTTTACAATCCTTCCTACTCCCTTCCCCCATCCCCTGCTGTTAGGTACAGGTGTTAATCACCTAAACCAGCAGCTTTCTACTCTCAGGAAAACCAAGAAAGTTTTAAGGACCTTTTAGAAGCTATCAACAAGCATCTAGTATAGTTAGAGAGCTAAAACATCCAAAGACCATCCGTCTTTAAAGCTACACCAGAGTCCAATTCTGTGTCTGATTTCAACCCACTCCAGGCTGGAAGGCTTCCAGCAAAATACGGCAAACGAGAACACATCAAAAATATTATCCAACATGAACAAGTGGGCTTCATCACAGAGATGCAGGGATGGTTCAAATATCAATTTGAATAAAATGTACCTACCACATAAATAGGCTGAAACACTAAAACCTTATGACCTCTATCAGATACAGTAAAGACAGTTAACCATCCATCCATCTACTGTTTCAGTATAATTTCTTGTTGTTGTTCTAGAGCTTTCATGTGTGCCAAAAGTTTCTACTATGTGATCTCTCTAATTTTTTAAATGTAGTCACTTAGTGCTATGAACTTCCTCTTAGAACTGCCTTCATTGTGTCTCGTAGGTTTGGGTATGTTGTATTTACATTTTCATTCATTTCTAAGTTTTTAATATCCTTCTTAATTTCCGTTGAACCATTTTTCATTTAGTAGTGAGTTGTTCAGTTTCCATGAATTTGTAAACTTTCTCTTGTTTCTGTTGTTGATAGCAGGTTTTAATCTGTAGTGGTCAGATAGGACTCAGATGTTATTTCAGTTTTCTTGTATCTGCTGAGGTTTACTTTGTGTCCAAATACATGGTCAATTTTTTAGAAAGTTCCATCAGATGCTGAGAAGAAAATATATTCTTTTGTGTTTGGGTGAAATGTTCTATAAATATCTGCTAGGTCCACTGATTTCTGATGTTTAACTCCAGCATTTCTCTATTTAGTTTTGTCTGGATAATCTGTCTGTTGGCAAGAATGGGGGATTGAAGTAATACACTATTACTGTGTGAGAGTCATATGTGATTTTAGTTGTAGTAGTGAGTATATCTTTTACTAACATAGATGTCCTTGTGTTTGGTGAGTAGATATTGTGAAATCTTCTTGGTGGATTTTTTCCCTTTAATGAATATGTAGTGTACTTTTCTATCTCTTTTGATAAGTTTTGGTTTGAAGTTTATTTAGTCAGATATTAAAATGGTTACACCTGCTTGCTTCTTGGGTCTATTTTCTTGAAATAATTTCTCCATCCTTTTACTGTAGAGGATGTCAATCTTTGATGTTAAGTGTGTTTCTTGGATGCAGTGAACAGATTCAGTTTTCTAATATAATCTGTTAGTTTGTGTTTTTCTAAGTGGGGATTTGAAATCATAGATATTTAGAGTTACCAATGAACAGTGTTTATTGATTTCTGTTATTTTATTTTTATGGTATTTTTCCCCTCTTCTTTTTTTTTTATTGCAAACTCTTTAATATCATGCAATAATGGGCTTGTCAGTCCACTGAGGAGGGCCATGGGTTAGGAAGTGGGCTAGGAGTGTCCTGGAAGAATAGAATTTCCCCTCCTTTTTTGAATTACTGTTATGGAGTTATTTATTCTTTGTTTCTTCTTGGGTGTGGTTAACCTATTCAGACTAAAGCTTCATACCAGTACCTCTGTAAAGCTGTATTGACATATAAATATTGCTTAAATTTGGTTTTATTGTGGAATGTTTTCCTTCTGCATATACTGGATTGATAGTTTTGCTAGGTATAATAGTTTGGGCTTACATCTGTAGAACAACCATCTAGTCCCTTCTGGCTTTCAGTCTCCATTGAGAAGTCAAGTGTTACTCTGATGAGTCTGCCTTTATATGTTATTGGTCTTTTTTCATGCAGCTTTTAATACATTTTCTTTATTCTTTATGTTTAGTGTTTTTTGTTATTATGTGTTTTGGGAATTTATTTACTGTTCTCATCTATTTGGTATTTGTATTTGTACTGGCTAGTTTTATGTCAATTTGACACAATCTAGAGTCACTGAAAGGAGGAAGCCTTGCAAAATCAGGCTACAGACAAACCTGTAGGTTATTATTAGTAGGTCTTAATTAGTGATTGATGTGGAAGGATCCTGGGCTGATGGTCCTGGTTCTCTAAGAAGGCAGACTGAACAAGCTAGGAGAAGCAAGCCAGTAAGCAGTACTTCTCTGTGGCCTCTGCATAAGCTCTTGCTTTGTGTTCCTGCCCTATTTCAGTTCCTGTCCTGACTTCTTTTGATGACAAGCAGTGATATGGAAGCATAAGCCAATAAACCTTTAGTCTCCAAGTTGCTTTGGTCATGGTGTTTTATCATAGCAATAATAACCTAACTAAGACAATATGATTCTTGCATCTTGATAACACCTCCTTCTTTAGATTGGGGAACTTAATACATATCCCAAGCTAGCCTCAAACTCTCAATTATACTGCTTCAGCAGCTTTAACAGCTAGTCAACTAACTCATGTCCTCTTTCTCTCTTCCTTTCTGATATTTACATATGGTATTAACTCTAAATGAAATCTCTATCTTAAGCATGATCCCTAGGACATACTAACTGCAATAAAATGTGAGTTCTAATAAATTAATATTACACTTTTTCCTGTTTCAGGACTTAAGATATAGCTTAACCAGGATTATATGAGTCTTTCCAGTTAAATTGTTTAGCTTCAGACAAAAGAAGAAGGAATGTTTTATATTTTTATAGTTTTATTTTTACAATATTGTTCATTTATTTTGTAGTGAGCTCCTGGGCTTTTCTGCATGTGATACAATTCCCTGTGCCAGACTTCTCTCCTCAGGTTCATGGGAGCCTGCTGTGATAATGCTTCCATCTTAATTGACAATACAGGTCATACCCAGCTAGCTGTTCCATGTGCAGTCAAGAGCCAGCTAGCTGTCTTTGGTCATTTATAGGGTTCAGATTTGTTCCATACTACATAAGCCTGGAAATTATCTGGGGTCTGACAACTGCAGGTGGGTGAGCACCTCCCAGAACTGGCCTTTCTGATTTTCCTATCAAACCTTTATTTGTTTCCTACAGTTGCCATCACAAATTACCATAAATGGGGAGATTTAAAATGATGGTTTCTCACAGCTCTAGAGCAGGGGTTTCAACCTTCTTAACACTATGACTCTTTAGCACAGTTTTTCATGTTGTAGCAACCTCCACATAAAATTATTTTCATTGCTACTTCATAATTGTAATTTTGCTACTGTTGTGAGTCACAGTGTAAATATCTCTGTTTTCCAATGGTCTTAGGCAGCCCCTGTGAAGGGGTCATGTCTTTGTTAGGGCTTTTCTGCTGTGAACAGACACCATGACCAAGGCAGCTCTTATAAGGACAACATTTAATTGGGGCTGGCTTACAGGTTTGGAGGTTTAGTCCATTATCATCAAGGCAGGAACATGGCAGCATCCAGGCAGGCATGGTGTAGAAGGAACTGAGAGTTCTTCATCTTCATCTGAAGGCTACTAGAAGAATATTGACTTCTCGGCAGTTAGGATGAGGATCTTAAAGGCCACGCCTACTCCAACAGGGCCACACCTTCTAATAGTGCCACTCCCTAGCTGAGCATTTTCAAAGCATCACAGGTCATTTGACCCACTAAAGGGGTTGTAACTCACAGATTGAGAGCCGAAGCTCTAGAGACTGGCAGTTCATAATGAAGGATTCTGTGACATCATACTCCCTTGAGGACACCAGGTAAAAATATTTCCTTGCCCCTCTAACTCCTGGTAGTTGCCAACAGTTCTTGGCATTTCTTGGCTTGTAGTATATTAATCTCTAAATTTCCTATTCCTCATAAGGACATCTACGTGAATTATAACACATTAGTGATTAAGTCAGTGTTACCCATAATGCATATGTTGCATTAAGGAAAGAAATAAAAGCACTGCCCTTTAGAGTCGTTTAGAGCACGTTCAGATTTTAATTCTCTACTTCATGGTCCTTATATCTTCTCTCCTCTGTCTGTCTGTTGGAGTGTAAATCAGTGCCTTCCTGAAGGCTATTTGGTGAATCTCTTTGTCTTTGTATATGGGTGTCTGTCTCAATGTGTGTCCATCTCTTGGTGAGTTGTATGACAGTGTCTGTCTACCCCTAACAAAGGACTGCACTTTGTATTTATTGAACAACACAGAAAGCATCACATGGGGAAGGAATGGGCTATTCGACAGAATTTTTAACAATTTCACAGGGATTAAGTTACTGGTTCCAACTGAGCTCAGCTGACCCAGATGATAAACATCACTGCTTACCAAACAATATCCATACATGATTGCCTTCATCCTTTATGGTAAATTTTGGGAAGTTGCTTTCTGTCAGGTCCAAAAGAAACGGGACAAATGGCTATCTGCGGTTCCTATTAACATACCAAGGCACACACTAGTCTCCAGGCTACCTCCACATCACAAGTACCTACTACAGAATCTGCTCTGGCATCCTGGCTTTTCACAGCTCTTCACACCCCATTTCCTACCCTAAATTTCTCCAGCTCATGAGCTTCCTTCCCCCTCCTTCTCATTCCCTTATAACCCTGCTATATGGGCTGTGTACTCTCTTGGTCATGACCTTTCTCTCCTCTCATGGAGAAGACCAGTCTACCAACCATGTTCAGTCTACTAATTTCTTTCTCTGCTCCCAACTCTTCCAGATGCTTCTGCCTATATTTTTTTCTCAGATCTACACTAAAAACATTCCCCTCAACCATACATTGGAGTGGTCATCAGTTTATACCCTTTCAACTTCTGTATTGGCAGCTCTCAGCAAATGATACTCAGACACATTCCTCTGGGTCAGGAATATGGAAGAGTACATAATTTAAGATCACAGGAAAGAGTTAGTTTAGGTTGGAAAAGTTGATTACATGGAAAATCCAAGGTAAGTCAGGTAGGTTGTCACTCTGTTTTTTTAAAGGCAGATTTGAGCACACAGTAGGCTAGCAGTCTTAAGTGACCTTAGTCATATTATTAACTTTGGCTATAAGATTCAGCAAAAGTTCCAATCTTTTAGAATGTAAGAGATATTTTCAGAATATTGCATTGCCACAGGCAATGAGAGCCCACCCTAATCCAGACTTCAATGTGACTGAATCTACAAAGACCTAAATTCCAAATAAGGTCACATGCACAGATACTGGCAGTAAAGTTTTAAATATATCTTTTTGATACAATTCAAACTCATACATATACAAATGTTATTTAGTAATATTTTCACATTACAATATATGTAGTGAGATCCTAAGCCTAGTTTTAATTGCAATCTACAAAGCTCTTCCAGTCTGTGGCCTGATGGTGGCATCATTTTCTGTTCCCTAGTTATGTAGAGATATGTTTAATATGTCCTTGGTCATTTCAAATGAGTTGACTGGAAGGAAGGGGATTGAAGTGTGTGGATCAAATCACCCTCTTAAGGTGAAGTAATGTTATTTTACAGACTTTATTAACATCTCATTAACTAGTGTATATTAAGTGCAATTGAAAAAAATAATGGTGCTGGGCCTTTCAGCTATAAAGAAAATGCAGATAAAATGACCAATGATGTCAGAACTCCCTGCCCCGAGCCATCTGTCACTGAATGTAAGCTCACAGTGCATTCTTGCTCTCCACTGAGGAGGAATCTTTCCTTCAGAGAACTTGCTCAGGAACACGACTGGGAGGATATTTAAGGGTGCTTTCCAATAATGCTTTAATGTCAGTAAAAATGGAAAGATAATATGCAGTGACATTTTCTCATTCTTCCTGCTGAAGGGAGAAGGGAAGCCTTCAGGCGCAGCATGAACTTAGGGAGCTGTCTACTCCTGATGTGGAGTCGGCAGCATGGACGAGGCACTGCTTCTGTGCCCACACCTGAGAAGACCACAGCACTGGCTCACTCATTTAATCTTCATGACTGGGTAAAGCTAATGGTTTTCTTTGGCCAGCATTTTATAACAAGGAGGGAGCAGTAGTAAAGGAGAGAAGATGGGCTGTTCTTATAGGAATAAAATTATATAATATATAATATGTGATGTGTGATGTATAATATGTAATATATATTTAATATATATGTAATGTATATATGATATAAAATATATATAGATATGTTGTATATACACATATATTTGTGTGTGTATGTGTGTGTATATATGTATATACATATATATACATATACATATACATGGCTGAATGATGGAGTGGATACAAGTGATACAACTTTAGAGTCAGACAGTTCTTCAAGTCTTGTCTTTACTGAGTACCAATCACCATCAACTTATCTCTGAGCTTGTTAACTTACCCACAACTGGAAAAATTAATACACCAGCCTAGTGACATCAAGCATGCCCAAATATGTGATACCTCCTTTTGATATATGTTAGTCCTCCTCTCCAACTTTTCCCACCCTATAAAGAAAAATGCCCCTGAGAGAATCCTAGCCTGTCCAGCTGTATTCTATTGAAAATTCCATTTCTTTTCTTCCTTCAAAGTCCTTACTAGTCAACCTGGGTCAGGAAAGTTCCACATCCACCCTACTGTTCTAACAAATGAAGAAACAATCTGAAAGGCATTGAGAAATCTTGCCAAGGTCACAGCTCTGGCAGGAGCTGGGCTCAGATCACCTGACTTCTGGTTACAGCTGCACCAAATGGAACCGTCCCTAAGCACAGCACTCCCTGAATTACAAAGTGGTGTAGCTGTACATCAAAACCCAAAGCTGTAACAAGCTGCTGTGACAGCAATTTCAGGTTGAGTTTCTATTGACCTGTTAGCTGTCTACTCCTGACTGAAACATCAGCTATCTTACCCTTCCTGTGTACAATGTGAGCTTTCAATAAAGAGCCAGGTAAGGACCATCCATCAGTGTCACCTGCTATGTCTAGAGTCCTCTTGAAACAGAAGCAGGGGGAAGAGACAACATGTTCCACAATCCATAATCTGAGACACAGACTCACTTGACATTTGACCTGCTGTGCAATGAGGACTCAGCTTCCAAACCTCATGTGGTAGTAAAATAATGTTATAATGTGGAATAAATCAAAGTTATCAAAAGCAATATGAAGCAAATATGAGTTATCTATAGTTTATTGTTAATCAACAACCTATCAATACTCAGATCTCTACATCTATTATTTAGTATCTTTGTCTGTCTGTCTGTCTGTCTGTCTTCTCTCTCCCTCTCTCTCCCTCTCTCTCTCTCTCTCTCTCTCTCTCTCTCACACACACACACACACACACACACACACACACACAGGGATTCAGGTAGATTGATGTATATTTATCATGACTTTCACAGAAAACAAGGTAAATGTTAATAAATCCTTTTCCACATTTGGATTCAAATCAATAATTTTTTGAGAGTCTTAATACTTGCAGGCAAGCTCCAGAGTAATGCTCAGTTAAAATGCTGTGCAGCCAGCCTTATTTCCACCTCAATATGTTAAGCTCCTGATTGTTAGACCTTCTGTAGTGGGAATCCTTTGCTTACTATTCTCCTCATGTGCAGACTGCATGATTAGCCTCTCAAGTGTGAGCAATGCTTTATGCCCAGGTGATCACAGGCTATTGCACACTTTGCATATAAGGGAGATAAATCTCAATGACCCTAAAATCTTTCCTTGATAATCAGTTTTCTTTCCTATAACTGCATCTCATTGAGGACTGTTGGGGGCTTTATTACAACAAATAAGTCCGTGTAGGAAAGGAAACAGAAGGGTTTGACTGCATTCTGGATTGTTTTAAAAACCAACTCATTTTGGAAAGTATATGTGCAGTTTCATCTACAAATTCTACAAAAGAGTGGAAAAAAATGGAAATTTAGATCTAGAAATAACAAAGGGCAATAATTACAGTTTCATCCAACAAGTGGCCTGGAAATTCAGTCAGAAGCATGGGCTTCCAAATGTTGATTCCAGGACGATCACCGGCTCTCTTTATGATCTCATGATCAGTTAAAAGCTCCATATTGGGCTGGGATATTCATGTGCCTCACAGATTTGATATAAGAAGTATCTATCCATACTGAACATGTACCTTTAACTAGAGAGTCTTCCGCCTTGTCCTAAAGAAACATTCAAGAATCAGTTCAGTTTAAAATAATATAGTGTTGCTGGGTGGTGTGGCACACATGTTTAACCCCAGCTCTCAGAAGGCAGAGGCAGGGAGATCTCTGAGTTTGAGACCAGCCTGGTCTACAGATCAAGTTCCAGGACAGCCATGGCTACACAGAAAAATCCTGTCTTGAAAGACAAAACAAACAACAAACAACAACAAAATCCCAATGTCACCAACTGATCATTTCTATATTTATAACTATTCCATGCAGAGGAAAGTTAGCCCAGAAGGGAGAAATAACAAATGCCTAGACCACCCCCTTTCTGAGAACTGTTATGTAGTGGGTTTTTTCTTACATGGCCTGCTATCCACCCCTATCTGGAGCTGTATTGAACAAGGTACCTCTCTTACCCAAACGGACCCCACCACAATGATTGCAGTGGGGCAATCCGATTCTATTCCCTAAAAATTTCAATTTAAAAGCTGGGGGAGGTCCATTGGAGAAATGGTTCAATGATTAAGAGCAGATATTCCTCTTGCAGTGGACCAGAGTTCAATTCCTAGCACTCAAGTCAGGCAGCTCACACATGTCTGTAACTCCAGTTGTAGGAGAGTGATGCCTCTGGCTTCCATAGATACTGCATTCATGTACAAACATCCACGCACAGATACATACTTACATATATGGAAAAAGTAATACAAATAAATCTCTAAAAACTAGAGTCTACCTCCAGTAGAAAGTCAGGGCATCAACTGGAGGGATAGGGTTGCCATCCCACAGTCCAAAATTCTGACCCAGAATTGTTTCTGTCTGAAAGAATTGCAGGGACAAAAATGGAGAAGAGACTGAAGGAAAGGCAGTCCAGTAACCAGCCCAACTTGGGATCCATCTCATGGGAGAGCACCAAGGCCTGACACTACTGATGCTATGTTGTGTTTACAGACAGGAGCATGGCATGGCAGTCCTCTGAGAGGCCCAACAAGCAGCTGACCGAGACAGAAGCAGATACTTACATCCAACCATTGGACTAAAGTTGGGACCCCTGTGGCTGAATTAGGGAAAGGTTGGAAGAAGCTGAGGAGGAGGGGGACTCCATAGGAAGACCAACTAATGCAGACCTCTGAGATCTCTCAGACACTGAGCCACCAATCAGGCACACTTGGTAGCTGGTCCAAGCACCCCACCCCCCAGACACATATACAATAGAGGACCGCCTGGTCTGGCCTCAGTGGGAGAAGATGCTCCTAACCCTAAGGAGACTTGAGGCCCCAGGGAGTGGGAAAGCTTGACGGGGGTAGGCATCCTCTTGGAGACAAGGGGGAGGAGGAATGGGATGAGAAACTGTGGGAGGGGGTACTGGGAGGGAGGCAATGGCTGTATTGTAAAAAATAAAAGTAATAATAATAATAATAATAATAATAATAATAATATCAAAAACTAATGAGCCTCCTCACAAAATTATAGTATGAATTTTTTTAAAAATTAGGTAGTCACTGTGAAAAAGAATATAGTAGTTTCTCAAAAGTTTGAATAGTGATATATCATATGATCTTGAGATTTCCTTACCATATATGAGTTTAAAAGAACTGAAAAAATAAGCTTCTCCTAAAACATTTTGTATCCTTTACCTTAACCAAACAGAAACACCACAAAAAAGAATATTGTAGGCTAACATCTTTGCTGAAAATAGACATAAAAACCCTCAATGAAATACTAGCAAGTTGAATTCCACATCGTATCAAAATAATGATGCATTATGATTCAGTCATTCCACTCCAAATAATTCCATATCCTACCACAGAGATATATGCACATCCATATATGTTATGGTTCTATTTACAATAGCAAGGAAATGGAACCAATCTTTAGAAACCCATCAACGGAGATTAATAGATAGTGAAAATGTGGTACATGAACAAAGAGGAATATTATTCAGCTGTAAGGAAAAATTAAACTATGAAGTTTGAAGCAAAATGGTCAGGCAGAGAAAGTATAGTGTTAGTCGAGGTAATCTAAATTCAGAACGAAAAAAATCTCATCTTCTTCCTTATATGTGGTTTCTAGACTATAATGTATGTATGCATATATGTAAATAACTATAAGTGCAGGCATAGTATAAAACTTAGAAAGAAGTCCAAGAAAGAGTAATGTTAGCTGATGAAAAAGAAAGGCCTGCAGGCAAAGGGCACAGGGGTCATGAGAGAGGATGTAACGATAACCTTTCTAGTTTCAACTCCCTCATAGTTTTCTTTCTCTTTTGTGTGTGTGTGTGCATGTGTGTGTGTTGAATAAAAATGTAAGTGCTAGTGAAAATGTCAAGCCATAAAGGAAGCCCCATTGTTTCAGAATATGACTCTACAGAAGTTCGCTGTGATAGATAGTGTTCCAGACTGGGCAGGAGCTCGCGTGACTTCCTTAAGCAATCTGTGTGATGTTTTTCTTTGTGAGCTTCTTAGAATAAAATTATTAAAAGGTACCCACTCATCATGATCAAGTGGAACTTATCTCTAAGTTATAAGGATGGTTTCACAGATGCAAATCAATTTAAGAGCTATTTTACCTCAAGAAATGGGCAAAGGAATTGAATGTACAGTTCTCAAAAGGAGACAGAGGTGTCCAATATTTATGTACAGGTGGGGAATCTAATCATTAGAGAAATGCAAAGTAAAACCCTAGTGAACTTCCCTCACATGGGTTAAATTAACTTTATTAAACGGATGAAAGATAGCAAGTGTTGTTGGGATATGGAGAGAAGAAAATACTCCTACACTGTTGGTGGCAGTGAAAATTACCACACCAATGTTGGAAATTGCTATGTAAGTTTCTTAAAAATGAAGAACTGAATTATGATATAATTCAGAGGAGCTGAAATCAGCATTCCAAAGAGATGTCTACACTGCTGGGCTCATTGTAGCATTATCCCAAGACATGAGAGCAACCTAAGAGTCCATCAGCAGACGGATCGAGTTTTCAAATGTATCACATGTATCAATGTAATGAATCAATACCATTCAGGAACGAGAAATAAATACTGCTGTTTTCACAGCAAGACAAATAGCACTGTGCTCCTACTCATATGGGAAAGCTTCTGTGAATCCAGAGATGCATACCAGACTGGTGATGGGCAGGCACTCGAGGGAGGGTGAACACTGGGTAAAGCGTACAAGTGTCAGTTAAACAGGGAAGTCCTAGGAACCTATTGTACAACATGGCAAAGGGCTGTAATTAACAATAAAAAAATGAATTTGAAAACTGCCAGGAGAGTAGATTTTAAGTGTTCTCATTACAGAGATGATTAAATATATGAAGTAGTAGATATGATAATTAGCTTGACTTAATCATTCCATAATGTAGACACATATGAAAACATTATATTGGTTGGTGTAATAGGATACACCTATAATTCTGGTACTTGCGAGGTGGAGGCTCATAGACTGCAAGTTCAAGGCCAGACTTGGCTATGCATAACCAAATTTGTCTCAAACATACACACAGACATTATATTGCACACATAAAAAAATATATGCAATTTTTGGGTTTTTTTTACTGAAAAACATATTTAAAATTCTATTTTAAAAATATTCATAGCAGCCTTATCGATAATAGCCCAAAGGTAGAAATAGGAGATATATCATTTAGCTGGTGATATAACAAAATGTAATATATCCATAAGTAGAATAGCATTTAGTCACAAAAATACTGAAGATTTACTATATGCCACAATATAAATGAATTGTGAAAAGACTATGCCAAATAAAAGAAGTGAGACACACAAAAAAGTATATTGTATGCTCTTTGTGTCAAATGTCCAGAATTAGTGAAACCATAGAGACAAATTCAAATTAGTGGTTGCACAGTGAATGAGAACAGGGGAAAATTTTGACTAGCTGATAAAAATATTCTGAAATTAGTGATTATGGCCAGGCAACATAATAAATATTTTAAGACCACAGAACTGTATATTTTAAAATGGTGAGTTTTATATAAAACATGTTTATGCTGAGTGTGTGTGTTGTAGGGACAGTACATGCACATATGTATGTATAGGGATGTGCCCATGCACATACAGAAGCCAGGGGCAGATGTTTGGAGTCACCTTCTGTCACTCTCCATCTTACTTTCTGAGGTAGGACCTCTCATTGAACCTGAAGCTCATCATTTCAGCTAGACTGGCTGGCCAGTGGTTGCCTCATAACTTCCTGTCTCCACACTAATGATGGGGAATTTGTATGTAAGGCCCTACCCTGCTTTCAGATGGCTGTACCCTCTGCTTTTACAGCCAGTGCCCTAGGTCACAGAACCACCTCCCCCAGCATCTGAAAACATCAGAAGAATTAAGTCAGGTACTTATGAGAGCCAGAACACGAATATCTTAAAACTCAAGGACTGGAAGTACCATTTAAAGGCATCTATGATAAGCTACACACAAGTGAATCAAAGTTAGTCTGCCAAAGAAACAGAGCAAGAGGCAGATAATCAAGAGAGCAGCAAAGACAGCTCACAACTCACAGAAGAGCATAGAGCATCCCCACATGGATCTGTACAAGTCCCAGCTGCACGTTCTGGAGACCCCACACCTGTTTATGGTTGTGGGTGGTGATTTCTGTTACTTAGAACTAAATAATTCCCAAGATGCACATCAGATAAATAGCAATAATTATAGCATGGATTCCCTCCCACCTGCTCTAGTTTTCTATCTATTGCTGTGAGAAAAAGCCCATGACCAGATGCATCTAGGGGAGAAAAGGCTAATTTACCTTACACCTCACAGCCCATCGGGGAAGTCAGGCTGGGAACTGAAGGCAGGAATCTGGAGGCAGGAACTGAAACAGAGTCCACAGTGGAATGATGCTTACTGGCTTGCTCAGCTCACTTTCCTATACAACTCAGGAACGCCTCCCTAAAGTGACACCACCCACAGTGAACTGGGTCATCCCATATTAACAATTAATTTAAAAAAAAATGTCTCAGAGACTTGCCTACAGACCATTCTGATGGAAGCATTTTCTCATTTGAGGTTCCCTCTCCCAAGTCAATCCTGGTCTGTGTCAAGTTCATAAAACAAACAAATACCACTAACCAGAATGTCTAGGTTTCTCAGAATCTCTGAAGAACGAGGGAAAAAGGTTTCAATAGCAATTATCTGAAGCTACTTAAGAAAAAATAGGTCAAAACAAAGTGTGGTGGTACGTGGCAATAACCCCAGCACTTTAGAAGGCTGAGGCAGAAGCAAAAAAATAGTTCAAACCTGGACCTCATAGCAAGACCTTGTCTCAAAAAAAAAAAGGCTGGAAAGGAAGGGAGGGACATAGTAATCTCATTTCACTCAGTCAGCAGCATATCTACAACTTGAAAATTCCTGAGGCCCAAGCATGGCAGGGACTTGAAGTAACATATGTTTAGCCCAAGGGGTAGTAGGTATAGAGGGGACAGCAGCTGCTAACCTGTCCTGACACCTCATTCAATGTTTGAAAAGAGCCTTATTTCAGAAAACTTCTCTTACATTCTCTTCCTCTGTCTTACCTGCCCTGCCCTTCTTTTCAACTGCTGACCTAAATGGTTAAATGCTGGGCAGGATGCTGGCCAAATCTACAAGAGAGGATTGGATCATTACACTGTCTGTCTTTTGTTAAAATCACCACATAAGAGCCCAGCTTTTTTCCCAAAGCATAAAGTAATATGATATATGATAGGAGACAGATCTGGTGAACACCCTCTGTAATAGCATCTGGGAAAATTAACTTCCATTGATTTGCTATTAAAATTCTACATCCATAACTACTTTGTATAATGATTTACTTGGTGGTGCTGATCTTAAGTCATGAGCTGGCAGGTGCTCAGGTACTTGTATAAAAGAGAGAATAATCCTTTTAAGGACAAGGTGGGGAGAGATGTCTAAACTCAGCATCACTGTTCACCCCAAGGATCCATGAGACCAAAAAATCTCTGCATTTTTCAAAGATGAGTACTTAGAAAATCAGGATGATATCTGTGAGGTCATTAGACCTAAGCCTAAATCTAATTTGAATAATCACATTTCATTCCACCCTGAGTCAGTGGAGGACCCTGATTAATAATCAGCATTTTCTACATGCCAGTGAAGTGTTTGTTGCTATAAATAGACAGAGTTAACAATCTAATTGGCTAGAGGAACTGGCAAGATGAATATTCTGTTCAGGGAGAAAGATAGATGACAAATTTTTAAGGTCTGTGAGTACTGTGATGTCCCTGACCCTAATCCATTTGCAGTTATTGTCAAAGGTCACTTTGTTAACCCTCATTTTAAAAACATCCCTTCCAAGAGCTGTTACTTTCTCTTCCTGGGGGCAGGCATTTCCACAATAAATATTCTGCAACGATACCATAGAAAACTGAAGCCCATCAGAGGAAACATTGTGGTAGACTCACTAGTCTCACATTGCTGTCATTCCAACACTTATGGCCCTCGGACTTGCCATCCTCAGTCACCAGGCCCTGACTCTAGTGGCCAGGGAGGAAAGTTTCTGCCATTGTCTTTGTCACAGCTGTCATTTGACTCTCCTGGAAGCTCTGGCACCTTCATCTACTCATTTGCAAGGGAATAAACTTAACACAGGCCAAGCTTCCTTGGACAAAGGAGTGTTTTCATTTAAATGATTTATAATTATAATCTGAGATTTGTAGTCTGATTTTGGGTAGAGAGTTTACTGAACTGTTATACTCTTTAAAAATTATTTGTTCTTAAATGTATGCACATGTATCATGTACATAGATCAATTCTCCTCTTCATTATCCTCTCTCATTTCTTTCCTCTTCCCCCACTACGCGGCTTCTTCTTCCCCGTCTACTTGTTTGTCATAAGATTCCGTGTCTTTTTCTATTTGTGTGTGGCCCATTAACTAGGGTTGCCTGCATGGTCATGCATAGGACTCATTTACTTGATCAAGGGCAACTTATCAGTGGCTACACCACTGAAGAATGTGACTCCCCTACCACGGTGACCATGAACAGTCTATAATTCCTTAGACGGGGTGAGTGGACTCTGAATTACCCATAATGAGAATGTTGATAGTCCCTGTCTTGTCCTTATTTTGTGCTCATAGTCCCTGCTGCTGTGTGTTCATGGAAAAATAAATCTTTGACAACAGTAGGACATCTCTCTTCCTCTTTTTCCTCAGTTTTTATTTCATTTGCAATCAAGTGTTTCTCTTACTATCTTTTTCCTTAACAAGGGGTAGCTGATTTCCCAGCTAGCAGCACTGATCCCTCTTGTTTAGTCAGTCTCTGGCCCTCAGAGAATACTTCAAAGATGAGATCTTTGTTGTTTGTCTAAGTGCACACAGCATGAGGAGCAGTGTGAGAAGACGGCCTGGGGGCCATGTGGTTCCTCTTCCTACCGCCAAAATTCCAGACAAAGTAATCTGTATCTATGACTTGAACCTCTGTCTTCATCGCTGTGCCAGGTGTCACCAATGGCATCTTGGGGACAAGGTCTCATGTCTATGGTTTTATGAAGCATCCTCCACCACTGAATATCTTTTTCATCCTTCCAAGTCACCAATCCCATGGGTGAAGGGAACATTCCTTTCATTTTCCCTTGAAAATGGTTGTGCTATGGATGCCGGTTAAAGATGATTTCAGATAAGTATGCATCCAGTGTTTTTATACTAAAGTTTATTCGTTACTTATCTGAAATTCAAATTTAATGGGATGTCCTATATTTTATCAGGCAACCCTACTTGGTGATGATAAATTTGTGTCTCTTTCCCTGCAGACTTTAGACTTCGCTCCTATTATTTCCTTTATCCTCATTGTCCCTCTCCGAATTTATCTTTTGTACCAGGCTCAAGCATCACATCACTCCTAGATCGCCTTTCTCCTTCCTCTGAACTCTTTAAACATATTCAGCAGTTTTATATGCATTCCTGTCACATATATCTCTTCTATTGTCTTAAATTATCATTCAAACCTTTCATGTGTTTATTATTTGTTGCTTACACTTGATTTTAAACTCCTTAAGGTCAGACTTCTTTGGAGTCCTAAGTTCTGTAGCACAGCCACTGACAAGCTGCCAACAACTTAGGAAATCCCCAGCGTTTATTTTTCTACGCATCAAATAATCTCTTCCATTTTTATACCACATTGCTGCCTGGAGCTGCTTCTACTACATTTCAGTTCGCTCATTCTCACTCCACAGGAAGCATGTCCCACCTCTTCCCCCTCCTCACTCTTAGCTGATGACCTTGCTTCTTCCCACACAGCTAGAAAAATAGAAAAAAAATAGCAATCAGAAAAAAATTCCCATGAGCTCTCACTTGTATAACAAACAACCTAGCTGTGTCTGTACCCATACATCCTGCCTTCCCTCTTGTGACAGGGAATCCACTCAAGGCTTCTTTTTAAGGCTCAGCCCCTCCCTTGTGCACTGGCTCGACTCTCAAGAGCTACTCAAGGACATTGCCACAGCAAGTCTCTCTTCTGTCCCCTATATCATTTTCTTCTTTGTGGAGGCTGCTACCATTAGCATGTTTCAGTATTTCCCTCTTTAATAAGTAAACAAATAAACAAACCTCTCTCTTCTTGACATCAAATCACCTTGCAGCTATTTTCCTGCCCCCTTTGCAGAAAAAAAAAAAAAAAAAAATTCCTCCAAAGAGTTTGTCCTGAATTTCCACTTCGCCTGCTAACATTTTCCTTTGAATCCACTATAATCACGATTTTGTCCCACCTACGCCTCAACTGCTCTCATCAAGGTTACTTATTAATCACCCCCAAATTGCTACACTGAAGGATAACAACTCAGTCCTGCCTGACTCCACCAGTCAGCAGTATGTGAACAGAGTTTATTGCTTTAGTAATTGCCCCTCTTTCTTCTATGTAATAAGTTTTCAAACATTCTTGAAATAGCATCTTCTCTTGGCTTCTACCTTATTACTTCTTGCATGGTTGTGGGCTAGAAATCTGAAATCAAGGTGTCAGCAGGACCATGCTTCCTTTGAAGCTTCTAAGGGAAAAGAAACCTTGCCTTGCCTCTTTCTATCTCCTAGAGTTTGCTCTTAATCCTTGACAATCCTTAACTTACAGATATCTCACTCCAGACTCTATCCCTAATACTACATAGCATCCACCCAATCTACCAGTGCTTGAATCCAAATTGCTTTTTATAAGGACATCTTCTTGTTGGGCAAAGATAAAACCAAATCTAGTATGGTCTCATCATAATTTAGCAGATTACATTCTGCTAAAGCCCCATGCCAAAGAAAGTCACTTTTTACAGGTGTTAGGGGTAAAGCCTTGGGTGTCTTGGAGGAGGAAGGCAGAAAGGGACATAGTTCAACTCGTGACAGTATCTAACGGGGTCTAGAAACATCCTCTAAGGGTCAAGTCAGAAATGGAAGTTTTAACATTGCTACAAGGTGTGTATGTCCAAAGACAGCCCAGCCGTGCATGGATCAGACACATGCCAGGGTTTCCTTAAAACTGAAAACAAGCAAAAGAACACTCTACCTAAAGGCGTGAAATTGTCATCCTGGTGGGAAAGGGTTTGGCAGAATGCCCTTGCTTCACTAAGAGGCAGATTGATCCATAGAGTAATCTACTTTAATCAGTGTTATGTAATCCTGCAAAAGGGCATGCAGTGCAAGCTGGGATGCAAAGAGGCAGAGCTCAGGGAGGCAGAGCTCGGGGAGGCATCTTGCCCTACATTGTTATGCGGTGCTACTGCGCAGCTGGCACACCTTTCTGCCTGCTCTGCCTCTAGCACCTCGCCCGGCAACTAACCCACTTTAGTCAGACCTTCCAATGGTAAGGCAGGTTCTATATTTAGACAGTGTTCTCTGCCTGAGGATGAACTGAACTGGCTGCAGTGTCACACCTTGACACAGCTCTATTCCTTTGCTTTGTGTTTGTTGTGGGGGACCATCAGCCTTCTCTGGAACATGAACTTAACGTGTTCTAAGAGCTAGCAAGATTTCAGAAACTCATCAAAATCAACTCCTTTTCATAGCATCTAAGTGCCAACTTTGGAGCCTGAGTTTGAATCTGTCTTAGTATTTCTTAGCTGTGTTTCTTTGTACCAGATCTTTTGTCTATACCCCATCTAGAAAATGTAGACACTAGTAGTATTTGCCTCAAAAACCATAAACAAACAAGAAGATGCATGCAAAGCCTCATAACACTTTTTGGTAAATAATAAATGTAGAAGAAATTTTGACTATTCCTATTGTCTTTGTATCAGACCATCCCACTATGGCTCAGAGACATAATGTGGCTGTCCAGGTTAAGCAGCAATTTAGTACACAGTCAGATCTGGAATTGCTCTGCCAGGGCACTCCTCTCTTATTAGGTCCACAGTTGGCACACTTAGAGTAGCTCCCATGAGATAGATAAGAAAGGTAGGAGTCATGCCTCACCAACTCCATGGACTCTGGCTTTAATTTGTTTCCCAGACTGCCTAATTGTCACTGTGAAAGCCTAGAGATGGTCCTAAGGGGATGAGATAATAACAGTAACAGCAAGTTAGATTGGAAGGGTGTGAGATTAAAGGCAGGAATATCACTTAGTGGCCATTACAGTAGTCCAGCCAGTAATGATGAGATGGGAAGAAAGAATGGGGAAATTAAGTTTATTAAAAAAAATCACAATAAACTAAGATGGTTTATTACCAACAAAAGTGCAAGGCCAGTAAGTGCTTTCCCACTTAGAGAATGAAGGCAGACTCGAGACTTGTGAGGCCATTTTGGCGAGAGTTTGTGGTCACTTCACCTAGTTAGAAATTAAAAGGAAAAGAAAACTGCTTGGGATTCTAAGATGATTCCAAAACTACTTCAACCCTATGAGGAAGGTGAAGAGGAAACAAAGAAGAAGGTGCCCCTCAATCCCCTACCTCCAGGTAAGAGAGTGGTAACAACCAAATGTTTACAAGCCCAAGAAAGTATTGGTTTAAACAGATAAGGGGGTAACATGGAGCTGAAATGAACAAGCATTTTCAAGAAAAGCACCCATAGAATTTTCCTCAAGAAAAAGAAAGTTGGGAAAAAAAAATGTCTCTAGAGGTAGACAAGATGGCTCAGTAGGTAGAGGTTCCTACCACCAAGCCTGACAATCTGAGTTTGACTCCTGGGCTCTATTTGAAATATGAAGAAATAGAGAGCTGACTTTTGCAAGTTGTCCTCTGACCTCCACACGCATGTTATAGCATGTGTGTGTCACACATGCACACATACATACAAAATAAATAAGTAGATGGAGTTATTTTTTTTTCAAATCTCTGCATCCCATTCACATCAGTTCACCAGGTCACACTCTTAAGCCTCACATTAGAACTCAAATTGTAAAGAGGTTGAAACAGGGTCACTCACCTTAGGAAGAAGGGTAGGGTGGTGGTTAAGTGTGGTTAAGTAGTTAGTTAAATAGGTAGTTAGATGTGAAGATAAGGGGAAATAAAGCCTTGAGGGTGACAACCTGATTTTTAAGCATCAATTTGGAGGATGTGAGCCTTCTCCTAAGCTTAAAATAAACAAAATGTGCTCCCAATATCCAGTTCTTATTCCAAACTCCAGACTAGCCTTGAACTCACCATGATCCACTCGTTTCAACTTCCTGACTTCTGGGATTTTAGGTATGCACCACCATGTGCCGCCAAATTTTTGTTTTTCATATCTATTTTCTAATATAAGCCTTAAAACACCCCACAGGTCACATTGGTTATTATCATTACAGATATAAGAACCAAGATTTGGAGTGATCACAGACTTGACGCCACAGTTAAGTGCATTTTCAAATCTGTCTGGATCATAGCAGAAGGTCTGATGAGAAAGGAGAACCAAATGTAAAGAAGGAAGCCTCACATAGATGAGCTTTGAGTGGGTGGCTTGAGATGCCACATCCAACTGGCAGGATAAGGGAACATACTAAGTTCACTCTACTCCTAGTTTGACACCCTCAAGATGGGAACCTTTGGCAAAATATAGAATCTACCTAAGTGCTCATCAACAAATATCCATCCTTAATCCTGTTATTTGTGACCTCTTGGAAGAACCTAGAACACAGTATGCTTAGTGAAATAGCCAGGTACAAGAAGATACATATGACATGCTCTCACATACATATGAAATCTTCGGAGGTCAAGTGTACAGTAGGTACAGAAGCTGGGGTTGGGGATGAGAAATGCGGACCAAAGGATACAAAATTTCATTTAGATGGGAGGATATGTTTTCAAGATCTGCTGTACAACATGATAATCTAAGATGATACTAATGCACTGCATATCTCAAAACAATTAAAGAAGTATGTTCATTAGTGTTACAAAATCATTCTATAATATATTAAATCATCACTTTAAGTATATATGGTTGCCAATTAAAAATAAAGTTGTGGGTGGGGGAAAGAGAACGTAAAGCTTTGAAAAATTCTAAAACAAATTCATTCATGTGCTTACAGATATTTTTAGTGTGTACTATTAACAAGCTGGTCGTGTTCTAAATGCAAGGATACAGCAAGGGCAACACAGAGTTCGTGCCTAGAGAAGGCAAATCCTAAACTAACAAGTAAGAAATGTTCACAGCTCAGTGTGGTGGCACAGGCTATAATCCCAGCACTCCAGACTCAGAGACTGCAGGAATACAAATTCCAGACCAACCTTGGGCTGCATAGCAATTCCAGGACAACCTGGCCAGATCAAGTTTAGATATACAGAAGAAGGAGTAGGAGGGAGGGAAGAAGGAAGGGAGGGAAGAAGGGAAGGAGGGAGAGAAAGAGGGAGGGAGAGATCATTTCAGAAGACTCACTAAGTGCTACAAATAAAATCACTACAGAAAGCCTATGCAGTCAGAATGCTGAGAGGTTTGCTTTTACTCTAAGCTCGAGGAAAAACAAGTGTAGGGTTTGGAGCAGAAGAGTGATTTTTTTTTTTAAATTTATGCTTTTAAATTTTCCTTCAGCTGTGGCACAGAGATGGAATGGTGGGGCAGCACCAACAATAGCTGAAGGAGCACTCTGCAGCCTAAGAGTTACCTGAGAGAAGCTTCAGTTGGGGTAAAAGCAGCAGAACTGGAAAATGTGGATGGATATGGCATAGCCCATATTTTGGGCAAAGTGCTAATGGACTGGATGTTGACAGGCAAAAAAAATAATAATAATAATAAAAGGCCAAGGCTGAGAATAGCTCATAGAGCTAAGTCCTGTCTGTCCTGGTAAGAGGCAAAACCTTCCAGCTCAAACAAGGCACATGGCAATTCAAAGCAACCAAAGCTGCACACAGAACCTGGAAGGAGTTAAAAGCTTGACTAAATCTAAATGTAAACTCTGTTTTCACCACTGGTAGCTTTATATACATATGTATATTTACAAGTTTCCCTATATCTCTGAGCATGTATTTGCTGTGCTTATTTCCTAAGATTGGAGTAATTCACATAGAATACTTAACACAGTAGTAGCATGTAGTAACTGTTATTAAACCCTGGACTGCTATAGTATCTTAAGATTTATTTTTAACTATGTGACTGTGTGTCTGTGTGTGGGTACGTGTACATGGATGCAGGCATCCTCAAAGGCCAAAAGAGGAGATTGTACTCCCTGGAACTGGAATTACAGGCTAGGGTGAGCCAGCCACCTGATAGGGGTTTTGGGAATCAAACCAACTCAGGTCCTCTGGAAAAGCAGAAAACACTCTGAGCATCTCTCCAGTCCCGTTCTTACTTTCATTAATAATTACTTACAAGAAAATGAGTTATTACTCTTTGGTTCTTCACCATGCTTCTTTACTTCTTACTACATTTCTAATTTTGTTGTTCTTTTAGATCTGAAAATAGTATCTCTTTGAGTTGGGTTCACAAAATAAAAGCAATTGTTCACCTGCTCTCTGGATGCTTACACTATGCCAACAAACACAAGGCTACTAAGTCTACCCCAGACATCCTCACCAGAGACATCTGGCAACTACACTGTTTTCACAGACTACCCCAGCCAATGCTGCTCAAGCTAACGAGACTTTCCTTGATTATACTGGCATATTTACAAGCACAACTCAAGTGTTAATGTTATATAATACAGTGTGGTTATTCATAAATGGGGTTTACATTGTAATATAGCTGCATCCATTATCTGATTGATTAGAATGTTTAGATACATAGATGATAAGTTAGATGATAGATAGGTAGGTAGATAGACAGACAGACAGACAGACAGACAGACAACTACTTGTGGGTGAAGGTCCACTGATCTCTGGTCCTGCAGAAACCAGAAGTTGGAACAGAGGTAGAGACGAGGCATACTCTGGTCCTGCTGGAATTGAAGGCCTCCTTTTACCCACTACCTTTTTAAAAATTCTAGTCACAGGACTGACATTGATTTCAGATCCTGTTAATAGGTCACAACTCCTAGTTTAAAAAGCTATTGTCATAGTAAGTTTTTGTCAACTTGATACAACCTAGAGATGCCTAAGAAGAAGGAACCTCAGTTGAGGAATTGCCTCCATCAGATTGGCTCATGGGCAAGCCTTTGGGGCATTTCCCTGATGTCTGATTGTGCCTAGGCTCTATGAGAAAGGCATTTGAGCAAGCCAGGGGAAGTAAACCAGTACACAACATTCTCTGCTTCAGTTCCTGCTTCCAGGTTCCTGCCTTGAGCTCCTGCCCTCGCTTCTCTCAGATGAGACTGAAAACCAAATACCCACCTACTCCCGAAAGCCAAACAAACCCACCCCTTGCTGCTTTCAGTCATGTCTCATCACAGCAACAGAGAAGCAGAGAAGGACAGCTTTGCTACAGGGTCTCGGCTAGTTGGTTTTTGTAGAGTCAACACTTATTTCTCAGGAAGTTGAAGTCTGTAGCCCTCACCGCCCCTGCGAGGTGGACTGTGATTCCCATGTATTTGAACTCCCTGCAACTGGATAAGATGCTCGTTAGTTGTAATTTTTCAAAGATGCTTTTAATTCAAGTGATTGCCCATCTGTTAAGACCTATTTATTGCTTTTTAAGAGAAAAAAAATAACAGCAAATTAGGAATTTCAGGCTCATGCTAACCAGGATTTTTCCCCCTCTTTGTAGAAGCCTTCCATCTGTCTGCCCTCTTTTGGACACAACTCAACTAGGAGCACATAGCTCATCAAATTAAATGTGGGTGCTGTCAAAAATATGCCAAACTATTATGTCATTTGCTTTATTTTTTTAAAGTAGAATTAAAATCATATTTAACATAATGAGTTGTTTGTTTTTGGTGCTTTCCTTTCCTCTCACTGAAGAAACCTCAGTTTACTGCTATATACAGCGGCCTTCCAAGGATCGTCCCAGTGCCTTCCATGCAAAGACCATTCCACTGCAACATGGACTAGTGGTGGAGAAAAAACCACAGTGGGGCAATAGGGAAACCAGAGGCTCTAATTCTTAACCTCACTGAATCAGGACCCTCAATGTGAGAGCAATTACCTCACCAGGCTTGTTCTGTATCCCTTGCAATGCCTTGCATTGTTTAGTCCAAAGGAGGTTGACGCTCTCCTAGAATTCAATCCCCACAATGAGTCATTTAATCTCTGACTAGTTCTCTTTCATGATCTAACTTTGATATTTAAAATAATAGCTGGAACACTAGAAACAGCTACCTACATTCCAATGATCTTTGACGTATTCTCAGAAACTGAAGGTCATATGTGAGATAAAGGGTTGAGTGTTACTGCCAAGTTACTAAACAACAGAGCCTGAAGTCTAATGGTGAACTCTTCCTCCTCCCACCAAATGGAATCCCATGATCTCAGTTCCCTGACCCTATCACAGCCATGAAGAAATGGATAACCTCTCTAACCCTTAGTTTCCTTGTTGGGTTATCTGGAGATTAATAACAGCAAATCTATGGAGCAGTTAATATACTCACTTGTAAAAGTTAAGCCCACAAATGGAGGACGCCACTGTCATTGTTCTGAAAGAAAGTGGAGTGTCTTGTCGAAGCAGAGTAATCCAGATGTGAAGTCCGGAAGATAAAAAGAGAAGAAAAAGGAATGAGGAGATGTACTTGAGACAAATCTGATTGCAAAATCAAATGCCTAGGTTTGAAAGAGAGTGCCACAATGCAAAAGAAGAGGGTGGTGAAGCTGAGGAAGATGAGCTGAAAATTATCTCCAATGGATAGGAAGCACTGCTTTCCTGAGTCAGTGTAATGCCACCATGCTGGGTCCTGCTTAATCATGCAAATATCTTGTCATCTAATCACAGGAGCCTATTAAAGCAGAGGCTTGTTTTTCAATTTTGCTTCACACCATTTTCCTCTGTCTCTTCTGGTTGCTTTCTGATTCTGGAGAGACCTCTTCAAGAAAGCTAATTTTTGTTTACTCAAAATATGCTTGTTATGGACTCTGTCTCCACTAAGCCCCTCTCTTGTTCTATAATGCCAAATCGCTTTCTGTGGTTCTAATCAGTGTGCCCCTTGAGTAGTACTTAAGTATTCTACATACGATATCTGAAACAGAAATAATTAAAAAGGAGGGCAGTCCCTGTAGACTAAAAATAACTACGGTAGCATTCCAATTAGGTTTGAGCAATACAAGTTGCAGCACTGAGATAAACTATTTACCTGGTTTGCCCATTTCTTAAATAAGAATCCTGTCTGCAGCTTTCAGTTAAGCCCAGTGACTCTTTTAATGCCATCTGACAGGGTTATTTTCAAGGCAAAACTTCTAAAATCCATATCCTAAATACCTAGGAAGACTATCTTCCCAGCCCCAATCAAACCACCTCTAAGATGCACACATTTATGAAAAGAAAGGATTCGATTGAGTTGTGCTTTCTCGGTGATTTACTTTACTGTTTCATAAATTCTGTCTTTGTTTCTAGTCTTCATTGGTTATCATTTGGCAGTATTTTCCCAGCCTCTTCACCAAGTAAGTATCAACCAATAAACAAAATGTGCCAGTAGAATATAATTTAAAGAAATCCTTCTCTTTAAAAATATATATATTTGAAAAGTAAGCATTATTTTACAATGTTAAATAGTAGGCTCTTAATTTATCGAGGTTATATTTAAATTTCTGCAGAATATTTTGCTTAAAGTAAAATCTCAAGGCTGTAGCAAGATATTAGTAACCTTTTCCAGAGCATTCTGGGCAAGGTAGATGGCTTGTCAGAATGCTAGTTCCATGACCTGCTAATGGCAATGAAATTACCTACCTCGAGACATGTGAAGACTCAAAGTGATAATGTCCCTGGCTTATGGTGGGCACTTGAAAAGGGCTAGCTATTATCATCCAAGTCTCGAAAGGGGAGTGCGAAGCTGAAGGAGTGGAATGGTGAGAAATCTGGAAAATACTTCAGACTAAACAGCCAATTACTGCCTTTCCACCAGTATGTGTGACTTTATGGGGGGGAAGATTCTAAAAACTTAAATTTCTGTCTCATTGGAAAACTTCTCTGCTCTGTTGATTTCCTGCTGTGTCATTTGGTGAGTGGAGAACCTAGCTTATTTCACCCAAGTATTATCTGTGGCTAAGCCTGTACTGACAACTAATAATGACACTTGTTAATGAGGTAAGAAAAAAAATAAATGAGGTAATATGAGGCTGGCATCTTAAGTGTTTGCTTAGTGATACTATTTCCTGAAAATATTAGTCAATTTATGGAAAACACTCCCTTCAAATCACTGTTTTTAAATAGTCTATGATTTAACCCAACAATGTTCCTACAATTCCCTGAAAACTATACAAATATTCTCACCTTCAATCATAAATCAGTTTTCTCAAAGCTGAAGGGGTTATATAGCTTGCATGCCTACAAACTTGATCTAAATGTTTGAAAAAACTATTGATGGTTCTTTCCTAGTTTGCATGCATTGGACTACCGGTTATATACATGTGCTACAGACCCTGCTTGCATGTATATAATATACACAGGCTGTGTATTTCCCTCAGAGTGGCCTGGAAACACTGTAATCTTGCATCATATCTGGAAATCCTGAGATTTATCTGTCATCAGTTCTTTTCCTACAGAAAGCTTGGTGCAGTACCTTGCCTAAGGCAGCCTTCCCCATATAACTGACGAGCTTCTTCTGAAGTATATTTCTGCCTTGCAGCTCTTCCTGAGTCTGGGTTCTAGCCATTTGACTTCCCAGAGGGAAAGATGGGAAAGAGAAAAGAGCCAAAATTAAATCAGTAAGACTACCTGATTATAAGATACTTAGGGGAAAAGGATGAAAAAAACTTTAAAATCCATTGAGAGCCATTGAGATAGCTCAGGAGGCAAAGGTGCTTGTTGCCAAGCCTATAGACCTAAAATCAATCTCCAGAACCCACATGGAAAAAGGAGAAAACAAACTCCCACAACCTGGTGCCTGACCTCCACACATGCCAACACACACACACACACTCTGTAAAACTATTGTCACTACATATTATGCTAATGCATTTATCTTCAAAAAACAACTTTCTAGACACTATCCTCCCCAAAGTGCCTATGTAGCACTTATAGAAAACATGATACCCATTTGTGGGTCCCCACCCCCAAGGGGATAGGGCCGCTGCTCAAAGAGGCAGAGGCTTGGGGAGTTGACTTGTGTTCTCCTCAAGCCTGCGCCCCAGGGGCCTGGGGAAGCACAGTCTGAGGTCCCAAGTAGAGCCAGGAGCTCTTGGCTTGGAGGTCCCCGGGCCAAAAGGTGGCTGGGGACCGACTGGTTCAGGCTCTTGGGCCCCCAGATGTTGCTGGGGGCCCGCAGAAGGGCCAAAAATGAAGTGGGGGGTAAAAGGGCTAGATAGGCCCGCAGCTGAAGAGGAGAGGGGGAGGGATGAGCTCCAGCTGTGTCCTGCAGGAATGAGAATTCTTGGCTTGGCCGCTGGGGCTCACTTGGCTTGGGTGGTGGCTGGTGGTCTCGGAGGCTGGGAATACAGAGAGGTCATCAGCAGGAGATAAGGCCACTGCTCTGTGGATTGGAGGCCTTCTCCACTGTTCCCCACGGAGGACCCCGAAGAAGAAAAATAGTCCATAGTCTTAAGATGTTTATTGTCAGCACACGCCTTTAGTCCCAGCACTTGGGAGGTAGAGGCAGGCGGATTTCTGAGTTCGAGGCCAGCCTGGTCTACAGAGTGTGTTCCAGGACAGCCAGGGCTACACAGAGAAACCCTGTCTCGAAAAACCAAAAAAAAAAAAAAAAAAGATGTTTATTGTCATGGCAGAAAATAGATGGAAACTATAGCCTAGTATTTTCAGGGCTGGCCTGAGGTTAAAAACCTTTGTAAGGAGGAGGGTCTGGGAAGGAATGTTGGTTAATGCAAGATCTGTGAATGTTAATTAATGCTGTGCTAGCTTCCTTCTTCTCACTGTGAGAAAATACCTGACAGGAACATAAGGGAAGAGGGGATCATGGTTCCAGGAGATACAGTTGATCGTGGTGGGGAAGGCATGGGAGGCTAAGTGGCTCAACCCATTGCAGCAGGAGCCTGAGCAGACAGGGCCTCACATCTTGATCAATTGGCTATGCCCCTCTGGCCTTTCGGTATCTCATATGTAGATCTGTCTTGAGGCTCTTCGGCCTATAGTCATACTCTCTACCTGTGGAGGGGCTAGTGGTCATTGTTTTATGTGACTGAAGGACCCCACTCTATGGAGGTCTGTGGCCTCCTCTCAGGAGCCTGGAGTCTGGGAGCATGGTGAATGCCTACCTGCTGGGTCGCCGGGGTTTCAAACCTAGCTCAACCAGAAATCAGACTGCCATCACGGTCTGATAAGTAGTAACAAAACCAGATGACCCTAAGGCAAGGTCTATTTCTCCGGGAACAAGAAGTTTCCCTGAATGTGGAACTTTCAGTGCAAAAACTGGACTTCCCTAGGCCAATCGGGAGGTGTCTGTCCTGCTCTCAAGTCTTACTTAAAGTTTCTTTCTTCTCCTTTTTTGATATAGAAAGGTGACCATCCCACTTTTGAGCCTATAAGGCAGACTATAAATCAACTACCCTCAGTTACAGTATGCACCCAACTGTGTATTTAAGTATTATTGTATGCAATATAGGAAGCACAGAGCAAGACTGAAAAAAAAAGCAGCTTGTTATTAATAGGGACATTTTATTGTTTAAGCTTCTGCCTCTGTATCTTAATACTTTTATAATATAGTTGAAAATAACCCTGTCATTCATATTACCCAATAGTCTCACTGTTAGGTATATACCCCAAAGATTGTCAATAGTAGGGACTGAAACAGGTACGTAGATATGATGCTCACTGTAGCATTATTCACCATAAGCAAAAGGTGTGAACTCACGTATCCATCAGAAGATGAGTGGATACACAAAGCATTCTACATACACACAGTGGAATAGTATTTGATTATAAAAAGAAAAAGAAAGCTGACTCATGATACAAGATAGATGAACTTGAAAGACACTATGACAAGTATGATAGATAAGACCCAAAAGGACAAATGTATGATCCCGTTCATATGAAAAGAAATTCAGATAAATAGAGTCTATTGAGGGTCTGTGGGAATGGGGTGTGGGAGTGGGAATTCGTGCTTACTAGTTACGGGATTTCTTTCTGGGATAAGAAAATCATTTTGGAAATAGTGGTGATGGCTGCACATTTTGTGCATGTTAATTAATGCTGTGCTAGCTTCCTTCTTCTCACTGTGAGAAAATACCTGACAGGAACATGAGGGAAGAGGGGATCATGGTTCCATGAGATACAGTTGATCGTGGTGGGGAAGGCATGGGGGGCTAAGTGGCTCAACTCATTGCAGCAGGAGCCTGAGCAGACAGGGCCTCACATCTTGACCAATCAGGAAGCAGAGAAGGGATCAGTAACAGAGCCAGGCTATAACTTTGAAATGTCACTCCTATTAGCTCCGTCTTTCAGCTAGATTTCAAATCCCAAAGGTTCCCCACCCTTCGAAGACATGCCAACAGCTGGGAGCCAAGAGCTGGGCTGCGGGATGGGGGTGGAGGGTTGTGTTTCAAACCACAACAATGTCTCTGATGTGCCTGTCTTAAAAAGTCAAATTGGTGAATTTTATGTTTTATGTACTTTTACCAAAATAAAAACATATCTAAAATTATTTCTCACACATTTGAAGTTCATAGCTAATGTGACAGTAGCAATCCAGACTATACTAGGTAAAACACAGAAACAGATCTCTCGTGCCTTCAAGCTACCTTCCCTTCCTATGCATCGGGTTCTTGTCAAAGGTCAAGCATTTCCAAAACATAGTTGGAGATCTCTTCTGGGTTCTCTCTACTTCAAGCACTGCAAACACGTGTGGGTGAGCTGGGCTGAGTCAGCAGGGTAACTGAGTTCAGTGTGAAATCAGTGTGCAAACACTCTGTTCTTAGCGACTCTAACCATCCAGACTTGAAGGCATTTCAGAACCTAAGGCAGGAAAATCGCACCTCCAAATGGAACCGCGACAGGAAGCATTGTCTTCAGGCCACACTCTATAAAGCTTCCTGAACCACTGTCTGTTCACACAGTGGCTCTTCACTAGATTGTAACTAGGGGGTTCTTTTCGCATACAGCTTTTCGATTTCCATAGTACATTTGTCGAAAATTACATTTCACAACTGAATTGCCTTGTAAGTCATCAAGGATTGGTTGACCGTGCGTTATAAAGGTCTGGTTTTAGACTCTCCATTTTGCTCTCTCTGTTCATCTACATCTATGTTATTCCCAAATCATACCATCTTGACGGCTTTAGCTATGTTTATGGGAAGTTAGAATCAGCTATTCTATGCCCTCTGACTTTGTTCTTGTCTGCAAGCGTTCTGCTTGATCTCTCATGTTTGTACACAAATTGCAGAATTAGCTTCTCTGTTTAGGTCGGAATTCTGTTTGGATTTTGACATCTTAAAGATCTTGTCTTACTGATGGTCATGGTTTATTTCTCTTTAACTCAGGTTTTCTTGCTTTTTAGAAAGAGTGTTTTATACTTTTTAGTATATATATCTAGTATTATTTGGCCAAATATATTCATTAAAATTACATAGTTTTTGATACTGTTATAAATATAGTAGCATAATATTTTTAATTTAAATTTAAATTTTATTTCAAGTATGGTCAATTATCTTTTAGAAATTTTAACTGCATTTGTGTGTGCCTGTGTGTGTCTATCTGTATGTGCAGCAGCACACATGTGAAGATCCAAGGACAATTTGCTGGCATCTGTTTTGTCTCTCCACCTTGTGGGTTCTGGGATCAAACTAAGATCAGGCCTGGTACCCACTAAGCCGTCCTGCAGCTCCCTGTGCTTTATTTTAATTAATCTATCCTTATAGTTAAAATGGGGTGCTTATAAAAAGAATAGAGTTGGTACTCTCTAGTCTGCCAATCTTTTCCGTTTAGTGGTACTATTTAAATAATTTATATCTAATGGGGACATTGATGTAACTGACTTTATATCTATCCACTTGCTATCTTGATGTTTAAACTCCAAATCCTTTTCTTTTGGTAAATCTGCATAAATTCAATTAAGGTCTTTATTTCTTGACCCAAAGTCTCACTATGTAGACCAGCTAGCCTCACAGTCCTCTTGTCTCAGTGCTCCTCCCACTCAGGTAGGGTCTTTCATTCATCAGCTTCCTTCACCTCACCATTTCTCTGCCATTTGTCACTTCTCAGGCACCTCTAAATAAGAATATAATGCCTTTGTCAGATAATCCAATCATCTCCATTGTCTCTGGATTTCTATAGACATTTCTCTTGATTACAGGTCATATTTTTTAGGGGGGGATGGTTGACAATTTTGCTGGGTGTGAAATATTTATTTATTTATTTATTTATTTATTTATTTATTTTTTGTGGAGTACTAGCTTTATAACATGCTTTTAAGTTATTGTTAAGTTTTGTTCCAGGAGACAGTTAAGTTCCTAGAGTCAGTTTAGTCACTTCAAATTTCATTTTTAAGTTTTACTATTATGGATTTCAAGGAACCTTTAATCCAGGGTTAATTTGACACCATATCAAGTCTTTATCTTTTGGAGCATTCTACTTTAGGGCTTTCATATTTAGATGCCCCACTGCTTGGGCTGTTCACCAGTCTGGGTATATCTTTCCAAGTTGTTCTTCAATATCTTCACTTGCATGAGCAGATAATCAGATGAATACCCAGCTATAGATTCAAAAGTTCTCTCTGCAGCAAACTGAAGATAACCATACCCACTTCCTTCTCTCCCTCTCTCCCTCATGCTCCTATATTTATTTTACATTGAAAATTCTAAGAAGCTTGTGTTGTTTAAAAAAAAGAAAAACCGGCGGCGGCAGAGGGTTCCAGGAGGAGAAGTTTATTTAGGGCAGAGGGGAGAGCAGAGAGAGGCGGCCGGCCATGACCACGTGGAGGGGGGAGGGGAAGGGGAAAGGGTCAGATACGACCTGCAGGCTCAAGAGAGAAAGAGATCAAGAGATCAAGAGAGCAAGAGGGCAAGAGAGAGAGGAAGGGCCAGACAGCCCCTTATAATAGTGGGCAGGGCTACCTGGCCGTTCCCAGGTAGCTTTGGGGAGGAGTATACCTAGCTGTTACCAGGTAACTGTGGAGGTGGAGTTTAACAGAATGCTAACAGCTTGGTCTTCCTAAAGTCCCTGACAGTTACATGTTTCCAGCTGTGATTGGCCCGGGGAGTGGCACTATTAGGAGGTGTAGCCTTGTTGGAGTAGGTGTGGCCTTATCGGAGTAGGTATGTCCTGTGTGTGTGGGCTTTAGTACCCTTGCCCTACCTGCCTGGAAGCCAGTCTTCTCCTAGTAGCCTTCAGATGAAGATATAAAAGTCTTGCTTCTCCTGTACTATGCCTGTCTGGATGCTACCATGCTCCCTCCTTGATGATAATGGGCAGAACCTCTGAACATGTAAGCCAGCCCTCTATTAAATGCCTTGGTTATGGTGTCTGTTCACAGCTGTAACTAAGACACCAGCTCAACATAGAGCTGGTCTCACTTTGGATTCCTATTCCCTTCAATTTTGCCTCCCTCAGGAACAGTGTCTTATAATTATAGGGATTTTTATTTACTTTCCAGATCTCAGAGATCATGGTCCTGTGTCACTTGTTCAGTGCCTCAAGCTTGCCATTTCATCCATGTTGTTTAGTTTTAATATTGTTTGAGAAACAGTAGTAAATGTGCTTCTTGCTGCTTCTCTGTGGCTGGATGCTCCCTAAGGGGCTCCTTATAGTACAAGACATTGTTAAGACAATTGAAGACAGCAAACAAGGTGTGGGTGAGAGGGATGCTGGGAGATGGCTGTCAGTAAAGGACCTGAGTTCAACTTTCAGAACCCTGGTGGTACATCCTGTAATCCTAGCCCTGGGAAAGCTAAAACAAGCAAATTCCCAAGGCTCACTGGTCAGCCAGTCCAGCCTACCTGGTAAGTCCCAGATTGGGTAAAGAAAGGCATTGTCTCAGAAATAAAGGTTGACAGCACCTGAGTAACAGCACCCAAAGTTGTCTTCTGTCCTCTGCACATTCGTGCACCTGCTACATGGGTGTACCTGTACATACACACATGCATGAAGAAAAGGAAGTATATGCCATAAAATATTATTTACCCTTAAAAAGAAAATCCTGCCACTTGAAACAACACAGATGAACCTGGAGGACACTATACTAATAAAGTAGCCCACATATTAAACAAAAATACTTTATAATATGACTTATATGAAGAATCTAAAAGAGCTGAACTCAGGGAAGCAAAAAGTGGAATGAGAAAGGGGAGGAGGAAATGAGAAGATATGAGCGAAAGGGTACAGAGTAGACAAGATGAGCAAGTCCTGGAGATCTGTGGTCTAGCACAGTGTTCTGGTCTAGCACGGTGCCTATACCCAGCAGTATTTTACTAAATATTAAAATTCAGCTAAAAGGGTAATGTTGATTGTTCTCTGCACTAAATAACAGTGATAGTAATAATAGCAACAACAGAAGAAGAGGGCAGAAGGAACAGTTGACAGTGATGTTTTTGTTCATAGCACAGATTGTGGTGATGGTTTCATGGATATATACTGAGCTCCAAACTTATCAAGTTGTATAGACTAAATATATACTTTCATATGCAAATTCATACTTACATAATGATCATGCATAATAATAATGTATTAAAATAATTGAACCGCGTTTGAAGTCAAGTATCTCATTGTCCAAGACCTAAGGTAGTGTTTGATCATAGGTTATTAAGTGGGTGGATGCTAGAAAGAGACCGCTCCAACCTCATTCCTACATTGTACAAGCTGTGCAAGCCTGGCCCATGTTCTCATCCTTCTTTTCCTCTGCTTCTTTATCTATAAAATGAGAGTTATGATACTGTATGGGATTTTTACAAGCATTAAATAATCCACAGTGTAAAAAACTGTATCTATCATGTATTGCTGAATAACTGACCTTCAAAACAAAATATTCCAAAAGACAGCAACATAAAAGGAGAACCATATATATATATATATATATATATATATATATATATATATATATATATTAGCTTGCAATTTGACAGGTCACATTTTGGCTGCTCTGGAAAGTTCTTCTACTAATCTCAGTGCTGCTTACTCACACATCTGCGGTCAGTGACTGATCAGCCAGCGCATCCTCCTTCTGGAGCTCAGCTCATGGTGGAGCTGCTCTGATGGGGGAAGCAGGTAGACTGTGTGTCCTTCATCCCCTCCTGGGCAGCCTGGACTTCCCAGAGTGTTGAAGGTTTTAAGAGCATCAGCAGAACAGCTGTCCCACTCAAGCACCTTTGAGTCTGCCTGTCTCACAGTTGCTACTTTCCCAGCGTGAGTCATATGACCAAGCTCAGAGTCAGGGAGAGAGGGACACATCAGTGGGACAGAGGCTAAAGGAAAAGATGCAGATGTGCTTCAAACTACCATAGGCACTTAGCAGAACTGTCAGTATTTAATATCTGGTTATTTTAATATATCACAAGTATAACAAGCATATATTTGTTTCTATTTCTATGCAAAGGACAATCATAAGAACCATGCAGATGAGATATTAACTGTTCACTCTGTCTCATCAGTACACTGTTATAGCTTAAACATAAATCTTTGCCTTGGTCCAGCTAATCTTTTCCACTGTGCTTCTGTGTACTTTTTAAAATTTCAGGGGCCATCTCTTGCTTCTAGTTCCACAATCACATTCTGCTGCAGAATTTCCCCTCTCTGCACTCTTCAGTGGGAACACTTGTATAAATCACCCAGAATGTTGGCAAGAAAAGAGCTACTTCTGGGCTGAGAGCTTTTTGAAAAAAAGAAAAAGAAAAAACCTTCTCTGCTACCCAGAAGTCATTTACATAGGTTAATTCCTGGGGGTTAAAAATCCATGGCACCCCCTTTGCTGCAGCAGCAGCTCTGGGAGAGTCCTTTCTGCAGCACAGCAGAGGGATTACTGCTTAGGCATTTTATGCATACTTATATGCAGGCACTCTTGGCAACAGAAATGCTATTTATTGCTCCTGTCTGAAGAGCCTTCCCTCCCTTGGTGTGTTACTCTTCTGACACCAAACGTCACATTTATTATCCCAGTAAAGTATTGCTTGAATCTTCCTGAATCAAGCACTCATCTGCAAATCATTGCTCAATCATTCCCTGGTCCTCCATCGCCAAACTTGATTCAATCACAGATAAAGTTTGCATATCCCGCACGTCTTCACTGAACCTCAATAACCTACAAGTCACCTACTTCAGTGTGGCAGATGATTCATTGAGATATTAATTTTACTTTGTTCTTGCTGCTGTGGGTGACTAGAAGGTAGGAAAGGGACATTTTCTTCCCCCTGATCTCTCTTCCAAGAATAAGAACCAGTCCCTATGATCAGTCTCCCTTGTGGAAATCATTGCAACGGCTTGGTTCTTTTTCAGAACTTCTCTTCAGAAGAGACCCTGAAGGCAACACCCCTGCCACTTGTAACAACCTTAACCTCAGATCTTAATTTGGTAATGAACTGGTGCTTGGAAAGCAAGAGGTTCATGGTATGAACTCTGAAGAAAGAGAAGGAACTAAATGACAGGAAGGATTTGGAGGGCTGTAATTCAGAGATGACCAACTTGAATCCTGCTCCCAAGCAAGAGCCCAGGAGTGTGAAGACCCCTCAAATGGAGTGGTAATATATAATTAACAGCTCTCATTATCATACAGCTATGACTAAATGTGATGCATTAAACTATTCATATTTAAACAGACCAAGTAGGCTTAGATGATGAGCATTTTTTAGCAATAAGTAAGATAAAATAAAGATTCAAGACCCATTTTCCAAGCTTTTGACATTTTCCAAACTCTAGTAGGAGCCCAGCTTCATATCCACTCCTTTGTCTGCAATTAGGTTTTCTTTTATCAATAACATGGCCAAGCCAAAAAAAAAGGGGGGGTGGGGGGAGACATGTAATATTTTTCTTACATCCTAGCCAAAGGACACAATTATACCAATATATTTGTAACCATCAAGTTTCTGGAAGTTTAGCTCCTAAATTCTTTCCCATCCTTAATTTTTTTTGGGGGGGAGGGGGGGAGTTCAAGCTAGTCATCAAATGGCAATGGAAAACAAAGATATACAGTAGTAGCCAAATGTTGATGGGAATCTAAGGCTAAAGTCTCCAGATTCAGCACTCAGTAGCTAGCTAACCGACAGCAGTCGGCCTGTAAGAAAGAGAGGATTCAAATGCTTTTATGGCCTGAAACACAATTACACAGAAATGCTGCTCCAACTTAACATTAAAACCTCTCCAACAGTTCTAGTTGGCTCTATCCTCTAGTCCAGTGGTGATTTCCTCCCAAACTTCTAGCATTACAGAATCTCTGTACCCTTGAATCTGAGTCCAGCTGTGTGCACTTGCCTCTGACATCAGTGGCTTTGACGCAGCCAAACATCTGGTTGATGAAGCGTGAGGCAGAATGGAATCCAGTAGACTGTCCCCTGCTCTTTCCACATGAGCATTACAAAACCTACTTATGCCAACGTGGATGGTTGACTATGACACGGTCTTAGGAGAAATTAGAACGTTAAGGGACCTTGGGGCATAATTTCTGATGGCTATCACAGGTGTCCTCTGGTAGAGGTTGAGATGGATCTTCTTGTGAAATCTCATAACTTTCAAGGCCACTTTCAGTCCTATTGTCTCTCCAAGGCATTCACCAAGATGACAGGAAATTTTGAGTATGAATGGTTGCGTTATAGACTAGGTAGCGTTATAGACTTGGCTAGTTTCTTGTTCTATGAACAAAATGTGTCTGCTCATTTACTGTTTGTATTCATACTTCTTCAAAAGCGTCTCTTTCTGTTCTCCTTTTCAACACCATGTCTGTGAGTAGAAATGTCCCACCCATCATCATTAACCATTTGCTTTGCCTCCACCCCCAGCCTCACTTCCCAGCTTTTCTGTCATTTCTGACTTTGGAAATATAAAGAGAAGAGAGAGACAACATCAGCAAAGAAGAGAAGGAGCAAGTGTGAGAGGGGTCACCATGCTAGAGAGAGAGATTTGCAACTAGGGAATCTGAATTTCATTTTTGTTCTGCTGCATACTAAATGTGCTATCATTTAAACTCTGTGCCTCCGAATCCTAAGCAACAACCTGGAGAAAATAGTAAAACCCTATGTGGGGAGCATCTGTGTAAACCATGAAAGCCCTGCAGATAATATTTATTTAAGGAAATTTTAGCAAGGTGTTTTGAACTTCAGATCACAGTAAAAATGGAAACAATAAAATGAGGGAGCTGAAGAAAACTTGTTTCTGGCTTCTCTTCGCTCTCTCTGTGAGCACTGGAGTAAAGACTATAGTTGTTTGGTTTAGTGACTTCATTATGGTAATGAATTCTCTAAGTAGGCTTCCCTGGCAAAATAAAGATCTCTCTCTCTCTCTTTCTCTCTCTCTCTTTCTCTCTCTCTCCCTCTCTCTTTCTCCCTCCCTTCCTTCCTCTTCCCTTCTCCCCTGTTGCAGTAAATCTCCAACCCAAATACGACTGGTCAAAGAAAACTCAATAATTATGAATATATTCTGCAAGCCTAGATTGGGCAGATTCACCAGTTCTCTGTTTTTCTAGCTTCTCATCCCCCTTTCTCCCCTCTCTTTTCCACTCCCCAGTTCCCTCTGTCCTTCTTCCTCCCTTAAACCTCTCCTGGAAATTTAGAACTTAAGACAATGAGGTCTCCCTACCCTTCCTACTCATTTCTCTGCCTATGTTTCCTGGACTGCCCAGTTGTTCTCTAATTCCTTGAAACTGAAGTATATAAAGATGCATGCACAGCTTAGCTCAGTGTGATGGTGCAAACCTAGTGCCTTCTTACTTTACATGCAGGGCACATGCGCTCCTCCTCCTGTAGTATTTGCTGATATACTTTGCACTCCAGCTGCTGCAATATTTAAATCAGTGATTCAGTACACAGACCACACGATGTGCCACTACACTCCAACAAGCAAGGTCTGTCTCTCCGTGGGGACAGAGGATCTAAGCATCTGTCATTCTCCTCCCGTCGCTTATAATTAACCACACACCCCTTTACACACATAAATATTTATGTGCAAAAATAAAACTCCCTAGTGCTTTAAGCCAATCTCTATTCTCCTCAGTGAGCTTTGAAAGCTTCCAAAATAATTTTTTTCACTTAATTCAAACTCTTTTTTTTCTTTTTGCAAAGAACTTGTAAGAGACAATTATATTCTGAGAAAATAATTTAAAGTCTCAAACTTAGAAGTATGATGCATGCATATTTTTAGAATGCAAACCCCATAAGGGAGAATCTTTGCCTATGTCATTGTTTTATCTCAAGCATTCAGAGGAGACCCTAGTGCATAGTATGAGTAGACAAGTAATTTTTAAATGTTAAATGACTGATGTACAAATCCCCCAACTACAAAACAAGATGCTATTCGTAATGAAAATTTTAAACTTGGCATGGCCACACATGCCTTTAGCCAGAGCATTCAGGAGGCTGGAGCAGGTGGATCTCTGAGTTTGAGTCTACAGAGTGAGTTCCAAACTAGTCAGGACTACATAAAAAAACTTATCTCAAAAAGGGGGAGGCAGTGAAGAAAATAAAAACTGTAAGACTCCCTGCCCCTACCGCCTACTCCCATCCCCATGTGTATATGTATTACATTCATGCCTGGGCATCAGTTTTAGGGCTTTGTATATAGGCTAGGCAAAATCAACTAGAATTCCTGGGTAAACACTGCAGAACATGGAAATGCTTTGATTTTATTGAGAACAGACAAAGTCAGTAAAAATCACGTGACATAATTATTGCTCATTCATTTAGTCATTCAAAGCTAATCAATGTTCACTGTCTCCAAGCATTCCCACCTTAAAGTGCTAAAGCAATTATTTAAAGTTAAGTAATAATTGGACTTACTCTCAAGAAAATCTTAGCTTGTTTATTATTTTCAAAAGGTGGTCTTTTCTGTATTGGGGAATTTATTGTCAGTTCCCTCGCCACTAGGAATCAAAACGCCAGAGAGCTTTCTAAATCTGAATCACTGAGGACCATGAGGGACCATATTTTCAACTTGATAGCCAGGCACTGCTATGAAGATTGGAGCCATGAGTCTAATGGAGCTCAAGATACTTGCCTGGTTCAGGAATGATATAGTCTCTACTGTCAGGCAGATGGTATTTGCTTTGTCACATCCACACCTCCCTTAGCGAACAGCAGTATGTAATAATATTCCAACAACATGGTCGTCTTAAACCCATAGGTCAAGAGCAATTGATTGGAGCCTACACAACAATCCTCTTTGAATCAAATCCTTATGGAGCCTCGTGATTTAATAAGAATTAAGAAGATGAACAAAGAGTGCAGACTTTCCAAAATAGTCCTAAGCTATACTTTTACACATTCTCTAAGTTTTTAAACTTCTGCAGTTAGTTTTTTGAAGGCTTCCTCAGGCCTCATCAATTTCAAACAAATATTCCTGTGTCTCAATTAACCTGTGTTGCTCAGCACAGACTCCACACTGACAGACACCTGCATATCCTCCTACAAAGACTAATTAGGTCCTCAGTGCCCAAGATGTAGTCAGAATCCATTACCATCGGGCTCAGGATGGTGCTGCCTAACGTTCTGAGTGTTTAGGTTTAATTATGCATCTGTGTAGTTTGATGCAATCTTCTGTGGACCACTGACATTTCACATCTGTAAACAGTGCTGTTGATTCCCATGAACTGTAAGATTGATCTCTCAGTTGTTCCTCCACATTTGAATATCTCCTTAGACCTGGCTTCACCAGAAAATGACTTTGCATCTTTCATTTCTCCAATGTCTTCTTTGCTTCTACTCTATAGTTACACATTTATTTTTTCAACTCTGCAAAGTCTCCCTGCTCACGCATCTTTTTATGCGATACAGCCCCTGATACTCACAGCCATTCTCTCTGTTTTAATATTCTTGTCTATACTCCTCCAATTCCTTATCAACTCTCCTTAAAAAATATTTGGAAAAGCTTAATATTTAATCAAGTTTTTTTGGTTCCATGCTTCAGAACTGGGTTGCTTTACGCTATAACTAAGTAAAGCGTTATCGCACATTGAGAGTTTGGTCACACAGTAATGTTGATTATTATTCACACATTCTATTATGTTCTTGTTCTCTGTGGAAAAGGTATATTAAATTTAGTGCCAGCCCCAAAACAAAAGTATTTTGGGAACTGTAAACATTGGCCACTAAGATTGATGCAAATACCCCCTTTAACACCTGGGAGATTGTAAAAAAAAAAAAAAAAAAAAAAAAAACCAGATAAATAATGATAGAGGAAAATGCCATTTAATATCTTAATGTTAAACTGTGCATATTTGCTGTTAATCAAAACATTTTTTTCAACTCAAAGTGATGGTACTTAATGTTCTGTTAATTATGCAAGGAGCTAATCAATTTGTCCCCTAAATGGATGTTTAACTGATTAAGAGAAGCGAGTCATCAGTTGAGAAATCCATAAGGCACAGATGAGTTGGGTTTAAAATGTTTCTTTACGAACGTGGGGCCAATAATTCTTTCTCTTTGAATTATCTCTTATTTCAGTTGAGAAAAATTTATTTTCTCTCCTTAAATATGTGTTTTGCTCTTACCTATGAAAATTAAAGCCTAGTTTAACTTAAGAGTTTAGGAATCAAACGAAGGTTAATGTTATAATGGCTTCAATTTCTTATTTACTCTCTAAGGGACAGTAATTAGGCAAGAGAGTTATGACTTGATATTAAGAATAAGTTGCTGACTCTGTAGACCAGGCTGGCCTCAAACTCAGAAATCTGCCCGCCTCTGCCTCCCAAGTGCTGGGATTAAAGGCATGCGCCACCACTGCAATCTACAGATTCAATGAAATCCCCGTTAAAATCCCAACCCAATTCTTCACAGAATTAGAAAGAGAAATTCTCAAATTCATTTGGAATAACAAAAAACCCAGAATAGCGAAAACTATTCTCAACAATAAACGAACTTCTGGAGGAATCACCATCCCTGACCTCAAGCTGTACCACAGAGCAATAGTGATAAGAACTGCATGGTATTGGTACAGAGACAGGCAGGAAGATCAATGGAATAGAATTGAAGGCCCAGAAATGAACCCACACACCTATGGTCACTTGATCTTTGACAAAGGAGCTAAAACCATCCAGTGGAAAAAGGACAGCATTTTCAACAAATTGTGCTGGTTCAACTGGAGAACAACATGTAGAAGAATGCAAATCAATCCATTCTTATCTCCTTGTACAAAGCTCAAGTCTAAGTGGATAAAGGACCTCAACATAAAACCAGATAACACTGAAACTAATAGAAGAGAAGGTGGGGAAGAGCCTTGAATACTTGGGCACAGGGGAAAGTTCCTGGACAGAACATCAATGGCTTATGCTCTAAGATCAAGAATTGACAAATGGGACTTCAAAAAATTGCAAAGTTTCTGTAAGGCAGAGGACACTGTCAATAGACAAAATGGCAACCAATAGATTGGGAAAAGATTTTTACCAATCCCACATCTGATAGAGGGCTAATATCCAATATATACAAAGAACTCAAGAAATTAGACTCCAGACAACCAAATAACCCTATTAAAAAAATGAGGTATAGAGCTAAACAAAGAATTCTCAACTGAGGAAACTCGAATGGCAGAGAAGCACCTAAAGAAATGTTCAGCATCCTTAGTCATCAGGGAAATGCAAATCAAAACAACCCTGAGATTCCACCTCACACCAGTCAGAATTGGTAAGATCAAAAACTCAGGTGATAGCAGATGCTGGTGAGGATGTGGAGAAAGAGGAACACTCCTCCATTGGTGGGATTGCAAGATGGTGCAACCACTTTGGAAATCAGTCTGGTGGTTCCTCAGAAAATTGGACATAGTGTTACCTGAGGACCCAGCTATACCACTCCTGGGCATATACCCAGAAGATGCTCTAATATATAGCAGGGACATATGCTCCACTATGTTAATAGCAGCCTTATTTATAATAGTCAGAAGCTGGAAAGAACCCAGATGTCCTTCAACAGAGGAATGGATACAAAAAATGTGGCACATTTACACAATGGAATATTACTCAGCTATTAAAATCAATGAATTCGAGAAATTCTTAGGTAAATGGATGGAACTAGAAAATATCATTCTGAGTGAGGTAACCTAATCACAAAGGAACACACATGGTATTCACTCACTGATTATTGGATATTGGCCCAGAAGCTTGAAATAGCCAAGATTCAACTCACAGACCACATGAAGCTCATGAAAAAAGAAAGACCAAGTGAAGGTGCTTCAGTCCTTCTTAAAAAGAGTAACAAAATACTCAAGGGAGCAAATATGGAGACAAAGTGTGGGACAGAAACTGAAGGAGGGACTGTCTGGAGACCATTCCACCTGGGTATCCATCCCAGGTGCAGTCACCAAAGGTAGATGCTGATGTGGATGTCAGGAAGTGCATGCTGACAGGAGCCTGATATAGCTGTCTCCTTAGAGGTCTGCAAGGGTCTGACATATCCAGAGGCAGATGCTTACAGCTAACCATTGAACTGATCAAGGGGTTCCCAATGGAGGATTTAGAGTGAAGACTGAAGGAGCTGAAAGAGTTTGCAGCCTCATGAGGAGAGCAACAATACCAACCAACCAGAGCCCCCAGGGTCTAAACCACCAGCCTGGGAGCACATAGGGAGGGACCCATGACTCCAGCTGTATATGTAGGGGAGGATGGCCTTGTCAAACATAGGTAGGAGAGGAGATTCTTGGTCCCATGAAGGCTGGATGCCGTGTGTAGGGGAATTCGAGGGTAGGGTGGTGGGAGGTGGGGTAGGTAGGGGCACATCCGCAAAGAAGCAGGAGGAGGGGGAATGGGATAGGGGTTCCTGGATAGGGGTTTAAGGGGATAACATTCGAAATGTAAACAAAATATCCAATAAAACATTGAGAAAAAAAAAAAGAATAAGTTGCTGACAGTCACCAGCATTGCTCAGAAGGTAAGAACTACTAGGCTTAGCAGCCTGGTTTCAATCACCAGAACCCACATGGTGGAAGGAGCAAACCAGCTTTCACTAGTTATCCTCTGATTTCCACATGAGCCATAGCAGATCCCTCACTCACTACATGTGTGCATACACATGTGCATGTGCACAGACACACACATATGCACACACATGTACATGCACACACAAGATAAATAAATGTAAAGAATAAGTTGCTGCTAATTAAATCAGGCAGTTTAGACACTTAACTCCCCTTAACACTATATAAAGGACATAGGCATATTAATTGATCAGTATTCTAAAATTACCTGGAGCTCCAGGTATACTTCAGTGGTAGAGCACATGCTTAGAATCTGTAAAAGGCTAGGTTTGATCCTTATCATCACAATAGGAACCAGATCTAATAAAAAGATCATTTGCCGGGCGGTGGTGGCACACGCCTTTAATCCCAGCACTTGGGAGGCAGAGGCAGGCAGATCTCTGAGTTCGAGGCCAGCCTGATCTACAGAGTGAGTTCCAGGACAGCCAGGGCTACACAGAGAAACCCTGTCTCGAAAAATCTAAAAAAAAAAAAAAAAAAAAAAAAAAAAAAAAAAGATCATTTTTATCTGGACATAATTATCCATTCAAGAAGTATCCATTTTATGGTAATTGCTATGCTAGACACCAAAACTGTAGAGATGCATATGATAAGGTTTTGGACCTTACAAAATGTGCTAGGAAATGAAAAATAACCACCTTTATGGATAATAAAATAGATAATTGTGGTTTTTACATGTAAGAGTCAACTGAAACAAAACAGGCAAACAAGCATTTGGGGAGGAAGATAGAGTTTAAAGCCAGCCTCAGCTATATAGAAAGACCCTCTTAGAAATAAAAGGAACAGAATGGACAAAGAGGGAGGGGACGGGTAAAGTGAACTCACGGACACATAGCAACACATTCCACTTAAATATAGCAGAACACAGTAGTGGGAAAAGCTATCTATGTCAGGAAAAAAATGATACTTCAATGACTAAACTCAATGACCTGGAAATCAGGATGTTTGGTTTTTTAATTCTATTTGTGTCTACAGATAATCTGTGCTTGACCTTGAGAGTACTTTAATTCTTTCCTTATATTTCATCTTCTCCATCTGCAAAAAAAAAAATCAGTGATTTTTTTTTCTGCCATGAATTATAGGTAAGTTTGAAATCTTTTGCAGGAAAATGAGAGCAATCCCAAGGACTTCTTTACTTAGAATCCAAATGCAAGACACATTAGTCAATCAGTTAGTCAATAAATACTTATTGATTATCTACTGAGTGCTCTCTAGGGTGCCAGGCTCTGCTGGAGGCAAACAGAAGAGAAAACAAAGTTATCACTTTCTTCAATTAGCTGCCACCCCCTTTTAAAAAAAAAAAATCAGTATTTAGAAAAAAAGGAACGGATGGGTGAATGGATGAATATTCATTGGTAGTTACTATATGTCAGGCACAGGCTTTATTGGTTGTCAGTAACTTCCACATGTTGTGTACACTATTTAATAGTGAGAAAATGTATGTCATCAAAAGCTGGACTGCCAGTCTTTGAAGGACTGCTTAAGATTAAAGTGGAGAAATGTGAATTCTGCTACATTTAAGTGGAGGAGTTGGGCTGGATGTAGAGCTACTGAGGAGCAAGAAAAGCTGAACAGACAGCAGCATGTTGTGGAGGAAGGGATGATACCTAAAGAAGACAATAAGCACAACAAGGGAGCACAGTATACAGATTCTTGGGCAGATGCTTTTCCTGGACCAGATGACTTAGAGACAGATGGTGGGAGGCTAGTGGTGGACTTGGGAAGCCTGGTAACAACTTTGCCAGAATGTCAGTCTTGGTGAAAGTATGTAAGAAGATAGGAAAATATTTGAAATAGGGAGAGTTTGAGATACCCTGAGTAGGAAGCCAACATGATAAAGGAGATTGAAAGGATAATAGTTCTAGTAATGGCTAAGATCTCAGGGTGTAGAACCTGCACCATCAGCATATTGACTCTTCTGATGTAATGCTTCCAATTTCTACAACATCCACGTCACTGCTATTACTATTATCATTTATAGAATAATATACCACTTAGAGATTTTTAGATCTCTTCTTTGATTTATTGGACAGATGGGTTATTCAATATAAACTGATAATCCTGTTTGCTCATGAAAGGATATTTTTAAAAAGCAGAGCTATTGTTTATTGCCCAGCCTTTGTTTCTTCACCATCTTCCTACTTGTGCTTTGGTTCAAGGTTGAGTTAAATCCGAGTCAGCAAAGTAATATCATTATTCCGTCTCCTTCCTTCAGTTTCCAGGCACAGTGAGAGTCCGGCAGAGATGAAACAGGGCCAGGAGTCCTGTGGGTACTTATAGGCTTTCCTGGGATAAGCTCAAGGTCAAAGATAGAAAGAATCAAGATGAAAATTGCCGAAGCAACTTTCCACTCTATGCATCTGCTAAAGAAAGCTGTGGAGAGAAAGAGAGAGAGAAGTAAAATATCAAGAAGAAACCAGAGGTAGCAAGCTCTCCATGACTGTAGACTCTGCTCAGAGCTCAACCTATTGTCAAATCTAGAAGGAAAAACATGGGGTCATATCAAGAAATAGGGTCAGTTTTACAGCTGCCTCTAGAATATGAGGAGACTTCTATCAGCATCCACAGTAGAAACATCTATCTTTCCCCTTCTTTCTCCATGTCTCCCTCTCTGAATGCCTCCACTCTAACTCCCATGTTACCAGAACCCCGTTCAATATGCAAATGAGAGAAAGAAGTCCTTCACGGTCTCCTAGTTAAAGGAGAGAAATACACAAAGCCGACAAAATATGATTTCCCTACATACTGACTGTAATGGAGCAGATACACTTTCTGGACATGGATTGCACAGAAGAATTCCCAACCAGGATATTTCATTATTAGCTTTGTCCATGGCCAAGGACTCCCTTCTTCCCTAAATGGAGTCACTTTGACCAAAACACAATCCCTTAAGATCCGAGAATCATTGTGATATAACCTTCATGCTTCTTATCTCTCACCAGAAATTCAGTGATGGGAAGACTTACCAATAAAACAGTAGCTTTATCAATCAGGAGTGGCCTTCTGGCCATTGCACACAACAAAGCAAAGGTGAGATATGCTACTGTATTGAGGGTTAGAGGAGAAGAAAGATCATTGAGTCTAAACCAAACTTTCTAAATCTTTTCAATGTTGTTTTCTTGATTTCCAAGATTCAATCCCCTACACACACTTCTTTTCTATTTTTATAGCAAAAAATCTCTACTCTAGTTTCTTGTATTTTCTCCTATTTCAATCACATATAAAAATAGTAATATTACTAAGTCCATAAATACTCTTATTTTGAATCACTATAGTAATGCAACAGGGTACAGAACAACCCACTTCAGACCAAATTATGATTATTGCATTTTCACTGTATCCTAACTACACTCTGTGAATGATTTCATAATAGGAAATGGGTAGCTCTTGCTAAATGTTCTTTAAATCCACCCATTTAGAACCAATCTTCAGATAACTTATTAGTCCCTAGCTTTTTAATCAAGGCAATCTTGAAGTAATAAATTTCCATTAGGTAGTTAATAATAACTCTCTATTAGCTAATCAATGAACTTCCTTGGTTGAGTTTTTACACAGAGGAATTTTATATAGAAAGAGAAATTGGGGCTGCAGAGATAACTTAGTCAGTAAAGTACTTCCTACAGTATGAAATTCTGAGTTAGCACCCCAGGACTCACGTAAAAAGTTAGATACGAATCCCAGTGCCCACTGTAGAATGTCTTCCTATGAGATTTTGGTGAGGGTGGAGACACTTCCCACCATATTTGGGCTATTGCCACTGTTCTTGCTTGCACATTTGAATCACAAAATAAGATCCTTTTGCTAGAGGTATCACATACTCTTGTTGCAGGAGTAGAGAAATTAAGCAGGAAGTGAGATAGTGACCTCCTCCTTGGGTCTAGCTGTCAGTGTTAGAAGGTGTTATGCAGGTTTCTGAGGGAGAAAGTGACCAACACCCTTATCCAACTATGACATCTATGACCTACAATACTGATCTGTTAGGCAAGATGTCCCCATGGGTACAATAGTAGCATAACTGTTTGTGGATAGCCAACTGCTTTCTGACTAGATTTAAGGCCCACTTCACAGATGGAGAAACTCATTCCTGGTACTGTAAAGATGGTCAAATGTCCATAGTGGGAAAAGTCATAGGCCCTAGACGGGAATCTACTGCTGTTGTTTTGCTAAATGGGCACAGTGTCAATCTTCCTTCTAAATATTTATGTTTATACTCATAGATTGGTGCTACTCTCATTCTGGGTCATAGAAGCTTCTTTTGCAATGGGCAACAGTTATTACAGAGACTCACATTTGGTCAAAGTACTAAGAATATGTGACTCTTGACTTCTCAGTCCTAAGTGGGACAACCATAGCTCCCCTTTCAAGGTTCTGGGAACATTGCAGAAAGAATAGAGGAGCCTGAGAATAGAGAGAAATGCAGTGTGATGTTGGTTCCTGAACATGACCTGAACCAGGAACTGACATGACTCTATACATGACCTGTCCTGGGCTCATCAACATTCCATCATGGATGAGGGAGAAGTTCATGAAGCCCCATCACCCCCTAAGGAGCTATAGGCAGTTAATAATAGTGCTAGAAGAGGGAAAGTTGTGTTCTTCAGTGTAGTGGCCACTGGTATGTTGTCCTGGACCAAGTTTATGACCACCCCATACCCATGCTTACGCAAGCAAACCTAGTTAAATGCAGTGGAACACTCACACAAAGAAAACAGGAAAATAGGAGGGACATTTGTTATCAAGAAGAGGCTTGAAGGGAGATGGATAAAAAGATAATGGAGGGGAATGTGATCAAAATGCATGTGTGTGTGTGTGTGTGTGTGTGTGTGTGTGTGTGTGTGTGTGTAAAATTGTGAAATAATTTAAAAACTCTCAAAAGTAAAAAGAAAGAAAAAAAAAGCCATTTGCCATTTGGGGTAGCATACACTTGTAATCAATCCTAGCACCAAGGTGGCAGAGAGAGGCAGATCCTGATACTCACTGGCCAGCCAGGCTAGCAATGAGTGAGCTCCTGAGGAATGACAGTGGAATTGACCTCTGGCCTCCATAAGTACATAATAATTAATTAATTCACTACAGAAATGAAATAGAAGAAATAAACCAGACTCTCCTTTTTCATATGTGAAGTACAGTATCAGGCACTCACACATTTTGCTCTTAACCTCATAGTGATGATTTAAAAACCAAATAGGGAGCATATGGACAGAGATTTAATGGTTTTTAAATGTACTGGCTCTGTTCTGCATGTATGGCAAAGATACATTCCTATGATTTTTCCTCTAATGCAGTGAAATAGCATTTTACTAATTAAGTGCTCTCATTCCTTTCTAGCCTATTTTTTAAATTAAAATTGCTTTTTTATTTCTTTTGCCTCAGAGTGTTTCAGACACATGCTGCTACATCAGACACATTTTACACCCACATTAATCAAAGCACAGAGAAATTATTATTAAAGATGTGAGATTGATAACACTGTCTCTCTAGACATCCAAAGCAAATGCTACATTGCATAGAAGATAATATTCAACCTGCACCCCCTACCTGGTCTCTTCCCACTTCTCAGTGGATCCCTATTGAAATTTTAATTTATAAACCAAAGAAAACATCATTCAGGGTAAGAGAATCCTCTTCCTAGAAACCATGTTTGCTTTCATGGAGCAGTGATGATGAGTATTATTACAAAATCCACATCAACATCTAACATCTTTTGAAAGCTTATTCATTCTTCACTCAAAAAATATCTATTTGAAGTCTATTAAATCACAGACAAATTCATGGTATAGAGAGTTACTTTGTGCTTATATTCTATAGCATGACTATAAAATAAATCTCTTTCAGTGATAAGAATATTCGACACCTATGCAGTTGACTATGGTTGCTACTAGCTACTATGGCAACTTAGCACTGGAAATGTGGTTGTTAGGATTAGAAACATATATTTTAAGTGACCACTCCTAAAAGGACACTTAGAGACCCTGGGGACCACTAAGAGGTGCAAGTAAGTGGTGGAGAAATGGAAGAGAAAGAAACAGAAGAATGTGGACACAGTGAAGAGAGACAGAACAACTGGAGACTTGAACGTAATGAAGAACAGTCAGTGATCCTACCAGGGACCATGGTGGGATCCTGGCCTGTGCTGCCATCAGGAGCCATGTCTGGGAGCCACATTTGAGTTCCTAGTCATGCAGCAGCAGGGGTCCGTTACCATCAAAGGCCAGCAGCCATCTCTGTTCTGGACTGAGACCCAGGGACATGTTGATGTCTGACTGCTGAGCACAACTGGCCTTACCCTCGCCTAGATACCATGGGAGAAATGGTCCTGGGAGTATGAAAGCAGGAGAGCTGACTCCACCCCTAGCCAGCTTCAGTACAGGTAGATGGAGATATGAGTGTGAAATACCTGGCACAAGTGTGAAACACTTGTCTCCTGTGTGGATAAGGAAGAGATATCTTCTTTCCCCTTTGCCCCTCAACACCTGCAGCTGGCAGGAGCCCTAGTGCTGGGGTCATGAGAGTAGGAGAGCTATCCCTGCCCCTCACCAGCTGCAACACTCAGGAGAGTGGGCCCTGCACCTTGCCTGGGTACCACAGTAGTAGAGCTAATGCTGATGGTAGGAGCAGGCAAGCTAGCTTGGAGGGCATGAGTGTGGGAGACCTGGCCCTACTTGTCAGTTGTGCTGCGGATGTCCCCCCACCTTGCTACCTATAACAGGCAAGAGAGCTGGCCCTAAGGTCATCAGAGCAGGAGAGCTGGCCTTGTCCCTCACCTGCTGCAGCACTTGGAAGAGCAGGCCCTGCACTTTGCCTGGGCAGCACAGTAGAGCTGGCTCTGGTAGTAGGGTTGCTGGTGAGCCAGCCCTTCGGAAAAGCCAGCTGGCTAATCAGTTCAGATACCTCCCATGCCTGGATCCAAGGCTTTGAATTGGCTCATCCCAACATCTACCCCACCAATGAACTGCTGGAGCATATCAAAGGGCCAGTTCTACAAATCCAAAACTACAGGATCTCCCATGACATAGAGCAACAACAGGATATCCCAAAGGAGTTTCGTTGAGGTTCTAGTATTGATAGAGTAGCAGAAACCAGGGGCCTTGCATCAGATCAACAAAACATTACAACGACCATTTGTAAGAAGTGTGGATACACAGTGACACACTGCAGCTTCCACAATGAAGAGATATTTTTTCTCTGTTGTGGGGGAGGCTGCAAGGGTTCAGGGATGGTATGAGGGCAGGGAAAGATGAGTGGGATTAGGGTGTATGATGTGAAATTCACAATGAACTGATACAAAAAGTTTAGAAAAATTACATAAAGCACACAAAAACTCAAGGAATCTATTTTGTGTTGGCCAACGACTTCTGGGTGTGGGGCCTTCCCTGGAATGTGTTTGATATACTTAGTAACATTTCACTAGAGAAAACTGATTTCCTGTTTACCAGCGGGCATCAATTGCAACCAGCTTCTTGATTAGGAGTGGGACTTTCGGTTCACCTCCCCTTTTAAGTACTGGGGTTTGTCTGGTTTGAATCTTTTTCAGGTCTTTGCTGTTACATTCTCTGAGAATTCATGTGCATCAGTCATTTTGTGTCTGGAAGATGTTGATTCCTTGGCACCATCTATCTATCACCTCAGTTCTGATAATCTTTTTGCTTCCTTTTCTGCATAGAAACTTAACCTTAAGGGGCAGGGTTTGATGAAAACACCCTATTTAGGACCAAGTACTCTAAATTCTCCTACTCTTCACAGGTTATCCAGTTGTGTATCTCTTAATTATTATCTATCGCAAGAAGAGGCTTCTCTAATGAGAGCTGAGCAGTGTTCTAATCTGTGGGTATAGGAAGAGGTCATTAGGACTCATTTTATTGTTGTGTTCCTTTAGCTGAGTAAGTATGGCTACTTTTAGTCAAGTTTACAGTGAGAATTGGGGAGAAGGGGTTAAAAAGAGCAAAAAAGATTTGAAAACTGAACACTGTGGCCAGAAAGTGGGAAGTTAGGGGACAAGAGGGTGAGACCATTAAAGAATCTAGCATGAAAGTTGTCATTGGATCACCTCAGGAGTTGTCCAGAGCCAACTCATTTTGAGATTAAGAGTATAAAAGTTTTAACTCATTTGAAAGACTCTGCTTTGAAAAGACAGCTCCAGGGTGCTCTAAACACATAGTACAACTAAGGAAGTGTTTCCCCAAGTTCAGTCACCCAGGCATTCAGAGACCACTACAGCTGTCGTCTTTGGTGGGTGAGTGTTGGCTACGGCTCAAGCTAGTGACAAATAGTGTTGATTTTGCAGGCAGGCATGAGAGATTCAAGACTCTCAGGGTCATGAAAGCTATTTAAAGATTTTAAAGGAAAATGAGGGTAAAGTCTAAATCATAAGGGGGCCCCCAGGATGTTGGAGATGTCAGTACCAGGAATGTCTGCTGCAGGTGGCAGAGCCATCCCTGAAAAGATGCTACCTGGGCTGCAAATGGCAAGACCATGGGATGGAGAAGTTCCAAAGTATTGAGGCATACATCATGCCAACACATGCCCTGGCTGCTGGATGTGATTTCAGGCTTGTTTTTATCTGATCCTTCCTTTCTCCCGTTCTATTATTCTGGCATGGGAATGTTTACTCTGTAGTATTCTTACTGCAAGTATGTCGTTTGTTTTTCATTATTATATCCCATAGCTAAGAGTTAACTTGAGGCTTAGATTTCGAACTTGTTTTTTGGTTTTGTTTTTGTTATTTTAGGAAGGTCATTGAGACTTTGGAGACTCTGGGACTAAATTCATTTTGTATTATGGGATGGAAATGAGGCTTTGGGAGCCAGGAGTAGAATGTTATGGCTTGATTATGCTATATTCCCTGCACTTACGTGTTGAACACTTGGACCTGGACAGCTGTACTATTTGGGGAGGAATTTTAGAACGTGAGACCTGACCAGAAGTAGGTAACTGGAACAGGTTCTTTGTGATATCTCATCTCTGACACATCCATTCTCTGACCAGTTAGCCAGTCTGTCTATCTATTTGTCTGTCCCTCCCTCCCTTTTGCCCTTCCCTTTGTATCTGTCAGGAAGTGAATGGTACTTCTCTCATACACTACCATGGTGTGCTTTCCAGTACAAGAGCAGAATCAAACGATGACGGACATAACCCTCCAAACTTCGAGCTAAAATAAGTCATTCTGTCAAGTTTTTACCAGAGTGACACAAATGTAACACACTATTTTATAATTGACACCAATCAATTTACAAAATTACTTGCATATAAGCAATGGCAATTGGTAATTAAAACTCTTCAAAAATAAGAGATTTTAGAAATATATCATGTGCTCCATAAGCTTTTGTTCTGGTACATTCTTGACTTGTCTGCTTCAACAGTCCAGTGTGTTGGATAGGTGTTAAAAGCATGAAGAGCCCTGATTTCTTCCCTATACTACCTGTGAGGAATGTTGTTTAGTTTTTCTTATCTCCATTACTTCTTGTAGTTACGGCTGAATTAAAATGAGGTGATACATGGAAAATGTTTAGACTACTGCCTAACACATAATAAATATGCAGCAAGTGCTGCCCACTTTCAAATATTTTAATGCTACATCTCTTCCTGGTCTTAGTTAGAAGGAATCATGTAAGGACCAAGTGGAAACTCTATGGTCTATGTTTCTAAATGGCTTAGGCTAGGCTGTGTTCAGATGATGTCTCAGGGGGGAATGTCTGCTGCTAAGCTTTGCACAGCTTTGGCGATTATCCCAACTGGGGCAAAAAGAGAATGAAGAAAGGGCAATCAATCATATAGAAAAGTTGGAACTGGGTGGGATTTGTACTCTCTGATGAGACACAACAGTAGCCTGGAACCCCACTCTGTTGATTTTATACATATTAATCGAGGAGGTAGGGTTTTAGTACACAGTTCAACAAGGAAGTAGGTTTAGCTAATCTAAGTAGGAGATCTCTGCAGGGTAGCAGTCTCAGGCTGCAATCATTCTAGAAGAGGAAGCTGTAGCTGATAGCGACTACATACACTGTCATCATTGTATGTAGACTAGGGCAAGCCTTCGCCATCTCTCTGAACTGACTTTGCTACTCATATTGGTCTGAAGCATTGGGGTCCTTAACATGGCTATTCCCATGTCTACATGCACTCAGGGCTCATCTGCTCCACTCAGTCGTGCTCTCCCTCTGATTACAATAGTATCTCTGTTCTTGAGATCCAATCACTCAACGGCCCCATTATCAAGCAGCCACTTCCATTCTATAGGAAGTATATTACAGATTGTTGACCAGATTTAGCTGTGGTTATGTTACTAAAAACCATGAATAAATGAATAAAGAAAAGCTTGGTGTTCAGCAATAGAAGAATGGTTGGGCAAATTGAGGAATATCACATATATAACAATTTTGAGAAACTCTAAAAATATGGTCTATAAAATGTGTGGAGAAAAGAAGTTTGTTTTGTTTTGTTTTGTTTTTGTTTTTGTTTAAATTAGGTTCCCAAGCAGGATGTGCCATGTGATATTATTTTTTCATCTACGTCGTAGACAATGTTCTACTGTTGTTAAGAGGTACCATGACCACAGCAACTCATAAAAGGAAGCATTTAATTGGGGCTTGCCTACAGTTTCAGAGGTTTAGTCCATTGTCATCAAGGCAAGGATCATGGCAGCAGGCAGACAGACATGGTTCTGGAGAAGTAGCTGAGAGTTCTACAACCAGATCCTCAGGCAACAAGAAGACAGAGAGCTACTGGGTCTGTCTTGGGGTTCTAAAACCTCAAAGCCCACCCTTAGTGACACACTTCCTCCAACAAGGCCACACCTCCTAATCCTTTCAAATAGTTACTCCCTAAGCATTCAAATATATGAACACATGGGGATCATTCTTATTCAAATTACCACAATGTATATGTAAATATAAGCTCAGGTATAATATATGCTCTTTTAAATTTAATCTAATATTTATACTCATAAATGACAAGTGGGGTGGGAGCTGATGTAAAAACCTGCTAGCTCAGTCAGGTAATTTTATTTTCGTTAACTATTAACAAAAAAAAAAAAATCTATTTATTTACAAGCCTGATTTTGGAACTACATTGCTAGCTCTTTAGAAATCTCTTTCGATCTCTGTCATACTACCAAGCTAGTCTATCTATTTCTTCAGCTCCTCCAAACCCAGGAGGGCTCCTTAGCTCTTTCCTAGAATTCTGCTTCACCTGTGTCCTGCCAGCTGCTTCTCTGTGGTTCCTACAAGCTCAGAGAGAATCCCTATCTCTTACTCAGAGTTTTCTCCACAACGGTTTGAAAGCCCAACTCAAGGAGAGCCAGGCCAAAAAGTTAAGCCCTGAAAGAGCCTCCCAAATGTCCAATTTCTATAAGAGAAATCTCTAGTTCCTCCCCTACACCCTTGGCAGGCTGAGCCGCTATCACTATCCTTGTGGTAGGCTCCATGTGTGGAGGCAGAACCGTTTCTTCTTTCTGGTGTGAAGTATCTCAAAGTCATCCAGCTGACTTTGCCTTGGGTCATACAGCACAGACCACAAGACCTCTCTCAAGCAATTTGCCTTGTAGCCGGCAGGAACTTTCCATTCCTTAGCATTCTTATCTAAGAAGGCTTTTAGAGCAACGCCCAAACTGCATCTCTACAGGACACGCCTAACTGCATCTTACAGATGCAATATCTTTCTAAGCTTTTGTGTTTTGCTAATAGTTAGGTTTTCTATGAATCATAATCAAATATTCTGCAGTATACAGGCTATGTCTACCTCATCCATTTGACCCTCTAGTATGACTTGGGATAGTTATACTAGAAGGTGTAAATAACACCTGTCCTGTAATCTCAACTTCAATCTTCCCCTGACAAAACTGAGTAAAGGAAGCTAACAAGTGAGAAGAGTAGTGTGGTGGCTAACTCTTGGATCTCAACTTGACTGGATCTGGACTCAACTAAGAGCAAGTCTCCTGACGTCACTCTCACTGTCAAGCTCATCTAGTGTGTTTCTAACACTGTGGCATCTCTTCACTGATACCAGGACCAGCTTCTCGAGTCTTCCAATGTAGGTTGAAGGCCAGCAGCTTCGAAAAACAAAAGAAAAAAACACTCACACTTACAGCATCAGGTTGAGACTGCCAAGAGATCCAGCCTCATGGACTGAGAAACTCCCAGATTCTTGGTCTTTCTGATGTGTGTCAGCCATGGTTGGACTAGCCAGACTATATCCTGTGAGCCAATATAACAAATCCCCCTTTAATTCTACTCATCCTGAGAATCCTAATGCAAGTTCCAATAGTCTGTAATTCTCAGGTTCTGGTTCTCCCCTATATGTTTTTTTACCTTTGAAGATTATTTTTCCCTGCCCCTGAGATCTCTCTTGTGGCAGTATCGTAAGTAGCTAAAGATGGGACTGGCCACAGAAGCTAAGTCTTATTTTCTGTGTTGGACTTTGTCCATGGTCACTGATATTGCTCTTGGATCATCCAAGTGATTATAGTCATTTTAAGTATTTAAAATTATTCAAGTAGTGAGTGATTAATTAATTTTCCTGCCTTTTATCATTATTGGAAATATTTTAAACAAATTATAGATCCATTTTATTATTGTATTTTAACCACAGTAATTGGAGTGCTTGTTTCAATGTCAGAAATGGAAGAGACTGCTGTGTGTTAAGGTAATCAATATTTAAGGCCATTAAGTCTTCTTACAATATATTCAGATGGTCATTCCACAGCCTCTGGTAGGAGATTTGTGATTGTCCATAAAAGCCAGTAGTAAATGTGTCAGCTCTCGTGCTTTAATGAAGGTGCTATAATATTTGTTCTGATTTCTGAAATCACTTTTCGTTCTCTTGCATTTAGAAGCAAAGAAGAGCCCTTTTAATGAACACTAACGCACATTTTCTCCAAGTTTCAATGTTTCCATCACTTGAAACTGGAGGTCATTAGCTAAGAATCTATAGGCTAAGTTCAAACCTTATACAGTCATCATTTTTTAACATATGAAAATTAGCTATGTCATAGGAGTCATTCCAGTAGGGAAATAGAAGTATATAAATGATTTTTTTAAATGTTTATAATTTTTACGAACCTATATATGGTACATGCCACAGCTGACCTAATTGTCATCTGCTAGTAACCAAGAGTTTTATATTGCACTAGTTTAATCTCCTTATGCTCTAAGATTGTGCTATGTGGTTTGTCATAGGAAGCAAACAGGTCAAACTGACACTAGATAAAAAGCCCAGAGTGGAAATAATTATACCACCCATTCAAAAATATTTCTTGACTACACATCATACAATCATATATTATGTTAGGTGATGAGAAGACGCCAGTGCACAAAATGAAATTATGTCCTGGAGTTTTACTTAGCTCAATGTAAATATGCTCGTTAGTATGGTTCTTTCTTTCTTTCTTTTTTTTTAAACTTTTAAGAAACATTTAGTTTCTTGTTACTTGTTTTTCCAGAACTGATAAAAACATTATTATTTATTACTTTGTGTACAATTGTGATACACAAACTATTATTTTTGTAACCTATAAGTTTGTGTTCTTCTTTATGTGCCCCACATATTAATGTAGTAGACATAAAGCTTCCTTTTTTAACCATTCTGGTTGTGTATTTATTATCGAGCATGTAAGGAAAAAAATAAGCTTATGTGCACTTAGTATTGTAGATGATCGGTGCTGTCTAGGGGGCCTCAAAAGCTTAAAACATAGAAAGTCAAATCCACATCAGCACGTCCTTTAAGAAACTGGCAGTCAGAACATGGCAGCAGGTTCCAGATGAGTGTTTCTGACATGTTTGATCCTGAAATACATTATAATGTGGCAATGAAATATCAGCATGAGCTCATGAAATATAATCCACATCTAAATTAAAGTAGGCAATAAAAATAGTGTCAAAGAAAGCATCACTGTTCTTACCCATAATTAAATTTTGTTCTGTACCAAAAATATGTACAACGAAGGCTAAAGATCATGGGCTAGTATATATACATCAAAGATTAGAATAAGCTAATAAAATTGATTGCTAGTTATTCCAGTAATATCTGTATCTTGCTTGGCTCTGAGGGTTACCTACCACTTAAATAAAGATGAACTTTTATATAATAATAGAAGAAATGCGCTTGTATGTCTTTCTTACATATACTTTATATGCTACTTTGAAGAAAATATTCTCAATACTAGGTTCATGTTTTATTTTTTTCCTAAACCCATAAAAATAAGTTAGAACAGTTTGGGAGCATTGTTCTACAGGTCACACCATAAAGCATTAGTAAAATGGCCTTAACCATGTGTGGCATGTCACTTAATTCTTTAAAAAGATTTTATGGACACAGAGACTATCTTCCAATTTATGTGATTGTGGCTGATCTCACTTGCTTCTTTATCATATTGGGACATTAAACAGAAAGCTGAGTTGGCCACTTAATTAATTAAGGACAGTTCCTTCTTTACATTATATACTCCAAGAACAAGATAATTAAGGCTTCCTTATTTATATCACTAATCAGCTCCTGTTTTATATGCTTAAAGTACCTAGCATAGCACCTTGCATATAGTAGACACTTAATCGATACCTTTAGAAAAGAAACAGTGTGGGCCCCTTAGGTACTCCTGGATTAAAATCCTGATTTACCACCGGAGCAACTATAAGCAAGTTTGTTAATCTTGGGATTTGTTTTTGATGGAGATAACTTGTTCCATAGTTATGGTCTTGGAGATTGAACCCAGGGCCTTGAGCATGCTAGGCAACTGCCTTATAGTTGCTATAAAATTGATATAATAACAATAAACATAGTATATGAGGCATGGATACATTAACAGAGATTCAATTAATGTTAGAGGCCTTCCCTTACTTTATTTATACTTTTTACACCAGAGTCAATCCTAAGGGGAAAATGTTAAGGCAACACCCCCTTCCATCTTCCTCTTTAATGCCCCACCCCCACTCTCCCTGTTTCACCATCTTACACTGCTATCTCCCCTCTTGCTTAACACATTGCTGAAACAGAATAGGGTGGACAGACCTTAATTCTTATTCCGTTTCTATTCCTCCTTAGCTATATATCTTGGTCAAGCTATTTAATCTGCTGGGGGAGGGGAGAAAGCCTCAGAAAGTTTTATTTGGAGATTGGTGAGTAGTGTGAGGTAATTTAAATTGCTTTATATTGAAATAAATAAGATCAAAAGACCTCAGATTTCCCGAGAGTTCAAAATCCACCTCTCATCATTAGAGAGTGTTGCTGAGATAGCTAGTGACCTTTCAGGTTTCTCCTCCCATCCCCCCACCCCTCTCTCCCTTTCTTTTTTCTTCAGCTCAGGAGTTCTTTCAGCCCCCCTTTCCTTCTACTCTCCCACCAAATTTCAACTTAACCTGATAAAGTAGGCTTCAGGGAAAACCTACTGCATATTGCCCAAGGCTTCCAGAGGCAATTTTCTGGCACAAGCAATTAGCTGCCCTAGGCAAAACTGCACAAGTAGGCAAAGCTTGCCTCCTCCCTCTCCTGCAATACTCACCCCCTCTACCTGCAGGCTTCAGCCTCTGCCTTCCATCTGCCAGAGCACTCACTCCCACCTACGAGTTTGACTTCTACCCAAGCCTCATGTTCTAAACTTTTCCCCTTCCCTTTCCCCCATATAATGCTCTATTCCCTTTTGGGGTTAATCTCAGCTAGGTTATACAAGGTGATCTGTTTTAAATTTTTTTTCTGATTGACACCCGCATTTTAAAGAATATGTTAGCATAAATAGTGAAATTATTTATAGGCAATATTTTTTTTAACTCTTACACCATCAAGCTAACCTCTGCTTGCTCCAGACTACCATATCATATCATGATTTTTATCTCAATTTACTTTGTTACCCAGAAGGTCTTTCTTCCACCAGGAAAAGCAACAGAGGAAAATAAAATGGGTCAAATATGAAGAAAAATCCAACATCCTTCAGGTACTAAGGTTTTCCAAGGTCATTTCTTAAACCCCCTTCTGAAGTACTGCCAATCTCTGTGGTAATCAATGAATAGCAGTAAGATTCTCTTGAGTAACATGCAAGTCACCTTTTCCCTCTGATTCTTTCAATCTATGTTACCTCGCTATTCATCTATCTAAGTCAAGGGTCTCACAGTGATGGTTAAAGATTTCTACAGAGCATTTAGAACATTTTATTTAGTTGTGCTATTGGGTTTGTAATAAGAGATGACATGGATATGACTCTTACTCAGAAACAAAAGCAACTGAGCACCTATTGAAGTGTGTCTAGTTTGCTTCACATACCTACACTAGCTGCACAGGGTTCTCCAGATGTGTGGCCCCTACTCGTTCTTCCACATCTACACTAACTGCACAGGGTTCTCCAGATGTGTGGCCCCTACTCGTTCTTCCACATCTTGTCCAAGTCATCTTTTCTACAAAGGTTTGAGAATAAAACTTCCGCATACTTTCTAACCAGTTATCAGTTGCATTAAAGACAAACAAAATGTATGCAGGAGCTTGCAGTTTTACACAGGTTTCTAGCAGAATAGTTGGCTACAAATACATTTCAGGTGAATGATCTCATGATGGATATTTTACGTTATGGCACAGAGAGAAAGAGATATTTTGAGACTGAATTTCTCTGTACTTCTAAATTGCTCAAGATGAGATGCTGACCCCATTAAATATAAAAATGCCTAGTGTTACCTTATCCTTCCCAGAGACTCTGGAGTCAATTTGTATCCTTATGTCTTACATACACAGTGTCAAGATTTAGATAATTCCGTGTGCATTATACATCACCATGCCATTTTTCTTCCTCTAACATTTAAATTATTTAGACCATTTGGACTGTGGGCAGGACTCACTTTTCTGTTGTCTTTTCCTTCATCACAGGAAAATAAGTCATGGCAGAACATCCCACCCTCACTTTCTTCTACTGCCATGACTCTTCCCATAGCATCAGTGTAATAATAATGACAGTAATCACACAAAAAGGCACAAATCTAGTGGCTTAGCCCTCTTCTGTGAACCTACTGTGAAATACTCCAAGTACTTCCTGACAGACCGTCTTTGGACTCTAAGGTGAAAGGAGCTGCTATTCTTCTAAACCGCATCTTTTTGCATACAGAATAATGGCAAAATTCCAGCATAATAATACTGATCATTTCCATAATGCCCTTTTCACAGGCATTCATAGTGTTCTGCAAAATTTCTTATCCATTTTCTCAATATTAGATAAGGGAAGAGAAGGAATGATTGATTCTAGGTGAGAAAGAAGGGAAAGCTTGAATCCAAAAAAAAGCTAATAATAATAAAATAAAATGTGAGGCAGAGAGCTTAACAAGGAACTTCTGACTCTGCACCTTGTGTTCTTTCTTCTGTCCTCCTGATGGCAAAGGGTTTTTTGTTTCTTTTTCTTCAGTCTGCTATTCAATAGGACCAAATGAATGCTGAGAAGCAAAGAAAGAACATTAAAATGGCCCTTAGAAATTGAGCAGGAGGAACATTTAGAAGTGAGGATTTATTAAAAAAAAAAAAAAAAGAAGTCTCAAATAACTCTGTTTTTAAAAGGGAAGAAACCAATAGCACATCAAAATTAGAGAAAAGTATGAGATTCCAACCAAACAAGCTGCTCCTTCGTGGACTCTAATGCTCCCATATATAAGGAATTGTTAGCTTGACAAAAGAGCACACTGTGCTCAAATAACCAAGAATCAGTCAGTGAGAATTATAACTCATTTAATAATTTCCTCAAAACAAATACACATTTTGGCTGGACTTCCTAGGGATCTTTCAGAGCACTACAGTAGGTAGGAAAAAAATACTTAAGTAAGAAAGGAGTGGGGGCGGTGATATATAGAATTACTAAAATTTGAGTCTGATTTTTTAAGCCAGTAAAAAAAGAACAAGTGATGTAATAACAGCCCCAGGGATCTAAAATTTCCTCTAATATGTCTGGGGCATAGGAAACACAGGAGAGAAAATAATCCCATTAATAAATGACCAACAAATGGGATGAAAAGAGGCTTTTAAATAGTTGAGCTACTGAGCTGGGTTTGGGGGTTTTGTTTTGTTTTGTTTTGTTTTGTTTGTTTGTTTGTTTTGTTTTTAGAATAGATAGTTTAATAAGGAAAAAAAAAAGGAGAGGAGGGGATCTTAGGACAGAGAAGGAACAATACTTGTCAGCAGAATGCTGACAAATAGCAAGCAAGGGAATTCAGCCCTTGCAAAAATAAGGACTTTCCAAATCAGCAGACTTGGGGGATGTGGCTTCCACCTGGTGATGAGAAGGACTGAGTAATTGATATTCCAGACCACACTTTCTCCTACTGCTTCATCCAGCCTGGATGATCAAGCTATATTATAAACCCCAGCAACTGCTCTTACCTAGCTCAGATAACCTGCCTTGCACTCTCACCTCTAACATTGTCCGTCAATCCCACACGCTTTGAACAGATATTAACTGCAGAAAGTATGCAAAGAAAAGAGACAATAACATCTTTCCTAAGCCTTCTCCTTCACCTTGGGCTCCTCAGCCTTGACTCAGAGTATCACCTGCCCTCCCTCCCTCCCCAATCTCTACACTTACCTATAAGCATAAAACTAAATAAATACTTTTTAAAAAAAAAATATGACATTTCCCTACCTTTGTTCTTAAACTGAAAACACAGAAGCTAAATTCTTTTGTATTTGAGCAAGCCAATCATATCCCAATCAAGCTAGAAGGTGAAATTTTTTATGAACAAAAAAGTATTAATAAGAATTTTAACTCTTAATATATGTGGGTAACATTTTGGTTTGCCAAAAGATGGCTATATAAACAAGAGTATGTATTCCTCGCCATCCTAAACTACCTGTTCTGTTGAATTATTTATATAGCTCTTTGTGTACTTTTCAAATACAAATGAGTAAAAGCAGTCTGATTTTCAACCTTATTTTAAATGTTGCCCTTCTAACAACAGCACTTTCTTTGGGTCATATGGTAGTTCTGGTTTTAAGTTGTGAGAGATCTCTAAACTGACTTCCACAATGGCTGTATTAATTTCTACCTCCACCAACAGTGAGTAAGAGTTCCTTTCTCTCCACATCCTCTCCAACATTTGTTGTCAGATTTATTGATGATGCCATTCTAACTGGGGTGAGGTGGAATCTCAATGTAGTTTTAATTTGCATTTCCTTGATGGTTAGGGATATCGAACATCTTTTAAAATCGTTATTGGTCATTTATATTTCTTCTTTTAAAAACTAGCCCATTTGTTGACTGGCAGTTTTATTTCTTTGGTATTTAATTCCTGCACTTAGTTGTAAATCCTGGATATCAGTCCCTAGTGTGAAGTATGGCTGGTAAAGACTGTCTTCCACTTTGAGGGCTGTCTGTTAACTGTCGGCTGTTCCCTTTGCTGTACAGAAGCATTATCTTCTGTCGGGGGGAGCCAAACCCAAAGCTACCTGCTGTTCCAAGAGAGCCTCAGGGAATTGCCCACTGTTCTGGAAGGATTAGTCAGTAAGGATGTTCTCTCTGGAACGTCTGGCATTTCCTGGAGTTGGTTTAGACAGTGGGATGGTCTAGGGCAATAAGGTTACAACAGTGAGATGATCTAGGGCAATAAACTGCCTCTTTGGGAAAACCGGACCTTCAACCAAGAAAGGATTTCCTGTTCATTAAAGAACCCTTGCCCCAGGGCAAACCACAAAGTGCTCCGCTGGACCAAGAGTTACTGGAATCCCCGCCCCGTTCCTTGCCCCACTTTCTCCCTCACCGAAAACTATATATTGAAAGCTACCCCGCATTAAAGTGAGATCTTGACAAAACTATGCAGGATCTCCGTCTTCTCTCTTGGCCCATGTTCCCCCTTTTTTTAGGTGGCAGGTGTCGGTCCCCCTCTGGACCCCACGAAAATCAAGGCCCGCAGGACTGGTCAATCTTCATAGTCCTTGGTCATATACACAGAGAATGCATATCCTACTATAGAGATAGTTGTACCCCCATGTTTATTACTGCTTTACTCACTATAGAGAATTGGAATTAATCTAGTTGTCCGTCAACAGATGCATGGATAATGAAAATTCAGTATCTATATAAATATACACATATATATGTATGTATGTATATGTATATATATCAGATATAAAGAAAACATGTATGTGTATACATGTATACAAATGTACATATGGACATAGTGCAGCATGAAGAAAAGGGAACAGGAAGAGCTAAGAACAGGCCATGAGGAAGGAGTGAATGCAGGTAATGGACATGAGTTATAAAAGAGGAAATGAAACTAATTGTTTTTCTAGTTATAACTCTGTCATGAATTGATTTTGATTTGGTGGTAGATAGATGCATAAAATATATTCGGTGCTGGAACTATAAAATCTAATGTGAAGCTCCATGCCTATTTTAATTGTATAGACGTTCACTGAGTTGCATGGACTTTGAATGTGACATTTTATGTATTTGCAAGGGTTTATTTGGTTTAGTTTATGGTTTTTGTTGTTGCTGTTTTTTAAGACAGTGTCTATGTAGCTCTGTCTTCAAACTTCTTATGTAGATCAAGCTGACCCTAACTCACAGAGATCCGTCTACCTCTCCTCCTGTGTGCTAGGATCACAGGGATGCATTACCATGCATTGTTTGCAAGGTTTGTTTGTTTGTAATAAAGTGTATGGAATTAAAAAAAAAAAACAACTCCATAACACTTTCTCTTAGGTAACATTTCATATCATCACACAGAAGTCCTTATACTAACTACTTAATTTGTCATTTGTTTAGACTAGTGGCTTTTAAGGTCATGTGAAAAAGTTGTTCAGATTTCTAAAGCTACATAACTACATATCTGGGACGACCAAGGTATTAAGTTTGGGGATCATGCTCTGACTCAGATAATTTGGGTTAAGTCTCACTCGGCCCATTCTCATATTCAAAGACACACAGCCGGGGAGTCACAAAATAATCACTAGTACTCACTTCACTCTTTATTCTTTTGGATTCTTGATAACAACTCTAAAGACAAGAAAGCACTCTGAGTGCAGAATACTAACGTTTTAGCCCTTCTCCCATCACTGTCTCCGCAGCAGCAGCTGCTCCTGAAATATTGTTTTTCACTTCTATTTAATTTCTTAAAAAGATTTATCTACATGTCTGTGTTCATGTGTGTGCATGCACATTTATGTGTCACATGGAGGCCAGAAGAGGGCATCAGACCTCTTGGAGCTGGAGTTATATTTTGTAGGATGCCCTTCTCTTTTTTTTTTTTTTTGGGGGGGGGGTGGGTATTTTTCGAGACAGGGTTTCTCTGTGTAGTCCTGGCTGTCCTGGAACTCACTCTGTAGACCAGGCTGGCCTCGAACTCAGAAATCCGACTGCCTCTGCCTCCCAAGTGCTGGGATTAAAGGCATGCGCCACCACCGCCCTGCTCAGGATGCCCTTCTTAATCCATGAATGGTGGGATCCAAATTCCCATCTTCATGATTGTATGCAAGCACTCTTAATGGCTGAACCATCTTTCCAGCCCCTTCTCAATTCCTAACTCCTGTAAAACATTACCCACAACCACCTTCTCTTTCTTCTTCCCTCACCTCTATGATATGACTGTGAGTCAATCTACTTTTCTTCATGGGGATGTGAAGAGAAAACATAGTTTTCTTTCTAGATTTTAATGCTAAGTGAGACAGTTGTCCTTGTGTACGGGTCCATGATTAGCTGAATAATGATACCCTAGACTCCAATAGTATGCAAAAGAAAAGAAGTGTTTTATTCTGCAGAAGTCCAGGATTCAGAGATCTACCTACCAAGATGGAGGTGGCCAGGTGAGCTCGCGGGCCGATTTAACGCACACTAAGGGAATTCCAGGGAAGGGATGTGTGGGAGTATTTGGGATTAGTTAGGGCTCTAGAGACTTTCTGGATTCCCATTGCTGGGAGTGAGGGGCTGGAAACTGTTGCTAGGGATGCCTGGAAACTGTTGCTAACCCATTGCCCTTGCCTCAGGCCAGTTGGCAGAGCAGCTTCTGATGGCGGGGCAGTTTCTGATTGGCTGCCTGAGGCCTGGGTTTTTTCCAGTAACTGGCATGCCCAGTTCTGGGAAACAGAGATCTAAGCCTAGTCTCCTGAACTGCCAGTTTGAAGCCTGTCATGGAGTCGGCCTGTCTCAGTCCTCTCACTTGGTTATCAGAATTTTTCCAAGTGACTTGACTTGAAGAATTCTGTTTTCAATTTTATATTATTTTTATAAATATGTGTTTCTATATTTTCTTTCTTTTATACTATACTTTTTCTTTTTGATTTTAAGACACTTCATTTTAAACAATTTCACAATACTGAGCTTTTGACTCATTCTGCCGTTATATAAGCCATAAATGCTCACTGAGCAACTTTGGGGCTCCCTTTAGTAGTATATTTGAAAAGCATACTCATTATATTTGCTATTTATAAAATTAATATAATTTGATTTTATAAAAAACAAAATTTTCATTTTAAAGGTTTAAAGGTGCTCATTGGAGTAACAAGAATTTCAGGAAAAAATGGAAAAATGACATTTATTTTTTAAAAATAATCTTGACTTTGGTTCATTTTCCAGACTTCCAAACATACTTGACATCGCATTTTTAGCATCTTCTCTTTTTTCTTAAACATCCCTAAAATATTATTTTATACTCCATTAAATGTCATTGCATGGATACATCACAATTTATTTGTTTATCCACCTATTCTTAGACATTTAGGTCATTTTCAATTTTCACAAACACATAAGTAATCTTTATTAACCTTTGCATCTATCAAACTTCTGTAAAGTTAGTCACAAAAATTACAATTTCTGAGATAAATACTAAGGGGTCTGGTAATAGGAGTCAGTTAGTAAAGCGCCTGCCATGCAATCAAGAGAAACTGAGTTTGTACCTCTATTTACAAAAATGCCAAACTGAGTAGTTCATGCCTATAACCACAGCTCTAGGAAGACAGGCAAGCAGATCCCTGGGGCTCTTTGGTCAGTAGGCCTATAAACACTTAGCTCAGGATTTAATGAGAGACCTGTCTCAACAAGGACAGTGGAGAGCAACTGAGGAGAAATCTGACATCAACCTCTGGCTGCCACATCCATGTGCCTCTGAATGCACCAGTGCACACACCTACATGAACACACACACACACACACACCATAACCATACATGCAAAATAAATAAAAATTTAAAATAAAACTTTTCTTTTTTTAATGTATGTATGTGTGTGTTGTATTTGTGTAGTGCATGCATATGTGTGCTATAGATTTGAAGTCAGATCCTCATGCTTCCTCAGCAAGTCCTCTTCCCTGATCAACAGTCTCCCCAACCCATACACATTTAAATTTTGCTGTGTTATTTCAATTTGAGGAGTTCAATTTTGTTGAACTGTTTCCTCAAATAGAAACAAATATAGCAAATATAGCAAATTTCTTTTATATGTAATTCTTCCACAGTTAACATAACAAAATTTTGTAACACCTAAGGTTTTTGATATAGAGAATATCAAATATAGAATATCACCTAATTACTTTCCAGAAATATTCCAGTTTTCACTTTCACCAGCACGGGTTAAGTTTCTACAAATTTTGAGTACTTTCAATATACGATCTTTTCTGGCAGATGTGGCCAACTTTTTCAAACTTGTCCACCTTCTATTGCCCCACAAGTTCAGCCATTATTCTTTTAAGAATTTAAACTCAAAGTGCAATTTCTATCTTTCAAGATTGTCTGACAATTTTCACTTGAATAGAAGATCTCAGAGTTGGGCTGACAATTCCTCAGCTGTTGGAGAAGGACTGTGGGCAGCTCATGGCCTCTGTAAGAGGATCCTTGCTGCACTTGGGCTGTCAAAGCTCATTCTGACCATCCGGTTACTCATCAGGACTTACTGTGAATAATAATGATTAAAGGTTGTTGGCAGCTTGTAATCTCATGTTCACACTTTCCATATGTCAGCCTTCTTCAATAGCTGCATCTTTGCTGAATAGGCCAAATTTTGGAATATCTAATTAAACACAAATTATATGCATTATAAAAACTAAGCTGATACATTTATAGAAAATCATGCACCCCCAGTTTACTACTTTAATTTGAAACTAGATATGGAAAGTAAAGAATTATGGTTATTATCACAGTTATATAAATTGTATAGTGGCTCTGTAGTATATTGGTAAACTAACTAAAGTGGGAATACAGAATCAAATTGTACTGGCTAGTTGAACAGCTAAATATAGGTTGCTTGCCTAACATATATGAAGCCTTGGATTCTAATCCACCACAAAAATGTTTTGAAAATAAAAGTCAAATTGTAAACTTGACTCTGCTATTAATTAGTTATACATAATATTGGGTTAGTTTTAATTTTTTTTTTTTTAAGGTTTTTCGAGACAGGGTTTCTCGGTGTATCCCTGGCTGTCCTGGAACTCACTCTGTAGACCAGGCTGGCCTCGAACTCAGAAATCCACCTGCCTCTGCCTCCCAAGTGCTGGGATTAAAGGCGTGCGCCACCACCGCCCGGCTTGGGTTAGTTTTAAAATAATTTGATCCTCCTGCCTGTCTCTGTTCCAATACCATGCCATTTTTATCACTATTGCTTTATAGAACAGCTTGAAATCAGGAATGGTGATTCCCCAGAAGTTCTTTTATTGTTGAGAGTAGTTTTCTCTATCCTGTTTTTTTTTTTTTGGTTTTTTCGAGACAGGGTTTCTCTGTGTAGCCCTGGCCATCCTGGAACTCACTCTGTAGACCAGGCTGGCCTCGAACTCAGAAATCCGCCTGCCTCTTATCCTGAGTTTTTTGTTATTCCAAATGAATTTTAAGATTGCTCTTTCTATCTCTGTAAAGAATTGAGTGGGAATTTTGATGGGGATTGCATTAAATCTGTAGATTGCTTTTGGCAAGATAGCCATTTTTACTATATTAATCCTTCCAATCCATGAGTATGGGAGATCTTTCCATCTTCTGAGATCTCCTTTGATTTCTTTCTTCAGGGGCTTGAAGTTCTTGTCATACAGGTCTTTTACTTGCTTGGTTAGATTCACACCAAAGTATTTTATATTATTTGTGACTATTGTGAATGGTGTCGTTTCCATAATTTCTTTCTCAGCCAGTTTATCCTTTGTGTAGAGGAATGCTACTGATTTGTTTGAGTTAATTTTATACCCAGCCACTTTGCTAAAGTTGTTTATCAGGTTTAGAAGTTCTCTGGTAGAAGTTTTGGGGTCACTTAAGTATACTATCATATCATCTGCAAATAGTGAAACTTTGACTTCTTCCTTTCCAATTTGTAAGAGAGGCTACCCAGAACCCGCTCTGACTGGTGATCTGAATTCTTGCTTAGGCTGCCAGGCTAAGCACTGCAAGGGAATATAAATAAAAGTTAAAAATATCTATCTGGGTTCCCTGAGGGACAAGCCTGACTGCATAGGGGTTGATGTCAAAAGTATCCCCTCTCCAGGAAAAAGACATTGGGATGGGTATGGCCCTCATGCCTCACTGGACAACGACAGGAGGACCGGAGCCATTACAAGGTCCCCTTCAATTATTGGAGGTCAGGCCTCTATCCCCGACTTCGAAAGATTAGAATCGCCAAGGCCCTTCTATACTTAGAGAAGGGAGGAGATGTCAGGAGCAGCCTTGCATATACAATAAAGGCCTAAAATCAGCCATAGGCCTAAAATCAGCAATAGGCCTGACATACATGCATGCTAACACAAAGTCTTGGGTCTCTGTGGAAAAACACTGAAACAGAAGGCTATAAGCTATTGTAAATAGGCAGCTGCTGTGGAAATTTACCAGACCGAGTAGTCATAGGTCTTATAAATAGGCAGCTTGGTGGACAGTACTAACTTAGATAAGGACAAGTGAATCATAGGCAGAGCCATAGTGACCTGTCCCCTGAACCTACACTCAGCTGACACCCTGTTCTGAAAGATAACTGTTCTCCCCCTGAACACCTATGCTCCGGTGCCATTCCCTTTCCCACATCCTGCCTTTTTGTGTTTATAACCTCTGTGTAAATAAGTAACTTATGATGTGATTTAAATAACTAAATAAAAAAATTAAATAATTTGAGACTTTATTTTGCTTTCCTTAAATTTCTAGTCTCTTTTATTTCTAAAATACAGTAACCTAAGATGTCTTGAGATATTCATTACCATGTGTTATTTGTAAATATAGAATAGTCATGTATGAAGTTTTTAAAATAATTAAAATTCTAAAAATTGCTTTAAAAGATGATAGGGAACTGGTAAGATGGCTCAGCAGGTATGGACAGTAGCTGTCAAGCCCAATGATCTGAATTTCATTTCCAGGATGCTCATAGTAGAAAGGAGAGATCCAATTCCTGCAAACTGTCCTCTGATCTCCACATGTGTACACCAGCATATGGACACTCACTTACAATGTGTAGTCACAAAATACTGAGCCATGTGAGCTCAGTGTCCTCTGAGATCAGAAGACAGCATTGGATTCCTGGAACTGGAGTTACAGACATTTGTAAGCTACTATGTGGGTGCTGGAAACTTCACCAGAGTCACTGAAAGAGCAACCAGTGCCCTTAACATTGAGCCATCTCTCCAGCCCTCAATAGATGTAATTTTAAAAACAGTGATAGGCAGCAAGGTATTTGTTGTTATATTTTCCACAATAGTAAGGTAACTCACCTGGCAATGTGATGCTGATAAATGAACAACAACCTGCTCTCTGAGAAAATAAAACCAAACACCAATCTGTAATTTGGGTTTGGTCCAGTTAATATAAGAACTCCCATCACGGATAGTGCAAAGTTATCAACTTAAAGTCACTGGATATAGAATTGTGTGGGGTGGGGGAGGTGATTATTTCACCAATCAATGCTATCTCTGGCACAATGCTGTCCATGGAGTTATATGGTATTGTGGGTAGAATACATTTATAATACAAGTAAAGAGAAATTCAACTAGCCATTGATTAAACTATAGCATCTAATTATGTCACAAGAAGCCTGGACCCAGGAGTTCAAAGGTTGTTTTAGGATCTCAAAGTTCCTTCATCTCAAGGTTTTTGCATCAGTTTTTTGTTTTGATTCTTTTGGCTTTCTACCTCATTGTGGCTACAGCTGCTCCACACTCTCTGTCCTTTTAGAACAGTACCCAAAGTAGGAAAGAAAGTAAGTGTATGTTCTCTTTAATTTCTTTTCCTTTTTTTCCTTACCTTGTTTTAGAGAGAAAAACTCTTTCGCAGGAACATCAGCAGCCTTCCCTTTGTGTCTCATTAGCCAGCACAAAATCACAGGTATGTCCTTAGACCTCTCTATCACTGAGAAAGAGAACCTGAACTGTTACAAGTGGCTCAGACAAGCTGTAAGTCTAGCTCTAGGACTAGATATTAGAAAACGACGTAGCGGGGCTGTGCATTAGTGACTGCTCTACATGACACAGGCAAAGTTCTCAACTGAAAAAACGCTGATGCTTTCAACTCTCAACTCCAATTTGATTTAATAACCATGGAATCTGCTTAGTGAACAAGAGAAAAGAACATGTCTGTCTCTTAGGATCTCTTGCCCAAGAAGAGAGTTCATGGAAAATGTCTCAGCATGACTATTAACATACTAAACCTTTTAAAACCCTGTGTTTCTAGGGCAGACATATATTTTAAAATTTTTATTATTTTATTTTATATGCACGCATGTGTGTGTGTGTGTTATCTGTATATATGTCTGTGTATGTATGTGTGCCTAGTGCCTGTGGAGGCCAGAAGAAGACAATAGATCCTCTGGGACTGGAACTGTAGACAACTAAAAGCCACCATGTGGGTACTAGAAATCGAATCTGAGTCCTCTGCAAGACCAACAAGTGCTCTTAACCACTGAGGCTTCTTTCCAGTCCCAGGGCAGTCATATTTTTAAATAGTTATCTATGCCATAATTTCCAAAGAAATTTTATTTAGTTAACACAAACCCCTTAAATCAAGCTTTATGTCTAGTTGGCCACAGGAATAAATAGTTCTTAATGAATTAAAAAATTTAGAGTTATTAGTCTAATTCAGATCTTTTATTATTGTGATATGTTACTGTGTAATGTGCTTTAGTTTATTAGTCAACACTGCTTTATTTATAGATTAAGTTTATAATACATGTACCCAAGTAATAAAATTTCATTTACTTAAAATGTTCTGTAATTCATAACGTTTGATAGTTCATTTTATAATACTCAGAGTTTGCTATAATGTAGTCAAACTAAATTGACTTAGTGTCTTAAATAAGACTGAATAATTGGGGGGGGGGTGTGTATAAACCCAGAAGATTCTTGAATTTGTCATCAGAACTATAAAGTCATTAAAAAAATAAAATCTCTGCCCTGATACTGCTTCTGTGTATGTTCCAAATTATTATTTATAGTGCCTTAATTATTTATTTGAAAATGCAAATGAAAAGGTCCAGGAAATGCTGATATACAGAAGAAAGTCTATGACAAATGTCACCTTTCTTTTAGCATTTGATGTTAAAGAAATCTAGAGACGCATAATTATGTAGTTTTTTAAAAATATATAGATTGCTATTACTAAATTAAAAATAAAGTTGTAATGGGAAAAACTCTAGGCCGTCCATTTCTGTTGAAGTGCCATGTGAATAAAAGCCATAGCCAAAGCAAATTTAGAGAATTGCTCTGGTTCAACTACTGAACCTACTTTTAATTTCATTCATCTAATATGATTAGAGTGTTGAATTTGAGACCCATTATACATATTTCTAAACCTTGACAAATGCTGCATTTTATCTGTTTAATGGATACATAGTCGGCAGTCTCCCTATAATGCCTAACAATAGATATTATTATATTTTGGATTTGAAATGTCCACTATAGGCTTATGGAACTTAGTTCCTAGCTTAGGCACTATTTTGAAATCTGTGGAGCCTTTCAAGGGTGGTGTCTGGGTGGGAGAAGCAGGTCACTAGGCTTTCTGGGCCTTCTGTCTGCTGCCAGGTGAACGCCCATTGCCACATGTTCCCATCCCTATGAGCTGAGCCACTCTGCAATACCCTCTCTTTTCAGCATGCGCTGAAATCTCTGTGAAACCATGAGCCAAAATTAAAGTCCCCTCCCTTAAATTGTTCCGGCATGTATTTTGGTCATAGCAGTGAAAGGGTGAATAATACAAGTATTAAAAATGCATGTTGCTTTGGATTGGATTTTGTTTTTTGAAGATGTTACCTGCCATTCACTGGACACATTGAATCTGATTCCATCAAGCTAAGATATGGTATCAAGTTGCTATTTCATATATTTTAAGCAAAAATAACTTAATTATTATTAGTAGTATGTAGTTTGATTATTTACATGTAACTGCTTCTTTTGAGAACTACTTCAATGCAAAAAGAAAATCTTAGAACAGGAAAAACATCAAACAAACATAATATGATGTTGAATTGACTTTCCCAAATATGCAGGCTGTGGGTCAAATGTAACCCACAAATAAACTGCTGTCACATGATTCCCTTAAAGGTCAGTAGGTCACACAGAACATGTACCTTCTCTTGAAAATGATTACGAATTGACAGGACTGAGTCTACATTTTTGGTGGAGCTGAAGTCCCATCCTCATACCTCACTGAGTACAAGGCCACTGCAGCCTTCTAATCCCATATGATCCTCAAGTTACAACTTTTACATCCCACCCAGCTTTGAACATTTAAGGTGTCTGACTGCATATGGCATGCAGCTCTGTAGATGTTTCACTGATAAGGACAGTCCTTAGTGCCTATGGAGAGCCTCCTTTCCATATTAACAGAAGAGTTGCATCCTTTGCAGAATCTAAAGGATTTAAACCTGGCAAATCCTAAGAACAAAAATTTTCATTTCATTTCTCTGTATAAACTTAAGGCTAGGCAAGTCTATATAATTGGAGTTGAAAAAACGCAAGATGTGGGGGAGAGAGCAATCAGAACACATTATATACAAGGATGAAACTGTCAACGAATCAACAATAAAAAACTGTATGACAAACAAATGGTTCTTGAGTTCACTTCTAGCCTTTGTTCTTTACCAAGATTGTTGTCAAGGATTCTTAAAAGATTTAAAGTATATTTGGAGAAATACTGGCACCTTCATAGTTACCATCCTATTGAGAACCTTCTAGTTCTTTTTCAGGTAAATTCTGTGTACCTATAAACTCTCACAGGCTGATTGAATCCCTCCATCTTGAGAGATTCCATTTGTTATTTACTATCATTGCACAGGTCCTTGATGGGGCTGAAGTCTGCCCATCTAACATCTATCACCTCCAAATGCTTTTTGTCTCTTACTTCCCTTTACCTGACTGTGGCCCTGAAATACCAGTGTACCTTGAAGTGGAGGGTTCAGTCAGTTGTGGTGGTCAGGGAGTGTTCAACATGAAATTGTGTCCTGAATTTTTTTTTTTTCTTTTTACAAATGCTGGGATAGCTTCCTCCTCTGCAGCAGAACTCAGGGATCTAAGTGAGGCGTGGAGGTGAGACACAGTACAGAGCTCAGAAGCAGCTTTTTTACAGATGGCCCAGAAACAAAACAAAACATTACCAATGTTAAGCTTTTCTGCTGATTCATTGTGATTGAAGAAGAAAACTTGAGGCAGTTTTTCCTGAAGACAGATCCATGGAATTCATGTCAGAATCACAAGGGAATGCTTATTAAACCACCCAGGCTCCAGTGGGAACCTCTGGGGCCTGAGCCTGAAAGTCTGTAGCTTTCACAAATTCCCCCCAGGGTATTCTTAAATCCCATCAGAGACAAAGGACTTCTGCCCTACGGCTGTGGCCTGCTAAGATGGTTTGCTTATGTACTGCAGGAAATTTTTGAAAAAGTAGGTACCATTTTACTTGTTTTTAAGTTGACAACTAAAATGTTTTCGATTTAAAGGCTGGCAAGATGGCTCTACACTTAAAAGCTTTTGCCATGAAAGCCTGACAACTTGAGTTCCTGGAATCCACATAAGGTGGGTGAGAAGTGATTCCACAAAGTTGTTCTCTGACCACCACAAAGTCTCCTAACCACACACTCACAACAAAAGAAAATTTAAATATTTCTCATTGTAATTTTAAATAGGTACAAAAATATAATTTCTGGGATGTTGTAACATTTTCAAATAGATTTTTTCTTCTCTTTCTTTTTCGTTTTGTTTTGACTTTTGAGACAGGGTCATATTACTGGTTGTTCTGGTTGGCCTAGAACTATTTAGACCAAGGTTGTCTCAAACTCACAGACAAATCTTCCGATTATAAGATATGAGCATAAATGATTCATTAAATATGAATGATTATAAGTTCATATTTAATGAATCATATATGCTCATTCATATTTAATGAATCATTTATGCTCATATCTGACAATACCTAAATAATAGACTCTTCTTCAACAGTCAAGTATTGTTGCAATCAGACTGTTCCCTGCTTTACAATACTCTTGGCAGTGGTTTTTCAGGCTTGCCCCAAGTAACTCCCATGTTACAAGCTGCATCTTGCTCCATTTTTAATATTAAACTTATCAGAATAAGGAAAGGGTGTAACACACTTACCTGGACCTGTAGAGAGGGTGATAGTCCCCAACAACCTAATGTGATGTGTACTTCAAGGGACCAACAGGCAGAGGACTCACAACTATTCCAGAGGCTTTGATTCAGTCCCCACAGCTGATAGCGCCTACCTGTCCATTTATCTGTCTGAATCCGATTTTGTACAGTGATCCTATAACCTCCATGGTCCCTCTCTTAGACCCTTAGGTCATGCTCTACTGGACCCTGAGGCTGCTCAGCTCTGGCCCAGGGACCAGGCCTCTAATTGGGTTTGTTAATTTACTTAGCAACCTGCAATGAGTCTCTTTGCATCTGTAACAACCTACTTCTCTTTTCAGTGGGGCATCCTCTCTGGAACTCCTTGAACTCTGTGACAGCCTCAGGGTCCAGCAATTTGTGACCTAAGGGTCTAAGAGGGGGACCATTTTTTAGCTTACATCTCCACATAGAGAGTACATCTGCTGGGCAACATGTAATGTATGATCTGAGTACTGACATTAATAGTTAAAACTGGAATAAAAAGCCTGTGTATTTCTTGACTAACAACCAAGGGAAACTGAGACTACTTGGCAAACAACAGCTAAGGAAACAGAAGTAGCTTGAGAATTTATTATCATTCAATAAAATCTGACATTGTAAAGAGATGCAAATCTATTTGCCCATGTTTTTGACATAGCACATTCATGACAAAAAAAGTTTTAACCATTTCAAAGGCAGTTTCTAAGTAAGACAACTTTTCAAATATTTCTATTAATATAATATCATTTTCTCCCTAGATTTTTTTTCATGCATTTGTACTTATTCCTTGAATAAGATAGGCTTTCAGAATCAATTCCATTCATATTGTTTGTACTACATGTAATTCTCACTGGGGAAAAACTTGTTTATATAAATAAGTAGATTGGGATGGAAGATGTTTGTTATAGCACTGTCTTTCAGATATTTGAAACTCCTGAATTATAAGTCAAAATTAAATAGTAATTCATTATCAAAATTTAATTCCGATAAACATAAGCTCGTAATTCCATTAGATATTCCTTCATTTTGCTGAAAGCAAAGAACTGGAGTGTTAGACGTCCTGGTCACTAATGGTCCTTCACTCTTCTTAGCCCCAATACCAACATTCTGAATTGCAATTTAAGAATACTACACACCCTCAGAGAAAGCCAATGTATCCCCTTCTTTCTGTAAGTAAGCAAACTGCATTTGGAAGGGGAAGGTGGGAACAAGACTAAGAAGTACTCTCAGGTGCATCCATGAAGTGGAGAATTCTTGTGAATTTGAGGATCCAGAAAAAGACTTTCTAAAATATATCCTTTTCTTCTCTGTATTTCTTTCTTTCTATGGTGTGTGCCTGGAGGCTCATGCACACATTTGTGTGTGTGTGTGTGTGTGTGTGTGTGTAGGGAGTGGAGGGCTGTGCACTCATCTATGCACTGGAGGACTGGAGGTATCTGACCTATTACTCTTTGCCTTATTCCCTTGAGACAGGATCTCTCAATAAACTGGAGTTGTCTGGAAATCAGCAAGCATCATCAACCCTCATGTCTCCATATTGTACAGTGCTGGGGTTATAGGTATACACATGGCCATGCTTGAATGAGTTCTGGGATTTGAACTCAGGTCTTCATGCTGAGCCATTTTCCAGCCCTTGCTTATACTTTCCTTGAAAAGTCTTTGTGGAAGTTCATACACTTGTTTGAAGACCATTGTACCAAGAATCTGGAGACAATATGTCAAAGTATTACTTTCAAAGAACCAAACAAAAACTATCAGGTATATAGAAATATATCTCAGCTATCTCGAATACTTGGGTTATCTCTAAATGTAGGTACAGATTAGGTTGGAACAATTATAAAAATAGCTAAGCAAGAAGATTGGGTCACTGAAGAGCCAGCTTGATGCTTAACAATGCACAGGGCTCTGGCAGAGAACCCAAGCTCAGTTTCTTTTTTTTTTTTTTGGTTTTTTCGAGACAGGGTTTCTCTGTGTAGTCCGGGCTGTCCTGGAACTCGCTCGGTAGACCAGGCTGGCCTCGAACTCAGAAATCCGCCTGCCTCTGCCTCCCAAGTGCTGGGATTAAAGGCGTGCGCCATCAAGCTCAGTTTCTAACATCCAGGTCAGGCAGCTAACTGACTAACTCTAGTTCCAAGGGATCTAATGCCCTCTTCTGGCTTCTGCGAGTACCACACTCATGTGCATATACCCACATGTGCACATACAGTTAAAAATAAGAATACAGTGGTGCATTTAATTCTAGCCCTTGGGAGGCAGAGTTCAAGGTCATTCTAGTCTACTTATTAAGTTCCAGGCTACCCAAGACTATGTGGTCAGACCCTGTCTCAAAACAAAACAAAAGCAAACAAGCAATAAATTATTTTTAAAAAGAGTTAAGGGGAAGAAGCCAACAAAATTATTATAACAAACAACACAAATATAATTCCCTCCCACTCTTCCTCTCTTTCTTCCTCTCCCTCTAATCTTTCACATTAATATGAAAATAATTGCCTCTAATTTTGGAGACCTTACTTAATTAGACTAATTTGACTTTCCGCTGGCAAAAACTAACACTGAAATGGTTCGGAGTTCTCTAATTATAGAGCAGTCATGCTTTTTCTTAACAGACACCAAAACCAAAGGCTATAACGGTGAATGAAGTCATTGTGAATAACCTGTTGTAAGGCCTATTTTGAGGTACCACATGACTTTCAGTGATTATGCAGTGAAAGGAAGCAAAAGATACAAAGTTCCTGCAGAAGACATTGTGATTACTACTATGATTATCCAACTGGTGATGAAGTTCCCCAAGTCACTTCATAAGATGTACATCCATTGACTCGGGCCTCGGTTCTTCTCCTCCACATTCCTCAATCTCAGCTCCTTCTTGTTTCTTCTCTCTCAGCCAACCCTGGAGGTACAAATGTTTTTGCAGCCCATTTTTAATAAACTTTCAACCTCTCCTCTTGCCCACTACCCACTAGAGGTAGTGGAAGAGAAAAGTTATTAGGATATGGGACAAGTGGACCTGTTTAGCAATAGTTTTTTGTGGGTGATCTCATTAACCTTTGTCAGCAGTTCAGTCCTATAGCAAACACCAAATACAAATCAACAGCTGCAATCCAGCCCTCTCAGCAGGCAGACACCATGCATAAGCCAGCAGCTGTATAGTTTAATCCTGAAGAAACTCCAAGGCTTGAGAACTGGCCTGAAACCACTGAAGTGGCAATCTGCAGGAACCTCACTAGCAATTCTTTGGAGAGTTTCTCTTGGTGTCGGCAGCATTACCTCAAGCAGAGCTTAACAATGCTATGTAAGGTGAACCAATACATGTCCGTAGTGAAGAATAGTGAGGTAGAGCAAACCAAACCAATGCTCCAGCTCCCACTGTCTGTGGGGTAATATTTATATTCCTTCATCGCATATTTTTCCACATGTCTGCTATAGCAAAACATCCTTTTACCTGTGTCTGCTTCAGGAAAACATTCTTTCCAGTGCCTGCTTTAGCAAGACATCCTTTCACCTGTGTGCCCCAACAAAACATCATTTGACATAACTGACTTTCCATAAACACTAGAAGTTTCCCCTTTACAATCCCCTCTCATATTTTATCCTGAATATCCTGAAGACTTAGGTGGATCTTTTGATGAACACTCACCAATATTCTCAAAACCTTCTTCCTTGAATTTCTGCTTATTGGTTCTGCCAAGCTCCAGCCCAGAATCCACCAATTGCCTGTTTTACTCAACTGTAGTTTCCAGTTTGCCAGCTACTGATGGGCAAAACTGTGTACCTGCTGATTAATAGTGTGACAGAACTTCAACTTCTAAATCCACCTTGACCTTTAGTACTACATAGTGATTATTTTTGACTCTGTCTAGTTGTCTTTCTTTTCCTACTGCTCAGGTGTAATTCCAAATCTCATGACACTCCTCTTCTAGGGTTTTCCCACCAAACACTGCCAATCAGCAAATGACCTACTTTCTACTTCGAGTCCCTCCACTTTTAATAATCATCTAAAACTTCACCCTCCCTTCTTCCTGCACTACATGCTGATACAGAACATCTACCAGCCCCTGTCAATCCAACTTGGCTTCTGTTTCAAAGAATTGTTTTTGTTAAATGCTTTTCACTATAATATCCACATACATCGTTATAAGGCGAATATACTCCTTGGGATTCATATTCCAAGTTGAAGAAATGGACATTAGAATGTTAGGAAATAAACACGACTGATTGGCTGTAGCAAAGACTACCTCATAATAGCAAGTGTTCTTCTTGGAATCATTCACAAGCAAGGGCAGAGAAGAAGGTGAGTTGGGATGCCGCCTGCCCATTAAATGTTTTAATATTCTATCACAGTTCTGCCTGCCAAATGTCACAACATGAAATTTAAATAGGCTATACTTCAGTGAGCAAGGCCATTTTTGTCCTTTACTATTGCTGCCACCTGCCACATATGTAGTCTAAGATACTATCAGTAATAACTAGTCCATCCACTACCTTCTTTTAACAGAATTTGACTCCCCTTCATTCAATTGAAAAGTTTTTGTGGACAGTCCTAGGGCAACCAACATGAATTATTATTAACGTGCTGTGGTTTTTCTAATTTAATATTTCTGTCACATACAACCTTCAAGTGACATGAGAAAACTTTAGAAAAAGTATTTGTAAAGATTGTCTGAAGAGAAGCTTTGATGTAGAGGATAAGTAGGTTTGTTCTATCTAACCCAGGGCAGATCCATATTTTGTGAGACTCTGGTCATACATAATTTGGGAGAAGTCTCTATTTTCAAAAATGATTTTAAATTCAGAAAAAGGTTCAGGGCCTTTGGAAGAGATCTTGAGAATGAAAGGCTCTTAAGATTAAGCTCCACAGATATCAGCTTTAAAAAAAAAAATCTGGCTACTTAATTGGGGCATTAAATAAACCCAAGCCAAATAAAATCTCACTAGATGTGAACACCTGACATGAGCCAGGCACATTACATATTTCATGCTCACAACAAGCTTCTCAGGTCAATAATTCATTCTTTTATAAAAGTGGAAACCTCATCAGGCTCAGAGAATTTGAAAACTTGCTCACAGACAGCCCACTGCTCACAGTGAAGCTACTCCAACCAAGTTCTGATGAATAAGATTTTGCTTTTTTTTTTTTCCCCCAGCACTAAGGTTTGCCTTTCAAATTTCCCCAAAGATAAAGGATTGAAATTACTTTGGAGAAAACACCTCAAAAAATGGTTGGTCAGTATTTGAAACAGCATGCCTTAATTTTTATCTATGATATCATATAAAAATGAATTCATAAAACTTTTTAAAGGGCACATTTAAAAATATATAACTCCTTGGACTATCTTCTACTTCTTAATGGCATAGGTAAGGAAGGCAATCTTTTTTATTATTATTATTATTATTATTATTATTATTATTATTTACTTTAAAACCCACTATCAGGCCTTTCTCTCCTCCCAGTACTCCCTCACATAAATCCTCCCCCATTCCACCTCCCCTTCTTCTTTGAGAAGGGGAAGCCCCCCTCTAGGTATCACCCCCACTAACGACTCCCCTTCCTCCTCTCCACCATCAAGTCACTGGGGGCTAGGCACATTCTTTCTCAATGAGGCCAAATAAGGAAGTCTGTTTAGGGGTGGGGGATCCACAGGCAGTCAGGCAACAGGCTCAGGGACAGCCCCTGCTCCAGGGGGTTGTTGGGGAACCCACATGAAGACCAAGCTGCTACATATGTGCAGGGGGCCTAGGTCCAGTAAAAGCTCACTCTTTGGTTGGGGATTCAGTCTCTGAGAGCCCTCAAGGACCCAGGTTAGTTGGTTCTGTTGGTCTTCCTGTGGATCTTCCTCAGATCCCTCAATCCTTCTCCTAACTCTTCTGTAGGACTCCCCAAGCTCCATCCAATGTCTGGATGTGAGTCTCTACATGCTGGGTAGAGCCTCTCAGAGGACAGTTATGATAGGTTCCTGTCTGCAAGCATAAGAGAGTATCATTAATAATGTTGGGATTGGTTCTTGCCTATGGGATAGGTCTCAATTTGGGGCGGTCATTGGTTGGCCATTCCCTCAGTCTCTGCTCTTTCTTTTTCCTGGCACATCTTGTACGCAGGACACATTTTGGGTCAAAGGTTTTGTGATTAGGTTGTGATTATCCCTCTACTGGGAGTCCTGCTTGGCTACAGGAAGTGGCCACTTCAGGATCCATATCTCCCTCTGTTAGGAGTCTCAGATACAGTTGATCTTAAACATCCAGAAGATGTATAGCTCTAATGCAGTAGAGTAACAGAGTCAGAACTGATCTGTGGAGGTGAGCTGAGGAAGTATAGCCTTCCAGAAAAGAACCTGGCTGGGGAAGGCACCTGAGAGTTTCCAGACTATATTTTCTTCTTACATGCCCAATACTCTTTCCCCTGACATCATATCAAAGTTTTGTTTTGCGTTGGCTGGGTTAGTTTGGAAAGACAGTCTTGCTACATAGGCCAAGGCTGCCCTGAACTTTCGATACCTTTTGCCTCTGCCTCCCTAGCACTGGGATTATAGGTTTGATTCACCATACCCAGCTGACTGATGGAGTTTTAAAGATTGGGGGGAAATGACAACAGTTCACCCATCACTCCATTACATCATAGAGTTTGCCAGTTTAACTAACTCTGTCCATTTAAAAATGTTGGTTAGAAGTATTTTCTTTTCCCAAGCCCCTCCAGAAATAGGTGCTGTTATCTTTTTATCCTTTTATCACTCACAAAGGTCTATTACCATAGTGTTGATGAATTCTTTTTGATAAATCGCCATTTTCTAATCTAACAGTAATTTTATAATGTAAGCACTCTCGCTGTGACTCTATCCTATTCATTCAAAGATTTTAGAAGAGAACTTTGGGGTTTTGGCTAAACCTAAGACAAGAAGTAATACAGGAAGTATTAAGTAGTTAAGTATTTTCAGTCATCAAGCAGCTGCTGATGCTACTTAAAGGTATCTGCTGACTTTGTGGTCTTGGTGCTATTGTGACCTCAAGCTGTAGCTAAAATCAGTCCAATGCCACAGGAGCTTCAAGAACAACAGCCCCAAAATGCTGTCTTAACTGCATGGGGAAAAAGGCACATATTTTGAAGAAGGCCTCCTTATTGTTAGGAGTTTCCCTTCAAGATGACAAGTGACACAAACTCTTCAGAATCTGACTTGTCCTCAAAAAAGTGAGTCTTTGGTAGGGGAAGCCAAAGGGCAGCTGCCCTGGAAGGGAAAGGGTTGTTTATTTACCCAAGTTAAGATAGATTATTGTATCTGTTCTCACAGAAATTCTAAAATAAATGACAACTACTTGAAAGAATTGAACGAGGACTTAAAGTTACGAAAGCAGGAGCTTCTAGAGATGCTGAAACCTCTGGAAGATAAGAACAATCTCTTATTGCAGAAGGTAATGGCTAACTTGGAGGAAAAACAAAGGAGGTAAGGGTAGCTCTTCAGTTTCCTTGAGATAGAAAGTCTGTAGAATGCAACCACCACAGGATTAGTAACAAGTACCACTGGTTTATTTATAAATTTGGACAATCAGCTCCAGTAGAGTATAAAGAATTTCCCACTACAAAAGCAGGACAAATAGGAACCCTTCATTTTATTTGTTTTTAAATAAGTATAACCTGGTCCTCATCTCATGAAGCTACAGTTATTCTTCCTATGTTGCCCATGAAATAGGTGAACACCTTTAATAGCATAGTCCCATCATTGTTATACTGATCACTGATACTTTTGCTTATTTATGTTGGTAGAATTACTTTAGGGTAAACACTGCTCTTCCTATATTATGTAGAAAAGTGATGATTTCTTTCTGACCCTAGGAGCTATTTGCATTAGGGAGATGAGAATTTAAATCTGTGCTAGAAAATTGTTCTTAGCAACTTCCGAGCCTTTGCTTCCTTTCTAATCACAGGAAATATCACTTCAGTTGATCTGTCTTCTTTATATACCCTTATCATACACACTTAAGAAACTTGGATTTCGAGAGAATAAAAAGTGGTCAAATGTCAGGCAGTGGTGGCGCACGCCTTTAATCCCAGCACTTGGGAGGCAGAGGCAGGCAGATTTCTGAGTTCGAGGCCAGCCTGGTCTACAGAGTGAGTTCCAGGACAGCCAGGGCTACACAGAGAAACCCTGTCTCGAAAAAAAAACAAAAACAAAAACAAACAAAAAAGTGGTCAAACACCAGCTGTTTGTAAACCAGCAATATAGACTTCTCTTGGAGCAAGAGAGCATGTTAGATCTGGCCTTCTACTCAGATCCAGGGAGGAAAAAGGACAGTAACACAAACATAAATTAATGACTTTAAATAGTATCCTTCTCATAGTCAGACTTGATACTAATTCATATTTGGATGCTCACGGGGTAGAAGGAAACAGACAGATATGCGATAGGGAATAATTCTGGAAATAATTTGAAAGATGTCAAAATTTTCAATTTCTTCTATATAGAGGCAGAAACACTCCTTCTCTCAATTCATACACTAAAACACTCTTTTCAGAGGGTAGAAAGCACTTTCAGTGGCTGTTGGAGTCCTAAGTTTTGAATATTAAAGAGCACAGAATTCATTACTGAGCATATACCTTCAACTATCATTAATTAGGAATGGAATCATCCCAGTGTCCAGGGCCTCTCTAATTCCTGAGTTTTCAGCCTCTGCTGAACCTCCATGGAAGAATGCTTTCTGGCTGATTGCAGATATTAATTTTATCTTTTAAAGGGCATATATATTTAATGTTTTTCTCTCTTTTCTTCTAGTCTGCAGATCATGAGGCAGATCATGGCAGGGAAAGGATGTGATGAATCTTCAGTCATGGAGCTCATTACGGAAGCAGAAGAGATGAAACAGAACTTGGTGAGATGTTGTTAGTAGATACTAAAGGCATGACTTCTTGAACTGCTGTTGTCATATATGGAAATAAATACTCATCTCTGGTCTTCATTGCTTCAAACCTGTATCTCTTTGATCTCTTCCTGTATCTACAAAATCCAAGGTGATGCTAAGGAAATCAGGTTGGATGGTGGAAAGAACAGGGGCTAGTTAGCAAGATCCTAATTTTTTTGTTTGTTTTGTATTTTTGTTTTTCAAGACAGAGTTTCTATGTGTAGCCCTGGCTGTCCTGGATTTTACTTTTTTAACTTCAAAAAAATAAAAGGTTTCACTTAGTAGTTTATGAATATAAGAATATTAACTCTTGTCATTCCTAAAGGATTAAAAACACCTATCAAAAGAAAAGAAAAAGTTTGTTTTGAAAGAGTTGTAGATCTTTTTGAAGTCAATAATGTAAAAGATCTTTAAATATTAGAAGTTAATAATCTAAGCCCTCAAGAGACTTATCATATGAGAACATCTTAAGAGTTAAGAATTTATTTCTACTGATACATCTCATAAACACCATAAAAAGTTATTGTTTGAAATACTTTTGTAACCACCATCGCCACCATCATCATCATCGTCATCAAAATCATATTTCTGTATGAAAAGCAAGGACCACTGACTGCCTTCCTCTGTGGTTTGCTGTGTCTGGGAATCCCTTTTCTACCATTAAACAGTTGTTTTTTCTAACCTTACTTAACAGACAAACACATCTGTTTGTTTGGTTCTTCCTCTTCTAATAGGAAAAGAAAAACAAGACGCTTTGGAAGGACATGGAAGTGCTATGGATCAAGGTGTGCCTCTAAGGATCTCAAAAGTATTGTCCCACAGATAACGCAGAGAAACTCTCATTCCTCTGCCCCTCACACTCGGGGGTTTTTTATGTCATGCTTCCAGAAGTGCTCTATTTGCACAACAAAGTGATATTTTTAGAAAACATTCAAAGTGTTTCAGTCATCTGATGAAAACCATTTACAGCTCACCTTACTGTGACTTAATTGGTCTGTACCCAGCTTTCCAGTCTTCCTCTCTTAAAAAGTCTTCCTCTCTTTCCTTCCTTCTTTCTTTCTTGAGACATAGATTTTTTTTTTTCGAATTCATTGTTTTTATTTTTATTTTTTTTCCTTTTTTAATTTTATTTTTTTGCTTATTCACTTTATAACCCGTCCCAGTCACACCCCTCCCACAATCTTTCCCCATCTCTTGTTTTCTGAGTACCCCCTCCTCCTGTATCCCCGACCCTGCCACTTTAAGTCTCTGAGAGGCTAGGTGCTTCCTCTCCCATTGAGGCCAGATGAGGCACCCAGCTAGAAGACCATACTCCATATACAGGCTGCATGTTTTGGGATAGCCCCCACTCCAGATGTTTGAGACCTACATGAAAACCAAGCTGCACATTTACAACATATGTGCAGGGAGGCCTAGGTCCAGCCCATGGAGGTAGATCTGTGTAGACTAGGTATGCTCCACGGTTGGTGATTCAGTCTCTGAGAGCTCCAAGGGTTCAGGTTCGTTTACTCTGTTGATCTTCCTGTGCAGTTCCTATCTCCTTAGGGCCCACAATCCTTCCACCTATTCTTCTATAAGAGTCTTCAAGCTCCATCCACTGTTTGGCTCTGGATGTCTGTATCTGTCTGAGTCAGCTGCTGGTTAGAGCCTCTCAGAGGACAGCTTGCCCCTGTCTGTTCTCAGGCTAGAGGTTTAGATTCTGGGAACTCTGGTTGAATCTTTTGATACTCATTCTAAAAAGGACAAAAGCACCCTCACTTTGGTCTTCCTCTTTCTTCTTGAGTTTCATGAGGTTTATGCGTTGCATCTTTGGTATTGTGTGTTTTGGGGCTAATATCCGCTTATCAGTGAGTGCATACCATGTGTGTTCTTTTGTGATTGGGTCATCTCACTCAGGATGATATTTTCTAGCTCCATCCATTTGTCAAAGAATTTCGTGAGCTCATTATTTTTAATAGCTGAGTAGTACTCCATTGTGTAAATGTACCACATTTTCTGTATCCATTCTTCTGTTGAAGGACATCTGGGTTCTTTCCAGCTCCTAGCTATTATAAATAAGGCCGCTATAAACATAGTGGAGCATGTGGCCCTGTTGCATGTTGAAATATCTTCTGGGTATATACCCAGGAGGGGTATAGCTGGGTCCTCAGGTAACACTATGTTCAATTTTCTGAGGTATCGCCAGACTGCTTTCCATAGTGGTTGTACCAGCTTGCAATCCCACCAACAATGGAGGAGTGTTCCTCTTTCTCCACATCCTCGCCAACATCTGCTGTCACCTGTGTTTTGGATCTTAGCCAATCTGACTGGTGTGAGGTGGAATCTCAGTGTTGTTTCATTTGCATTTCCCTGATGACTAGGGATGCTGAACACTTCTTTAGATGTTTCTCAATCATTCGAGTTTCCTCAGTTGAGAGTTCTTTGTTCAACTCTCTACCCCATTTTTTAATAGGGTTATTTGATGGTCTGGAATCTAGTTTCTTCAGTTCTTTGTATACCTTGGATATTAGCCCTCTATCAGATGTAAGGTTGGTGAAGATCTTTTCCCAGTCTGTTGGTTCCCGCTTTGTCCTGTTGACCGTATCCTTTGCTTTACAGAAGCTTTGCAGTTTTATGAGATCCCATTTGTCAATTCTTGATCTTAGAGCATACGCCATTGGTGTTCTGTTCAGGAACTTTTCCCCTGTGCCCATATGATCAAGGCTTTTCCCTATTTTCTCTTCTATTAGTTTCAGTGTAGCTGGTTTTATGTGGAGGTCCTTGATCCACTTGGAATTGAGCTTTGTACAAGGAGATAAGTATGGATCAATTTGCATTCTTCTACAAGTTGACCTCCAGTTGGACCAGCACCATTTGTTGAAAATGCTGTCTTTTTTCCACTGGATAGTTTGAGCTCCTTTGTCGAAGATCAAGTGACCATAGGCATGGGGGTTCATTTCTGGGTCTTCTATTCTATTCCATTGATCTTCCTGACTGTCTCTGTTCCAATACCATGCCGTTTTTATCACTATTGCTTTGTAGTACAGCTTGAAATCGGGGATGGAGATTCCCCCAGAATTTCTTTTATTTTTGAGTGTAGTTTTCGCTATCCTGGGTTTTTTGTTATTCCAAATGAATTTTAAGATTGCTCTTTCTATCTCTGTAAAGAATTGAGTGGGAATTTTGATAGGGATTGCATTAAATCTGTAGATTGCTTTTGGCAAGATAGCCATTTTTACTATATTAATCCTTCCAATCCATGAGCATGGGAGGTCTTTCCATCTTCTGAGATCTCCTTCGATTTCTTTCTTCAGGGTGTTGAAGTTCTTGTCATACAGGTCTTTTACTTGGTTGGTTAGATTCACACCAAGATATTTTATACTATTTGTGACTATTGTGAATGGTGTCGTTTCCATAATTTCTTTCTCAGCCAGTTTATCCTTTGTGTAGAGGAATGCTACTGATATGTTTGAGTTAATTTTATACCCAGCCACTTTGCTAAAGTTGTTTATCAGGTTTAGGAGCTCTCTGGTGGAAGTTTTGGGGTCACTTAAGTATACTAACATGTCATCTGCAAATAGTGAAACTTTGACTTCTTCCTTTCCCATTTGTATCCCTTTGATCTCCTTCTGTTGCCTAATTGCTCTGGCTAGGACTTCCAGAACTATATTGAACAAGTAGGGGGAGAGTGGGCAGCCTTGTCTAGTCCCTGATTTTAATGGGATTGCTTCAAGTTTTTCTCCATTTAGTTTGATGTTGGCTACTGGCTTACTGTATATTGCTTTTACTATGTTTAGGTATGGACCTTGAATTCCTGATCTTTCCAAGACTTTTATCATGAAGGGGTGTTGAATTTTGTCAAATGCTTTCTCAGCGTCAAGAGATATGATCATGTGGTTTTTTTCTTTGAGTTTATTTATGTAGTGGATTACGTTGATGGATTTCCGTATATTGAACCAACCCTGCATTCCTGGGATGAAGCCTACTTGATCATGGTGGATAAGTGTTTTGATGTGTTCTTGGATTCGGTTCGAGAGAATTTTATTCAGTATTTTTGCATCGATATTCATAAGGGAGATTGGTCTGAAGTTCTCTTTTCTTGTTGGGTCTTTGTGTGGTTTAGGTATAAGCGTAATTGTGGCTTCATAGAATGAATTAGGTAGTGTGCCTTCCGTTTCTATTTTGTGGAATAGTTTGAAGAGAATTGGTATTAGATCTTCCTTGAAGGCTTGATAGAATTCTGCACTAAAACCATCTGGACCTGGACTTTTTTTGGTGGGGAGACTTTTAATGACTGCTTCTATTTCTTTCGCAGTTATGGGACTGTTAAGATGGTTTATCTGATCCTGATTTAACATTGGTAACTGATACTTGTCTAGAAAATTGTCCATTTCATCCAAATTTTCCAATTTTGTTGAGTATAGGCTTTTGTAGTAGGATCTGATGATTTGTTGAATTTCCTCGGTTTCTGTTGTTATGTCACCCTTTTCAGTTTGGATTTTATTGATTTGGATACTGTCTCTCTGCCCTCTGATTAGTCTGGCTAAGGGTTTATCTATTTTGTTGATTTTCTCAAAGAACCAGCTCCTGGTTTTATTGATTCTTTGTATAGTTCTCTTTGTTTCTATTTGGTTGATTTCAGCCCTGAGTTTAATTATTTCCTGCCGTCTACTCCTCTTGGGTGTTTTTGCTTCTTTTTGTTCTAGAGCTTTCAGGTGTGTTGTCAAGCTGCTAGTGTGTTCTCTCTCCAGTTTCTTTTTGTATGCACTTAGAGCTATGAGCTTTCCTCTTAGCACTGCCTTCAGTGTGTCCCATAGGTTTTATTAATTTATTTTTATCATGTTTTCCCCCTTCCTCTAACTCCTCCCAAATCCTCAAGGCTCAGGGATCTATGCAGAAGACAGTAAGAGCCAGAGGTGGTAGATGACTTCAGTGAAACAGGGTCTTCCTGACCCAACAGGACTAATGCTCATATGAACTCACAGAGGCACGGGTGCTCCCCTTGCTCTCTCTGCAACCACCACAAAGGCCTCCTTGTAGTTTCTCAAACTTATCTTGTCTTTTCTTAGCTAAAGGTCTTTGCTCTTGCTTTACTTACTCCTGACTACAAAGTTATTTTCTCAGGATTTACTTATTCTCACCCTTCAGGCCTCAATTTAATGCCACCTCTTCAGAAAAGCCCTTGTTTCCTCTATGTAAAACAAAGCCTCCCCTGACTTTCTTTTATTTAACTCCAGTTATGACGTTGTTTGGTATCAGCTTATACTTTTAATTACATTATTTTTAAACTCACTTTTGGTCTGTATTATGTGATATTTCCTAACCTAACATTTATACAAGGAGAAATGCAGAAGAGCGGTATTCACAACAGCTAACAACACAGGCTTCGGAGTCAGAAAGATCTGGTTTTATCTCTAGCTCCCTGTACTTCTGTAGCTGTATTACCAAAAACAAGAGGTTTAACCTCTCCAAGTCTCAGTGTCATCAATGATAATAATTCCCAGGCTTGTGAAGATTAAATAAGAAGGACTGTAATGTAGCAGTGAGAATAAGTAATGAAGTGAGAAGCTTAACTGTCAGTCACATATTATAGGGATATTATATGGATTTACTTAATAGTTATTATTATAAGGAACATTAAGGAACCATTTTGAATCCCTTGTGGTAGGTGTACGATTTCTATTTTGAGCCCTGAGAAGCTGCTGACTGGCAGGAACCAAAGGCCTTGATTTCATAATTACCACTAATTTAAAGCTTTGCCAAACGTCTTTCCACAGACATTTGAGTCAGAGGAGCTCCATGATCAACAGAAAGCATTACCAAGCAAGTCCAAGGCAGACATGCAGGATGGAAAGGTGAGTGGACTTAGAGAAGTTGATGTCATACTGTTGGAAGCGGCTCTTCTATAATCAAGGCTAATTTGGGGATCTCTATTTTGGGGGTATATTTGATTTCTGGTCTACCAAAACACTGTATTTTTCCCATCTGGACTAATCTATTCCTTTATTTCTTATCTTTCCTATCAGGGTCAGAAATCCCCCGTTTCACTTTGGAAGGCCAAAAGTGAGCCAGAGACATCAGATGTCGACAAAGTGGGAGACATAAGGAAGGTAGACAATTATTCTGAGCAGTAGTGGCTTTCAGAACTGATACATAAATCATTAATCTGCTTAAGATGTGGTATGCTCCTAAACTGATGCAAATATTATAAATAATGTATGTATCTTTGGGATATTACATTTATAGTAGACTGGCATTAAAGCCTTCTGTAAAATCATATTAGTTACTCTAAAATAAGAAAATCCATACCAATAATGACAATTCCATACACATTGAACACTTGTTGATTTATCTTGGAAATTTATTTAGAGATATTACATTTCCATCTTATCTTCCCAAAACAAATCATTCACAGAAAATGAAGTATTCATTCATCTCTTAGCTTTTAGAGAATGCGTTACATGGGAAGGTCAATGAAGAAGACTGTGAAATAAAAAACAACCTAACAATGAGCCTATACTATAATTTTGTATAAGGTTGTTTCAGGCTATTGAAAAAACTGATTTTTATCTCAATTTACTTTGTTACCCAGAAGGTCTTTCTTCCACCAGGAAAAGCAACAGAAGAAAATAAAATGGGTCAAATATGAAGAACAATCCAACATCCTTCAGGTACTAAGGTTTTCCAAGGTTGGTCATGGGATATATTTGTTTATACAATGAAAAGGCTTTTAGCTTCATATTGTTAAGGCCATCCTCATTGTTTGTTACAAGAACTGAATAATTGTATGAGAGAGCTGAAGTCACCTATTTCTATATTTACCTTGAATAATTTTAAATATTCACTATTCAATATTTTTGTGTAGTTTTGAATAACTACTTCTTCCCCTGCTTTGATTTTGTACTACTTGAAATTACGGGAAAATAATAAATACCATCTTCCTAACTCTAAAAGACAAAACCCAAGGACTTTATTTTATCTATATAAAGAAACCCAGGTAAATAGTACATTTAGAAAAGTCAATGTTATAGGTGTTGGAAAATGTCCTCTTTCAGAATGGCTTTCATGACAAAGTGATTGAGCTGAAAATTGAAGCCTTGAAGAACTACCAGAAGACCAATGACTTCAAATTATCACTGTACCTACAACACAATTTTGAGCCAAAGCAAGGAGCTTTGAATCTTCTGAGTCCTCAAGGTGGGTAGAGCATCACAGGTACATAGTTGGTCAAGGTGGGTAGAGCATCACAGGTACACAGTTGGGGGCTTTGTTTTGTTTGTTAACACTGAAGTCTCATTACTTGACAGTTAGTATCACAGTGTCTGGGACACAATGTTAGTTAAATGTGGTACAAATAAAATTTTTCACTATTATTACTAATAGTGGGATTCAAAAGCTATTGTACTAAGGTAAAGAATCTCTGGGGAAGAAATTAAGTTTTCCTTTCTAAAGATAAAGTAATATACCATATCCTTAGAATATGTAGATGGTAATATTTGACATTCAAAAATTTAGTTTCTTTTCCACCTTTACCCCTAAGAACTAGAATTGATCTCATAAATTACATTGGAATAGACTGTTGTTTCACAGCTGAAGGAACTGGACATTACATAGGAACTAGACAGTTGGTAAGGGCTCTAAACTCACTAATTCAGATATTTTTCTGGGAATGCCAGTGATTTACCCTAAAAATTTTATGGTATCATAGAAAAATCATAGCATTTCATAAAAAGTAAATGGTTATAAAGGGCAGGGAAAGGATTCTTAAAATTTTAAGAATCTATTTATCTGAAGTCTGTATTTTTAAAAGGGACATGTTGTAGAAATCCTACTCCAGGAATGGCAATGTCCCGCCAGTATCAGTAACTATGTATGTAAGTTCTTCTCAGTCTTAGTCCACAAAGAACTTGAATGTCTTATGAACATTGCACGCAACACATATAACCAAATAAACAGAGGGCAAGCCAAATAAAATGGAAAATAAATCGGTCAAAAAGCATAATGGGTGAGAGAAGTGCTATTCAGTGGAGGTAGGTTATAAATGTGTTTCTGGAATCCACCAGAAACTATGGATTGTCAGTGTTCACAAAGTGACAACAAACACATTTGATTAGGACAAATATAAAGGTTCATGTTACTGAGACCTAAGAGTGATTTATCCCCCAGCCTTCAGAATGGGACAGGACTTTACTATGGAATAACAGTAGTCTATATCTTCAATATTTCCAGAATATCTAAATTTCCTAGACTGTTCCTTATCTGTTCCTTAACACAATATGTGAAGAGGTCAGTACTGTAAAAATATTTAATAGGATAGAGCAACTTAATATAACTTGGTCCAGGCACACAGCATTCAATCTTCGTTAATAGATAAAATTAGGAAAATTGAGGTTCCACACATATTTTTCTTTCTACCTATATTTTGAAAAGAACTGGACAGCAGGAAGTTGGAAAGAACCTGGAGGCAGTCAGTCATTAATATACAAAAATTAAAAGACAAAGAAGTAGTACGAGAAAAACAGAAAGCTCTGTTTTTATGCCATTGAAAATTAGCCAAAGATCATCTCAAGGGATCCATAGAGTAAGGAAACAGTTCTTTGAATTCCAGATTTGAGTCAGCTCCTCATTAGTGATTCCATTCAATTCGAGTGCCTCAGGAGACTCCCCTAAACACAGAGAAAGCACTGAATCAGTCTGAACTGCGGCAGCCCACAGGTCCATACTTTAATTCCCTTCTCCTTCACTCCTAGCAAACAAAGTGATAGGTATCTGTAGTGACACATTATCACAGCCACAGGCAGGAGGGATCCACCGATCTCATGTTTTACTGACTCCATATGTGCTTACACATACTCAAAATCTTTTGGTTTGAGCCCAAGTTGATCTGAAATCCAACAGTTATAGATTTTATGTTGAGTTACTTATAAATTTTAGTTTATTATTATTTTTAAAACTCATGCTAGTTCTTTTTTTTTTTTTTTTTTTCAAGACAGGGTTTCTCTGTATAGCCCTGGCTGTCCTGGAACTCACTCTGTAGACCAGGCTGGCCTCGAACTCAGAAATCCGCCTGCCTCTGCCTCCCAAGTGCTGGGATTAAAGGCGTGCGCCACCATCGCCCGGCCCTCATGCTAGTTCTTATCATGGGTGTGCTGGTAGTTTTTTTGTCAATCTGAAATATAAGATAGGATCATCTGGGAGAAGGAAGCCTCAACTGAGAAAAATGTTTCCCTCAGATTGGCCTGTAGACACGTCTTTTGTGGGCATTTTTTTGATTAACTGTTGATTTGGGAGGGGCCAGTCTTCTGTAGACAGTACTACCCCTGGGCCAGTAGTCTTGGGTTATAAAAGAAAGTGGGCTGAGCAAGCCAGTAAGCAATTTTCTTCCATGGCTTCTGCTTTAATTCCTAACTCCAAGTTCCTGCCTTGAACTCCTGCTCTGACTTCCCCTCATGATGGTCTGTCATTGGAACATGTAAGCCAAATAAACCCTTGCTTGCCTAAGTTGCTTTTGGTCAGGATGGTTTTCTCAGAACAGAATATAAACTAAGACAACAAAGAACTGTTAAAATACAGTATTATCAACAGTGGGGACCTAGTGTAGTAGTTCTACTTTCTCAACTTCTTTAGCTTCTGCTTATTAGTATTTATTCACTTTTGCTACTCAGGTTGTCTTCATTTTCATTCATGCATTTATTGAAAACGAAAACAATTAAAACAAAACAAAACAGGATCTCACTCTATAGCCTAAGCTGGTCTGAAACTGACTATGTAGCTCATCTCACCTCAAACTTTCAGTGATCCTTCTACTTCTGCCTCCTAGGAATCAGTATCACAAGCTGCCTACCATGCTCAGCCACAAAGTTTGTATTATCGAAGTGAAAAAAAAAAAAAACAATAGTTTTTCACAAGTTTCATAAGTAAATTTAATAATAATGAAATAGAAAAATTAATTCTAGGAAGATGGTAAAGCCTGAGGCCTGTTTTATTATTCTTGGAAAGTAAGACTAACAAGAGAATTTTAAAGAAACAAGAATCGACTTTAAACTTTCTCCTTGGTTCTATCAAGTAGAAAGCATTGCAAAGGGTAATAATAATAACCGAGCTAGGTGCTGAAGCACTTGCTTATAACCCCAGCACGCAGGGCATAAGGTACAGTAGTAGCACAAGGTCACCTCGGGTTGAGAGTTCAATTCAAAATAATTTCCCACTGTGATTTACAGGATTTAAAGCCATGTTATAACATCTCTTAAATTCATTAGAGGTGTCACCTAAAATTATTTCGTTACCAAACCTTGAGAAGTTTTTATTCAATTGGGAAAGGCCATGGCTCTAGAGTCAGATATATGTGTTGTAGCCATACAATATGGGCAATTTATTTGTTTTCAATTTTTTCTGTGTCTATTATTTACAGCCACCACATTTAACAGGGCACTTTGTATAATCCTTGTAATGGCTCTGTAAGATCTATAAGATCTTGAATACAGAACAAGGAGCAAACTCAGAAAACCAGGCTTCCATGTCCACAGTTAAAGCTTGGGTTCTGGACTGAATGACACAATGGTGGTATTAAAGTTGGATTTCTTATGTCTCTTCTGGTACTAAAAATTATGACAGGAATCCAAACTTAACTATATAGTGTCACCCTTCCAAAGAAGATTCATGTCCCCTAAGGCTGTTTTTAGAGAATGTTTACAAATGGGTTTACAAATGGCCTGTAATTATGTATTTAGTCCGGTAGGTGGCACCAACCACATCTAAGCCAAGTCCATAACAAATGGTAATTCAGGAAATGTGAAATGCTGTAGGAGACTGGCTTTCAATTACCCCTAGGACAAAATGTGCCACATTTATAAACCAAATGAAAAATGAAGAAAACAACCTATTGATGTTTTGTGTCATGCTATATGGCATCAAGATGTATTACTGGCAGCCTTGATTAAACATTAAACATGGTGTTCTGTCGTGCAACCCTTAACTACTGTTTCCCTTCCCTGGACTAGTTCACCCCACTCTGAACAAAGAAACAAAAAATGAAAACAACTGCCTACTTCCTCCATAATTCTTGTCTAACATGTTTTCTCTCTACTACAAATAAATTAGGCAATTAGGGCAGTGAAGTAAAAATGGGTTGGGCTATTATACAAGGACTATTTGAGGTTGAGTACTCAATAGCCCTTTTGGATGGTGTTCTGGTTCTTCTAGTTTCAAAAGAATTGAATTGCTTAAACTTGGCTTAGAAGAAAGTGGCATGTAATTTTGGACACACCTCTTTCGAAAATCAGGCAAATACAGGTCCTTTCATTCCAGATATTTCCAAATAGAAGGAAATTTTCCTCCATGCTCTTGGCCAAAAATCCTTTGTCTCCTGTTCAGTGTGCTGTCTGGCTGAGTTAATAGTGCCTTCTATTTTGTTAGCAAATAATAGAGACTTTGTTACAGTTCAAGCAATCCCTATTGGGGAATTCCCTGAAGCTTGGGACACAGAAATCCAGCATCAGTCTTTGCTCCAGGTATCTGTTATACAAGAAAGTGTTTCTGTTGTTCACACTCCGGGGTAAGTCTTTCCTTCCCCCACACCACAGATATGGCACAACTGAAAGGTTTACTCATAATTTGGCTCACGGCTTGTGTCAGTCCTCCCTGCTTACTTGTACTACGTCGAGACTGCAGTTTGGGACCTTTGTTAATGGTCTATCATAGAGAGCACGGGCACTGAGCAGTCTCTAAATTCTGATGATCTGTCTTCAGCAGTAATCTTCAGTAATGATGTAACTATGATACGATACTTGATTTTGACCACCCCTTGCCCATACCCCAGGCTCTTACCATTTCCTTGAACTCTCTGAGAAGATACAGAAGGTTCTCCTTAGAAGAACCTGAAGGCTGGATACTGTGCTACATTTATAATTGACAGTGAAGTCCAGGGACGTGGAGAATGAATATGTCTGGGAACCTGTTTACTCACTAATCCTCTACTCTGAAAGCAAGTCATTCTCTCACCTTTCACCTTTCCTTCCCTTCTTTAATTTTCCTCCTGATGGCTAAAATTTTGGGATGCAGAGGCAGAAACTACAACTAGCTCAAATCTAGATCTTTCACCAAAGTATTGCTCTATATTAGTCTATAAGCTTTGAGGCAACCTGAACCCTTTAAAAAGTTGCATTTGTGGTTTTAACAGGTGATGAAACTAATTTGTGATTTGTTGTTGTTTTCCATAAAATCTTACAGAAGTTCAGACAGGAAAAATAAAGTTAATTTTTTTCCCTAAACATGAATTCAGTAAAAAATTTAAAAAATAATTTGCATCCTCATTAAGACAGTTTTAACGGGTGACAATAATTCCACCTGCTCACACCAAGTGCTCAGGAGTGGAACAGGATGTCTAAAGTGCGGTTTTCACTTTTTTTTAAAGATAAATTTGAATTTGAGCTAAACAATGAATATTTTTTTTCAAATTTTACATGGAACATGAACTAAAAATTACTACTGTGTACTAAAATTCAAATTTAACAGGATTCCTCTAGTTTAGACCTAAACCTAGACAGGTTTGCTATGAAACACCCTACAATTTTCTCTTTCTTGCCTCCCGTTTCAGCCTGTATATTATTCATCCTGCCTCTTCTTTCCATTGCTGAGCCCCCGCCTTTATATTTTAGGCATCTTTTACTACATGACTGTTTTGTGGAATATATGTTTACATAGTGTACCTATATGGAGTTGGTTTATCGTTCCACTTCTTTCAAATGTTCGAGATTCATTTCTGTAGGCTCTCAAAATGTTTAAAAATTTTTATTTACATGTAATTCTGAAATGAGTTTCTCCACTAAAGAACAAAAGCTTTCAATAGAAAAAGGTCTACCGCTACACATTAAAATTTTTCTCTTATTTTCTAAAACAATTTGAAACTTTGTATCAATGCTATTATTAGTCTTATAATTACAAATTAAGTAATGCCATGATGAATGTTAATAGACCTCATTTTCCAAATGTTTTCCTTCAGGTAAAATGGGTACTACAACTACAGAGAGAGCAACAACCAGAAGAAATGAACTCGATATGGTGAGAGAACAACTTTCAAAACAACGAAACCACTCCAATTTTAAAAGGCTTAGATAATGGGTATAGATTTTTGCAAAACATTTCTTTGTTTATACATTTATTCGATCTACTTTGGTCATGTTGAGAATTCAACCCATGGCCTCGTGCATGGCAGCCAAGAGCTCCATTGTAAGCCACAATGCCCCAGCCCTGCAATGCATTTCCTAAGCATTCTAATTTAAGATTGTTTGGATTTGCAAACACCCGTTTTATTCCCCCCCCCCCCCCGCTTCTTGTCCTTCTCCTATTTTAAAGAGAATTCCAGGATCAAAGAACTACACAGAACAACAAGGAGGAACTAGAGAAAGTCAGTATGATGACGTAGGACAGAGGCTCTTTTGTCTGAAGTCAATGCCAGATGACACTCTGAAGGATTAGAAGGCTTTCACTACATTTGCTTTGGACAGATTTGAAGACTAGGTACAGCTTCTCTGTTCACTAAAATCTCTCAAACCTTTATTTTAGTTCTGTTCTTCCATTCTACCACCAAACTGTGGAAGAGACGTTGCACATTTTGGCCCTAGGCATGTTGGACTTCAGTATAGGTGTTGTAAATAGCCACTAATTATGTTGGTAAATTTGGGGTGAAATGACTGGATTTCAAGTCATATTCTTCTAGTTAAATTCATAGAAAGACATCTTTCTACCTCTGAAGTATTTACTTCTGGACTGATCATTGCTGGCAAGATGAAAAATAAAGAAAACTCTATCCCCTGGATGGCTCTTCCTTCCTCACGTGGCATTGCTTTGTGGGTGGTTTCCTTGCTATCTAATCCCTGAATACCTTATACTCATTAGTATTGTTGTTTTTAGTTTAGGCCTCATTTCCTGCCTGAGTTACCAGTCTATTAATTGGCATTCCTGCTTCCAGGATCTCTAATCCATCTTCCAGAGTACCATACAAGCTGGTTTTTATTTTCCTTTAAGAGAAATGAGATTACGCCACTCTCCATCACTTTTATTAGGAAGTCCAAATTCCTTCACAGACAATAGTTGATCTGCCTCCTGCCTCAACGTTCACTGTTTTCTTTTCCCTCACAGTCCTATAGTAAGTTCTATGGAACTATTTCCAGTTTCCCGATGGATCATGAGTTCTAGGTACAAAGTTGGATGATTCTTTTCTCCTTTTCTGCTTGATGATTGCCAGTTTTGTTTTTAATCTCCATGTAAGTGTGTGTATGTGCTGTGGTGTACATGTAGAGGTCTGAGAGCTTTTGGGCGATTCTACTGTGTCCACTTCCCCTCTTGCTGTGGGACATACAATACCACATTCTGGGGATGTGAATATTGGCACATACTTGTGGAGTTGTTTGTGTGTGTGTGTGTTGTTTTTTTTTTTTTTAATTGCTTTTTTGAGACAGAGCATCAGTATGCAGCACTGGCTCTCCTGGAACTCACTAGACCAGGCTGTCCTTGAACTCACAGAGATCCATGTGCCTCAGCCTCCTAAGTACTAGGATTAAAGGGACTGAAGTGCCTGGCTCCCACTTTTCTTAAGAACCAAGTTTGTTATCTTTATTCTATCCCAGTGATTCTCAATTCCTTACTATGTATTAGGATCTCATTGTAGACTCGGAAAACAGCATATTTTCACTCCCCAGGTTATTTAAATCAAGTTTTTTTTGAGAGATAAGGCAATTTTTAGTAAGATCTAAAAATCCTAATGTTCATTCATGTTTGAGGGTTTTTGTTTTGTTTTTAGACAGGGTCTCACTATGTAGCCCTGGCTCTCCTAGAACGAACAGTAGACCAGGCTGGCCTCTACATCTAGAATGCTGGGATTAAAGACACATACTACCACATCTAGCTAGACTTGAGAATTCTTATTCTCAGTTCTTACTTATATCATAGCATTTAATGAATTATATTGCATTATCGATTTACCCAGATTTCTCTCACACCAGATGATGAACTCGAGACACAGAACTATGTCTTGTTCATCTTTTCATTTTAATCAGTTTACACAATGCCTAGGATTTAACTGAAATTTAATAAATGATATTGTACAAGGATTTGTTGTAGCTTAAATATGGAGTGGTCCCCAATCAAATGAGCCCATAGCCAGGGCCCCACAGCTAGTAGTGCTATTTTGGAGTTGTGCACAGGGGCCTAGCTGTAAGTAGTAAGCCCTATGGTATGTGCCTTTGAAGGTACCTCCTTCTGCTTTTTATTTGCCATTAAAGGCAAAGAAATTCTATAACTTCTACTGCTGTCATGTCTTTCCCAAGTTCACAGGGCCAAGTGACCAAGTTATTTCCTCAAGTATTTTGATTAAAATAAACAAAAATAATAAAAAAATAGTACTTTTCTGGTAATAAGCTAAGTAAGCCAGTTGTTCTTTTTCAGTGAGGTGAAAACTAAAATTTTAAAATGCATTTTATTTTTAAAAAATGATTTTTAAGTTATTTTAATTATGGATCTCATGGGGGAAGTCATGCACTTGAATGCTCGTGCTGGTGTCTGCAGAGAACAGCGGCATTACATTCCCACGGAGTTGTAGTTCCAATTATGAACCACCTGATGTGGGTGTTGGGAACCGAACTTAGGCTCCTGCTCGAAGGGTAGTGTGTACTTGGTACCCTCACCACCCCCTTTAAAATGTTACAGGCAACCAACAACTGCTGAAAGAAGGGAAATTGGGATGAGTCCCCCTACTGGTTGTCTAGTGTAGACTGGTCAGCCCTGAAACAATATATATAACAAACAACAAAAACAGACTCAGCAGGGTTTATATTTGTGCATATGCATACATATATACATATATGTTATTTTAACAATAATATTCAAAGAAAAAGAGACTATCAGCTTCAGAGTGGGAGAGATAGAAGGAACTGGAGTGAGGAAAGGAAGAAAATTTATGTAATTCTATGTCAATTAAAACATGTTGCAATGAGGAGCCTGGAGAGATGGCCTAGTGGTTAGGAGCACTGACTGCTCTTCAGAGGTCCTGAGTTCAATTCCCAGCAACCACATGGTGGCTCATAACCATCTGTAGTGGAATCTGATGGTCTGTCTGAAGATGGATACAGTGTACTCATAAACATAAAATAATTCTTTTAAAAATGTTTTAAATGAATTTTAAAGATAAATCTAAAAATATTAGTACATATTAATTGCATGACATGATGGGTTTCATCACGACATCTTTATACAACTATACAAAGAACCTGGACCACATTAAGCGTGACAACCTTGAAACCTTGTCCTTCACTGTCTGGCTTATTTCACTTAAAAGCAATCGCTCTCTATCATTTTATATCATTTTCTCACAAATGACATACTTTAATTTTTATGGCCCAATAATCTTCCACATATATAAACATTGCTCTTACCCATTTTTCCAACAATGGGCCCCTAGGCTGATTCTATAATTTAGCTTTCATAAGTAGTGTTGCAATAGGCAAACATGTGCAGGTATTTCTACTGTATGCTAATTCTAGGTCCTCTGCATATACTCGGGAGTAGTATACCAAGATCAGGTCTTGTTAGTTTTAAATAGTGTATGTGTGTGTGTGTGTGTGTTGGGTATGTTCCATGGTATATGTGTAAAGGTCAAAGGAAAACTTTATGGAACAGGTGTCCCTCTTCCCACCTTTATGTGGGTTCCAGAGATGGAACTCTGGTCAAACACATGACAATCGATTTTACTTGCTGAGCCATTTTGCTTGACCTTATGTTTAATTTTTTGAGTAATTTCCATATTGATCTCCACAGTGGCTGATGAATGTACTTCTCCACCAAAAGTATTTAAGTTGCTCTGTCTCCTCCCCCTACATTCTTGTAACACCTGTTGTTTGTTTTCTTGATGACAGTCATTCTTACTGGGCTGAGATGGAATCTTACTGAGGTTTTAATCCGATTTCCTTACAGTTAAAGAACTGAGATGTTTTCTATCATGTATTACTGGCTACTTAGAACTATTTTCTTTTAATTTCATTTGATCATGTATTGAATTATTGTTTTTTTCTTTTATTGAAAACAGATTTTTAAACTTACATTTTAGTGTTTAACCTTTTGACTTCTTTATATATTCTGAATATGGACATCTTATCAGATACTATCAAAATTTCAGCAAAATTCTTCACAGAACCATAAAAAAGGAAACATGAAATTCAAGTAGAAGCACAAAAGATTCTGAATAGCTAAAGCAATTCTAAGCAGAAGGAGCAATGCTGGAAGTAACATGATATCTGATTTAGGAAGCCACAATAACAAACCAATATTGTATCATCATAGAAACAGTCCAATACAGAGGACTCAGAAATATAACCAAATATCTACAGCCACCTGATTCTTGACAAAGGTACCCAGTTAAAAGACACCTCCTCAACAAATGGCGCTATGAAGACTAGATATCCACAGGAAGAAGACTGAAATGACCTCTTTCTCTATCTGTATAAAAATCAATTTAAAATGGATCAAAGCCCTTAATGTAAGATGAAAGATTGACATGCCTGAAGAAATCATATGGAAAACACCTTAAGATACAGAAATAGGCAACGGCTTCTAGAATAGGATTTCAACAACTCAGGACAAAATAGCAAGAATTGACAAATGGAATTTAATCAAATTAAGCTTCTGCACAGTAAAAGGAAACAATTACTAGAGTAAAGGAGATGCATTCCGACAGGAGAAAGGTGAATTTTCCTAAAAACAATTTTGTATGTGTAGTGTGCTGTGGAGGTGAGTTCTAGTTCTCTCTTTCCATGCTATGTGTCCTGGGAACCAAACTCCAGTTGTCAAGCTTGGGAGCAGGTGCCAAGCCACCTAACTGAACCCTGGAAGAGTTTTTGAAACGTACTTTTCTACTGGAAAAGGTTTATGAGTTCACAGAATATTAGCAATTCAAGTATAAAATTCTTTCACTTTATAAAAGAAACTGAACTTCAGATTCCTTGAAAAGTATCCAAAGACTTACAGTTAATTCAAGCCGTCGCTGGTTACCAGACTGCAGGTATTATTACTGCCAGCTCACACTCCAGCCTAACTCATCTTTCCCCTCTGACTATAAAAACAAGAGTCTCCAAAGCCCCAAGATGATTAGTTTCATATTTTGCCAACCGAGTTAGCTGAGTATATAATCCACATTCTGTTTCAAGAAAACCACCTCTTAACTTAGACCCTGAGAGACTCTGGCAGACCTGGGATTTTTGAAACCAATTACATTAGACAGAGCCATGAGATCAGAACATAATAATATAAAAATCTAACTACTGCTGACTACCTAGAATTTTTCATTTAACCTAAGGGCCTTAAACTCCTAACTTTAACACTGTTTTAAAAGAATACCCTTTGAGCGTGTATTATTATTATTTTTTTTACCATTATAATGAATTGAGATTGGTATGTGAATACCTATTTTTTTTTTTTTTTTGTTAAGGTATGAAATAATCTGGCTTGATTGATAGCAGAGGTTTTAAGTTTCTTTAGAAATAAGCCCTGTTGTGCTGGCCGTGGTGGTAAATACCTGTAAACCCAGAACTACTCGGGAGACAGGAAGCAAGGAGGAGGTCATGCATTCAAAGTTAACCTTGGTTACACATTGAGAGCCTGTCTCATTATCTCCGGCGAAGTTTGATATTACAAGTTCAGTATCACTCAGACTTATCATCTTTCCTTCCTTCAAATGCTCTAAAAAATTCAGTTTCTTCAATATATCATAAAAAAAGATTTCACATCAGCCTCTGATTTTCACTGATGGCAATACAAAGTCATCTACTAGAATGGCTGGCTATTTACCAAATGGTGTCAAACTCTGATAAATGACAGACATAGTTCTTAGGTTTATGGGTACAAATAAACTTATTTGGTTAACTTAGCCAAAAGATGAGCAGATTAAATGATAAACCAAGTATCAATTTAAATTACAGAGGATATACACCTATAATTTTAGCACTAAGGAAGTAGAGGTAGGAGGATCAGAAATTCAAGGTTATTCCTTGTATCCCTTGGCTACATAGTGAGTTTGAGGCCAGCCTGGGATATATACCCACAAAAGAAAAACACAACATAAAAACCAAAACCACATGTACATCTTCCTATTGAGTTAGAGTATGTCTATATTTAAGGTGGTATTCTCTCTTATTCAAATTATGGTGAACTGAACTGGTGAGCACAGGAGTATTTATGTTTGAAATATTATTAGTTTTATTAGTATTCATATTACAATATGTTTCTTTGATAATAAAACTAGTATCTTTGATTGTACTTAGATTTTAAAAAATATGTTTAAAAACTTGTGTGTGTGTGTGTGTGGTGTGTGTATGCCATATGTATACCCCATAGAGGCTAGAGGAGGGTGTTGGATAGTTGGATACCTGGATATGGAATTACAGGTGGTTTTAAACCACCTGATGTGAGTGAAGGAGTGCTAACTGCTGAGTCATCTCTCCAGCCACCAACATTTTTTTTTTTTTTTTAAACAATGTCAAGGCCAGCTGAGGAAAACCCTGTCCTATAAGCAATACATTTATGAACCATCTCTTTGGGAGATAATATTCATGTAACAGCTCATTTGTAGGGTCTTGACTTCTTAACTTTTCAGAGGATATTTGCTGACATTTCACCCCACCAAATTGCCTTTTGCAATGACCATGAAGTGAGTAGTAATGTTTACCCTACTTTTCTAAATGTAGTAAGGCCAATGCTATCTTTAGTCCAGAACTACAATCATGATGACAGTGTATAACATTTTAAAATTTATGTTCTCATAGTTAGGCGTGACGCTCACCTTCAGTATTAAGTAAATTACAGCCACTTTAGACAATGGGTCATTTCAAAGGTAGAGACTTCTGCAATCTGTTACATCCCAGGCAAACATCTAACAGCTTCTCTGACACCTTAGGAGGATCCTGAACTGCTTCCAATTCAAAGTCCCTATTGCTTCATATGTTCTGTAGTTGTTATCAAAGAGTAGGGAATGGAAAGAAAACAAGGTTAGACTTATCCCACAACCAATTAATTCTATATCAAGAGATATGCAGGTAGATACAAATATAATCATTACTTGATGGTTCTTTTGTGGGAAGGTGGCGGTGGGGAAGAGAGCTCCTCACCTCATGATGGACAGAAAGCAGAATGACTGTGCTAGCTGCTTTCTTCCTTTGACCATTTTGTTTTAGCTGGGCCTCTGCCTATGGATTGAGATGGTGTAGGGCATATTTATGGTGGGCCTTTCCTGCCTTAGTAAATAACTGGAAATTCTGATACTCACCCAGAGGTATGTTGTACAAATCTCCCAGGTATTTATTTCTTCATCCAATGAATTGACAGTGAGGTTAGACATCATATGTGGTAAAATGAAAAATTTTAGGGCAGCTGAAATATCTTCTTTTACAAATTTACCTACCCTCCCTAACTTTTAGAACTTTTTCTAAAGGTTTGCTTTAAGAAAAAAAAAATAAACACTTTATAACCATATTTCCTCCAGTTATCAGCTATTTTGGTAGAAAATAGGATTATTTAGGTTAAAATATTTTTCCACATCACTCTTAACTCAAATTATTTTAATGTGTATGTGTGTTCTACCTATATGTATATCTATGTACCACATGTATATCTGTACACAGTCAGGGGCCAGAAGAGGGCATTCCTTGGAACTGGAGTTCTAGATGTTTGTGAGTTGCTGTGTGGGTACTGGAATTGAACCTGTGTCCTCCGGAAGAGACCCAGTGCTCTTAAGCACTGATGCACTTCTTTGGGGATGAAGACTTTTATAGTATAGGGAAATAGTTTTTCTCTAAAGTTACATTTTAAGCTAAATTCCTTGTTAGGAAACCAATGAATGATTTAAGGAAAACATGATGCTTTTGATTTGAGGAAAAGTTAGCTTGATCATATAACCCATGAAAGTTTTCACACTTGGAATTGTGCTTTTTGACTTATAGATAGATCAAATCGTCAATAAGTGAAGGCATAATAGACAGAACTCTTTAAAGAAATCAATTAGAAATAACAATTGGGACATCAGCAAGATGGCTAAGTACAGGTTATGATTGCCTGTCCTCCCCATCAAAAGGACCAAAACATAAACAACTCTTTTGGGGGATAGAATATGTGAGGCGGGTACTGGAGTCTAGCAGGGAAGTGGTAGGTACATAGAAGAACAGGAACACAAAGGATGACCCCACAGAATAGAATAGATGTCCTTTATCTGCTGTGTCGTTGTATCAGTAGAGATCAACTCCTAATGAAGAGATACTTCTGACACAAACAAGAGGTAGTCAGGAAGCCCAGAGTGACACCCCATTAACCACCCCATTATCACACAATCTTTACTGATGGAGAGTCTTGCAGTTCTGACAGGTCCTGGGCCCCATTGAGACAGGTGCCTGGAATTTAGACATTGCCCAAGGAGGAATCTATGTTGTTTTCTACTGCTGTCACCATCACTTTTGCTCCTTACCCTATCATCCTGACACTGGATGCATCATCAGTATGGTAGATTTTTTCTGATTAGTAGCAACTGTCTTCCTTCCATTATACCAAATTAAACTTCACACATGGTAAGATACCATTCCCCCAGAGGAGCTAATATATATCCCTATCCCTGGAAACAAACTGTTTAGGAGGCATTCCCCCAACCATGGCCTGTTGAAACCTATGTCCAGTGCTCTAGCACTGGCTAACAATGCACCATCTCTAAAAGAAACTAGTCCTTGGTAGTCCTGGGCAGCAGGGGAACTGAATCCAGACTGGCCACACATGCCTAATGATTGTGTTCACTACTTCCAGGGAAACCTCACCCAGAGCTAGCAGACCAATATGACAAATTCCCACAGCCTAGGCAACTAAAGCAGTTCACAAACACCTAATATTGACAATAGCTGAAAATGGCTGCAGAGACTCCCTACTGTACATACTTCAAAGCCAGTACATTCTACTCAACTGTCATCTTAAAATATATCTACAGATATGTGTCTTTGCCTATGAGAACCACTCTACAAAACTGGAGGTGAGCATACTACTAGATATAGAACAACACTTGGGTACAAGAAAGTTGAAAAGCAAGAAAACATGACACCACCCCAAAAGCATAAAAGTTATCCAACAAATGATTCCAAGGAAATGAAAAAAATTATGAATTGTCTTAGAGTAAATTAAAAATAATGACCATATGAAAACTCTGAGGGATACAAGAGAATATAAACACATAGGTTAATAGCATCAGAAAACTAACTTTTACCCAAATAACAAATTCAACAGAGGCATCATAAAATAAAACAAGTAAAAACAATACAACCGAAGAACTCAATGAATGGATTTAATACACATTTAACTGAAATTACTAGTAAACAAAATCAAAACTTTCTAAATATTAATTTCTAATGTCTTTTGAAATAATCCAAAACAATGGATGATAAAACAGTAATAAAGCTGTAGGATTTAAGGGATATAATTAAGCAATCATATCTTCATGTTATGGAAATTCCAAAGGGAGAAAAGTCAAAGGCACAGAAGACATTTAATAAATAATAGCTGAGAGATTCCCAGGTCATAGTGCAGGTAAGGACATCCATATTCTTGAAGCTCAAAAAACTCCCAGCTCTTCTCTGATGAACACTATAACAAAAATTTCAAAAGTCAAGGAAGAATTCTGAAAGAGGAATGAAACATAAGTTACATATAAGGAAATTCCTATGATAATATTAGCAGATTTCTTAGATGCAACCTTACAGAATAGAAGAACACAGAAAAGAGAAAATTAAAGCCAGTCAGGAATTTTAAGCCCTGAAAAGTCATCTTTTAGTTTTTTTCATTTTTAATGAGTATATTCTTAAATAAGAAAAACCTAAGCTACTAGCCTAGCATTTTTAAAAAAGTTGAAGGTGCTTTGACAAGAAATAGAAGTACTTTATTAACATAAACACATTTGAAGTACAAATATCACTAATATAAACTCAACCAAATTCACAGTAATATATTACTCTGAGAGTAGAATAACACCTTTGAAATACCTAGTATGAAGTTAAAAAGTGAAAGTTATCAATGGTAATTATATCTATAAAGTCATTAAGGAATATAAAGTATACAGATCTAAATTAAGTCCATAAAGTTATAAACACCAAGGTGTGGTACAATTTATATACGACTGTTTGCCAGCCTGTATGTATGTGTATCATGTAGGTGCCTTGTACATGAGAAGATGAGATGAAGGACATCAGACTCTTTGAGACTGGAGTTACAGATAGTTATGAACCACCAGGGGGATACTAGGAACTGAACCTGGATCCTCTGCAAGAACAAGTATCTTTGATAAGTGGGAAGGTTTTGTTTTTGTTTTTGTTGTTTTTTTAAATAGATATTGCCAAGGGTCATTTAAAAAAGTTAAGAGGGGGCTAGAAAGATGATTCAGTGGTTGAGAGCACTTATGTAACCATGTATGTGCTTGGTGTCCACAGAAGCCAGAAGAAGGAGTTGGATTCCCTGAGATTGGAGTTACAGAGTCACCATGTAGATTCTGGAAACTGAAACTGGGTCCTTTGGATGAGCAATCAGTGTTCTTGACCAGAGCCATCTCTTCAAGTTCCCAACTATTTTATCCACCCTCTGTCTCTTGTTTGTTTGTTTGAAACAGGGTCTCTCTACATAGTCCAGGTGTCCTGAAGCTCACTATGTAGATCAGACTGGCCTCAAACTCAAGAGATCTGCTTGTCTATGCTTCTGAGGGCTGAGATCAAAGGTGTGTACCACCATGCCCAGATGCCCAACTATTTAAGAGGTTTAATTAATTATTTAATGCATATGGCTATTTTGTGCATATATATGTCTGTGTACCATGTGTGTGTTTGGTTCCTATGGAGGTCACAGAAGAGGGCATTGGATACCCTAAAATTGGAGTTATGCCCAGTTGTGAGCAGTTATGTGGGTACAGGGAATTGAACTTAGGTCATCTGCAAGAATAAGTGCTCTTCTATAATCAGGCAAGGCTTCTAGTGGGATTGGGTCACCAACCCAACCACAAAACCTTTGACTTACAGTTTGTCCTGCTTATAAGATCTGTTGGGGTAAGGTGGTGTAGAACCTGTAGGAGTGGTCAACCAACGACTGGTCAACTTGAGACCCATGCCACCAGAGGGAGTCCATGCCTGACACTGCCTGGAGGGCCAGGAACCAGAAGCCAGAGAGCCCAGGGACCTAGGATAGAACCAAACAACCCTCCCCCGAAAAGAATGAAGTATTCTTAGCCATTGAGCCATCTCTCCACCAGCAATTATTACATTTTAAATATGAGTTTCATTGTATGGGTGTCCAACTTGCAGGCCCTAGGATTTATGAATCCTAGGATAAATATGAATGTAGCCCAAAACATTTTAAAATGACATCTTATCACAATGTCAAAAGACTGAAATGGCAGAGTAGCCACAAAAGAAAAATTACAGAATATAGAAAATCGAGAGAGAAAAAGAAAAGCTTATTACTATGGAAAACTATCAAACAATAACAGCAAATGATAAAAGGATCCAATGACCTACAGCAATTACAACAAACACATATTCATATGTCAATAACAATTTTGAATGTAAATCAAATAAACTCTCCAATTAAAAGTTAAAGAGGTCTAGTGAGATGGCTCAGAGGGTAGAAGCTCTTGAGGGCAAACCTGACTGGGACCGAGTTTGATCCCATGATAAAGGGCTCCTAATAGCTATCCTCTGACCTCCACACACATGGTGGTATGTATATCCCCCAAATTCCTGTGTATTCATACACATGTAATAATGTTACATAAAAATTTAAAGCTATAAAATGGCCAAATGAATGGATAAAAACACAGGATCCAATAATATTTTGCCTACAAGAAACTGACTATACTTATAAAAACACACCTCTGAAAGTGAAGAAACAATATATTCCATGTAGATGTAAATGAAAACAGAGCATGAATAGTATATATGATATATAATAGGCTTTAAGTAAAATATTATAAAATTATTATATAATAATTAAATGAAGGGCATATACACAACTAACATTGAAATACATCCATATATAAAGCAATTGTTATTACATCTTAAGAAGAGATATTACAAACCAGTAAGCAGATTCCAACATTCTATTTAGACAGAAAATAAACTTTTGAGTTTAAACTATACTCTAAACCAAACGGACCTATGAGATGTTCAAAACATCCACCCTACAGGTTTGGTGCACACATTTTTTTTTTTCACAGTGTAAGTCTTCTAATTGGATTATATATGTTAGTCTACAAGAAAACCTTAAAATATTTTAGATACCAGAATCATTCCAAATATTTTTTCTGACAACAATGGCATATAGAAAACACAACAGAAGAAACTTCAGAAACTACAAATACATGGAAACTTAACAATGCATTTCTGAACAACCAGTGAATCAAGGGGAAAAATTAAGAGAAACTAAAATCATTTGAGAATGGATGGAAATAGAAATACTATAATCCAAATCTATGGTATATAACAAAACAGCACCAAAGGAAGTTTATACCAATAAATGTCTATATCAGAAAATGAAGAGATCACAATTATGCAAGCAAGTATTGAACTCTGAAGGCACTAGAAATACATTCAAAATTGGTAAAAAAAAAATAGATTTCATTTATGTATCATATGCCAAAATTAAGCACTGAGAAAAAGGCAAATAAGAACCAAAAAAACTAAAGTTTGATTGATGAAACATCTGAAAAAAAAAAGTAGTTTTGGACCTGATGGCTTCATGAATTCTTCAGTGATTTAAAATGACTGCTTCTACAACTACTCAAAAACCCTGAATATCAGGGAAATGAATCTATGGGACCAGCATTCCCCTAATACCAAAGCCCAACAAAAGCATAGCGACAGCAAGACAAAAAAAATATCCTGCTGAAAATATTTGCAAAATTTTTATAAGTAGCAAACTGAATGCCATGGCACATGAAAACTATACTCGTACCAAGTGATACTCATCAGGGATGCAGGGATAGTTGAATCTATGTAAAGCAATAATATACAGCATAGTAAGACAAGACAAAAACTAGAGTAAGGCAAATTAGTTGATGAAGTCCAATATCCCTTCATAGAAAAATTCTAAAAAAAATATATCTCCAGAAGACATATATTTTAAGATAATAGTCAAGAGTATAAATAATCCACTGGTAACATCACCCTAAATGAAGACAAAAATGTAAAGCCTTTTAAAGATCAGGAATAAGCTACGGATGCTCTTTCCCATTACATCTATCCACCATGAAATTAGTCAAGAGAGAAAACAAAATATTTATCAGCCCAGCTTTCTCTGTTAGCAAAAATTCATACCAATGTGAATGTCACAGGATAATAATAATCAAAAATATACAAAACGAATTAGTTTGTTTATTCTTTTTAAAAGTTTTATTTATTTTTCTAGTGTTTGTGCCCAAATCCAGATATTTGATTATGCTAGGCAAAAACTTTATCTCTGATATATTTTCACCACTATCCATTTGAAATAACAATATAGTGTTTGTAGATACTAAAAATGAACTATCTGAAAAGGAAATTAAGAAAACAATCCTGGGGCTGAAGAGATGGCTCCATGGTTAAGAGTATTTGCTATTCTTGTAGAGGTTCCCAGGTTTGGTTTCCAGACAATTCACAATGACTTGAAATTCCAGTTCCAGGGGGATCTTTTGGCCTGTGGGGGCACTATATAATTTGGTACATATACAAATAGGCACCACATACATATAAATAAGAAATAAATAAAAAATTTTAAATGTTAAAAAGAAAACAATACCATTTATAAATAGCTACAAAAATACTCAGGAATAAATGTAACCAAAAAGATGAAGATTTTACACTGATAATTATAAAGCATTGATTTGGTTGGAAAAATTAAAATATTGCTAAATATCTCTACTACCCAAAGAGATCTAAGGATTAAATGCAACTGCAATCAAAGTATCAATGATAATTATTCTTTGATTAACAGAAAAAGTAAAAAACTAAAATTGGGAGTCATAAATGGCTCCAAATCACCAAAACCCAAAAAGAATAAAGCTGAAGGTATCATACTCTATGACTTCAAAATACTACAATCTATAGTAACCAAAACAGCATGATACTGACATAAAAATAGCCACATAGTCTAGTAGAACAGAACAGAGAGCCGAAGTAAATTTATCCATCCACAGCCACTTCACTGGTTTCCTTCCCTCCTCCCATCTCAGTCTGTCCCACTTCCCAATCCATCAGTTTCCATTTCTTCATAGAAGGGCAGACCTCCCATGGATATCAATCAAACATGGCATATCAAGTTGCGTAAAGACTGAAGCTATCTCACTTCTGACAACGTGGTTGAGGACATATGTCTCTTCAGAAATTGATGTTTGGGGGTGGGTTACTGGTGATGGCACAGTAGGTAGAAGTGTCTGCTGCCAAGCCTAAGGACCTGAGTTTGATCCCTGGGACCCATATAGAGAAAGGAGAATAAAATTCAATTCCTGATATTGTCCTCTGATCTCCACACACACGTATTGTGTCACACGTGCACGTGAAAACACACACAACACACACACACACACACACACACACACAAAGTAATGCAGACAAAATGAAACTCTATGCATTAGAAAAAAATCATTTAAAAAAATGTAAGGCCTGAACTATGCAACTACTAAATAGGAGAAAGGATAGAGGAAACATTTTTCAACTGTTTACTAGGCAAGGACTCTTGGATAATACCTCAAAAGCACAAGCAATAAAACAAAATTTTAAAAAGACAAATAGGATGCATTAAACTAAAAAGCAAAACAAAGGAAACATCAGAGGGAAGAAAAAAACTACAGAGTGGGAGAAATATGTGAAGACTGTATATCTGACAAGAGACTAAATTCCAGACGACGTAAGAAACTCAACAGCAAAACCAAGTAATCTAACCAGACATGGAACACGACCAAACATTTGATTAGATATTCAAAAGAAGACATGAAAACGGGCAACAGATAGGTAAGGCAGAGAAATGAAAATGAAAACCATAATAAAATGTATCCCACCCCAACAGATTGGTAGTCATCAGAAAGACATAAGTGCTGGTGGACATATGAAGGGTGCTGAGTATAGTAGGAATGTAAACGAGTAGATTGATTACTGGACATACTATGGGAATCCTCAGAACAGGAAGTTTAGCACTGTTGAGACGGCTCAGCAGGTTACATGCTTGCTGCCAAGACTGAGGACTTGTGATTGGTCCTTGGAATTCATAAAGTGGAAGAAGACAATTCCCCCAAGTTGTCCTCCCAGCACTCTCCCACTCGAAACAGATAGATATGCATATATGCATACACAGTGGGTGGAGGGAGAACAAATGTTAAAAACCCCAACAAAACCAGGAAGATTGAAAAAAGAGGACATGAAACTAGTTAGTATATTGATGGGACATCTGCACTTCCATGTTTACTCCATAACTAGTCATAATAGCCAAGACAGAGAATCAAGCTAGATATCCACTGACAGATGAATGATGAAGATGTGAAATGTGTGTGCAATAACATATTTAGTGATAAAAAGAAAATCCTGCATCATCATGATGAACCAGAAAAGCCCTATGTAAAATGAAATGTTAGACACATGATCTTATTCATATATGGAATCTAATATATTTTTTCTCTATTTTTTTTTTTGATTAAGAAAAAATTCTGATACTTTCTTTACAATTCAGAAGCTTTTTTGTTGTCATCCCAGGTTACCTTTTTATCAAATAATGCAACTTATAAATAAGTTATGATTTTCTACATTTGTAATTTTCAGTATAGACATGAGAACTTTAATTACCCTCTATCAGTGAGAGACTACGTGGGTGGTGGTATGTACTGGAACCCTCAGGAAAGAGTAGAGAAATCTGGGGGTCTGATGACCAGTCTTGATTGTCAAGTTGATGAGATTTAGAATCACCATGAAAACAAAGCCCTAAGGCAGGTGTCTGAAGAATTCTCGGTATTAGGATAATTGAGGAGGAAGCCGCATTGTAACTTGGTATTATCATTCTCTGTGGGTTGGGTTCATCCTGGCTGGTACAACCGAGACAGCTAGCTGAGTACCACCATTATCACCCTGTTTCCTGAAGATACAATGTAACCTGCTGCCACAAGCTCCTCATACTATTACTTCCTTCCGGTGAACAACTACCATCAAAGGAGTCCAAATAAATACTTTGAAGTTGCTTTTGTCTGTAATTTTGTTTCTACAATAATAAAAGAAGCTATTTTAGGGAGTTAGGAATAAGAGTGGACCCAACTGCTAAAGAAATGTTCTTTCTTAGAGTTTTCAGAAGATGTGTAGTTTTACTACGAAGTTGATTTTGGATTTCTAGCCTCAGAGGTATGAGATATAAATGTGTAGTTTAGCCCAGAGTTTATGGTACTTAGTTATGATAATCCTAGGATAATGATGCAATCTGAAGTTCATCTTGATGATTTAGCTTTCTTCAAGGAAAATATTGGTTAAAATCAAAGCTTCACTTTCTACCCACTTTTTGATTGTATATATAATACATTAAAGTCCACATTTTAATCCATTAGGATAAACACTATTTGATGGTATTAAATTATTTGAAAGGATGCTACAAACACATGTCGTTAATTGGTATCAGTTTTAGTTCTGGCATTAGCTCAATCAGGAAAGACACTGTGAGCTAAGCCTTAGTGGTATAATCCATTCTGAAAGTGTCTGTAACTGAGTATTTTCTTGCACCAGCAAAGCCCAGTAAGATTTGCCTCATTTATATTGAAATTCTAATATATGAAAGAAAAAGCAGAAGTTAGTAAAGTGTAAATACACTACTTTTAGAAAAAAAAATCCCTTAAATTTGATTTTCTTCTAATGAACGTATTTCACCTGCATAATGAAACTCTATGTTTACCTTTTATGTTGTTTTAGATGGTAAACTCTTATTTTTAATTATTAAATTCATATAAATACAATAAACTCCTGGTCAACTCCAATTCTTTCCAAACTCAACTTTTTTCTGGTCCTGAGTTTCCTAAAATGAATTGCTAATGTTTGAAACTGCTACTTTACTTCTACCATCCAGAAAATTTTCCTTGATACTTGATTTTAGAATTGACTTTTGAGATGTTTCTATACTGTAATATGGCAATATACTGTAATATGGCAATTCCACTGTGATTCAAAGACTTCCAGTGAATACTAGAAATTTCACAGTATCAAATCTTATAAGATTTTCCTTATTAGTTCTCACTCTACACATTAGTTCTCATCTAACATCAAGAGAGCTTTTACCTTTTCACTGTTGGGCGCATTTTACAGCTTTCTTTGGCATAGCTCAATTGCTACCACTAAGCACTTGGTACTGGCACAGGTGCCCTAATGACCAAGATAATGTTCAGTGACTAAGGGATGGGCTGCCTAGGTGGGTTGAACAGGGGAGTGATCACAGTACAGGCAGGACCAAATGGAAATATATGTGACTATTACACTAAGAATGCTGTGCATTCAAAACTTTTCATTTACCTTGAGGAACTTCATTTTTTAAAATTTTCTTTATCCTTCAGAATACCATACATGTATACAATGAAATACATGTATGATCATATATACTTTCTAACTTGAATTTTCTATTTAATATTTTTGGACTATAGCTAATATGGAAATGGAAATCACAGGAAAATTGTGGGATCTGAGGATAGTAAAGTTTTTCTTGTATTAATTTTAATAGTTGTAGCTTATGGAATCTGGGAGAGGAATATATGTATTGAACAAAATAATTGGAAGACAAGCATCTACAACTGCCTAATAATTTCATTATTTTTCAGTAATCTTAGTACTAATATTTAGTAAACTATAATAATCCATGTAATCTTAAGACTTATTTCATATTCCCCCTACACACATTTTAATGAATTACATCAGAGACTTAGTTCTAAAGTGCTTAGTGTGTGTGAGGCCCCAAGTTCATGCAATGTTACAGAAAAGAAAATGAAATTCACCATTACTACTACTATAGATGCAGAAAGTCCTTTGTCTTATTATTGATTTGTGAAAGTGCTAGTTATTTTCACATGAAAAATTATAAAATATTCTAAGTTGGAGGGCATGCCCATTTAATCTATTAACCTTTAAAGTTTGAAGGAACCTGTTAGTGGGCAGGTTTAGAAGTTCTAAATACTAAGAAACTTGAATCGATAGAATTTCCACGTACCACATAGACTAGAATAGGCTTGAAATCTTATGATGTAATCAGCAATTTTATCTTTAGTTTGAGATAAATGATACATTTGGGCACACTTTCTCACCAATCTCCCTTTTTGAAACCAGTTAGGACTTCTTTTGCCACCAGGATCTTTGGTAGTAATTATGGGAGGTGAGTTCATGATCTGGCTTAAAAATTTAATCAACTGTCAGAAATACCAGCTATACATGTCTTCAAACATGAATTATTTTATGAGTAATACTATGTTCTAACTGGTACAATACAAACCTATATAAGCATAACAGATTTTAGACAAAGTGCAGATTATTAAACATTTTGATACCTTTTTGTTTGGTTTTTAGATTTTACTATGGTGAAAAAATGAAAAAACATACACACACTTTTAAAAAAAAAATTAGAGAGCCAGAAAAGGGTATTTAGCAAAATAACAAAATAGTTAGAGGTGGTTAATAACACTTTATGAAAAAGACACGGAACTAAATGACCAAATTTTCATAGTAATTCCATATTCCAGAAATACTAAAATGAAACAAATGTCATGGTAACTGATTGTGGTTTAACGTGTATGAATGACACTTGTACTTAGTAGATGGATACGTTTCACAAAAAAAGCACAGATGGTGGCTAGGAAGCTTAGGGCCACAACTAGGGGATGACAGAAGAGAAGCCAGCTATCTCCACTCCATGTGCCCTGCTGCAGACACCTAAGCTTCATCTGCGAGGTTTGGTAGGCTGTCTCTGAGAGGTGCGAAAGTCAGACCGAAATCCAGTCAGGGAGAACTGACTGCGGGTCAGGCTGGGGCGGCACAGGGTAACCTGTCTTTGCCCGAGAGGGGACTCCTGTCACAGTGGGGCCACCGTTCTGCCACCCATGCAGCTTCCTGAGCCACCTCTAGGTTCTGCCGCGCCTTCAGAGGAGCTGAGCCCACCTCGCTGCCGCACCTGGTCCGGAGTGGCTCCACCGCCAGCAGAGCCGGCCTGAGGCGGCGGATAACTGACGAGGCTGCAGGCTCGGCGGGGGATTGCTTCTGTCTGGGGCCCGCCGAGGCTGCGTTCGTGCCTCGCGCGCACCCGCATCGCGTCCGCCCAGCCAATCCCGCGCTACTCGCGCGCCCAGGAACGCTCCTCAGTCCCACTCTAGGCTGGGCCGGCTCCTTCCCGCTCCTGGCACTCTGCAGCCGAGCTCGCACTCCTCCCCTCACTCTCCACGAGTTGCAGCCTCGGGGTGTAGCTCCGCCCCTGTCCCCGAGTCCGCCCCCGCAACCTCTAGAGCGTGTGCTCTCTTTTCCCCTCAGTCTCTTGCCATCCAGGCGTCTCGGGTCTCACTCCGCAGAGCCTCTGGGTCTCGCCGGCCTTGCCCCGCCGCCTCCGCGCTCTGTCTTCCGCGAGGCCGCCGCTTCTCCCACCCCAGGATCGCTTCCTCCCGGCCGGACTCGGGGTCGCGCGGCCCGACTCCGCCCCCTCCGCGGACCCGCGCGCTCCTGGCGCGGCCTCTCCCCCACGCAGGCCACCGGGCGCTCGGCCCCCTCCTTCCCGCTCGCCTCGCGCTCCCCGGGCGCCCTCGCTCTCGCGCTCTCCAAGGCAAGCGCGCTCCCGGCCGGCGCGCTCCGGGCTCCGGCTTCTCCCGGCTCCTGTCAGTGCGGTGACTGCGCTGGGAAACATGGCGACCGAGGGAATGATCCTCACAAACCACGACCATCAAATCCGTGTCGGAGTCCTCACAGGTAAACCGGGGGAGGAGGTCCGGGGGGCCGCAACGGCCGCTGTCCTCGACTTGCCGGAGGTTTCTCGCCCGCGGTGGTGCTTCTCTGCGGCCTCGGGAAGAGGGCAGGCTGAGGCGGGGGACCGGGGGGTGTATTTTACAACCGCGGAGAGCTGCTGGGGGATTCGGGTGTTCCCTGTGCTCCCCGGGGAGCTGAGGCAGGCCGGGTGGGGTGTCAGGCCCCAGAGCCCTAGCAGCCAAAGTCTCTGGCCCCCGGGGACCGAGGGGCCGGTGCGGCGGGCGCTGCGGGGCTCCGCGCTGCCGGTGCGGGCGGCGGGATCCCGGCTCCGCAGTCTGAAGCACGCTGCTCGGGGTTGGCCGGGCGCCTCCTCCACTAAAGCTCTTCCGAGAGGGGGGAATCCCATCTCCACCCCCTTTTCTCCCCTCCCCCCCACTCGGCCCCGTGGCACCTGCCTGACAGGACTCGGGTTCGGCAGGCGAACTCTGCTCCGCCTGTGCTGCCCCTTTGCGGGCCGGGTGTCCCCTCCGCAGACGACGGGACACTCCTCACCTCCCCCGGGAGCCGGGTGATAGGCTCTAGTCCGGACCCCGGAAAGTGCCTTCCTTCTGCCTTTTCCTAGCAGAGGGCCCTCCCTCTCTGTCTGCCTCTTCTCCTCAGCGAGGACCGGCTCCTTCCCGTAGCCGGGAGATCCAGCCTTTTTCTTTCTTTCTTTCTTTTTTCTTGAGAAGGAAGGATTCCCCCAGTCGGGTTCTTTTCTCCCCCTCCCTTTTGGGAACCCCTCATTCTCACTCCCTGGTGGATGGTCCCGAGGCTGGTGAGGAGCGCACTTTTCCCGGGTCGCGTTTCCCTCCCTCGCGGAAGTCGTGTGTGCTCTGCATGTCTGATTCCGTTGCGTTGTATTTGGGTGATATTCCTGAGTTTGGAGATAGGCAGTTGCTGCAGGGCACGACTTCCAAGATGAATAGCAAGCCTATTTGTAGGGGTTTCGGCTGTGGTTCTGTAGTTGGCAGGGTGCAAGTGTAATTGAATGGAGAAGCGGGGGTTAAAGAATTATATATTTGGAGTCTGAGACTTACCGTGGAGTAAAGGAAATCCAAGACTTAGTGATGTGATTTCAGAAAAAGAAGCTATGTAGAAGGGAATCCTACTGCCTTCCCTACTTCATTTAAATTTTTTTCTTGTAGAATTCTGACAGGTTGAGATGAGGCCCGGGAAGGAACTAAATTGACTGAAACTTGCTTTTATTATAAAGTAGAAACAAATCTTTGATTCTGCCAGTAGATACCGTCTACAGTGCTTAATTTAGCTGCTGACTTTTGTGAAAAGAGGATGCCCCTGTTCTTGTTCCCCCTTTTTAGTAAGTGGATTTTCTTTCTATGATGCATATTTACAGATGTTAAGAGCAGTTTATTGAATTTTTCCGAATCAAAGCCTCTGGAGTAAAGAAACTAATCTAAATCAGTTGCAAGGAAGGACCCCCTGCCCCCATCAGAGTATGCAGGTGGTGCGCATCTTTCTGGTGTAACTGTTTCCTTGTGTGAAAACTCAGCTGTAGGTAGGCTACAGTTCTTATATTTGATCTTGTTGATTTTTAAAGAATCTGACAGTGTGATGTGAGTGTGCATACCCTTTACCAACTATTAACTTTTAATTTTGGCCATATTTTTTGAAAATTAATAGATAAGCGAAAGTGAAATTTTATAGAAACAAAAATATGTCAGCTGTCTGTAGAAATTGAAAGGCCCTAGATGTTTTAAAATTTAAACTGAAGGGTTTGTTTTTAAAGAGCATGGTTTGTTGACTCTTACCCTGCATTTTTACTTAGTTAATTATCTTATTTTGGTCAAGTGACAGTACATAGGTGTTTCACAGAGTGGTTTGAAAGATATAGCCCTTGTCTATGCTCTCATAGGGATAACACTGATAAGTGATCAGTTGAAAAATGCATCATTACTGTATAAAAGTTGTCTAAATATATTGCCTCTGAATTTTGGGCATAGATGCTAAAGGGATTCTGTGTTCAAATTGATTAACAGAAAATGTGATTACCTGAAGGAAAAATTTAGTACATTTAATAGGGTCAAGAAGAAACTGGCAGTTTAAAGGGGAATTGAAAGTCAGTAGCAGCAACCTTATAAATAAATATGTGATTGAAGATGAGACTCTTGAGCAGAATAAAAATGCAGTATTAAGGCCTTGAAAGGCCCAGGTGAAGAGGTAGGTGGCATAATGTCAGGGAGAGAAGATTGGCAGTGGAGTTAAAGACAGTTTAGAGGACAGTCTCATGAGAATGAAGTACAGCAGTCTGGGAGGAAAAGTCTAAGGCCAGCCTAAGGTGGTGTAGCTGAAGAGTGAAAAGAAACTGGTTTTAGATGGAATGGTAACAGGACAGTAGAGTTTGATGATTAAATGGATATTTGAAATCAGAAGTAACTCTAGGGATTTTTCTTGAAGAGTTACTGGTATAAATACAATATTGCTTACTATGATATAACCTATAAGCATGGAGAAAAATCAGAAGAAATAGCACTAACTTCCAATCTGTGAGAAATTGATTTTATTACAAACAGCTTAATTCAGTGGATTGACATTCCATGTGATCTTGAACAGAGGGAAAAACAATCTTCCTAAAGTGAAGCTATGTCATTCAAGTTCTGGGATTTTTAGAACAGTTTTACTTTAAATTATTTTTTTTCCTGAATTTTAGAGTAGATTAAAAGGCAACCTTGAAACTGTGATTTCTAGTTCGTTCTCTCTCTCTCTGTCTCTCTCTCTGTCTCTCTCTCTCTTTCTCTCTCTCTCTCTTTCTCTCTCTCTCTCTGTCTCTCTTTCTCTCTCCCCCTTCCTTCTTCCCTCCCTTCCTCCCTCCCCTCTCCCTCCCTATCCCTTTCTCCATGGCTATGTAGTCTAAGCTAGCCTTGAACTCTTTATCCTGCCATCTCACTCCTTATCTCTGAATTATGGGTATGCCGTCATATCTAGCTGGTTTATGACTTTCTGTTTTCTTTTCTTTTTTGTTTGTTTGTTTGTTTTTCAAGACAGGGCTTCTCTGTGTAGCCCTGACTGTTGTAGAACTCCATCTGTAGACCAGGCTGGCCTTAAACTCAGAGACCAGCCTGTTTCTTCCTCCTGAGTGCTGGGACTAAAGGTGTGCACCACCATGGCCCTGGCAATTTGTAGTTTTCTTAAAGGTAGAAGGAATGATTTAAGAAAATGCCCTGGTGCTAGACATGATAGTATATGTCCATAACCTCAGCTCTAGTCAGACTGAGGTCAAAGAAAGATCTCAATTTCAAGGCTGGAGTGGAGGGACAAAAAAGTCTCCTAGCATGTTTCACAATAGTAATTTTAAGTATTTTGTCTAAATCTGTTTTACAAAAGTAGTGGGAAATGTGGAATGGTCTCTGAAACCCTCCATTCCCACAGTGTTTTTCTGATCTTCATTTCAGTTATGAATTTAACAAATAATAGTACAGTCTGTGCAGCTTATTATATGAATTAACTTTTTTGGAATTTTAAAAGAAAGGGAAATGTTTAGCAAAGGCATTTTTTGGGGAGACTGTCTTGAATCATTTAGGATTTAAAACTCTGCTTGTGATAAAGTAATGCTGTTAGTTATACTGCTTCTTTATCAGAAAAATAAGAATGTATCTACAGTATATATATGAAATTAGATTGTACATCTTCTAATTTTATTTGTGTGCATGTGGTATAATGGAGCAGGTGTGGAAGTCAGAACTTTCAAAAGCCAGTTCTACCATGTGAATCTTGGTGATCAAATTCAGGTTGCCAGGCTTCTCAGAAGAAACTTTTCCCACCAAAGCCCTCTCCAGCCCTACATTGAAATATTTTATGTTGATTATATACCTCTAAGAATAAATATATTACTTGTCATTATTTGGTGTAGATTTGTAGGAAAGAAAATTGTGTAGTTTTTGGTGACCTAAGTCTATCTGGTATTTTAGTAATGTTTCCTTTTCTAGTGTTCTCTAATTATGTTACTATTTATAGCAGAGACTAGTGATAATTTGATAATGATTAATGTAAGACAGGTAAACAAATACCTGCTACCACAAAACTAGAGATGTAGGGCAGATGTAGAATCTTTTTAACAACTTTAGTAGTATTTATACTAGGAGCCAGTCTTAGCAATTACATAGCAGACAGTATATTTTGTATGTGTCACGTTTTACTCTCTTTTTCCTATTTTTGAAAGTAGCTGTTTATCAAGGCAGTAAGTATTTCTATTACTTTAAAACTTCTATAGCAATATTGCCAGGGAAATAATGAATGCATGCAACAGTGGAGATCATGTTCCAGTGTGGATTCTGTATCTTAGTAGGTAACACTGATAATGTTTGGTACCAAGGTACTTAAAAAAAAGATGATAATTCATTACCTAAATTTTGACATTTTAGAAAAAGATGAACACTTTTTTTGTGAATGATTTTTTTTCTTAAATTTTTTTTTTTTTTTTTATGATGGAACCTTTCTGTATGACCTAAGTTGGTCTTGAACTTGGGATCTCTTGCCTCTGTACAAGAGTGTTACAATTTTAGATGTGTACCACTATACGTGGCTAGGTTAAACCTTTTTTTCCTCTAATAATTATATAAATCTATATTAAATTGTAGATTCAAAATTACTAAGAGATGTTTGAACAAATATAAGAGTAGCAGTAGGAATTAAATAAAAGCTAGAACATAAAGATATTACAGTTACACAAACATTTATTTAGTATTTCAGTCATTCAGAAATAGTTGTTTAGAATATCAAAACACTAGCTTGTCAGCTGAGGAGATACTACTCTTTAATTCTAGGGTTGTCCAAACATTTATTTTTTATTTTATTTTCTAGTCATACAATACTATTCCCTGCACCCCCTTTCTGTTCTGTACATTGAACTTAGGGGCTTTTTATATTCTAGGCAAGCACTACCACTGAGCTGTACGCCCAGCTGTATTTTTTTGAAAGCCCTTTGGCTGTTAATGATATATAAATACATTTTTATTTTAAGAATAATGTCATTAGGTAGGCAAGTCACTACTGAAAATAAAACCTAAATTCTATGTAAGGAATTGTGTGTTATGGCAGTTTTACCTTTTTGGGGAGTAGACTTAGAATTAAAAACAAGTCTACTTCTCAACTAGGTTGTTTCAGGAATTCATAGATGAAAGCAATATATTAGAGAAAATGAGTGATTTATTCAATATAGAAAAAAAGCTGTTGGCCTTACACTACGTAACCAAGGATAAATGTGAACTTCTGATCCTCTTGCTTCTACCTTCCCAGTGATGGGATTATAGGCGTGTGTTACTATGCCCAATTTTATGAAGTACTAGGATTAAACCCAGGGCTTTGTTCATGCTAGGCAAGCACTCTTATCAATTAAGCCTCATCCCAGCTTCCAATTTAACTTCTAATCAACTTAATACTAATATTACTTGCCAAAGACTATAAGTTATTAGTTGATATATAGCAAGTTTCAACTATATTAGAAACACATATGAGGGCTGGAGAGATAGCTGATTGGTTAAGAGCCCTGGCTACTCTTGTAGGAGGACCTGACTTTGGTTCCCAGCAATCAAATGAAAGCTCACCCTGTCTGAAACTATCTTCCTTAAGTACCAGTCATGCATGTGGTAAATGTACATCCATGCAGGCAAAACATTGATACATACAAAATGAAAATAAGTTAAAATTTTGACTACATGACTTCAGAGAATGTAGAAGAGAATCAACAGTATGCTACTTGGGAAGAAGTGATGAATAAGAGTCTATTTTTATTCTTGCTAGTGATAGATTGCTGAATAAGTTGAACAGGGTACTTTTTTGGAAGTCAGTTAAGTAGACAAAATATATACTTTGCTTCTGTAAATAGGATTGAAGAACAATGAAGTATATTTGGAATTTGAGGTGTTAAAAAAAAAGACATTGGAAGAAGAAAGCAGTGTAGTCCACAAAGTTTTCTTCCTTTGGATCTGGGCTGAGAAAAAAGAAAGAAAGAAAGAAGAAAATATTACTTTATCTGATTAAATGTATACTAATTAAAGCAATTTTGAGTGATCTTGAAAAGTAAATTTTAATATTGTGAAACAGAGATTCTTTCCAGGTTGTTTAATGAATTAATAAGCTAATTTGTATTTAATTGATTAAATAGAACTTTTTGAAAATTTCATAACTTAACTTCAATAACTTTCACAGTAGTTTACCAGTATTTATATGTACTAAAAGAGAAGAATTAACTCTATTATACTTAAGAAAATTGCTACTTTGAAAAACAAATTAGAAAAGGAGATGTAAAAATATGTTACCATAGTTTTGAGGTATATGGCATTATATCAAGGGATAATCTGACTCTAAGTCTAAGCTGTAGGGACAAACAGTATTTTTGCAGTGTCAATTATATTTGATCATTTGTAAATTAAATTACCATTAAAATAAGCATAAGTAAATCAGACATAGAGTGTGGAGTATATGTGTGCTTTTAAAATAAAATCAGAAATGTCAAAGAAATTTAAAGAAACACATTAGTTGATTCCCAGTCTGTTTTAGAAAATATTTTTATTCTGTATATGTGTATGTGCATGCCTTTTTGTCTGTATTTGTGCTGTGTATATTTAGTCGCTTAGGGAGGGCAGAAGTGGCTTTGGATCCATTGGAGCTGAAGCTATAGGTATTTGTCAGCTATCTGATATGGATGCTGGAACTGAACCCTGGATCCTCTGAAAGAACTGCAAGTGATTTTAACTGCTGAGCCATCTTTCCAGCCCCTTCCTGTTCTGAGATTTTAAACTCTTTTCTAGTATTAGGATACTTTGGTAAAAATTTAAAGAATATGGTGTCATAAATACCTACATACTTACTTATCATAAAGTCTGCTTGGGAATGTAGAGTAACGTGTATAATAATTAATTATTCACTTTACAGCCTAATCACTGCCCCCTTCCTTCTGGGTCTACCCTCACACAGTCCTTCTCTCCATTCTTCTTCCCTTCTTCTCTGAGAGGAAGGAGGTTCCCCCCCCCCCCCCCCCCCAGGTATCACCTCATCCCCACACATCAAGTCAAGTCTCTACTGGTCTAGGCACATCCTCTCCCACTGAATCCAGACAAGCTGGCTTAGTTACAGGAAGGGGATTCACAGACAGGCAACAGATTTAGGGACAACCCCGTGTTCCAGTTGTTGGGAGACCAGCATGAAGACTGAGCTGCACATCTACTACATATGTGAGGGGTGAAGTGGGGAGCCCTAGGTCCAGCTCATGTATGTTCTTTGGTTGGTGATCTCTGGGAGTCCCCAAGGGTCCAGTTTAGTTGACTCTGTTGGTCTTCTTGTGAAGTCCCTTTCCCCTCCAGGTCCCTCAATCCTTCCCCTAACTCTTCCATAAGACTCCCTGAGTTCCATCCAATGTTTGGTTGTGGGTCTCTGCATCTGTTTCAGTCAGCTGCTGGGTGAAGCCTCTAAGAGGACTGTTATGCTAGGCTCCTGTCTGCAAGTATAACAGTATCATTAATAGTGTCAAGGATTGGTTCTTGCCCGTGGGATAGGTCTCACTTTGGGGCATTCCCTCAGTCTCTGCTCCATCTTTGTCCCTGCACATCTTGTAGGCAGGACACATTTTGAGTCAAAAGTTTTGTAGATGGGTTGGTGTTCTTATCCCTCCACTGGGAGTCTTGCCTGACTATAAAAAGTACCCACTTCAGGATCCATATCTCCCATGGCTAGAAGTCTCAGCTAAAATCATCCCTCTTCTCCAAGACTCCCTGGACCTCCCCACCCCCAGTCCTAGCTCTCCAGCACACCCTAGAGATGCTGCCCCACTCCACCCCCAATTTCCACTTACTTTCCTGGCCCTCCCCATATTCCCCTACCCATCTTCTCTCCCACCCAGTGCCCTGCCTCTATAACTATTTTATTCACCCTTCTAAGTGAGATTCAAGCATCCTTGCTTGGGCCTTCCTTGTTGTTTAGCTTCTTTGGGTGGCAAACTGGTATTTTTAATCTTAGTCTGACTAAGTGTTATATCCTTAAACACATTAAATTCTTCCTTTTGTTTCTTACCACTGTAAAGGAATATTTATTCTGTAAGATCATAGAGGCTCTCAAGACAATATTTTGCCCTTTAGAAAAATACAAGGATATTAGATTTAATTTTTCTTGTCCTTATAATTAGATTTATGGGGGAAGATAGATTATCCATAAAAACTTAAGAAAATAAGAAAGACAGGTTAAAAATGTCTAAAATTTTATATGATTGTGAGCTAAAGGAAAGTTTAGATTAAAATGTTTAAACTAAAATAGTGAAAAATTTTTGTGGCATCAAGTCATTTTAATCTTACACTTAGCTTAAAACTCAGCTTAAACGCCATTTAATAAAATCTTTCCTAGAAATTAAACTCTTCAGTTATGTGTTTCTCATTTTTCTATAGGGAAACAGTCTTATAAATTCTGTCTTGTAATCATAGGCATTTGAGAAGCTTCCTGGTGTAGAAAAGACTTTAGAGCCAGACAAACTTGGATGTCATGCTGTGATAGTTTGAATGAGAATGTCTTTAAGGGTTTATATGTTTAAATACTTGATCCCTAGTGATAGAACTATTTGAGGATTAGGGTTTATGACCTCAATGAGGGAGGTATGTTACCTGGGCCAGGCTTTGAAATTTCAAAAGAGTTGGACCATTCCCATTGTATCCTCTCTATCTCTGTTTAAGAAACAAGATGTGAACTCTCAGGTGTTCCAGCTGTCATGCCTTCATTCCACCATCATGGACTGTAAACCCCTGAAACCATATAAACTCAGTTAATGCTTCCTTAGTTTTCTTAGTCATTGTGTTTTATGACAACTCTCACTAATACATACCTTTTATTCAGGAAGTTATTTAACCTCTCTGAATTTGTTTCCTTTTCGAGAATTACACTGGCAACATATTTCTTCTTCAATATAAACTTTTAAGAGCAAAGATAATGCATGTGAAAATAGCTAGATTGTATTTCTAATCCCTTTTCTTTTTATGTTGTTTTTGCGTGGTTTTCTAGCAGTTTCATGCGTATACATCTTATTAAAACTAAGTTTTAAAACTCTTCACGTGGGTGTTTGCATTTCTTGCTTCTTTTGTGTTGTTTTTTTTTTTTTTTTTGGTTTTTCGAGACAGGGTTTCTCTGTGTAGTTCGGGCTGTCCTGGAACTCACTCTGTAGACCAGGCTGGCCTCGAACTCAGAAATCCGCCTGTCTCTGCCTCCCAAGTGCTGGGATTAAAGGCGTGCGCCACCACCGCCCGGCTCTTTTGTTGTTTTATTACTTACTAATGAAGTAATTACATAGTCCTTAGAAAGCAGCCACCCAGCAACATTTATTTAAACTAGTACTTGGTTATTATTATTGGATTGACAGTTGATAGATGTATAATAAAATATGATATAATGCTGTTTTTTGTATCAAATTTTCAGATAGTACTTTAGTTGTTGACCATATTTTACATAATTATTTTAGATTAATGGAATTTGATGTCTTCATAAAAAGTGAACATTGACAGGGCTGAAGAGATGACTCAGAAGTTAAGGGTACTTACTGCTCATCTAGAGGACCCAGGTTTGGTTCCCTGTATCCATACTAGGTGGTGTACAACAATATGTAACCTCAGCTCTGGGTATTTGATGCCTTTTCCTTGTCTCTGAGGACACCTGCACGCACATGATATACACAAACACATACATATAAATAAAAAATAATTATTTAAAAAAATACCTTGACAGTCTGAAACTATTGGTAAAAATTTGAAATTTTTTTAGTTTGAAGGTTCATTCTCTTAATGATCAATACAACAACGTGGACATTTGTCAAAGTTATACCTCCTCTGTCACTTTTTTTTTTAATGTTACTGTCCTTGGGTTTAAACATATGTAATTATGCTTACTGTGTAGGATTAGTATGAGAAACAAATGAAATGATATGCTTATGAATTTCTGAAGCATCAGTCCCTCTGTTAAGTAATATGGCAGTAAATAAAAAATTATCTTTTGCCCTTGGCATTTATATTCCAACACTGATTTGAGAACATTCATGGTTTGTTTACATTGCATTGTGGGGAATACAGTGTTGCTGTATTTTACCTTTTATGTGGATGACTTAAGTATAACTTCAGAGCTTGATCTTTTTCACATTTAGCAAGTTTTGATAAAAAATTTTACGTTTCTATACCTTTTCTGCTAAGATAAGACACTGAACATGATTTTTTTGCTGAATAAAGTTTAAAAGACATTTATAGGTCACTTACATATTATATTTATATTAAATTCTTTGGATATGTTATTAAATTTATAAAACTTTAAAAAGGTACTATCTTATCCCTTTCATTACTTCCTGAAGAGTAGGGAAGTTATGTAACTTTTTTAGGATTATACTACTGGCAGTATCAAGATTCAAGAATAGGTGTGACTATGTTCTTAACAATTATGTTTTTAATCTATTCTGAAGATTTGTCAGTATAGACTTCAATACCTGAATCTATAATATATTAGCTTCAGTTATAACATTTATATACATGATATTCCCTTCTTAGATCCTAACCTATTATATCCTTAGGAAGTATTAAAAAGTCTTTGCTAAAAATTATATATGAAATTAGACTTGAAGTGAGAGTCTAAAAAAATAAACATTTTATCTTTCAGTTTAGAGAATCAGAAGATAAATATCACCAAAATAAGTGGTTCTCTTTGAATTTGATAATTTCAGGACCATGACTAGTTGTCTTGCCTGATACTGAAATGTTAAGAAAAACAAAAAAATTTGCTAAGAAAATAAATTCGAGTACTTAGAAATTAAACTTTAAAACTTAACCTATTTTCTGTTTTTTTTTTTAAACATTAAGAAAAAAGTAATTTACATGATCTTTAGACTCTATTTGTGTAAGAATAATTGAATATCTTGGAAATAACTTGAATGCCAAAAATACTATTTTTTAAATATAAAAAAGATGAAACATTTTAATGGTACGAGCCCCTTCTTTAGGTATTTAAAAGTTAGTGCTGAACATTTTGTTTTAATGTAAACTTTAAAAATTGTGTGTTTGTAAAATTAATGCCTACATTGTACAAGTTACACTTGAATTAATTAAATTGTAAGTAGGAAAGCTCAATTTTTGTCATTCTCTTAGTTTAAAACAACCTATTACAATATCTTTTTAAAAATAATTTATTTTATTTTTATGTACATTTGGTGTTTGGCCTACATGTATGTTTGTGTGAGGTTGTCAGATCCTCTAGAATTGGAGTTACAGATGGTTGTGAGCTGCCATGTGGGTGCTGGGAATTGAACCCAGGCCCTCTAGAATTGCAGCCAGTGCTCTTAAATACTGAGCTGTCTCTTCAGCCCCCTATTAAAGTATCTTTATGTTACAAATCTGTAATAATAGTATGATAAAGTATGAAATTGAATATTCCCACCTTACTTCTACCAGTCTATCTAGTGCTGCCACTTTAAAATTTGCTTTTTGTCTATTCTTTATGTATTTGAATTTGTATACATTCACTCAATATAATGCATGAAAGTTTACATATCAATGGACAATTGGCCATAATTAACATCTCCATGTTTTATTAGACTTATGTAATACTATTTTTAGAGAAAGTATTAGCTTCCAAAATTCAAAAATTATGTATTTTACATAAAATTCATTTTCATGAATTCAATTCATGGCAGAGTTTTTAGATTGACTGTCCCCTTGAGATAGAACATACATTCTCCAGGTTTTTTTTCATTTCTAAATTAGCCTATTTATATCTTTTGACCTCGAGAACCATATGGATTGGCAGTGCTTACTCTTGTCTTTTCCTTTCCTTTTTTGTACCATGATTAGGCCATATTTTCCTATTAGTGAAAAATAATAGTAGGTAACTTCAGTGGGAACTTAACAAATACAAGCTACTTTCTAGAGCTGTTACAGAGCTTTATTAATTGTACTATCACCATTTTGCAACTGAGGCAAATGTAATTGATAGTAAGTGTAACTGACTTGTGCAAATTATTATAAAAAAAAAAACAAATTCCAAGTTGAATCTTATTGTCTGTTGCTAGAGTGTGAGTGCTTAATATTCCCTCTTGGTCTGTACAAATGACTTCATGTAGATCTTTAAAGATGTTTATATACATCTTTCTTTTTAATGGCTCTATAGTATTGCATAATAGGCTATACTTTATTTAATCAGTACCCAATTGATGATCATTGAGGTTCTTTTTATAATCTTTCACTATGATAAATATCATAGATAATACTATTATACATTTATTTTAGCATGATTTCAATTTTTTGTAATATAGAATCAAGTAGAATTTCTTAGGTTAAAAATATAATAATTTTAAAATTTCTATGGAAATTACCAACTTGCCCTCTAAACAGGCCATACTGATTAACAGTCTCTCCTTTATTGAATATTAGCTTTTTAATAAGTATTTTAAGGTATCTTTCTTGTGTTTTATAGATAAGTTATAGCATTGTTTTATTGTTAATATAAGATATTGAACTTCAAAGTTAGCTTTGGAGTAAAGGGGAACATTATTTAAATAACCACAGAGCATAGAGGAGGTGCTGACTTTAAGTACTCAAATCACGTGATCTTGGAATTACTGTAATCATGTATCCTTTACTTCATGTTCTGTTTTTGACCATGTTACAGGTTATCTTACATTCAAAATTGGGAAGAGTGGTACAGTTTGAGAAGTATAGTAATGGGGCAATTTCAAGTTTTCATCTTCCTAACTAGAGAGCCCACAGGAAAGTTTTTTCTCATGATATTTTTACATGTAATACTGAGTCCTTCATTTGGATATGTTCATTTTTGGGTCTGTCATTGCCAGAGTTGAGGAACTTCATTGGTCCCAATTCTGTATCATGTGTCATATCATATCCTTGGTAGAGAGAGATTAAGTAGGTACCTTTACCAGAGTCACATTGACTTCAGGTTTTACTGCTGTGAAGAGACACTATGACCAGAGTAACTCTTATAAAGAACAACATTTAATTGAGGTTAGCTTACAGTTTCAGAGGTTTGGTTAATTATCATTGTGGGAAATATGGCAGCATGCAGGTAAACATGTTACTGGAGAAGGCATTAAGAGGGCTACATCTTGATCCTCAGGCAGCCGAAGGAAACTATCTGCCATATGGGCATAACTTGAGCATTTAAGACCTCAAAGTCTGCCCGACAGTGACACACTTCCTCCAACAAAGCCACACCTCCTAATAGTGCCATTCCCTACGGGGTTAAGCATTCAAAACATGGGTCTGTGGGAGCCATACCTATTCACACCACCACACACAGGAATTTATAGCGGAAGAATTTTTAATGATTTAATTTTAATAACTTATTTAAAATAACAAATTCCATAAATAAGCTATATCTTGAACTATACTTGTTTGAAGTTGAATAAAAATGACTGATCATAAGAAAAAATAATATGCATAAAGGATAATAGATGTATTCATATTATATCAGGTGCAAAAGAGAATAAAATTTAGAGCATGTTTTTGTAGAAAAGTTTATAATCATTAATAGAGGTTAATATTGGTTTTGAATTTTCAAGTTTTCTTTTGCAAATGGGATTGTGATATATTAATCTAAAAATTGTCAATTATGCATCATCATAAAACATTCATTACTTTCTGATTCTTACTGCCAGTTGAAAGTGGGTCATGTATAATACATGATAGATTCATAGATGAATAATGGAGATTTCCCACTTACATAATAGAAACTTTTAAGTAGTTAAATATTGACATACCCAGTTCTATCATTCTATTGTTTTCCTGACCACAAGTAGTGTATTACTCTAACTTTAGTTGGGTTTGTTAGCAAATAATCCAACTAGTTATGTGGTTGGTGTACATTGTTTGTGTGCATGTGTATGCAAGCACATGCATGCACTCATAAATGTGTGTGGAGGTCAGGGGACAACCTTAGATGTTCTTCAGGTACCATTCACTTTTTCTTTGCAACAAGTAGGGAGCCCCAATGACTCCTTTTGTCTCTGCTTCCCCTAACCCTGGGATTATGTCTCATCACATCTGACTATGTTTTTTTTCTGAATCAAAATGTATGTGTATTTCTTTTTTTTTCAAGTTATTTTTCTCTTTTAGTAAGTGCATATGTTCATTTACAATGTCATACGTGTATATAATGCGTTCTGACCATTCCTATGCCAACTTCCCCTTTTGATTACTTTTCTTTTTTACAATTCAGTTGTTGCTCGAGTCCCAGGCTGCCCTCCCACAGTTCCTCATCCCATTTCTCCTGCCCTCTGTCTCCAAGAAGATGTCCCCCTCAACCCCTCGCCAGGCCTCCCTGCTCCTTGGGCCTCAAGACTCTCGATGGTTAGGTGCATCTTCTCCCACTCTAAGGCCAGGCCAGACATCAGGGACCTCAGGCCAGTTCTAACTCATGTATGCTGCCTGGTTGGTGGCTCAGTGTCAGAGATCTCAGGGATCCAGGTTAGTTGAGACTGCTGGTCTTCCTATGAGGTCGCCCTCCTCCTCAGCTTCTTTCAGCCTTTCCCTAATTCAACCATAGGGAATTCAACTTCAGTCCAATGGTTGGGTGTAAGTATCTGCTTCTGTCTCAATCAGCTGCTTGTTGGACCTCTCAGAGGACAGCCATGCTAGGTTCCTGTCTGTAAGCACACCATAGCATCAGTAATAGTGTTAGGCCTTGGAGCCTCCCCTTGAGATGGATCCCAAGTTGGGCCTGTCACTGGACCTCCTTTCTGTCAGTCTCTTCTCCATTTTTGTCCCTGCAGTTCTTTTAGACAGGAACATTTCTGGGTCAGAAGTTTTGACTGTGGGATGGCAACCCCATCCCTCCAGTTGATGCCCTGTCTTTCTATTGGAGGTGGGCTCTATAAGTTCCCTCTCTCCACTGTAGGACATTTCATCTAAGGTCTCTCCCTTTGAGTCCTGAGAGTCTCTTACCTTCCAGGTCTCTGGTACTTTCTAGATGGTCACCCTAACCCCTGAGGTTGCATATTTCCATTCATTTTGCTGGCCCTCAGGGCTTCTCTCCTGTCCCCCACCTACATCCCCTGTCCCCCAAACTTAATCATGTTCCCCTTTTCCCCTTCCACTCCCCTCTCCCATTTCAGTATCAGCTTTTCATATTTCATTTCAAACATAATTTCAAACTCTAGTCTTCATTTTTGTAAGGAAGACTTTTATAGTCTAAGGTGTCTTCCCAGCCCACACAATAGGTATACATTGTAAGATTTTGTATATTTTCTTTGTTTTGTTTGAGACAGGTTCTTGCTTCATGACCCAGGCTTGACCTCTAACTAAAATCCTCTTGTTTTAGCCCCCTAAATGCAAGGATTGCAGGCATGCACCATTATGACTGGCACTTAAGTAATTTTTGCATTAAAACAATTGCCAAATACTGAATGATAGAGTTTGCTAGACCTTTCTCCCTCCTTTTCTGTAAAATGCTAGACAGTAGCGCTTTTAGGCTTTGTGGACTATAACATTTCTGTCACAGCTACTTAGCTTGCCCTTGTAGAGTGAAAGCTGGCATAGACAAGATGTAAATGAATCAGTGTGATTGTCCTATAGTAAAACTTCATTTATTAAAAAAAATGTCTGTTTAGCATTAGCTTAATGGCTATATTTTCCCTCTCTAATGTAGGACAATGAAAGGACAGCATGGTTTCTGGTTGAGCACTGGCTAGAGATGGCCGGAGACCCAGCAGGTTGGAGACCTCACGGGTTTCCCTGCTAGGGACAGCATGCGTTTCCCCATGCTGCCAGACTCCAGGCTCCTGATGTGAGGCCGAAGACCTCATTGTTCCAGGAGGCACATAGGACAATGCCCCTACTAAGACATCTCCATATTCATGAGATACCTAAAGGCCAGAGGGCGTAGCTGACTAAGCATTCCTTCTCAGACCCTCCTCCTTGCAAAAGGTATTTAACCTCAAGCCCGCCCTGAGAATATGGGGTATAACTTCATCCATTTTCCGCCATGGCAATAAGACCATGGACTACCTCTCCTTTTTGGGGGCCCCCGTGGGGGACCATGGAGAAGGTCTTCAACTACTGAGCTGCAGTCTAATCTCCCACGCTGGCCTCTCTGCGTTCCAGCCATGGAGACCTAGCCAAGACCCAGCCAAGTGAGTCACCCTAACCAAGAGACCACCTCCCCGCTGGACACCGCTGGAGCTTCTCCCCCTCACCCCTTTGGCTGCAGGTCGATCCAGCCCGTAAACCGCCACCCCTCCCCAAAACCTCCACCCTCACCTTGGTCCTTCCGCAGCCTCTCAACTGTGCCTGAGAGCCCAAGGGCTTGAGATCAGTCGGTCCCCAGCTGCCCCCTTGGCCCGGGGATTCCCAACCTAAGAGCTGCGGCCCCAACGGGGATCTCAGACTGTGCTCTCTCACCCCCGGAGCAGAACCCTGCAGCTTCTCACAGCCCGACCGACCACCTAGTGCTGTGTGGAGTGAACAGTTGAATTCCCTGAGTCTCTGCTTCCCTGAGCCATGGCCCTAGCCCCTTGGGGCGGCAGACAGGGGACTCATAATTCAGCCCAACAGGACCCACACCCACACGCACCCCACAGCCCAGCACTCTTAAGACATAATATATATTAGAATTGAACTATTATATTACTTATAATTTACATTTCAAAATTCCATAAAACTTTGTCATTTAGAATTTTAATTTAATAACTCTTATATTTCTGTAAATTAACTTGTGCTTTTACTTCAGATGCTACTGGTTAGTGTTCTGATGTAGCTGTAGTCACCAGGGAATCTTGGCTAATGTTTGGCTCTCCTTCATATGAGCTTCTACATGGCTATTGATTCATTAGTCTCATGGTATGATGACTGGTTTCCAAGAAGGCCTGAAATTGGCACAGCTTTATTTCCATTATTCTGATGGTTAAAAGAGGCATAAACTCAGTCCATAATCACTGTAGGAAGAGATTGTAAAGGTATGTGAATACCTACGGTACATGACTAATGAGGGCATCAAATTAAGTCTCTAAATTATTGCTTTTATTGCAAGTAACAATTCGAATATACTAGCTTTAGTAAAAGAACATTTATTTAAAATTTATTAGATTTCTTTTTTAACAAAATGCAAATAGAACACAAGATCCTAGAACTATTGGGCTTAGGGTTGAAGGTTCATCTTTGCTTTATGCTGTAAACTTCATTTTCTGTCACCATAGATCTGTCTATTTCACATTAGGAAGAACAGTGCCATTAATACTTGTCTAATTACTTATGCCTTACCGTTTGAACTATTTTGTGTGCTTCTTAAGTTTTTGAGGAAAAATTCTGATTCTCCTAGGTCAGTCAATGTAAAGTTCTAGTGTACCAAGTACAGAGACAGATTGCTGAATAAGTTAGCAACAAGATGGTTACTGAATGTGTAGCCCCAAACAGTCCATTTGTATCCTCTCTAGTCATGCATTTATTAACATAAAGTAATCATAATTTAATGAGTAATATTTTTATTACTGACTTAGTTTTCTTCTTTATTCAATTGTCTGGACGGCATTTGGTTTATTATCTAGAACATTCATTTACACTCTTCCTGTATTGAGTTAGTTACGGTCATTGTTCTAGTATCTCACTTTACTCTATTAACATACATTCAGATAGGAAGGTGATCTTAGTATGCGATTGCCCATGATTTCTAGGCTTGTTTTGGCTGATCTAGCTGGCTGAATACTTTCTTCCTTTGGAAAGGACTTACATGAAAGCAAGTACTGTAAATACAGAATGAAATAAGAGCTATAACAGGAGTACAAGCAACATGCTGTGGGTGCAGAGGAAGGAACAATTAAGTTTGACTGAATGACTGTAGGAGGGATGACATTTTAAAGAAGGTAATGTTTGAGCAAGCCCTGGAAGAATGAATAACTCATCCTTAGAAAAGAAAGGAAAAAATAATCTAGTTGTCAGATTTCTTGGCTGCTGAATGGGTGGCACCAGAGTGTCTAGGCTAAAGTAGAAGAACTTAAATATAGATTTAAAGAAATAGGAATAAACAGCAGCAGGTAGTTATGTGATTTTAACCTTCTTAAATTAGAATTATAAGAGGTAATGTAGTTTTGCTACACTTAAGACTTAGGTGACTATATGTTAGTTTGAAATTTGAGAGTTCAAGTTTTAATGAAAAAGTTCATTTTAAAGAGAGTTTTGAACTAAGAAAGTACTTTTAAGAATTTTATATCTACTAACTCAAATCTAATAGGTAAAGAAACTAAGATGAAGTTAAAGTGACTAATTAATGTTACACATCTCGTTATCTTTGGGTATTGCTAATTTCCCAAAAGTTACAGTGCTGTAAATTTGGTCCCTAGTGGAAACATTTTGAAAAGTGATGGAACTTTTAAAAGTTGCATCCTGGTGTGAGAGGATAGAATTCTGACTGTTTTTGTGAAAGGAATAATGTTGGACTTGTAAGTAGATTAGGTATCAAAAGAGTAGATCAGTTCTTTCTTCTCTCCTTTCTCCTTTTCTTTCTCCCCCCACCCCTTTCCCTCCTATGCTCTCTCCCAGCCTTCTTTTCTCCCTTCCCCTTTCCTGCCTCCCATGTTCTGACAGGTCTCACTTTATAGCTGAAGCTAGTGTAGAACATATTATGTGGTCCAGGATGACCTTAAACTTAAAGTGATCCTCTTCTCTTAGTTTTCTGAGTGATGAGATTACAGGCATGAGCTGCCATGCACTTTAGTTTTACCCTTTCTTGAATTTTATATAAATGTAATGACTTGTTTCAGTTAGCAGTATGTCTATCATGTTCTTCTGTGAATCTGAAGTACAGTGTTTTTTTCTACTGGATTTATAGATTTTATTGTATTGATAACATTTGAATTTATTCCTAATTTCACAATTATAAATAAAGCTGTGTTGAAAATTCTTAAAAATGTCATTGATGATCACATTGTTTTATTCTAGGAGTGAAATGACTGAGTGGTTGTTTTCCAAAATGGTTTGCACAATATTATATCCCTGCTACCAGTGTAGGAGAATTTGAGTTTAAAGTGTACTTCCTTTCCTGTGCCTCAAATCATCTCATGATCCCTCAAGTAGTGCCACTGATAATAGTTATCACACTATATTGCTTAAGAAATAACAAAAGGGAAAAGTTTGGCCATGTGTGGTGGGGCAAGGGCCTAGGTTCAATTCCAGAATCCAATAGAGGTTTACAACTGTAATTCAGTCCTAGGAATCAGAATGCTATATCTTCTAGTCTTTGAGGGCACTAGGTACACATGTGATACCATACAGACAAAACACTCATGCACATTAAATAAAATTTATTAAAAAAAGAAAAATTTGCCAATCACTTTCTAATGTTTTCATCTAGAAAATTTTCCCTTTACTTTAAAACTCTATATTTTATATTAATCTGTATGAGTGAGGTAAGTAGAGATTTCTTTGACATTTAATTTATACAAATGGTATGAGTAAAAAAATCATAATTTTTTAATTATTTATTTTTATTTTATGTACATTGTTTTTTTGTTTGCATGTATATCTGTGTGTGGGTGGAGTTACAGACAGTTGTGAGCTGCCATGTGGGTACTGGGAATTGAACCTGGGACACCTGGAAGAACAGTCAGTGCTCATAACTGCTGAGCCATCTCTCCATCCCCCAAATATTTTTTTAAATATGGATATTTAGTTGATCTAGCACCATTTTCTTATTTTAAATAAACAAAATGGTTCTTTCCTCCCTGGGTTGTATAGTACACCTTGATATAAATCATGTGCATCTGTTATCTGTTCCTTCTAGAGTAGATATTCTGTTTTGTTGGTTTATTTGACTATGTTTGTACCTATTCTCTGCCTCTGTCTCTGTCTCTCTCTCTGTCTATCTCTGTCTCTCTGTCTCTGTCTCTGTCTCTCTCTCTGTGTATGTGTGTGTATGTTGGGGATCAAACTCAGGGACTTGCAAAAGTTAACATATGCTCTATTGTGGAGTTAGTCTCTTGTCCTAGGAAAACAAAGTCCAACATCTTTATTATGGATAAACCATTAATTATATTAGCTACAGGTTTTTGCTAGTGTTCTTTTTCATATTAAAGAAATTCTTACCTATTTCTATTATTCTGATAATTTTCAAAATCATGAATGGCTGTTAAATTTTATCAAATGATTTTTCTGCTTCTATCGTGATGAGCTACATGGTTTTGGTTTTTGTTCTTAAATCTGTAATGTGGTGAATTACACTGAATGATTTTCAATGCTAAACCAATTTTATACTCCCAAGTTAGGCTTTGTTTGAGTTAAATTTGTTGACATTTTGCTTAGGTTTTATATTTGTTGTGAGAAATATTGGTCTGTAGTTCTCCTTTCTTATAATTTGTTTTTTTTAATCCACCAGATTTTGGACTTGAGTTTTGTTGACCTCCAAAAGAAAATTGGAAAATCTTTTTTCTCATTTTTACTGTTTTTTAAAAGATTGATGCATTTCATGTATGTAAAAAAATACTATTGATTCTGCATTTGTTGTTATAGTGGTCTGTGTCAATAATGTTGATTTGCTCAATCATGTTGCTCAAATCATTGAATGATTGATTATTAAAATTATTACCTATAATTGTAGATTTATATATTTTTCCTTAAAATTTTATGTATTTTTAAAAAGGATTTATTATTTTATGGATGTGAGTGCATGTTCGCTGTCTTCAGACACATCAGAAAGAAGGCATCAGATCCCATTATAAACGGTTGTGAGCCACCATGTGGTTGCTGGGAATTGAACTCAGGACCTCTGGAAGAGCAAGCAGTCAGTATTCTTAACCACTGAGCTGTCTTTCCAGCCCCAAATTTTATGTATTTTGAAGTTTTTATTAGGTATGTATAAATAGGATTATTGCAAATTATGATTGAAATTACCTTTTTGCCATTATGAAATAACCTTTTTTTTTTTAGTTTTGAAATCTCGTTCTTGTTTTGAAGTCTTTTTCTATTAATACAAAACGTGTATATTTATTAGTATTTCCGTGTTGAATTCTTTTCTTCCTTTTATTTCAACTGATCTGTTTTTGTATTTAAGGTATGTTTTCTAGAAATGTGTAATTGAGTCTTACTCGTATTGCTTAGTTTTAAAAATTTTTGTTTTATTTGCAATGTTTATTTAATATAATTATTGATATAGCTAGGTATAAATCTGTTAACTCACTGTTTATTTTTATTTCATTTGTCCTTTTAAAAACTTTTTCTTCTTTCCTGCTTATTTTTCTAATTTTCAAATTTTCTAAGATTTATTTTCTACATTAGTTTTTCAGTTTACATTCTTCTGTGAGTATATTTAGGAATTCTGTGTATTTGAATGAACACTCTTGATTTGTTACTGTATCTTAAACCAACACTTTACTATTTTCTGAGCAATACAAAGCCTTCATTTATTACTTTCTGCCATTTGTATATTTTTGTGTGGGTATGTGCATTCAGATTCCCATGGAGGCTAGAAAAGGGTATAGGGATGGAGTTACAGGTGGTTGTAAACTCTCTGTTGGTGCTAGGAAGTGAACTTTTATACTCTGTAAGATTAGGAAGCACTCTTAACCAATGAGCCATCTCTCCAGGCCCACTATTTAAAAAATAAAAAATTAGTAATTTAGGATATGTATGTAGATCTCTTGTAATTCCAGAAGCAACATGGATATAAATTATAAAAGGTTTTGACAAAAACATCAGTACTTTTTATGTTATCCATATATGCCCATCATAATGTTCTTCCCTCATTTTAAAAAATATTTTCTGTCATCTGGGATTTTTTTTTAGCCTTATAAAATTAATTTCTTTTTCTGGGAATGTTATTGTGCTAGAGGCAAATATTTTCAGTTTGTATGTGTGTTTGAAAAAACAATTTTTTTGAAGAAAAAAAAACCTGGTACAGAATTCTGGGTTAGCAATTTTAATTGTCAACACTTTAAATATTTAATTCCTACTTCCCATTGCCATAGTTTCTTTTGAATGATTAGCTAATAGATTTACTTTTGATCCTTTAAAAAAGTATATAAATTTTGACTGCTTTTAAGATCTTCATTTTGTTTTATTTTGAGTTTATAATGGAGTGACTATGTGGTACTTAAGCCTGATTTTTCTTTGGACCTATCTTCTTTAGGTATTTGGTGATTTGATGTTTTCCATAAACTTTGAGTTTTTTATATCTTCAAATTTTACTTTTATTTCAGTTTCTCTATTTGACAATGTTAGATGTTTGACTATATCTCAATGCCTCTTTTTCTTTCTATTCTTTTCTATTTGTGATTCAATTGGGTATTTTATGTTCTTTAAACATACTAATTTTATCTTAGGTTGTGCTAGCCTAATGTAAATGTATCAAAAATTTGATATTCATCAGTGCAGGTATTCACATAGCCTAGGATTGCATCAGACTCATCATGTAGCCTAGACAGACCTTGAACTTCTGATCTTCCTTCTGTTTAGCCTCCTAAGTTCTGCAGTTACAGGTGTGATCCATCATATTTGCTAAAGTTTAGTTTTTACATTTTTTATTTTCAGTTCTTGGAAGTCTAATTCATTTGAAATTAGTCTCCCCCCTTTACTACCTCCATCCTTTCATAAATTTAATTTTTCTATTTTTATTGACATGTTAATATTTGCTAGTTCAAACCTCTACCCCAAATTCTATTATATAATTATTGGCTTTACTCAGTTTTCTGCCTTTGGTCTCATTTTAGGTTATACGTTCTTGTTTCTTCAAATATGTTATAATTTTAGATTTTATACTAAATATTATCTATAGTTGAACTATTTGATTGAACTGACTATATTTTTTACCACCTTTTCAACTGTTTGGCCAGGTGAGTGAATGAAACATTGCCCCTTCAGGATACTTAGTAATTGTGTTTTATTTTATTAGGATCATTGGATTGCAGTTTAATTCAGCTTTAGTTTATACCTGGTTGTCTTCATTGTCTGCTAGTTTTTGTTGTTGTTTTTTTTTTTTTTTAGTTGAAAAGCTGCCAGATATCTTCTTTACATGGAAAGAGGTGGTGAGAGTTTTATTTCTACATTTCAAAAGTTTTGAGTTGAGCCCTTTGATCTCTTGTTCAAATTGTCTGATATTCAGGCAAATGTTTAGAAGCCACCTGTCTAAGACTGAGTCTCATTTCTCTAGCATTTTTTTTTTTCTTCTAGCACTAGGAGCTAAGGGAGATATCTCTGCCATGTCTTTCTCTCTGCTAGCTTAGTCTTGGGCCTTCCAACATTACTTAGAGTTTAGCAATTAATTAGTCTTACATTTAGACTACTGCACTAAAAAGCTGCTCCATCATTCATTGCTTTCTGTTTTCACCAATAGAGTCCATCTTCCCCAGCCAACCTTAATACTCAGTCTATCCTAGAATCTTCTAATTCTCCTACGAAAGAAAATGGTGGGTTGTTGTTATCTATAAAAAAGGCTGTTATCGCTCTAGATCTTAGTTAATCTATTTCGTTTTACTTCCTAAATATTCTGATGTCTTAAAAATGAGACAGAAGCTCATTTTTCCCTAGTTGCTGTCAAAGTGTTTGTAATCGCTATCCTTAAAGATTAAAGCAGTGAAATCTATTTTCCTGATTATGAAGTAATACACATTGTATTAACTTTTGCCTAGTTTTGCTGTATAACAAATGACCTCAATATTTCAGCAGCTAGCAACAATAGCTCATTCTCCTCTTGCTACATGCTAGCTGAAGCTTGGCATTGGCTCGTCTATTGCTCCACATATCTTCTAATTTTGAGATCCAGACTGGGAAACAACTCCTATTTGGGCCATGCTGTTCTTGTAAGAGAGGAGGAAGAGAAGAAAATTGGCAAACATACATAGTGGCTTTAAAAACTTCTGCTTGGATATTTGTTTTTATGTTACTGGCCAAAGCAAATCAGTAGCTGAGGCCAAAGTTAATAGGGCAAAGATGTTTACTTCTACAAAAATATTCTGTGTTAACATGAGAACTGGTGGAAATGATTATCATTTTGAATGAAAGTAGGTTGAATATTTACAGATTATAATAAAATTTATCAGCTCAATTATTTTTATTTAATTATTTTTATTTAATTATTTTTAATGGTTGCCCATTAAAATGAGTTAACCAGACTTACTGGTAGGATGAAAATGCCCAGTAAGAGGGTTCAGTTATCAATAATATGCAGAAATCTTTTTCTGTTCAGAAGTTACTATTGGATCAGTGTTTCAAAAAGTAGCCTCACTTGTAGGGTAAAATGTGCACTATTCTGTAAGTATTGGAAGAGGGCAAGACATGTCATGAGAGTCTGGAAATTGGTATACCAATGAAAATCAAATTTACAAGGCAGCCTGGTGATGTTGTGATGTTACCATAAACAGAATGGTTTGAATGAGGCACTTCTGTGTATATGTGTGTGTGTGTGTGTGTGTGTGTGTGTAGGGATACACATGCACAGGTGCTTATATGCATGTGTGTCTGATGAGCATAGAGGCCAAAAATTCATTTTGGTTATCTTCCTCCATTACTCTTCACTTATTCTCTGAGACAGAATCTTTTGCTGAACCAAGTTCTCTGTATATTTAGCTAGTTTAGTTAGCCAGTTTCCCCATATCTTGAGTCTTATGATTACAAGCAGACCACCACACTTGCTCAGCTTTTATGTGGGTGCAGAAGATTGGAATTCTGGCCCTTATGCTTGATGACAAGTATTTTATCTAATTAGCTATCTCTAGCATGTAAGTCTTGTTTTGAAGTTGAGATAATTAATATTGATTCTACCATCTTATAATTATTCTCCAGTCTCTTCAATCATCACTTTCTCTTACATGCAACTTAAATTTTATGGTGCTTCTTTATCTGTGAAATGCACTCTTAACTCTCTTGCATATGTCCTGTGTTTTCTTGTGTTACTCTTCTTACATCCTGCCTCCACCCTCCTATTCCTAACCCCACCCCTCAACCTTCTGCCCTAAGACAGGGCTTATCTGTGTAGCCTTGTTTATCTTGGAACTCTATAGACTAGGCTGGCCTCGAACTCACAGATATCCACCTGCCTCTGCTTCCCAAGTGCTGGGATTAAAGGCTTGTGCTACACTGTTGCTTGGCTTCTAGTAGATCATACTAATTTGAAAAAACTATTGTTTTTAACCAGTCTTCTTTCAACTAAGAGTACCTGTGTAGCTCTGTGTGTAGAGAAAAATGCCAAATCCTGCTGATTGATTTGCATAAATCCCTGGTTCCAGTATCAGGTGAATCTTCTATACCATCTGTCATATTTTCCTAGATCTTCTATTTTCTTAGCTGGTATATATGTTTTTCTTTTTTAAAAAGATGTTTTTAATTTTATGTATGTGAGTACACTGTCACTGTCTTCAGACACACCAGAAGAGGGCATCAGATCTCATTACAGATGGTTGTGAGCCACCATGTGGTTGCTGGGAATTGAACTCAGGATCTCTAGAAGAGCAGATGGTGCTCTTAACCACTGAGCCATCTCTCCAGCTCCATTTTTTTTCTTATCCTCTAACATCTCATCCCCGATCTTTTGCTCTGCTGATGATTTTGCTCTCTACCTGAGAAAATTGACACAAAACCAAATTTGCATCAGCTCCTTATATCAAATCTACCCACCTACCAGCATCTTTATCTTTATATAGCTTGTTTTATTTTCTACTTTTCCACGTATTTATCTGTTTGATTCTCTCTTCTTATGCCTATTTAAGATCATAGCCCAATAGTTTCTATGTGATATTTTCTCAACATTGAACAGTACTGCCATAAAAGACAAACACATTGTTATTTCTACCTTCAGCATCATTTATTTTATCCCCCTTTCCCTACCAGAGAATGTTTATTTGCTCCTCAGTTGTGGTAAACTCCTTGAAAGAACACTATAGTCTTAGCTCCCAATTCCTTATTTCCTATTTTCTCTCAAATTCAGTACAATTAGATTTTTATTTTCTCAATGAAAATATCCTTGATAATGTCACCAGTGAATTTCATATTGCGAAATCTCACATGGATTTCTCAATATTCATAATCTCCCTTAATTTAGCAAAAATATTTGCTTCCCTTCCTTCCTTTCCCATTCCTTCTTCCAGCTGCTTTTTTATTTGATTTCTAGAACATAACACTTAATATTTTGCCTCCCTTTGTCAATTGTCATTTTCCTTCCCAGTCTTTTTCAAGTTGAGTATTCATATTTGACCTTTTCTCTATGTACATTCACTCCCTTCATCGTGACTCTTAATAACTGTATACTGACAACTGTTAAATTATGTAGTTATGTAGGCTTCCCCTTGAAGTTATATATGTATAAGCATGTATATCTATACAGAGTATATGTAGCCATTTATGTCTAACTAATTAATACATTTAATATGTACCAAACCAAATTACTGATTTCCTGCTTAAAGTTCGACTCTAAGCAAAGTATTTGTCAACTTAACAAATTATTAACTGTGTATTTCTATTTTTTATGACTACCAACTTTTAAAGATGTTTTCCTTCCTCTGTATTATCTTAAATATTTACCCTGTTGTACTTTTGCCTCTAGTCCTTATCCTATCTTATTCTAGGTATTATTTTTAGATTACCTTTCCTACACCTGTTTCTTTAATGGCCACTTTTCTAATCTTGAGATAGAGTTGTTGCCCTTCAGATACTCAGATTCCAGTTCATGTTCTCTATTCTATTAATGATCCTCCAAATCAGAGGTTCTCACCTTTCTAATACTGTGGCCCTGTAATACAGTTCTTCATGTTGTGGTGATACTAAGCATAATATTATTTTTGTTGCTACATAGTTATAACTTTTCTACTGTCATGAATCATAATGTAAATATCTATGTTTGTCTTAGGTGACCCCAGTAAAGGCTTGTTGGACCCCTGTGAAGAGTTGTTTGACCTGAAAGGGGTAACAACCTACAGATTGAGAGCCACTCCTCTAAATACTTCTGCATGATCCAAACAGAGCATAGCCTTGCGCCCTGAAACTACTGGACTACTGTTATATCTACAGTCTACAAAATTTGAAGGCAGTTTTAGACATGTCTTATTCTTCCTATCTGTTTATCTCCCATAGAATGTATGGACAGCAGTTTAATTTGTTTCATTCCACATAGCCACCTCCACGATACTAACATTTAATTTTATCTGTAAGTTATCCTCACATTCACACCTGAACCTTTGTATATCACTTTGTCTCTATCTTATTTTTACCTGGCCCATCCTACATCCTGTTTGTAATTTCAAATTATAAGACTTAGAATGACAGAACTCCATGTTATTTACTTCCTTGATGATTTTATTCATTTTTAAAAAATGTTTTCTTTGTGGTCTTTGTTTTTTAAATATATGTATGTTATAAACCCCACCTTATAGTGTTGTTATAGTTTGCTTTAAACATCTGATATTTAGGAGGATGTGAAAATTGTATCATTCACCAATTTATTTACCATTTTTGATGCTACTTATTTTTTCTTACGGTCATTTGATAAAGTTTTTCTTGGGTTTTCAGGGGCATTCTCTAGGTTTTTTTTTTTGTTTGTTTGTTTAAGTAGTACTGATAAATAGGCATGCATTCTGCTTTTTAATTGTTTAAAAGATTAAATGACATATGAATTATATATATTTATGGGGCACATTGTTAAATTTATACAGTGTGTCATGATCAGGTTAGAATAATTTGCACACCTTTCACTCAAACATTTTATCAGCTTATTTTTTTGGTTGGGAATATTCAAAATCTTCTCTGTTACAGCTGTTTGAAATGTATAATTCAACATTATTAGTCAGAGTTAACCTTAATGTGCTATAGAATATCAGAAGTTATTCTTCCTATCTAGGTTCACTCATGTTAGTATTCCACTTAACATCCTTCTTTCCCTGCCCCGTCTATGGCAAATGATACTCTCTCTTCTGCTGTTATGAGATCAACTTTTTAAGCTTACACATGTGAAAATGTACAGTGTTTATATTTATTTTGTGCGTTTGTTGTGGGGGGGGCACATCTGTCCTATACTTGTACATGTTGGGGTAAAAGGACAATTTGTCAATTCTCTCCTATCATGTGGCATTGAACTCAGGTGGTCAGACTTGGCTACAAGTGTCCTTTTCTTCAGACATATTGGTTGTCCTCAATTTATTTTTAGTATGTGGTGTGAGATAGGGATTAACTTTGATTCTTCTGAGCATGATGTTCCAATTTTCTCAGCATTGATTATTGGTCCTTTTCCTCTGTGTTTGTTGATGGTGCCTTTTGTGATAACCAGTTGTCTATAAGTATATGGATTATTTCTGCTGCTTTCTGTCCACTGGTCTGTGTTTTCGTTTATGCTAGTGCTATTCTGTCAGCTTTGGTTTTGCTGAAAATGTTTGTATTTATTTTTATGTTTTAATGTTTTTATTCCAGCTTTTAAAGGCCGTTATTTCTACATATAGAATTCTAAATTAAGTCTCGCTATAGCACTTTAAAAATATTGTGTTCTATTTAGACTTGATTCTTTTGTACTTGATGTATCTCTTCTACCCTATCACTATTTCATCCCATTATTTTGGCTACTACTATCTTCATTTTTGGAATCTATTAGTTTTGACTATAGATACTAGAGAAATTAGTGTCTCCTTGGAGTTCTTAAATTTCATTAGTGAAAGAATTGAAGAATGGATTCAAATAGAAGCTTGAGGACAATTTTTTTTCATAACTTTTTTTTAAAGATTTATTTATTTATTTTTTTTATGTATATGCGTACACTGTAGCTGTCTTCACACACACACCAGAAGAGGGCATTGAATCCCATTACAGATGGTTGTGAATCACCATGTGGTTGCTGGGAATTGAACTCAGGCCCTCTAGAAGACAGTGCTCTTAACCACTGAGCCATCTCTCCAGCCCGCTTGAGGACAATTTTAATAAGAGTTTTAAACAAAATTTTTCAGGCAGACAAGTTGACAATCTCAGCAGTTTTGGGAAGGAAAGGAAAGAAATAACAATGCTATTTAATCTATCATGGAAGTTAGACACATGGCATGCAAAAAGGCTTTAGAGAAAGGGTAAGAAAGCCCAAAGCATTAAAAAAAAAAAGGACTTGGGAAGCAGATGTGGGCAGATCTCTGTGAGTTCTAGTCCGGCCTGGTCTATGTAGTGACTTCCAGACTAGCCAGAGTTACTTAGTGGAACCTATCTCAAAAAGGACAGAGGGAGTGGGAAAGTTATGCCCTTCTGGTTTTCTGATTTGATCAGACACAGCCAAACCCCATAGTGGATTTTAGGGATTGTGTGGGGTATGGGGGAAGGCAAATTCTGGAAGGAAAAGTACAGTATTACATTGAAGGAATGGAAACTCTGCTTATCTCTTTAACATGGATTAAGGTGAGTCTCCCTTCCTGGATGGTCCCTTGGCCTGACATTGACCTGAACCAACTGGAATGTTAGGCCATTACCCAGGCTAGAGATTATATCTCTCGACCAAAAGTATTTTTTCAATAATGGGCCCAATAATGCTACCCTGACATGAGAACCCTCCTTGACCCCCACCCTCACCCTCATGCCCTGTACCCAGTATGCTTTTGGGCTTTGACGAGGTAAAGTCATTTAGAGACCAGATAAGAGATCAGAGCTCTCAAACATTTCTCGTATAAACTGGCTACTTTTATTTGGGGACCTTTAAACTCTAATCTGTATGCAATTTCCACATCCTATTCTCGTCACTGTGATGCACTCACATGTGGTTATATTTATGTTCATCCTGCTTAGAGTTGGCTAACCTTGAAAACTACTGTTTTTCTTCATATGTGAGAACTTTTTGGCCATTCCTTTTCAAATAGTTCTGTAGGCTTAGATTTTTTTCAAAACCTACTTTAATTTAATTTTTAAATGCTTTAACCTCCCTTTTAGCACACTGACCAAAGGTAGGGGAGAAAAGTGGTTAATAGGACAAGGGGGATGTGGACTTGTTTAGAAGTAGTTCTTTGGGGCGATTCCAGTCTTCGTTGTCAAGATATCAGCAATGTAGTCCAAAACATCAAACACGAGTCAGTAGTGGCAGTCCAGTCTAATCCAAAAACACCGAATATGAATCAGTAGCAGTGACTCAATCTATAAGAAGCCATGAGTCTAAGTCTACAGAAGTGGCAAGAAGCAACTGGAATATTAGGAGAAGTTCTTTGGTGCTTTTTTTTTTTCTTTACAAAGTCATGACAAGTGAAGATCAGCAAAGACCAGCAAAGTGTTATAAGGCAAACAAATACAAGAGCATCATTTACTCTTTGGTTAGACTTATACTGTTTCCAAACATCATGCATCCTCTCATGTGTCTGCCTCAGCAAAATATCCTCTCGTGTCTCTTTCAGCATAATATCCTCTCATAAGACAGTTTCTAGAACAACATCTCATGGTACAACTCAGTCTTCAAAGAAACCAGAAATGTCTACGTCATAGTTCTTTATCCTAGTTTCACTCATTTTCTCCTCTAGGATCATTTTTGTTTTAGATTTTCTGAAATTGACTCATGGCTCCCTTGAATTTTGTTAATTTTTCTTTATTTTTTTCTTTGTTTGGAAAATTTGGATGTTTTGTAGTTTTTAACTTCATTATCTTCTGCCCTTTCCAGTGTATTGCTAAAGCCCTTCCACTAGTTTTAAGTTCAAATATTGTACTTAAATTTCATTTGGTTCTGTTTTGTAGTTCATATTCTGTTAATTTCTCAAAAGTGTGATGTTTTAACATGTAATAGTTCTATCTCTCTCTTTTTTTATTTCTTAAACCATAGGACACACAGATTATTTTTACTTCTCATGTGGATGTCATACTGTCATTTAATCATCACTTTTCCTTAGAATGATAAGAATTGTCAGTTGCCAATCTGAATGGACTGGGGCTAGAGATACAACTTTCAAAATACTTCATTTCTTAATGGCTGAGTAAGGTATAATTGTTTGCATTCTTCAAGTTTTCAGCACCTAACAATCTCCCAAACTCAAGGACCCTAAGTTTAATTGGGTGTAACATCTTAAAAGTAGCCAATTACTTTAGTATAAGCCCAAAAGTTAGTATATAGCCCAAAGTCTGAAGAATGACCAAAATTAAATCTTTATTTTTATTTTTTTATTTTATTTTTTTAATTAATTAATTAATTAATTAATTAAAATCAAATCGTAATTTTTACTTTTTCACACAGGAGTTATAAACACAAAAAGGCAGGACATGGGGAAGGGGATGACACTGGAGCGTAGGTGTTCAGGGGAGTACAGACACCTTTCAGAACAGGGTATCCACTGGTTGAAGGTTCAGGGGACAGGTCGCTATAACTCTGCCTATGATTCACTTGTCCTTATCTAAGTTGGTACACTCCTCCGAGGCTATTTACAAGGTCTATGACTACTCAGGCTGGTAAATTTCCATAAAAGCTGCCTGTTTACAATAGCTTATAGCCGTCTGTTTCAGTATTTTTCCACAGAGACCCAAGACTTTGTGTTAGCATGCATGTATGTCAGGCCTATTGCTGATTTTAGGCCTATGGTTGGTTGTAGGCTTCAGTGTATAAGCAGGGCTGCCCCTGACATCTCCTCCCTTCTCTAAGTATAGAAGGGCCGTGGCGGTTCAAATCTTGTGAAGGCAGGGATAGAGGCCTGACCTCCAATAATTGAAGGGGACCTTGTAATGTATTTTTTTTATAACTGTATAATTTATAATTGTGATTCAAATGTGTCCACCTCTAGTTTTTCTGAACAAAACATGCTATAAATAAGCAAACTACAACTGCTCACTGATATGTATGGACTCCCTAGATGTCTCACTGGGTTTAATTATAGACCACTCACAGTAATAGCTTTTTAGTATCAAGTGTAGCATGATGTTAAGCTACTTTAACTCTTGCACATACATGTTGCACTTCTGGCTAATAATGAACAAAAGCATTTCACTGTTAAACTAAGTTGCATCCATCCTTTTAAGTGGTGTCAGTATCAATGTCATCATCCTTGTCAGACTAAACAGTTTCAACTTTTGGTACACTGTCAGTCTTCAAATATACTACCTCAATATTTTCATTTTCATCTTCTTCCTCACCACCAGAAGATTCTTCCTCTGCTTCCTTCAACCGTTTAATAAATGGCTCTGCTTTGACACAAATCTCTTTGGCAAGTTCTTTTGAGATATATTTCCTAAAGGCCTTTTCTGACCAGCTGATAATGACTTCTCAAAGATCTACATCATACATCTCCTTCAAGATATGTAGAATCTTGGAGATCAGCTGAGCTTTGATATATTACTTCCACACATTCCAAACCATAAAGAAGGTACTGCTGAGCCTTTTGTTGTTATATACCTGTATTTCTTGATTTGCTCTCTTCTCATCAAAGAGAACTTCTGTCAAAACAAGAGAACTCATGGCTTTTACATCAAGTAAAAAGCCTCAGCCATAATTTCTTTATCAGATGATTCAATAATGCCCTCTTCTTTCTTTTTCTTAACAAAATCAAACAGTATGTTAACACACTCTTCTACAGTTCTTTCCAAATCATGGCTAAGTGTCAGACGTTTTGCATGGTCACTAATTTCATCCATTCTGTGCCTTTGAGCTTCCTCAGTTGTATCCTCCCCTCAATCATCATCTTCCTCTTCTTCCACAGCATGTGGAGACTAATTTCATTTGGTGGTGGAGGTTGTAGTGTCTCACTGGTGCATACAGAGCCATTTTCCTTGTCCTTGCCCTTTCTATTTTTATTTTTCCTATTCTTTCTTTCCTGTACCGATGTCACTATTCTCAAGTGGGTTTTTGAGAATGAATATACAGAGTTTATGATGTGTGTCAAGCATGCCTCGGTACCCACAGGCTTTACAAGAATGACCCATTGTTTGCTTCTTTGGATTGACATGCAGATCTGTTTCAGGATTCTCACACTCAGGACAAAGAACAAATTTTTTAATGAATCCACCCAACATGTCTTGCAACTTATTCACCTCACGAGATCCATTGATAATGTAATTGATGTCATTCTTAACATCAAACTGGGTCTGTGCTCCCAGCTCACAATCAAAATGTTTGGTGAAATACGTTGGAGGTCAATTAAGCGCCTTTGCAATGACAACCAGTTGACTATAACTGTCTTGATTCCATTTTCTTTGCTCTCAACCTTTGCAATCAGAGCATCTTGTAGCAGTAGAACTGGTCTGACATGCTGGGGTTGACATTGACAGACATTTTGGCTTATTGGTGACTTTATCAATAAGATGAACAGATCTTTGCAACTTTTTGGTATCTTTTGTCTGGAGAAGAAGGAATGATGACATAAACGACTGCAAGAGTTCTTGGTCTCTGACATGAAAAGAATTTTGCTGCTGAGGCTGTAAGCTTCTTGCTTGTATGCTGTGTTTCCCCAATATAGGTACCAATGGCTACATAACAGCTTGTTTTCATCAAGTAAAGACATAAACCCAACGCAGCTTACCTGGGACTGGGAGGAAGAGGCCTTGGAAGTCTGGTTGGAGGCAATTGGAGGGGCGACTGGGCAGGTGCTGCTGCCGAGCAGCAGGAGGGACTGTCCCAGCAAAAATTCGCATTCATACCAGCAGTGCCGAACCTAGTGACCTCTGGAATGTTCTCACTCTGACTGAATTCTATGTTAATATCAGAAAAAATCCTTTTATTTCATTGTAACTTGATTATGAGGTGATATAATTTAATATACCTTAAAATATTTCAGTACTTGTCTAAAACTTTGTATTTGGGGCCTTTTTAATTTCTCAAAATATCTTTGGGTTTTTAAATATAAAAACTAAAGAATCACAGTTAATGTATAATCCAGGGCAGAGATTGGATAGAGTAATAAGACTAAGACTATGTTCTGTAGAAATAGCAGTATAACATATAGAATTATGGGTCAATAGAGTCATTGACTACAAGTTGAGTAAATAATTGTATTTTGCCTGTGTTTTATTTTCATGGTATTAAATTACAGATTTACAATATTTGAGTAAACTTTGGGAATGAGCCTGATGACTTCATTTTTATTCTCTTAAAATGTTTCTTAGTATTTCATATAACTAAGTAGTTTATCTTGAGATGGTGATCAAATTTTGGGAAGGAAACTATAATGAAAGCCCATAGAAAATAAGGACTAGGTAGTAAGGTTTGTATATTAGTTACCTGTTTTGTCATTGTTATGACAAAATACCTGACAAAAGCAGCTTAAAGAAAAAAAAAGTTTATTTTTGATAAAAAGTTGAAGGCTACAGTAGTGCATCATGGCAGGGAAGTTATGGTGTCAGGATTCTGAGGTGACTGCTTTCGGGGAAATGCTTAGCTCACAAATGGGCATGGGTTCTTGAATCTTGTTGGGCTGTTGTGATTCCCAAGGCTCCAACTTGACTGAGTTCACTCAGAACACAACACCGGGCAGGCCTTACAGGGCCCTGCCAGGTGGTGGGGGGAGGGGTGTTTTTCACTCAGTCTGAAGTTCTGTCTGAGCGCAGAGCTCTTGGATTGGGGATCCCCGGGCAGGAGGTGGCTGCACCGACTGGTCTCAAGTTCTTGGGCTCTCAGACGACGCTGAGAGGCCTCGGAAGGACCAAGACTGGGGCATGTGGGTGCATGACTGGCAGACCCACAGCTGAGAGAAATGAGGGGGTTGGGGGAAAGAAGAAAGAGGCCCTGGCAGCACCCCGAGGGAGAGACTCGGTTGCTGTACTTACTTAGCAGACTTGGTGGCCCAGCTAGCTTGCTTAAAGATGTGGGTCCCTGTGCCTGGAACACAGAGAGGTCCTCCAGGCAGGAAGTTAGGTGTGATGGCTCAGCATTAAAGGCCTTCTCCTCATGTTTCCCCACAGCAGACCCCAGAGACATGAGAAAGTTCATGGTTCCAAAAGGATTTATTTTCATGGTGGATGGTAGATGGATCTGGATGTACCCTGCCCCCCCCTGTGAAACTCAGGGCAGACCTGAGTTAAATAGGGAGGGAGAAGTGGGGAGGGTCTGGTGAAGAATGCTTAATTGGATCCAGCCTCTGGCCTTCAGGTATCTCATTAGTCTGTAGATCTCTCTAGGGCTTGAGGCCTGTAGTCACACCCTCTACCTGTGCTCTTTGGGAGGGGCTGCATTGCCCTACCTGACTGAACAGTGCAGGTCAATGGAGTTCCACGCCACATATTAGGAGCCTGGATTCTGGGAGTGTGGTGGAATAGATGCCCGTCCCTCACAGGCAATGGACACCTATTGGGTCTCCGGGCTATTTTCAGCCAGTGCTTCGACCAAAACCCAAGACCCTTTTCACGGCCCTACAGCTGCTTATATTGTATCTGCAGTTGGGAAGGAGAGAAAGAATAATGGTACTCAACTTACTTTATCCCATGGGATGTTGCTGCTCATATTCTGGATTAATCTTTCCTCTTTAGCCAAGTGTTTTGGAAACACCCTCCAGACACACATGTGTGTGCATAAACACACACACACACACACACACACACACACACACACACACACACCCCTACCTGTTTTCATGATGATTCTACATGAATCAAGCTAACAATGAAAATTAACCATCACAACTTGTTGCATAGATTGTTTTAGTATTGTCTGCTTTGGATCACTAAGAGTTTAAAGGTGTTTCTAATACTTAAAAATATTTAAGGATTATCTTGCTCTTTCTAGTAGAGAGAAGGAAGGTGGAGAGATTGTATGTGCTTGTCGCCTCTATTTTTTCATCAGTTTGCCTTAAGCTCAAAATAATCCTGATATCAAAGTAGTATATATTAACATGGTATATTTTGAACTCTATATGTAAAATAACATTCACAGATAACTGGGAATTAAGTCATTTATACTGTTGCTTAGAATATTTGTCTATAGAGTCCATTTGTTTTCTTTAAGGGAAATTATTGATATATAATCTGTGAAGAAACTTATATAAGTTATAAATTTATAGACTCTTTAAGGAATACTATTTTAATTTTAAGACATTAGATAAGGTTTTGTTTGGTTGGTTTTGGTGTATCAAGACAGGGTTTCTCTGTGTAACAGCCCTGGCTGTCCTGAAATTCACTTTGTAGAGCAGGTTGGCTTCAAACTCACAGATAATCCATCTGCCTGCTCAGCCTCCTGAGAACTGGGATTAAAGGCATGTATCACTAGACCTGGTTTAGACATTATTTTGAATGCTAGATAAATGATTTAAAAGTATAGGTATAATACTAGTGTAACTTCTATATAATGTATATTAAGATACAATTTTAATTGCTGAAAGTGCTAGAATAAGTTGACAATGATAGATTAATTAGGAGAAAGACATACAAATTTATTTATGCTTAAGAGGGCAGTCAATCTAGTAAGGTTCATATAGTTATATATTCTAAATAGGAATCAGAGAAGTGACAAAATGAAGGCAATTTTGGGTTATAGTAGGTGATTTCTAGGAAAAATGATTGGTAGAAGAAGGCAGATTGAAGTTTATAAATGCAAAATACATCTCCGATACCAAAGGGAATAAAAATAGTTTATTGTGAGCCAGTATACTCATACTTCATGGCCTAGGAACATAGATTTTGGTTTTGCTAATTGATACAATATATTATGAAAACATTCACATGGTTGTCTAAATTTTTATAAACACAGAAGAAAAGAAAGTCATAAGTGAGTTTATTTATTAAATATATTGATGGGGACATCAGATAGGCAAAGCAGGGAACTCTGCCATTTGATGACATTTTTAACTTTTGGTTGTAGAAGCTAGTGATCTGCTAAGAACATATTCCAAAAATTGTACCTGACACTCATAAGGATTTTAGGTCAGATCAAGAATGGGTGATAAATAGCTATTACATAGATGAAAGACAGCCAAAGATAATTTTGGCTTTTAGTCTGCAGGACAACATTCCACTTACCACATTTAGCTCTAATCTGTCAGACTGCCCTTTTTTGTTGTGCCATTATGAGAGTACAACAGTTATGATGGCAGTAGGCTCCATTGTAATTTTATAAGACCACTATTATATATATGGTCCATAACAGGATAAAACATCCATATGTAGAATTTGACTACATAAAAATATACTTTTTATATAGTCTAAATTAAATGGAATCTTGTTAACACTCCTTGTGTTGACTATACTGCATCATAAAAATCAATGAACTAAGCTATTCTAGCATGGTGTAGGGTAGACATAGTAAAATATGTACTTTTATGTTTTGGGGTACTGTGTTAGCTTTCTGTTACATGGTGACATAATAAATTAGTCTAAAAAGGGAAAAGTTTTATTTTGGATCATGATTTCAGAGGTTCATGTTCACTAGAGGGTATGAAAAGATTGTATCATTTAGTTTGAATAGAACTATACCAGTACCTTTATACATGATTTATAAGTGTAAGATTTATGTTTGATAAAGGGGGAAAGACTAGATGGTCCTAGGTAGCTGTTCAGTTCTGAGTTCTGTTCTTCTCTTGTAGTTAACAATGAAAAATGACTGAAATCCCCCCGATATTCATTGTATTCCTGGTAGGGTTCCAGAAGAAAGAGGATCAAAATTTATAACTTCCTGTGTGTGCAGGTCCTAAAATTTCACACTCTTTAATAGCCTTTAGCACTATGTTAAAAATCACTAGTTTATTTTTATAGAGTTTTTATAGATGCATCTATCCCTAGGTTAGGAAAAGCTCTAATTTTGTTTTTCACTATAGGTGCATGGTATTCTATATGTTTCATGTTTGTTGCTTGATTTAAATTCTCTATTTGGCTCAGAAAAAGTAATTAATTAGAATTTCACAATGTTCTTGTCATATTGTTGGGAGTAATGCTCTTTTCAACTCTTTATATACTCAGTCCTAAAAAGAAAGTCATTTACCTTAAAAATGTTTTCATTTTAATGGTAATATATATATATAGTTTTTTTCTTGTTTTTCTTGTTTCTATTAGTTGTATTTCCCTCTTTAAAACTATAGTAATCTTGTGATTACTATGCAAGCATGAGGACTAGAGTTTGATCTCTAGCTCCCACTTAAAAATAAAACAAAAACAAACAAAAAACCAAACCAACCCACCAAACTAGTATGTGTCTTTAATCCCAGTGCTGGGGAGGTAGAGAAAAGAGGATCCCTGAGGTGTAGTGGCCAGCCATTGTAGCTGAATTGTTCAACTTCAGGTTTAGTAAGAGACCTAGTCTCAAGAGAAAGGTGGAAGAGCTGGGTATGTGGCTTAGCAGTTAATTCCTGCATAAGGATTTTGGCTCTAGTACCTACATAAAAGCAGGTAGAGCCCTACCCTGAATGCCAGCTCACAGGAGGCAGATACAAAGAATCCCTGGAGCAAGTTGGCTAGCCAACCTAGCTAAAAATGGTGAACTCCAGGTTCAGAAAAACACCTTGCTTCAATATATAAGGTAGAAAGAGATCAAGGGCCACAATATCTAAAGAGTATCATCAGGTGCATATGCACCTATCTATGTATACTTAACACAAACATGAATCCCTACCCCCACCCCCACAGGACAAAAGTCAAGAGTAGGTGAAGAAGACATTTGACTGACTGGATCTTTACATGTACAGCTTTTTTAGAACCTCATTTTAATATAATTTTCAGTGTTTGTTCCTGCTTTTGTTGGCTAGGACTTCTATGTCATGTAACAGTTTATGATTTTTGAAATAATCAATTTAAAGGCATGCCGATCTTACAAAACTATAACTTGTATATGTGCAGCTTAGAATTCACCAAAACCTTATGCCCCTTTGCAGAGTCTAAAGTGCTTTCCTTTATGACACTATCTTCCTTTTGGTGATCTGTTCTGTAAATTCCATCTGTTTCCACTTTCCTAAGTTTGTCTGCATCCATACTTCCTTGAGGCTGCTGTGTTGTGTTTGGACTCTTTCTCCCTGTGGAGTGGTATCGAATATGTCTCCAGGTAGGAAGACATAGACAAATGAGGTTTTCCTTTTCCTATAAGCTTGTAGCCCCAGGCTGTCTTCTGGTCACTATCAAGGGAAAAAAAATGCTATTTTGTATAGTTTCCCAAATTTATTGTATATGATAAGAGGGCCTATTAGATACAAGTTATTCTGTCATAGTTGAAAGTTTTTTTATTTTATTTTTCTTTTTCTATAAAGCAAATTTTGTATGTTCTTTATGTTGTTGCTATCTATCTAAGCTTTCTAAAAAGCAGGGTCTTACTATGTAGCCTTAGAAACTCTAGAACTAGCTCTGTAGATGAGTCTGGCCTTGAACTCACAAAGATCCACTTGCCTATGGCCTCCATACATACATATGCACCACACACAAATATGAACACGTGCACATGACTGGTAAAATTTTTGCAAAGACCTGAATAGGATATTGTAAAAGTTGCATAGATGACTGTAGAGGTGGGTAAATATTTTAATATATAATTAAGATAAATAGAAAATGGGACAGACTAATGACGAATTAGAGAAGTAGAGCAGAAGCTTACACTTTAAGTTTTTTGTTTTTATTCTGTCTTACTTCTTCAATATAAAATGAAAATGCCAAATCAATTAACCAGAAGTTCAACTTGCAAAACCTAGTTAATTAATAATTTTATTCCATGTTTGTTTTAACTACTGTTAGTTTTTGAACTTTAGCTCCTCTGTTCTATGAACCAATGTGAAACATTTGTTTTAGGGAATGCCAGTTTTCAAGAAACAGAAATATTCTTTCTCTGGATTAGATTTGATGTAATTTGATTCTTTTGATCACAAGAAATTTTAAGTACACTAGGACACAAAGATTATCAGAAGAATTGTTTGTACTCCTTTTTGCTTTTCTAGTAGAATGAAAAAATGTGACTGTATTGCTTAAATATATTCATTTAAAGATGAAAAAAATCAATTGCTAAAAAGTGTGCTTGCACTCAAAATTAGCCATTAGATAATAATTGTAGGTTAGGAAAAGAGGAGTGTTTTCCTTCTAATTTGAATCTATGCATCCATAAATACTGGTAAATGATTACTGGTCCAATCAAAACTATTACTGTTTGAACTTCTTGTAATAATGTTTTTTAAAATGCAATAATAAAAAATATTATTTAGTATATGTAACTAACAGATACTAATTTCATATTTAACCTAAATATTTAAAATAGTTAAGGATATAGTGAAGATGTGAAACTAAAAGATGACTTCTGATTTTATTTTTTCTAAGACTTGAGAAAAATGAAAACAATATACGAGAAAACCAAAACAAGCAAGAGGAAATTTTTCTTTAAAATAATTATTTTAAGATTGATTGTGGTTGAATTAGGGAAAGGCTGGAAGAGGCTGAGGAGGAGGGCTACCCCATAGGAAGACCAGCAGTCTCAACTACCCTGGACCCCAGAGATCTCTCAAACACTGAGCTACCAATTAGGCAACATACCCTAGCTGGTCTGAGGCTCTGGTCTCAGTGGGAGAAGAGGTTCTTTTTTTTTTTTTATTGGATATTTTACTTACATTTCAGATGTTTCCCCTTACCCCATTTCCCCGCTCCCTCCCAGGAACTCCCTATCCCATCCCCCCTCCTCCTGCTTCTATGAGGGTGTATCCCTACCTACCCCCCCATCTCACCTCCCCACCCTCGAATTGCACCCCCCCCATGACGTCCAGCCTTCATGGGACCAAGGCTTTCTTCTCCCACCTATAACACCCTTACATATATAGCTGGAGTCATGGGTCCCTCCCTAAGTGTTCCCAGGCTGGTGGTTTAGACCCTGGGGGCTCTGGTTGGTTGGTATTGTTGTTCTCCTCATGGGATCCTGAATCCTTTCAACTCCTTCAGTCTTCACTCTAACTCCTCTATTGGGAGGCCCATGATCAGTTTAATGGTTAGCTGTGAGCATCTGCCTCTGAATATGTCAGACTGTAGCAGACCTCTAAGGAGACAGCTATATCAGGCTCCTGTCAGCATGTACTTCCTGACATCCACATCAACATCTACCTTTGGTGATTGCACATGGGATGGATACCCCGGTGGAATGGTCTGCAGACTGCCCCTCCTTCAGTTTCTGTCCTGCACTTTGTATCCATATTTGTTACTCCTTCTAAGGAGGACCGAAGGCCCCCCACCCCCACTTGGTCTACATTCTTCATGAGCTTTATGGGGTCTGTGAGTTGAGTCTTGGGTATTTCAGGCTTCTGGGCTAAAATCCAATAATCAGTGAGTGCATACCATGTGTGTTCTTTTGTGATTGGGTTACTTCACTCAGGATGATATTTTCTAGTTCCATCCATTTACATAAGAATTTCTCGAATTCATTGTTTTTAATAGCTGAGTAATATTCCATTGTGTAAATGTACCACATTTTTTGTATCCATTCCTCTGTTGAAGGGCATCTGGGTTCTTTCCAGTTTCTGGCTATTATAAATAAAGCTGCTATGAACATAGTGCAGCATATGTCCTTGTTATATGTTAGAGCATCTTCTGGATATATGCCCAGGAGTGGTATAGCTGGGTCCTCAGGTAGTGATATGTCCAATTTTCTGAGGAACCGCCAGACTGATTTCCATAGTGGTTGCACCATCTTGCAATCCCACCAACAATGGAGGAGTGTTCCTCTTTCTCCACATCCTCACCAGCATCTGCTATCACCTGAGTTTTTGATCTTAGCCATTCTGACTGGTATGAGGTGGAATCTCAGGGTTGTTTTGATTTGCATTTCCCTGATGACTAAGGATGCTGAACATTTCTTTAGGTGCTTCTTGACTATTTGCATTTCCTCAGTTGAGAATTTTTTGTTTAGCTCGGTACCCCATTTTTTAATAGGGTTATTTGGTTGCCTAGAGTCTAATTTCTTGAGTTCTTTGTATATATTGGATATTAGTCCTCTATCGGATGTGGGATTGGTAAAGATCTTTTCCCAATCTGTTGGTTGCCGTTTTGTCCTATTGACAGTGTCCTTTGCCTTACAGAAACTTTGCAATTTTATGAGGTCCCATTTGTCAATTCTTGATCTTAGAGCATAGGCCATTGGTGTTCTGTTCAGGAACTTTCCCCCTGTGCCTAGGTATTCGAGGGTCTTCCCCACCTTCTCTTCTATTAGTTTCAGTGTGTCTGGTTTTATGTGAAGGTCCTTTATCCACTTGGACTTGAGCTTTGTACAAGGAGATAAGAATGGATCCATTTGCATTCTTCTGCATGCTGTCCTCCAGTTGAACCAGCACCATTTGTTGAAAATGCTGTCCTTGTTCCACTGGATGGTTTTAGCTCCTTTGTCAAAGATCAAATGACCATAGTTCTGTGGGTTCATTTCTGGGTCTTCAACTCTATTCCACTGATCTTCCTGCCTGTCTCTGTACCAATACCAGGCAGTTTTTATCACTATTGCTCGGTAGTACAGCTTGAGGTTAGGGTTCGAGATTCCTCCAGAAGTTCTTTTATTGTTGAGAATAGTTTTCACAATCCTGGGTTTTTTCAAACTCAAAGAAAAAAACCACACGATCATCTCACTAGATGCTGAGAAAGCATTTGACAGAATTCAACATCCCTTCATGTTAAAAGTCTTGGAAAGATCAGGAATTCAAGGCCCATACCTAAACATAGTAAAAGCAATATACAGCAAGCCTGTAGCCAACATCAAAGTAAATGAAAAGAAACTTGAAGCAATCCCACTAAGATCAGGGACTAGACAAGGCTGCCCTCTCTCTCCCTACCTATTCAATATAGTACTGGAAGTCCTAGCCAGAGCAATTAGACAACAAAAAGAAGTCAAAGGAATACAAATAGGAAAGGAAGAAGTCAAAATATCACTATTTGCAGATGATATGATAGTATACTTAAGCGACCCCAGAACTTCCACCAGAGAACTCCTAAACCTGATAAACAACTTCAGCAAAGTGGCGGGTAATAAAATCAACTCAAACAAATCAGTAGCCTTCCTCTACGTGAAATATAAACAGGCTGAGAAAGAAATTAGGGAAATGACACCCTTCACAATTGTCACAAATAATATAAAATACCTCAGTGTGAATCTAACCAAGCAAGTAAAAGATCTGTATGACAAGAACTTCAAGTCTCTGAAGAAAGAAATTGAAGAAGATCTCAGGAAATGGAAAGATCTCCCATGCTCATGGATCGGCAGGATTAATATAGTAAAAATGGCCATCTTGCCAAAAGCAATCTACAGATTCAATGCAATCCCCATTAAAATACCAACTCAATTCTTTACAGAACTTGAAAGAGAAATTCTGAAATTTATTTGGAACAACAAAAAACCCAGGATAGCGAAAACCATCCTCAACAATAAAAGAACTTCTGGAGGAATCGCCATCCCTGACCTCAAGCTTTACTACAGAGCAGTAGTGATAAAAACGGCCTGGTATTGGTACAGAGACAGGCAGGAAGATCAATGGAATAGAGTTGAAGACCCAGAAATGAACCCACACAACTATGGTCATTTGATCTTTGACAAAGGAGCTAAAACCATTCAGTGGAACAAGGACAGCATTTTCAACAAATGGTGCTGGTTCACCTGGAGGACAGCATGCAGAAGAATGCAAATGGATCCATTCCTATCTCCTTGTACAAAGCTCAAGTCCAGGTGGATAAAGGACCTTCACATAAAACCAGACACACTGAAACTAATAGAAGAGAAAGTGGGGAAGACCCTCGAATACCTAGGCACAGGGGGAAAGTTCCTGAACAGAACACCAATGGCCTATGCTCTAAGATCAAGAATTGACAAATGGGACCTCATAAAATTGCAAAGTTTCTGTAAGGCAAAGGACACTGTCAATAGGACAAAACGGCAACCAACAGATTGGGAAAAGATCTTTACCAATCCCACATCCGATAGAGGACTAATATCCAATATATACAAAGAACTCAAGAAATTAGACTCTAGGCAACCAAATAACCCTATTAAAAAATGGAGTAAGGAGCTAAAGAAAGAATTCTCAACTGAGGAAATGCGAATGGCCGAGAAGCACCTAAAAAAATGTTCAGCATCCTTATCATCAGGGAAATGCAAATCAAAACAACCCTGAGATTCCACTCACACCAGTCAGAATGGCTAAAAAAAAAACTCAGGTGATAGCAGATGCTGGTGAGGATGTGGAGAAAGAGGAACACTCCTCCATTGTTGGTGGGATTGCAAGATGGTGCAACCACTATGGAAATCAGTCTGGCGGTTCCTCAGAAAATTGGACATATCACTACCTGAGGACCCAGCTATACCACTCCTGGGCATATATCCAGAAGATGCTCTAACACATAACAAGGACATATGCTCCACTATGTTCATAGCAGCTTTATTTATAATAGCCAGAAACTGGAAAGAACCCAGATGCCCTTCAACAGAGGAATGGATACAAAAAATGTGGTACATTTACACAATGGAATATTACTCAGCTATTAAAAACAATGAATTTGATAAATTCTTATATAAATGGATGGAAATAGAAAATATCATCCTGAGTGAAGTAACCCAATCACAAAAGAACATACATGGTATTCACTCACTGATTATTGGATTTTAGCCCAGAAGCCTGAAATACCCAAGACTCAACTCACAGACCACATAAAGCTCATGAAGAATGATGACCAAATAGGGGAACCTTCAGTCCTTCTTAGAAGGAGTAACAAAATACTCAAGGGTGCAAATATGGAGACACAGTGCAGGACAGAAAGTGAAGGAGGGACCATCTACAGACCATTCCACCTGGAAATCCATCCTATGTGCAGTCACCAAAGGTAGATGTTGATGTGGATGTCAGGATATACATGCTGACAGGAGCCTGATATAGCTGTCTCCTTAGAGGTCTGCACGAGTCTGACATACTCAGAGGCAGATGCTCACAGCTAACCATTAAACTGAGCATGGGTTCCCAATGGAGAAGATAGAGTGAAGGCTGAAGGAGTTGAGAGGATTCGCGACACCATGAGGAAAGCAACAATCCCAACCAACCAGAGCTCTCAGGGTCTAAACCACCAGCCTGGGAGTGCTTAGGGAGGGACCCATGGCTCCAGCTATATATGCAAGGGAGCTCTATATAAGTGGGAGAAGAGATCCTTGGTCCCATGAAGGCTGGACGTCGTGGGGGGGGGGATACTCGAGGGTGGGGAGGTGAGGTACAGGGGAGGGTGGGTGGGGGTACACCAAAGTGGAGGCAGGAGGAGGGGGAAAGGGATAGTGAATTCCTGGGAGGGAGGGGGGGAAATGGGGTAAGGAGAGAACATCTGAAATGTAAAAAAAATTTTCCAATAAAAAATTTCCAATAAAAAAAAAAAAAACAGAAATGCTTTTTACTATCCCAGTATCCAGCATGTCACTCAATTGTACTCTTTATCCCTTTCTGTCATTTATGTAAATGGGCTCAGATAATTTTACTCAAATAGTAGTCTATATCTAAGCTTTCAACAGTTATTTTATAAAAGAGATTTTCTAAATTAAAAAAAAATATCCAATTGTCATATGTGTCTTACAACTACATTGTGGTAAACTATACAGTAGAATGTTGCCACTTTTTATTCAGGCAGTATGAATGTTAAAAATAAAACTAATAAAAAGGGATAAAGATGAGTGCTTATTCATATTTAAAGAGGAACTTATAGTTTTGTTATGTCATCAGTTTATCAAAAGTTTCTTCAAGTGTTTTTGTTTTCATTAGGTTGATAATAACTGTAATAATAATACCTATAAGACTCTTTCATTGTGATAGTTTCACTTCCCCACCCTCCTGCCTTTACATTATACATCACTAAGACTTTCGTTAGTTCATCTTCTTGCTTTAAAGAACCTTAACACAGCTTTGATATTTGAGTGGCTAATAGCCCACTTTAAAAGTTTTTCAAGTATTTAACAACTTTCATTGAAGAGATACTTCTTTTTAATCAAATCAGTCACCATAGATCTTCAGTTACAAATTTAATAAAAAGGTAGTGCCACTGTTTTATGAAAGAGTGAACATACTAAAAAAAAATTGCCTGTATCTCTGTTACATAGAAAATATTTGGGAAGGTTTTCTTTTCTTCTAAATCAATTCATTTTTCTTTGTCTGGGTTATATTTTTGCATATCATGTTAACTTACTGTGAGTCTTAATCTCATGGCCTGACCTCCTGGAATGAATTTTATCATTTTCATTTGTTCTTTAATCTGTTCTCCCAAAAGGAGGTAATCAATTAGGTTTTTTTCTTCATTGTTTTCTGAACTAAAGGTATAATTGTTGTGATAGAATTGTGGCTTTTGTCCAGACAGACCACAGCAGGCCAATACAGTTCCATGTGAGAGAGGTGTATTGTGGGGGAAAGGGGCAAAAGGGATTGACAGATAGAGAAAAGAGAGAGCGAAGGTCAAGAGGGTCTGCTTTTTATTTAGGCTGTGACATAACCGCTCACAGGTAAAGGTGGGAGGTAAACCAGTTGGATGCTGGGAATGTATGGTGATTGCCATGGCAAGAGGTGCACGGGTCCTTCTCCCCTATGGGTGCCGTCCCCTTCATTGCTAGATTCAGAAGCAACCTGCGTTCCTATAGCTCGTTCCTGATACCAACAATAATGAATCTTAAAAATCTGTAAAAGTGTTTATAGATTTCTAAATTTTTTTCATAATGAAGCAGAGGACATTACAATTTTGGGCATATAATGAAGTGGTTGGTGGTTGTCAGTTATTAAGAAACTCAGGGCTTAGCTTCTTTTTAAGTATATATTTTGGAATATACATTTAGGGTTTTGCTATTCATTTTAATATCATTTTTGTTGTTATATCATCAGTTTTAAAATATAGGTATAGACTGTAGGCACAATTTTTTGGACTACTTCATTGGGTTCTTATATATCTACCATCTTTCCAAACCATATTCCACCGTAATCCCTTTTCAACTCCCAACATTAGGTAGGAGAGAAAGGATGTTAGAAGGGAAAAGGAGCATAGCTCTTTAGACTACTTCTTACTGACATGTGACTTCCAGTTTCCAGGCCAAGTCCAATCTTCATTGTCAAAATATCCCTAGCCAGTAATTCAGCAATAGCAAACACAGCAGCAGGGATCAGCTGGAGGGACAGGGGGAACTGCAGCTACCACAGGCTCTCTCCGGGTTCTTGCATTTATAACCTTTCCAGAGTCCCAAATGTAAACTATTATTGGGTAAAAGTCATGAGCTCCTCCTAGAGCACTGACTAGATAATCATATTAGAGGCTCTGATGGGTATTCTGAAGCAACTCCATATCTCACACCTAGATTAAAACAAAACCATAGTCATATAACTGGGTTTTAAAGGAAACCAAAATTCTCACTACAGTAGACTTTGATAGTTAAACTGAATGTATGAGGGTAGCTGAACAATGTTACAAGCTAGGTTGTCTTTAAAATAATCTTGTTGACACTGAATTTTCAGATAGAAGAAATATATGAACAGGACATATTAGATAATTTAATGTAAGTATATCATCACAAAAATATAATTATCATCTTGCAGCAGAATTCTGCCATGTAACAGATTTCTAGGGTTCTCAGATACAGGTAAGAAAACAAGAAAATGTCAATGGAAACCCAATTCTGGAATCTTGACTCTTACAGGATTAGAATAAACTGAGACTAGAACAGCTCTCAATCTGATCTCTTTGAGACTTGAACAACCCTTTTACAGGGGTCACATATCAGATATCCTGTATATCAGATATTTTTATTACAATTCATAACAGTAGTAAAAATTGCAGTTATAAAGTAGCAACAAAAATAATATGAGGAGCTGTATTAAAGGATCACCACATTAGGAAAATGGAGAACCACTGCTCTAGAGCCACATTAGAGCCTTGAGTTGATATCCCCTTTCAATCATATTAGCAGTCTAAGGGATTTAGGATAATAGTGTAATATTGAGAGAAGCTACTTCTTTCAAATGTCACTGCTAGAATACTAATGCCAAGATGAATAAATAAGGCTATTTAATACCAAGTCACTTGTAACCAAAATCTTCAAATGTCTTGACCATTCTGTCTCAACTTCTAAAAAGAAGATTAACTGGGGTGGGGAGGCAGTGTATGAGCTGCTAGATGTAGGAATGCTTTGATTTCCTTAAGACACTTTAACTTTTTTCTTTTATAATTATGAAGCCATGTAGTACATTTGTAAGTTCTCAGTAAATATTTTGACTGAATGAATGAAATAATTGCTTACATTGTTTATGGCCTTAAAACCTAATTTAAATTATATTAATTACTTTCCTATGGACATAATAATCTTCTAACTTAAGAGCATGGATATAAAATTGGCAAGTTAAGTTCCTCTTTGGGTTATAGATTTTATCAGTATTACTTTTGTTGCTTTGGTTTAATGATGTGTCTGCCACACTGACTAAGCAGCTATTGAATATGTTTTGCTGTGCTGAGTGATTGACTTTCCCTTGTGCCATTGCTTAGTAGATATTTTTGACAGTATTAAGTATACACATGTATGGTGGAATCTATAAAATCTATAGCAATAGGATAAAGAAAAAAAGTATAACATCTACTCCTGCTGCTAGGGAACTCAAGTTAGGATAGCCAGATGATAGAAAAAAGGGTAGGCTGCATGCCCAGCATATATGACCAATAGAAAACAAACTCTGGCAACTTTGTATGTGCCTTTCACATAATAGTGTGTCAGGGCTTTGCCCTTTAAAAAAAAAAAAGGTTATCTTTTAAAAATTGCATATATATATGTATATACATATATATATTTGTAATTTTATTATACATTATATAATTTTATTATATGTAATTTTACACTACAGGTCCTTTGCATATGTACTGATTTCCAGGTTAGTATTTTTATGGGATTTTTGAGTGTGCAAACGAGTGAGTCATGGCTTTGTGCCTTTTCTCGTATTGTTTTCCTTGTGTTGGTTTGGTTCTATTCCAATGTGTTAGTTTCTGTTTTATCTAGATATATTTTATTATTATCCTTTAGAATCCTGTTTGTTTTCTAATGTGACAGAAAGGGGTTATGTTGATCCTGATGAGAGGGGAGGTGGCAAGAAGCTTCAGGAAATAGAGGGAGGGGATATATTATGTGAGGGGGAAAATATCTACTTTTAAAAGGAAAAAAAATATTAGGTAGTTCTGCTAGTGAGTAAAAAGAGGAAGTGATGTTTAGGAAGAAAGTCTTTATACTACACATTCAAAAAAAAATGAGTTTGAGGCCTAGTTAGGTATTTCAGCAGCTTCCCACAGGAACCTGGCCCCCTGGAACACACATAAAGATAGAAGGAGGATAATGCTACAGAATTGCCTTTTGAACCCCTTTCACCCTTCAGGGCACATGTGGCCATGCCCACACAGGAATACACAAATACACATGCATGCCTCTCTCTGTCTCTCTCTGTCTGTGTCTGTCTCTCTGTCTTTCTCTCTGTCTTTCTCTCTGTCTTTCTCTCTCTCTCTCTCTCTCTCTCTCGCTCTCTCTTGCTCTCTCTCTCTCTCACACACACACACACATACACACACATGATGACTACTACTACTAAATAAATAAAACTTAAATTAAAATTTGAATGAGAGTATCTTGGTTAATGTTTTGAAAACTTTCTCTAAAACTATCCTGTTTTCAATAAAGCAATGTTAAAAGAAACAGGGAATATTATTATTTCATATTTAATTATAGGGTTATAACCAATTTTTCCTTTTTTGAGATATTATAGATGATTAATATTTCCAAAAAAAATTATAGAATTTCAGTAAAGTTACACTAAAAAGAAAATAAATGCCCTATAACAGAATTATTCATATTTAATATTTGCTAGATTTAGATGGAATGCCATATAAATATTCAGAATATTGTTTTATATTTTCAGTTAAAAACACATTAATGTTTTTGTTTCATCCTATGTGTTCTATTTCCTCTTACAGTATTTCAAGTCAGATTATCCAACCCATTTTGATTTAATGGGAACAGTGCCATCTACTGAGTCACTAGCATTATATACTACACATTATTTCCAGAGAATAGAAAGAAGATGTTTATTCAGTTATTTTTATTACTTATATTTAAATGTAATTGCTTTTTATTTGATTTCAAAAGAAATGAAGCAATGTGAGTAAGCAGGTGTTTTGATTCTAAAAATTTCCTTGCTTGGAAATAGCAATTGAATTTGAGCTTTAAATATATTCTCTTTCTAGTACATTAAACAGATTGAATTCTATCAAAAGGTTGCTTGCACTACTTATAGTGTACACCACTCCATCTATTATCATTTAATGTTTTCTTAGTTTTTTGTTCTCTGTTCTTGAACCATAGTTTCTGGTTCCTGGGTCAAGAAATTCTGAATTGAGTTCTTGCCTTTTAACTCAGTGAGATAATAAAATAGATTGTTAAAATTTTGCTGATATTCTATCATTAATACTTTAAAGCATAGTAAATTTACAAACATTTTCCATTTGCCTTTAAAAAGGAGTTTAGGGCTGGAAAGATGACTCAGAGATTAAGAGATTTTACTGCTTTTGCACAGAACCAAGATTAGGTCCCAATACCCATATGGTAGCTCACTTCTACCTGTAACTCTACTTCCACAGGATCTCAAACCCTCTTCTTATGTCTTAAGAATCATGTGTATATGTGAAATGCATCCATGTACTTGGACACACGAAAAAGCACTTCTAAGCACACACAAAAATAAGATAACAATAGTTTAAAATATATTTCTGCAGATGGAAAGATGGCTTAGCAGTTAAGAGTACTAACTAGTCTTACAGAGGACCTGGTTTTAATTCTGAGCACTTACATGCCAGCTCACACCTGCCTGTAACTCCAGTTCCAGGGGATCCAGTGCCCCTTTCCTCAGGCACCAGACACAAATGTGGTATGCAGATAGACAAATATGCATGTAAAACAGTTATACATATAAAATATACTACTTATAGTAACACTAATAGTAGTAACAAAACATAAAAATAGTTTTTAAAAAGTCCCCCCCCCCAAAAAAAAAAAAAAAAAAACCAGCCAACCAACCAAACAAATAAAAAGGTAGGCTGGAGAGATAGCTTAGCATTTAAGAGCACTGACTGCTCTTCTAGGGGCCTGGGTTCATTTGCCAGCATTTACATGGCAGCTCACAACTGTCTGTAACTCCAAAGATCTGACACTCTCACACAGACATACATGCAGCCAAAATACTAATGCACATAAAATAAAAATAAATAAATTATTAAAAACTTAAAAACTTGCTGAATAAAATATATTGTATACTATAACAAAATTCAAATCATGGTGAATACATAAAATACTATTGAATTTATTTTAGTGCTTTTAGTTAAAAAATTATTACTCTGATTGTATAAATACTTCTATAAATGGGAGGATTGAAATTAGAATATAGGGTATAAAAAAAAGATCTACTTTAAAAGAAAAAAAAAACTTTACCAATATGAAAAGTTGTTTTTTCTCAAGAAATAACAAGATATGTTGTTCCATGCACCAATAAACCTTTTGGTGTTCCATGGCAATGGTTATATACAATTGACAGAGAAGAATGTTGCTATGAATGTGGCATTAAATTGAAATATAGTGTTTTTCTTTGTCCAATAACTGTTGCCATTTAACAGTCTGCCTTTATCCTTGTACATACTCATTAAACTTTTTATAAAGGGTAACTTACCAAAATCTCAATCACTTGATTTTACTAATGAAGACTTGGGATCCAGATGCTGGGATGAAAGCCTGCTAGTTCAGAGAGGCAAAAACAGCACCAGCTGACCATTCTCCATAGTCAGTGTCCCAAAAGGAAGCTCTCCTTCTCAAAGTCTCAGAAACTTCTCAAACTGAATGTCCATCCCTTCTACTTCTGTGCATCTCTCTATGCATCCTCCTAATTTTCTATTACTCTCCTATGGTTATTTTTTGCTTAATAATCCTATGCCCATACCTTGTCAACTAATTGCTTGCTCTTGACCTATGGTTGACTTTATTCAATCCTGTTTACAATATTCAAGAAGAAAGGTCTAGGATTAAAGGTATGTGTCAGGGCTGAGCCACACCACAATGAGAAAGTTTTTTTTTTTCAGTAAACAATACAATTTCAAGGTTTACAGTGTGACCAAATTTCTTTAAAAATTTTTTTTAATTGGTTATTTTATTTATTTACATTTCAAATGATGTCCCCCTTCCCAGTTTCCCTTCTGCAAACCCCCTTTCCATCCTTTGTCCCCCTGCTCCCCTACCCACCTACCCACTCCCACCTCACCACCCTAGCATTCCCCTATGTTGTGGCCTTGAAGGCCTATCAGTCTTTCACAGGACTAAGGGCCTCCTCTCCCACTGCTGCCAGATAAGGCCGTCCTCTACTACATATGTGGCTGGAGCCATGGTCCTTCCATGTGTACTCTTTGGTTGGTAATTTAGTCCCTAGGAGCTCTGGGGGATCTGATTGGTTGATATTGTTGTTCTTCCTATGGGGCTGCAAAGCTCTTCAAAGCTCTTTCAGTCCTTCCCCTAACTCCTCCATTGGGGTCCCAGTGCTCAGTTCAATGGTTGTCTGCAAGCATCCACATCTGTATTGGTCAGGCTCTGGCAGAGCCTCTTAGGAGACAACTATATCAGACTCCTGTCAGTAAGCACTTCTTGGCATCAGCAATAGTGTCTGGGTTTGGTGGCTGCATATGGGATGGATCCCTAGGTGGGGCAGTCTTTGGATGGCCTTTCCTTCAGTCTCTGCTCCACTCTTTGTCTCTGCATTTCCTTTAGACAGGAGCAATTCTGGGTTAAAATTTTTGAGAAGGGTGGGTGGCTCCATCCCTCAACCAGGTGCAGTGCCTAACCTCTGGATATGGTTTGTACAGGTTCTCTCTCCCCTTTGTTGGATATTTCAGCTAATGTCATCTCTGTTGGGCCCTGGGAGCCTCTTGCTTTCCTGGTATCTTGGACTTTCTGTTGGCTAACCCCAGTTCCCCATCCCCCATTGCTATAATTTCCTGACCCTTTGTACATCTTTCCCCATCTCCTCCCACACCAGATCCTGCACTCCCCTTTTATCCCTATCCCCCTCCTCTCTTCCTTCCAAGTCTCTCCCACCCTGTACCTCCCATTATTATTTTATTCACCCTTCTAAGTAGGATTGAAGCATCCACACTTTGGTCTTCCTTCTACTTGAGCTTCACATGGTCTATGAGTTGTATCATGGGTACTCCGAGCTTTTTCCCTGATATCCACTTATCAGTGAATACATACCATGTGTGTTCTTTTGTGACTGGTTTACCTCACTCAGGATGATATTTTCTAGTTCCATCCATTTGGCTGCAAATTTCATGACGTCATTGTTTTTAATAGCTGAGTAGTATTCTGTTGTGTAAATGTAACACATTTTCTGTATCCATTTCTCTGTTGAAGGATATCTCAGTTGTTTCCAGCTTCTATCTATTATAAATAAGGCTGCTATGAACATACTGGAGCATGTGTTCTTGTTAAATGTTGGAGCATCTTTTGGGTATATGCCCAGGAGTGGTATAGCTGGGTCCTCAGGTAATGCTATGTCCAGTTTTCTGAGGAACTGCCAGACTGATTTCCAGAGTGGTTGTACCAGCTTGCAATCCCATCAACAATGGAGGAGTGTTCCTCTTTCTCTACATCCTTACCAGCATCTGCTGTCACCTAAGTTTTTGATCTTAGCCATTCTGACTGGTGTGAGATAGAATCTCGGGTTGTTTTGATTTGTATTTCCCTGACTAAGAATATTGAGCATTTCTTTAGGTGCTTCTTGGCCATTAGAGCTTCCTCAGTTGAGAATTCTTTGTTTAACTCTGTACTCCATTTTTTTAATAGGGTTATTTGGTTGTCTGGAGTCTAATTTCTTGAGTTCTTTGTATATATTGGATACTAGCCCTCTATAAGATAGAGGATTGGTAAAGGTCTTTTCCCACCTGTAGGATGCTGTTTTGTCCTGATGACAGTGTCCTTGGCCTGAAGGAAGTTTTTCAATTTGTGAGATCCTATTTGTCAATAGTTGATCTTAAACTTGGACTATTGGTGTTCTGTTCAGGAAAATTTCCCCTATATATGTGTTCCAGGCTCTTTACCAATTTCTTTTGTAATAGATTCAGTATATCTGGTTTTATATGGAGTGCTTTGATTCACTTGGACTTGAGTTTTGGACAAGGAAGTAAGAATGAATCAATTTGCATTCTTCTACATGTTGACCTGCATGTAAGCCAGCATCTTTTGTTGAATATGCTCTCTTTTTTCCACTGGATGGTTTTAGATTCTTTGTCAAAGGTCGAGGGTTTTAGCTTCTTTGTCATAGGTGTGTGGGTTCATTTCTGGGTCTTCAATTCTATTCCATTGATCTACCAGTCTGTCTCTGTACCAATACCATATGGGTTTTTATCACTATTGCTCTGTAATACCGCTTGATATCAAGGATAGTGATTCCTCCAGTTCTCTTATTGTTGAGAATAATTTTTGCTATCCTGGGTTTTTGTTGTTGTTGTTCCAAATGAATTTGAGAATTGCTCTTTCTATTGATAGGGATTTCATTGAATCTGTAGATTGCTTTTGGTAAGATGGCCATTTCTACTATGTTAATCCTGCTGATCCATGAGCATGGGAGATCTTTCCATCTTCTGAGATCTTCAATTTCTTTCTACAGATACTTACCCTTTTTGATAACTTTTGGTTGAAAGTTGATTTTATTTGATATTAAAATGGCTACTCCAGCTTGTTTCTTGGGACTATTTGTGTGGAAACTTTTTTCCACCCGTTTATTCTGAGGTAGTGTCTGTCTTTGTCACTGAGGTGTGTTTCCTGTATGCAGCAAAATACTGGGTGCTGTTTTTGTATCCAGTCTGTTAGTCTATGCTTTTTTATTGGGGAATTGAGTCCATTGATGTTAAGAGATATTAAGGACCAGTGATTGTTGCTTTCTGTTATATTTGTTGTTAGAGGTTGAATTATGTTTGTGTGGCTATCTTCTTTTGGGTTTGTTGAAAGAAGATTACTTTCTTGCTTTTTCTAGGGTATACTTTCCCTCCTTGTGTTTGAGTTTTTCATCTCTTATCCTTTGTAGGGCTGGATTTGTGAAAACATAATGTTTAAATTTGGTTTTTGTCATGGAATATCTTGGTTTCTCCATCTATGTTAATTGAGAGTTTTCCTAGGTATCATAGCCTGGGCTGCCATTTTTTCCTCTTAGTCTCTGTATGACATCTGCCCATGACCTAGCTTTTATAGTCTCTGTTGAGAAGTCTGGTTTAATGCTGATAAGTCTGCCTTTATATGTTACTTGGCCTTTTTTCCTTACTACTTTTAATATTTTTTCCTTAGTTTTATGAATTTGGTGTTTTGATTATTATGTGACAAGAGGAATTTCTGTTTTGGTCTGATCTTTTTGGAGTTCTTGTATGTTTATGGTCATCTCTTTCTTTTGGTTAGGGAAGTTTTCTTCTATAATTCTGTTGAACACGTTTACTGGCTCTTTGAGTAGGGAATCTTCACTCTCGTCTATGCCTATTATCCTTAGGTTTGGTCTTTTCATTGTGACCTGGATTTTCTGGATGTTTTGGGTTAGGAACATTTTGCATTTTGCATTTTCTTTGACTGTTGTGTCAGCGTTTCCTATGTTATCTTCTACACCTGAGATTCTCTCTTCTATCTCTTGTTTTTTGTTGGTGATGCTTGCATCTATGACTTCTGATCTCTATTCTGGGTTTTCTGTCTCCAGGATTGTCTCCCTTTGTGATTTCTTTATTGTTTCTATTTCCATTTTTAGATCCTAGTTGACTTTGTTCAATTCCTTCACCTGCTTGGTTGTGTTTTCCTGTATTTCTTTAAGGTACTTATTTGTTTCCTCTTTAAAGGTTTCTACCTGTTTACCTGTGTTCTCCTGTATTTCTTTAAGGGAGTTATTTATGTCTTTCTGAAATTCCTCTATTATTATCATGAGATGTGATTTTAAATCAGAATCTTTCTTTTTCAGGTGTTGTGGGGTATCCAGAGCTTGCTATGGTGGGTGAACTAGTTTGATGATGTCAAGTAGCCTTGGTTTCTGTTGCTTATGTTCTTGAGCTTGCCTCTTGCCATTTGGTTATCTCTAGTGTTAGGTGGCCTTGCTTTCTCTGACTGAAGCTTGTCCCTCCAGAAACTTGTGATCCTTTGGTCTTAGGTGTATCAGCACTCCTGGGAGACAAGCTCTCTGGGCAGGATTGGGGTGCAAAATAGCTGTGGCACAGGCTCAGCTCTGGGGCAGAGATGGAAACTGGAAGTTGTTTATCAGCTGTAGAAGTTCTCTGGTAGACTTTTAGGGGTCACTCATATGTACCATCATATGAATAGTGATTTCTTGATTCTTCCTTTCCAGTTTGTATCTCCTTGATTTCTTTTTTTGTTGTCCTATTGCTCTAGATAGAAACTTCATGTGTTATATTGGGTAGGGAGAGAGTGGGCAGCCTTGTCTTATCCCTGAATTTTGTGGGATTGCTTTAAGTTTCTCACCATTTCATTTGATATTGGTATTGGCTTGCTCTATATTACTTTTATTATGTTTAGATATGTGCTTGAATCCATGATCTCTCCAAGACTTGTAATATGAAATAATGTTGGATTTTTGTTGCAGGCTTTTCCAGCATAGAATGAGATGATCATGTAATTGTTTTTCTTTTAGTTTGTTTATATAGTGGATTATGCTGATGGGTTTTTGTATTGAACCATCCCTGAATCTCTGGGATAAAGTCTACTTGATCATGGTGAATGATATTTTTGATGTGTTCTTTGATTCAGTTTGGGATAATTTTATTGAGTATTTTTGTGTCAGTGTTCATAAGTGAAATTGGTCTGAAATTCTCTTTGTTTGGTTCTTGTATGGTTTTGTTATCATGCTAACTATGGCCTCTAAGAATGAATAAGGTTCTTTCCGTTTCTATTTTGTAGAATAGTTTGAGGAATACTGATATTAACTCTTTTTTGAAAAATCTGGTAGACTTCTGCACTAAAACCATTTGGCAAGATTTTCGTAGTGAGATTTTTAGTGACTGCTTCTATTTCTTTAGGGGTTATGGGACTGTTTAGAGGGTTAACCTGATCTTGATTTAACTTTGGTAAGTGGTATCTGTCTAGAAAGTCATTCATTTCATTTAGATTTTCCAGTTTTGTTGACTAGTCTTTTGAAGTAAGACCTAATGATTTTTAAAATTTCCTTTGTTTCTGTTGTTATATCTAATGTTTCATTTCTGATTTTTTAAAATTTGGATACTGTTAGCATTCTGTCTATACTCCACCCCGTTACCTGGCAACAGACAGGTATGCTCCTCCCTACAGTTAGGGGCTGCTTGCTCCCTCCTCTCTCTCTTGCACTCTAGCTCTCTTGCCTTCTTGCTTCCTGTCTGTCCCCTCGCCCCTTCCCCCTTCTCCCTCAATCCACAGCAGGCCTCTTCTTCCCTTCCCTTCCCCTTCCTTCCTTCCTTCCCTTCCCTTCCCTTCCCTTCCCTTCCCTTCCTCCTTCCCTTCCCTTCCCTTTCCCTTCCCTTCCTTCCCTTCCCTTCCCTTCCCTTCCCTTCCCTCCTCCCTTCCCTTCCCTTCCCTTCCCTCCCCTCCCCTTTTCCCTTTCCTTTTCCCTTCCCTTTTCCCTTCCCTTTTCCCTTCCCTTTTCCTTCCCTTTTCCCTTCCCTTTTCCCTTCCCTTTTCCCTTCCCTTTTCCTTCCCTTTTCCCTTCCCTTTTCCCTTCCCTTTCCCTTCCCTTCCCTTCCTTCCTTTCTCTTCCTCCTGCTCCTCCTCCTCCTCTTCTTCCTCTTCTTTCTCCTTTCTCTCTCTGCCTCTCTCTGCCTCTACTACCTTCTTAACTCCCCTCCCCATACCCTGAATAAACTCTATTCTATACTATACAGTCTTGTGGCTGCTCCCTCAGGGGGAAGAGATGCCTTGGCATGGGCCCACTGAGACATCCCTTTCCCCATACCTCACCACACACCCATAGAACATATTCTCTTTATCTTTTTACCTTTTATAAACACTGTCTTTTTGCCTTTTAGTTAGTTTGGCTAAGGGTTTGCCTATCTTGTTGATTTTCTCATAGAACCAGCTCTTGATTTTGTTGACTCTTTGTTTTGTTCTCTTTGTTTCTAATTGGTTGATTTCTTCCCTGAATTTGACTATTTCCTGCAGTTTTCTCCTCTTGGGTGTGTCGCTTCCTTTTGTTGTAGAGCTTTCAGGTGTGCTGTTATATTGCTAGTATTCCATCTCTCCAAATTTCTTACTTTTTTTTTTTTTTTTTTTTTTTTTTGGTTTATTGAGACAGGGTTTCTCTGTGTAGCCTGGACTGGCCTGGAACTCACTCTGTAGACTAGGCTGGCCTCGAACTCAGAGATCCACCTGTTTCTGCCTCCCAAGTGCTGGGATTAAAGGCGTGCGCCACCACCACCACCGGGCTCCAAATTTCTTTATGAAGGCACTTAGTGCTATGAATTTTCCTCTTAGCACTGCTTTCATTTTGTTCTGTAAGTTTGAATATGTTGTGCCTTCATTTATTGAATTCTAGAAAGTCTTTAGTTTCTTTCTTCTTCTTTGACCATGTGATCATTGGGTAGACATTGTTCTGTTTCCATGAGTGTGTGCACGTTCTTTTGTTTCTGTTGTTGTTGAAGTCTAGCCTTAATCCACGGTGATCTGATAGAATGCAAGTAGTTATTTCAATCTTCTTGATTTGAGGCTTGGTTTGTGTTCCATTATTTGATCAATTTTGGAGAAGGTTCCAGGAGGTGCCGAGAAGATACAGTCTTTTGTTTTAGTGTGAAAGGTTCTATACATATCTGTTAAATCCATTTGGCTCATAACATCTGTTAGTTTCATTGTGTCTCTGGTTAGTTTCTATTTCAATGTCCATTGGTGAGAGTGGGCTGTTGAAGTTTCCCACTATTATTGTGGGGTTCAATATGTGTCTTTAGCTTGATTTCTTTTACAAATGTGGGTGCCCTTGCATTTGGGGCATAATTGTTCAGAATTGAAACTTCATCATGGTGGATTTTTCCTTTGAGTATGAATTGTCCTTCCCCATCTCTTTTGATTACTTTTGGTTGAAGGTCTATTTTATTAGATATTAGAATGGCTACTCCAACTTGTTTCTTGGATCCATTTACTTGGAAAACCTTTTTTGAATCTTTTACTCTGAGGTAGTATCTATCTTTGTTGCTGAGGTGTGTCTTATATGCAGCAGAATGATGGATCCTGTTTACATATCCAGTCTGTTAGCCTGTGGCGTTTTATTGAATTGAGTCCATTGATGTTGAGAAATATGAGTGACTAGTGATTCTTGTTATTTTGTTTATTGGAAGTAGTTCTCTCTCTCTCTCTCTCTCTCTCTCTCTCTCTCTCTCTCTCTCTCTCTGTGTTGTGTTTTGTGTTTTCTGTGAGATGATTAGTTTTTTGTGTTTTCTTGGGTGTAGTTACCTTCCTTATGTTGAGTTTTCCTTCTAGTGTCCTCTGTAGGGTGGATTAATAAAAAGATATTGTTTAAATTGGTTTTATCATGGAATATCTGTTTTTCTCCATCTATGGTGATTGAGAGTTTTGTTGGGTATAGTACTTTAGGCTGACCTTTATGGTCTCTTACACAGGATCTGCAAGACATCTGTCCAGGATCTTCTGGCTTTTAGAGTTTCTGTTGAGAAGTCAGGTTTAATTCTGATGGGTCTGCCTGTGTATGTTACTTGGCATTTTCCCTTTGCAGCTTTTATATTTTTCTTTGTTCTGAATGTTTAGCATTTTTGTTACTATGTGGTTGAAGGATTTCTTTTCTAGTCCAATCTATTTATGTTCTATAGATTTCTTGTATGTTATAGCCATCTCTTTCCTTATATTAGGAAGTTTTCTTCTAGGATTTTGTTGAAATCTTTTGCCCTTTGAACTGGGAATTGTTCACACACTTCTATCCTTATTAGTCTTAGGTTTGGTCTTTTCTTTGTGTCCCAAATTTCCAGGATGTTTTGAGTCTTTTTTTTTTTTTTTTTTTTCACTTTTTACATTTATCTTTTCTTTGACTGGTGCATCAAGTTTTTCTATGGTATTTTCTATGCCCGAGATCCTCTCTTTCATCTCTTGTATTTTGTTGGTGATATTAGTTCCTGTTCTCTTTCCTGGGTTTTCCATCTCCCAGGTTGCTTCCATTTGTGTTTTCTTTATTGCTTCTCTTTCTGTCTTTAGATCTTGGATCATTTTGTTCAATTCCCTTATGTATTTGATTGTATTTTCCTGTATTTCTGTTAGGGATTAGTTTGTTTCCTATTTAAAGGCTTCTACCTGTTTGACTGTGCTTTTCTGCATTTCTTTAAGGGAAGTAGTTATATCCTCTTTACAGGCCTCTATTGTTTTCCTAAGATGGAATTCAAGGTCACAATCTTGCTCTTCGGGTGTTTTAGGCTATCCAGAGCTTGCTGTAGTAGGAGAGCTGGGTTCTAATTGTACCATATTGTATTGGCTTCTGTTGATTATGTTCTTGTGCTTGTCTTTTTTTTTTTTTTTTTATTGTAAAATTTTTTATTTTTTACATTTCAGATGTTCTCTCCTTACCCCATTTCCCCCCCTCCCTCCCAGGAACTCACTATCCCTTCCCCCTCTTCCCGCCTCCATGTTGGTGTACCCCCACCCACCCTCCCCTGTACCTCACCTCCCCACCCTCGAGTTTCCCCCCCCCACGACGACCAGCCTTCATGGGTCAAAGGATCTCTTCTCCCACTATATATATAGCTCCCTTGCCTATATAGCTGGAGCCTTGAGTCCCTCCCTAAGCACTCCCAGGCTGGTGGCTTAGACCCTGGGGGCTCTGGTTGGTTGGGATTGTTGCTTTCCTCATGGTGTCGCAAATCCTCTCAACTCCTTCAGCCTTCACTCTATCTTCTCCATTGGGAACTCCATGCTCAGTTTAATGGTTAGCTGTGAGCATCTGCCTCTGAGTATGTCAGACTCTTGCAGACCTCTAAGGAGACAGCTATATCAGGCTCCTGTCAGCATGTATATCCTGACATCCACATCAACCTCTACCTTTGGTGGCTGCACATAGGGTGGATATCTAGGTGGAATAGTCTGTAGACGGTCCCTCCTTCAGTTTCTGTCCTGCACTGTATCTCCATATTTGCACCCTTGAGTATTTTGTTACTCCTTCTAAGAAGGACTGAAGGCTCCCCTATTTGGTCATCATTCTTCATGAGCTTTATGTGGTCTGTGAGTTGAATCTTGGGTATTTCAGGCTTCTGGGCTAAAATCCAATAATCAGTGAGTGAATACCATGTATGTTCTTTTGTGATTGGGTTACTTCACTCAGGATGATATTTTCTAGTTCCATCCATTTATATATGAATTTATCAAATTCATTGTTTTTAATAGCTGAGTAATATTCCATTGTATAAATATACCACATTTTTTGTATCCATTCCTCTGTTGAAGGGCATCTGGGTTCTTTCCAGTTTCTGGCTATTATAAATAAAGCTGCTATAAACATAGTGGAGCATATTTCCTTGTTATGTGTTAGAGCATCTTCTGGATATATACCCAGGAGTGGTATAGCTGGGTCCTCAGGTAGTGATATGTCCAATTTTCTGAGGAACCGCCAGACTGTTTTCCATAGTGGTTGTACCATCTTGCAGTCCCACCAACAATGGAGGAGGGTTCCTCTTTCTCCACATCCTCGCCAGCATCTGCTATCACCTGAGTTTTTTATTTTAGCCATTCTGACTGGTGTGAAGTGGAATCTCAGGGTTGTTTTGATTTGCATTTCCCTGATGACCAAGGATGCTGAACATTTTTTAGGTGCTTCTCGGCCATTCGCATTTCCTCAGTTGAGAATTCTTTCTTTAGCTCCTTACTCCATTTTTTAATAGGGTTATTTGGTTGCCTAGAGTCTAATTTCTTGAGTTCTTTGTATATATTGGATATTAGTCCTCTATCGGATGTGGGATTGGTGAAGATCTTTTCCCAATCTGTTGGTTGCCGTTTTGTCCTATTGACAGTGTCCTTTGCCTTACAGAAACTTTGCAATTTTATGAAGTCCCATTTGTCAATTCTTGATCTTAGAGCATAGGCCATTGGTGTTCTATTCATGAACTTTTCCCCTGTGCCTAGGTATTCGAGGGTCTTCCCCACTTTCTCTTCTATTAGCTTCAGTGTGTCTGGTTTTATGTGAAGGTCCTTTATCCACTTGGACTTGAGCTTTGTACAAGGAGATAGGAAAGGATCGATTTGCATTCTTCTGCATGTTGTCCTCCAGTTGAACCAGCACCATTTGTTGAAAATGCTGTCCTTGTTCCACTGGATAGTTTTAGCTCCTTTGTCAAAGATTAAATGACCATAGTTCTGTGGGTTCATTTCTGGGTCTTCAACTCTATTCCACTGATCTTCCTGCCTATCTCTGTACCAATACCAGGCCGTTTTTATCACTATTGCTTTGTAGTACAGCTTGATGTCAGGGATGGCGATTCCTCCAGAAGTTCTTTTATTGTTGAGGATGGTTTTCGCTATCCTGGGTTTTTTGTTGTTCCAAATAAATTTCAGAATTTCTCTTTCAAGTTCTGTAAAGAATTGAGTTGGTATTTTAATGGGGATTGCATTGAATCTGTAGATTGCTTTTGGCAAGATGGCCATTTTTACTATATTGATCCTGCCAATCCATGAGCATGGGAGATCTTTCCATTTCCTGAGATCTTCTTCAATTTCTTTCTTCAGAGTCTTGAAGTTCTTGTCATACAGATCTTTCACTTGCTTGGTTAGATTCACCCCGAGGTATTTTATATTATTTGTGACTATTGTGAAGGGTGTCATTTCCCTAATTTCTTTTTCAGCCTGTTTATCTTTCATGTAGAGGAAGGCTACTGATTTGTTCGAGTTGATTTTATAACCTGCCACCTTGCTGAAGTTGTTTATCAGGTTTAGGAGTTCTCTGGTGGAGTTTTTGGGGTCACTTAAGTATACTATCATATCATCTGCAAATAGTGATATTTTGACTTCTTCCTTTCCTATTTGTATTCCTTTGACTTCTTTTTGTTGTCTAATTGCTCTGGCTAGGACTTCCAGTACTATATTGAATAGGTAGGGAGAGAGTGGGCAGCCTTGTCTAGTCCCTGATCTTAGTGGGAATGCTTCAAGTTTCTCTCCATTTAGTTTGATGTTGGCTACTGGTTTGCTGTATATTGCTTTTACTATGTTTAGGTATGGGCCTTGAATTCCTGATTTTTCCAAGACTTTTACCATGAAGGGATGTTGGATTTTGTCAAATGCTTTCTCAGCATCTAATGAGATGATCATGTGGTTTTTTTCTTTGAGTTTGTTTATATAGTGGATTACATTGATGGATTTCCGAATATTGAACCATCCCTGCATTCCTGGGATAAAGCCCACTTGATCATGATGAATGATTGTTTTGATGTGTTCTTGGATTCGGTTTGCTAGAATTTTATTGAGTATTTTTGCATCAATATTCATAAGAGAGATTGGTCTGAAGTTCTCTTTCTTTGTTGGGTCTTTGTGAGGTTTAGGTATGAGTGTGATTGTAGCTTCATAGAACGAATTGGGTAGTGTTCCTTCCGTTTCTATTTTGTGGAATAGTTTGAAGAGAATTGGTATTAGGTCTTCCTTGAAGGTCTGATAGAATTCTCCACTAAAACCATCTGGTCCTGGGCTTTTTTTGGTGGGGAGACTTTTAATGACTGCTGCTATTTCTTTAGGGGTTATGGGACTGTTTAGATGGTTTATTTGCTCCTCATTTAACTTTGGTACCTGGTATCTGTCTAGAAAATTGTCCATTTCATCCAGATTTTCCAGTTTTGTTGAGTATAGGCCTTTGTAGTAGGATCTGATAATTTTTTGGATTTCCTCAGTTTCTGTTGTTATGTCTCCCTTTTCAGATCTGATTTTATTAATTTGGGTACTGTCTCTGTGCCCTCTGTTAATCTGGCTAAGGGTTTATCGATCTTGTTGATTTTCTCAAAAAACCAACTCTTGGTTTTGTTGATATTTTGTATAGTTCTTTCTGTTTCTACTCGGTTGATTTCAGCCCTGAGTTTGATTATTTCCTGACGCCTACTCCTCTTGGGTATATTTGCTTCTTTTTGTTCTAGAGCTTTCAGGTGTGCTGTCAAGTTGTTAATGTGTGCTCTCTCCAATTTCTTTTTGTAGGCATTTAGAGCTATGAGTTTTCCTCTTAGCACTGCTTTCATGGAGTCCCACAAGTTCTGGTATGATGTTTCCTCATTTTCATTAAATTCTAGAAAGTCTTTAATTTCTTTCTTTATTTCTTCCTTGACAAAGTCATCATTGAGTAGAACATTGTTCAGTTTCCACATGGATGTGGGTTTTCCCTTGGTTCTGTCATTATTAAAGACCAGCCTTAGTCCGTGGTGATCTGATAGGATGCAGGGGATTATTTCAATCTTTTTGTTTCTGTTGAGGACTGTTTTGTGACCAATTATATGGTCTATTTTGGAGAAGGTACCATGAGGTGCTGAGAAAAAGGTATATTCTTTTACTTTAGGATGAAATGTTCTATTGATATCTGTTAAATCCATTTGGTCCATAACTTCTGTTAATTTCAGTGTGTCTTTGTTTAGTTTCTGTTTCCACGATCTGTCCATTGGAGAGAGCGGGGTGTTAAAATCCCCCGTATTATTGTGTGAGGTGCAATGTGTGCTTTGAGCTTTAGGAAAGTTTCTTTTATGTATGTAGGTGCCCTTGCATTTGAAGCGTAAATGTTCAGAATTGAAAGTTCATCTTGGTAGATTTTTCCTTTGATGAGTATGAAGTGTCCTTCCTTATCTTTTTTGATTACTTTTGGTTGAAAGTCGATTTTATTTGATATTAGAATGGCTACTCCAGCTTGTTTCTTGGGACCATTTGCTTGGAAAATTGTTTTCCAGCCTTTTACTCTGAGGTAATGTCTGTCTTTGTCACTGAGGTGCGTTTCTTGTATGCAACAAAATTCTGGGTCCTGTTTATGTATCCAGTCTGATAGTCTACGTCTTTTTATTGGAGAATTGAGTCCATTGATGTTAAGGGATATTAAGGAAAAATGATTGTTGCTTCCTGTTATTTTTGTTATTAGAGGTGGAATTATGCTTGTGTAGCTACCTTTTTTTTGGGGGAGGTTGTTGGACGATTACTTCCATGTTTCTTCTAGGTTGTAGTTTCCTTCCTTGTGTTGGCGTTTTCCATCAATTATCCTTTGAAGTGCTGGGTTTGTGGGAAGATATTGTGCAAATTTGGTTTTGTCATGGAATATCTTGGTTTCTCCATCTATAGTGATCGAGAGTTTTGCTGGGTATAGCAGTCTGGGCTGGCAGTTGTGTTCCCTTAGGGTCTGTATGATATCAGACCAGGCTCTTCTGGCTTTTATAGTCTCTGGTGAAAAGTCTGCTGTAATTCTTATAGGTCTGCCTTTATATGTTACTTGACCTTTTTCCCTTACTGCTTTTAGTATTTTTTCTTTGTTTTGTGCATTTGGTGTTTTGATTATTATGTGACGGGAGGTATTTCTTTTCTGGTCTAGTCTGTTTGGTGTTCTGTAGGCTTCTTGTATGTTTATGGGTGTCTTGTACTTTAGGTTGGGGAAATTTTCCTCTATAATTTTGTTGAAGATATTTACTGGCCCTTTAGATTGGGAATCTTCACTCTCATCTATACCTATTATCCTTAGGTTTGGTCTTCTCATTGCATCTTGGATTTCCTGAATGTTCTGTGTTAGGAGCTTTTTGCATTTTGCATTTTCTTTGACTGTTGTGTCGAGGTTTTCCATGGTATCTTCCGTGCATGAGATTCTCTCTTCTATCTCTTGTATTCTGTTGGTAATGCTTGCGTCTATGACTCCTGATCTCTTTCCTATGTTTTCTATCTCCACAGTAGTCTCCCTTTGAGATTTCTTTATTGTTTCTATTTCCAGTTTTAGATCCTGGATGGTTTTGTTCAATTCCTTCACCTGTTTTGTTGTGTTTTCTTGAAATTCTTTAAAGGATTTTTGTGTTTCCTCTTTAAGGGCTTCTACCTGTTTACCTGTGTTCTCTTTCAATTCTTTAAAGGATTTTTGTGTTTCCTCTTTGAGGGCTTCTACCTGTTTACCTGTGTTCTCCTGTATTACTTTAAGGGAGTTACTTATGTCCTTCTTAAAATCCTCCATCATCATCATGAGAAGTGATTTTAATTCTGAGTCCTGTTTTTCCTGTGTGATGGAGTATCCAGGGCTTGCTATGGTGGGAGAACTGGGTTCTGATGATGTCAGGTAACTTTGGTTTCTGTTGCTTGTGTTTTTTCGCTTGCCTTTCGCCATCTGGTTGACTCTAGTGTTACCTGTGCTCACTGTGTCTGACTGGAGTCTGTCTTTCCAGTTATCTTGCTTGTGTCCGATCTCCTCGGATTCCAGATGTCTCTGTGTTCCTGTGATCCTAAGCTCCTTCTGCTCTGGATGCAATAGGTCTTCTAGGATGTCTCAGGATTCGATGTTTCCACAGGCGCAGACCAACTAATTGTCCTCTGCACTGGATGCAGTATGTCCTCTAGGTTGTCTCAGGATCAGGTCTTTCCACCAGAGCAGACCAGCTGAGGGACCTGTGCTCTGTGTGCAGTGGGTCCCCCTAGGATGACTCAGAATCCTGTGTTTCCACAGGAGCAGACCAGCAAGGGGCCCGCCGCAGGCCAAAGGACCAGGGTCCGGGTGCACGGGAAGTTATAGTCCGGAGGGGCGGGCTTTGGGTGCCTGCTAGTTCCCTAAACCCCACCTGGCCTCCGGCTGTAACTCCGGGCCTTGGGCTAGTGGGCAATGTGACTTACCCTCCGCTCTGTGGGCCGTGGGTCCCCCTAGGATGTCTCAGGATCTGCTGTTTCCACGGGAGCAGACCAGCAAGGGGCCCGCCGCAGGCCCCGGGCGCACGGGAAGTTATAGTCCGGAGGGGCGGGCTTTGGGTGCCTGCTAGTTCCCTAAACCCCACCTGGCTCCCGGCTGTAACTCCGGGCCTTGGGCTAGTGGGCAAGGTGACTTACCCTCCGCTCTGTGGGCCGTGGGTCCCCCTAGGATGTCTCAGGATCTGCTGTTTCCACGGGAGCAGACCAGCAAGGGGCCCGCCGCAGGCCAAAAGTCTTGTGCTTGTCTTATGCCATCTAGTCTCTAGTGTTGACTGGCTTGGGTGTTGGCTGGCTTAGGTGTCCTGGGTTGGAGTAGACCTCCCAGGCAACAGGTGGAACTGTGTGTCCTGGGTTAGAGCAGGTCTTTGGGATGCAGCGAGAGCTGTGGAGTAAGGGTGGGGGTGATGTGCTGATCTGAGAATGCATATGGAGGTGGGGGTGGGGGTGGGAGATGGTGCTCCAACAGGGTGGGGCAGAGTCCACAACTGCTGGGCTCTGTAGTGTCCCAGCAGGTGGACTTATTGGGGCTGGGGTCTCACCTGTGTTCCTGGTTAGATCAGACTTCCTGGAGACAGCAGGGCTGTGGAGTGGAGTGGAAGGGTGATGTGCCTACCTGAAGTGTAGATGGAGGTACAGACTGGAAAGGAGCTAAAATGCATTCTTAAAAACTAGTATCATGCCATGTATTATCATATAAAGAACTTATCCTAATTGAAACTGTGATGTGCATTCTACTCTTCAACCTGGCACAAACATTTTGTTCTCTACTTCTATGAGTTCAACTTTCCTAAATCCACAAGTAATAGATGTATCATTTTTCTTTCTATATATGATTTATTTCACTTAATATAATGTCCTTTAGGCTGATCCATTATGTCATAAGTAATAGCATTTTTCTAACTTTATAGAGCTTAATAGTATTTCATTTTGTATATAAGTGAATGCATGCATGTTTACATAAATATGTATGCAGATGTTCAAGTGTTCACATTTTCTTTATTCCATTTAGTTGCTGAAAGCAGTGTTAATCTTTTGCCTAGTTTATTGTGACTAATGGTGGAGTTTAAATGAGAACATAAATGTTCAATACACATACAAATACTCAGTGTACTGATCTTATGTCCTCTGGATATTTACATAATATTGGGATTATTTTGACCGTATTGTGGTTCTGTTTTAATGTTTTGAGAAGTATCCCCAGTGTTTCCCATAATTGGTTGTACTAAATCAATTTGCTGCCAGTAATGTGAAAGGCTTCCCTGTTCACACATCCTCAGCAACACTCAACTTCCATTCTTTTAATAATAGCCATTCTAACAGGTGTGAGGTAATGTCTTTAATTGTGGTTTTAATTTATATTTCCCTGGTAATAAATGATATTGAGTGAGTGAGTGTGTCTCTCTGTGTGTGTGTGTGTGTATCTCTGTGTGTGTGTGTGTTTATGTACCATATTGGTGGTGGTAGTGGTGATGGTTGTTTTCCTCCTCCTCCTCTTCCTTTTTCTCCTCTTCTTCCTCCTTTTTTTCTTCTTCCTCCTTTTTCTCCTCCTTCTCCTTCTCTTTCTCCCCATTTCCTTTCCCCTCCTCTTCCTCCTTCTCTTCTTCCTTTTTTTTTGAGAAATGTTTATTCAAGTCCTTTGTATATAAAGCATTATTTGACTTTTCCTATTTAGTTTTTTAGTTCTTTACATATTTAAGGTACTAACTTAATATCAGCTATATAGTTTATAATAAGTACTTTCACATAGTCTATAGGTTGCTTCTTGTCCTCTGTGTCCTTTACTTTTAGTTTGATGAAATCTGTTTTTATTTTATTGTTTTGATCTTTTGAGATCATACTTATTTCTAACAGTCATTGCTAGGACAATAGCAAAAAGCTTTCCTCCTGTATTTTGTTCTAGTTTCATGGTCCCTTTAGGGAGACACTTCAGATCAAAACTATAACAATCTCAGTAAGTGCTGAAACTGGAATAGCTTTTTCTTACTTATGATAATGATAAAAAAGTGTTACATAGGAGTTTTTGCTTTATAAAGGGATTAATACAAAACTGCTTATAAAACTGCTTATTAAAACTGCTTATTTTAAGATACCCTCAAAATAATGATGATGGCTGTCTTTAGTCTGTATTGTTTTACTTTTTAGTCACAGTAAGAGGTGAAGGGTTTTTTAAAAAAAATATCTTATCTTTATTTCTAGTTAAATAGAATGCCTGAACAATAGTTATGTGTTTATTTCACTTCTCTTTTCAAAAGTAGGATTCTTCACATATGTCAAGGACCTTGGGTTCAGATATTATTAGTATCACTTCGGTTATTAGGGCCAGAAGTCTTAGGTAAAATTTGCTTATAATTCTGCCCCTAGTGCAATTGTATTAGACATCTACCCTGGCAAAATTTCTTTTGATCTTTCTTTTCCTTTATTTAGGATTAGAATGAAAAATTTTCTGAAAAATGTCTGAAAAAGGAAAAATCTATCTAAAAACAGTAGGATTTTTTTTTCCAATTCTGCCAGAAGATTTGTGTATATTACTCATAGTTGCTTAGTGTAGACATACAACTGTCATCAAGACATTGACAAAACTTGCCATAATTTACTAGTATTCTAGGTTACTTGAAGAAAGAACAGTTAAAACATAGAACATTACAGGATTTCAGGCTTGCTGTATAGATTTATTAGATTAGCCCTTATGCAACACATATCAATGGAGCTTGAGTGTAAAGTACAGAGAAATTATTATTAGGATAAGTTGGATTTCCAGTAACTCTACCATGTGGTTTGGTAGCCTGGTCCTAGATATTTAATCTGTGGATTTTAGTGTCATTCAACAATACCACTATCAAATTACTAGAAATGATAATTTGGGAAAAGCACCGCTATGGACTGTTCTTTACATTTCAGTTATTTCATGAATATCCAACTGCTCATCAGAAAAAAATCATAAGGGCATTAAAGGCAGAGAAACTGATTTGAGAAAAATGAAAAGTAGTACTTCCTGACCTTTAAAGATTAGAATAACTTAAGAACAATAAGATTGAATAATGCTATTTCAAATTATGAATTATTTAAATAGTTGGACTTCATTTTAGAGAGAAAGCCTGGGATAGGAAAATTTATTTAAGTAATTTTAATACAAAAGAAGAAGTTAATTAGCCAGCATTTTTAAAGAGGATTCTTCTGACCCTTTTTTGAGGGGAGTATTAACTTAGAAAAGAATGAATTTCATCATGGCCTCTTCATACATACATACATATCATTTTATTTTACATTGTTTTTATTTGTATACCCCCATTGCCTTCTCCATATCCCATTCTCTAGCTGTTTTCTTTATTACCCACTTTGCTTTCTTATTGTATATGTTCTGTTACCCTCTCTAACCCCTTAAGCTATTTCTTTCTCTGTTCATGATCCTCTTTCTGTTTTTATTACACCACACACCAACACACACACACACACACTTAAACTTTGGCTCCAAATATTAGAAAAGAACTTGGGAAGAATCTAGTCTTAATTACATAAATTTGGTTTTTCTGTTTTGTTTTGTTTGTTTTGACACCACTAGAGCACAATTAGGAAAGTGTTTTCTTTCCATTGTTTTCACCAAAAATTCCTACCCAAACAAGGTCCCCCAAATAAACCCAAATGGATTGTTATCTTGGCATCATTATATGTGTTTTCAAGATTAGAAAGCTGATGAATGAGATTTAACTAAAGACTTTCAGTGAGTAGTGACTGAGACATGATTTCATATCATTGACTTACACTGAGTCTGTTTATTTTATTACAGAATATTGTTTTTTTCCTTGTGAGAAAAAAGCCCTAGATTTATTTAAAAATAAGTTTAAAAAGAAGAACAATTACTTTACAAATAATATGCTTTTCTGCAGGATATGCTGGCTCATGCCTTTAATCTCAGCATTGGGGAGGAAGACACGTGCATAACTTGAATTAGAGTCTGCCCTGGTGTACATAGAATTCTGGGCCAGCCAAGATAGAAATAGTAAGACTGTGAGGATGACATAATAAGAGTGTTTCTGAATTAATTAATTAATTTATTCATGAGTAAACGAATGAGTAAATAAATAGTACTCATCTTTTAAAACAGTGGCTCTATGGTTCCAGCTTCTATGTAGTCAGGACCCAACTACATACAATGAGGCTTTGGCTAGCCCCAAATTCTAAGTTACCAGGTTAGAATCCAATATTTCAGGCTTCAAACTGACACCTAAAACTACAGCCCCAGGATCCAAGGTCCAGGCTACAGGAGACATGGTATGCAAGGCTGCCTAAGTAGATGCCAGCACTAGTCTTGATTCAATAGGCTCAAGCTCTAGGACCACCTAGATCGATCCAGGTTGCAGACTGGCTTCCTCAGACCTAAGATTTAAAAGCTCACATCTGCAGACTGAAGTTTTAAGACCACCTAAAATGGGTTTAAATGTGTCCTCCAACTTCAAAAGTTAAAAACCAGCAGTATTGTGAAGTAGGTTCTTTCAGAAGAGCTTACCTCCTCTTTGACACCTAGCTTTCATGGTACTAGAAAGCACCATACAGACTTAAAAAGTTGGAAAGCTATCATCAGTTGAACCCACCTGTGACACCTGTTAACCACAGTAACCCTAAGAGTGGCAAGCTTACCTGTGTGGCAACGAACAGCTTTCTAATTGGACTTAACACACATGTAACAAGAAGAAAATCATGCTTGATACTAGAAACCTAGGCAACTACCCAGGGCTAATGAAGTCATGAATCTTGGAGGAGAATGTACAGCCCCCACTTTACTATACCAGCATAATTCTAATTACATTATATAAATATTTTTTCTTATACCTACAGGTAAGTGTAATCCTCACCTTTTATCAAAGAAACTTCCCTTTGTAACAGACAGAGACCATTAGAGAAAACCATGTCCAATCAAACTGCAGTTATGGACTTTAATCTCAATGTGTTCATTAGCAAAACAACTCTCTCTCTACCTAGGGCTTAGGGATCATTGTAGAAAAGGGACCAGAAAGATTGTAAAAACCAGAAGATCAGGGAGTTTGCTATGAGATTGTGTTGCCTAGTTAAGTCAGAAGCTACACCCATAAAGCCTCAACATGACTGCCTGAACAAGGATAACAATAATAGACATGCTAGAGTTGACAGAAGCAGCCCATGAGACCTCAACTCTACACAAAGAACTACAATCAATTAAGGAAAAAAAATATATATTTGTGTTAGTAAGGATTCTCTAGAAGAATACAACTTAGAGAATGAATCAGTCAGTCTGGTCTGTCTGTCTGTCTGTCTACCTACCTACCTATCTCATCTATCTGTCTATTTAGCTATCTAAAGGGATTTATTAAAATGGCTCACAGTCTGTGGTGTAGCTATTCCAACATGGCTGTCTACCAATGGAAGGTCCAAGAATCAGCAGTCCATGAGGCTTGTTTTCAGTATGTGGCAGAATTCCAAAGAAATAGGCTGTAATGCCAGTGAAGGAATGTTCTTGCTAGCAAAAGCAAGCAGGCAAGGAAAGACAAGCTTCCTTCTTCTATGTCCTTTATATAGGCTGCCAGCAGAAGATGTGACCCAGATTAAAGGTGGATTTTCCCACTTCAAAAGATCTGGTTTGTAAAAGTGGCTTTTTCTACCTAAAAGATCCAGATTAGAATTGGGTCTTCCCACTTAAAATGATTAAATTAAGAAAAAAAAAAATCTCTCAGAAGTGTGCCCAGCTCTTTGGGTCTTAGTTAATTCCAGCTGCAGAACCATAGCCATCACAGTATGTAACAACAATTAATAAAAGAATAGGCCATGGATTTGAAAATGAGAAAGATGTGTGTGTGGAGGGGAGGGTTTGCATGGAAGAAAGTAAAGTAAGAAATGATATAATTATATTAGAATCTCAAAAAAAGAAAAGAAATAATTGTAAAAATGGACACAACGTTGGGTGAATATAGAATGTGGTAGATCTGGGAAGATTTTTGAGGGAGATGTGAATATGATCAAAATCCATTGTATCAAATATAAAAATTATATTTAAAAAGATTTCTATTGGTCAAGGTTTAGTTGAGTGTTAGGAGAAAAAACTCAGAATTCATTAGAAAATTAAAATTATACATGATTATGAGAGAAATGCAAAGAAGTAAAAATTTGAATGAGGAAAATAGAAGCACATAGAAAAGTAATGCATCAGCCTTCCTGTGGTATTAGAATCAGTAGAGAAGTTAAAAGTTTGCCAGGGTAATAGGAAGCCAGGTATTTCAGACATGGAATGGGGTTTCCAATTACTGGTGGACTAAATGTATAACAGGCTGCTGCCTCTGCTTCTGTCTTTCACATCTAACTATAAATAATCTTCAGACATCAATCGTCTTGGTTTCACTTCTGCCTTTCAAGTCTCATGCACATTTTGTTAGTTTTGAACAAATTGGAGAAAGAAGTCTTGAGAAATTAGTTTAGATGGTCTGAGTGAACAGTATAAAATCATAAAATATATAAACATATAACATAAAACATAAAAAAACATAAAAATATGTTTCAAGACTACAAATAGAATACATCAAACACATACTATCAACAAGGAATGTATTGATAAACTCTTTTATTCTATGTAAGATTCTAGGTGAAGTCATATTTGTTATTTTGAGGCTTTAATTTTCACCATGTTGGCCTTATGATCAAGCTGCTTTATTGTAGTCATGTTCTTTTCTATAAAAAGAGTCAGTCTCATTTGGTAAATATTAATAAGCTGAAAATGGAAAACCCTGTATTTTCTTCCTAATGTTTTATGATGAATGTGTGCTAACATACAGCAAAGGCAAAATGACTTTGCACTTAATGTTCATTTACTCACCTAAATTCTACTAACTTTTTATTTTCTTCATTGTAATATCTAGATATTTATCTATTGCACATTTCATGTTAATTTGTTTTACTTTTGGTACATTTGTAGTAAACTTTAGACTTCAGAACATTTTGTTCCAAATACTTCAGTGTGCATATTAGCTGGAATTCAGTATTGACTTAGAGGTTTTTAATTTAAGACTTATTTTTCTGAGTATTGGCAGATCCCTGTACATGTATAATAGAAATTCATGTCACTGTATACAATAATAATAACCATGCCAAAAGGCTCATTTAAGTCAATTTTCATTTAGTACTAATTCTCATAAAAGGCAACTAGTATTTTGATGTTTCTTCTGCAGATTAGTTTGACCTGTCTAAGAATAACACTAATATAAAGTATACTGAATACTTTTGTATGAGACATTTTCAGTTACTATAACATTTTGGGTTTGTTTCTTCCATAGTATTGTGTGTATCAGCCATTTTGGTCCTTTTTCATGTAGAATACTATTTCATTATACCACAGGATTTCCCCCTTTCCCACCATTAATTAACTTGTGGGCTGTTTCCAGATTGTTTACTGCATGTAAGACTTTTAATGAAGACATATCTAAGTGTACATAAGAATTCATTTCTCTTGGATAGATACCTATAAGGAATTACTCAGACCAAAGATTGTCAGTTCTCTGCAATGATGAATAACACTTTATGTGTGTGTAGGTCAAAGGGCAACTGCTGGGATTAGTTCTCTCCTTGTACCATTTTCCTTCCAGGGATCAAACTCAAGGTCATCAGACTTGGCAGCAAGCACCCTTACTCACTGAGTCATCTTGCTGGCACCCTAATTTTAACCTAGTTAAGAGCATTGTAGTAATAAATTATTGTGTTACTCCTTTTAATTCATCAAGATATTTTTACTGAGGCTATGATATAGTATGTATTAGTCAGGGTTCTCTAGAGGAACAGTACAGATAAATATATGGATATGTGATATACATGATTTATTAGAATGGCTTACAGATTGTGGTCCAGCTAGTTCAACAATAACTGTCTCCGAATAGAAAGTCCAAGAAACCAATAATTGTTTAGTTCACAAGGCTGGATATCTCACCTGATCTTCTATGTGCATCTGAATGCCATAGAGGTAGTCTCTAATGCCAGTAAGAAATGCCTCAGCAGCAGGATGTGTAAACGTGTCAGTGAAAATGAGGGCAAGCAAGAATAAAACAAAAAGCTTCTTTCTTTCATGTCCTTTATATAGGCTGCCAAGAGAAGATGTGGCCCAGAATCAGGAAGGGTCCTCCAACCTCAAAAGATACAACCAAGAAAAATTCCTCACAGGTGTGCTCAGGTGCTTGGTTGGGTATTTAGTTAATTCCAGATGTAGTCAAGTTGACAAAATTAGCAATCACATAATTTTAATCTGAAATTGTTTTCACATGCTTATGTTTTGAATGCTCAGTGCCCAGTTTATGGTTCAATTCTGAAGGGTATGGAACTTCATAGTGGCACCTAAATGTCAGAAATAGATAACTATGGGTGGGCCTTTGATGACAGTACTTAGGTTGGTTCTGTCTTGTCTTCTGTGCTTCTTGGTCCTTGTCATGTGATTAGGCCAGCCCTACATGGGTTCTGTCTTGTCTTCTGTGCTTCTTGGTCCTTGTCATGTGATTAGGCCAGCCCTACATGGATCTGGTGCCACAGCGCAAACAGCCACTGTCATGCTTATGTCAATGCCTTGCTGTTTTTCTTTACTGTAGCTTTGTAGTGGCTTTTGAAGTTTAATCACAATGCCTCCTGCTTTTTGTTGTTGTTGTTGTTCTACATTTATGCTTTGACTATTTGAAGTTGTTCTTTCAAACAAATGTTAGATTGGTTATTTTTTTAGTTCTATGGAGAGTATTGGTGGTATTTTAAAAGTATTGATTTCGCTCTTGCTAATATGGACATTTCAGTACCACTAAGACTTCCTTCTCATTAACATACGATATCCTTCCATTTATTTGTGTCCTTTTCAATTCCTTTCATCAGTTCTTTATAGATATTTTTTTAGTCTACTAAAATCTTAGGTCTTTACATCTTTGAACATATATCTCCCTTTGTATGTATGTTTGTAGCTGTTATACCAGAAACTGTTTCCTCGATTTCTTTTTCGTACAGATCTTTATTGAAGGTAAAAACACTTTGTGATTTTTTGTTTAAAAGCCTTGCTGAATTCATTAATTAGTTCTAATAGTTTATTTGGTAGATTCTTCTATTGTTATTTATCTGTAGGATTGTGTCAATTGCAAACAGTGACATCCTAATTTCCTTCTTCTCAATTTGAATAACTATTTCCTTTTCTTTGCCTGATGGCTTTAATAGGACCTTCCCTCATTGTGTTTACTAAAATTGTTAAATTGGGCTTTTCTGTCTTATTCCTATATGAAAAGAAAAAGCTTTTAGTTTTTTTTCTCATTTAGTACTTTGTCAATTGTCTATTACCTGTGGTCTTTATTTGAGGCATGCTTCCATTGAATTTTATGATCCTGTGGTTTTTATGTTTCACCCTGTCATTGTTGTATCTCAAAGTTATGTTGATAAGTGCATGCCTTGAGTCCATGCACACTCATGTAAGGTAGAATCTTTTTATTGTGCTACTGGATTTGGTTTGTTAGTATCTTCTTGAGATTTTTGTCTATTAAATATTGTCATAGTTAAGGTTTCATTGCTGTGAAAAGACATCATGAAGAGACTGAAATTCCACACTGGCTGGAGCTTGAGCTAAAAGACCTCAAGCCCACCCCCACAGTAACACACTTCATTCAATAAGGCCACAGCTCCTAATAGCACTACTCCCTATAGCCAAGCATTGAAACATGAATCTTTTGGGGGGCCAAACCTATTTTAAACCACCACAAATATATTGCACTCTTTCCCTCTGGTCCCTTCTCTTCTCCTGCCCTTGTCTTCCCTTTCTGTCTTTTGAGACAGGTCTTTTACTTTGCAGCCCTGGATGCTCTGGAACTTGCTATGTAAATCAGGCTGCTTTCAAATTCAAAGAGATCCTCTGTCCCCACTCCTACAGTTTCCTGCTTTGGGCTTAAAGGGATGGAGCTAAAGGCATGCATACCATACCCAGTAAGCCACATATCCCTAACTCTTTAACTGTATTTTTGTTTTTATAAGTATTATTTCTAGCATTGTTAAAATCTCTTTTATTCCTAGTTTGTTATTTTAAGCAGGAGACTTAGGCTTTAACACACCTTTTTCTATGTTGTGATTACTGTTATGCCCTGATTGTGATGTCCCGGAAGATCACCAAAGACCACCAGAAATCCAACTAGTATGCAAAAGTAAAGAGTCTTTATTCAAGCTCAAGCTGAGATCTCTCCAACCTCTCCTACTCAGTGAATGGGTGTGGTAATCCCAAGCTGGTAAAGCCTTGCCTATTTATCATAGTTTCATCAGAGTAAGGGGCTTTCCAACTTGGCAGTTTAACATTTGAAAAATTGTGGCTTGGCCCATTTCTATTGGCTAGTAATGATTTCAACTTGTTATGGGCAGTCATAGTTAACTTAAATAAGATATTTCCAAACCTCTGGTACATTAGGTACTTTCCTCTTAGGAGCTGATTGGCTATTACCAAGAATGGACTGTTGCTAGGGGCATCTTGGTTCCTGGAACAAGTTGTGGTTTTCCAGTAACTAAGTTCAAACTAAGGACAAGCTTAACATAAGATGGAGTCTGAATACAAAATGGAGTTTATAATGTTGGGCTAGGCCCTTTGATTTCATAATCTTTTCACTCTAATAATGTGTTACTTTTAGGCTATGCCCTTTGATTACATAATTTTTTCACTCTATTAATGTGTTACTTTATTGACTTTTTGCTAGATTTATCATTTTATTTCAGCTTTGTGATGCATATCATTCTTTTATTTGAAAGAAATCATATTTGTGAACAGGCAAATTCTAGACCTGAGCTCCTTTATTATGGACCCGTTATTTAACAGTCAGTATTGTTTTTACATTATTCCTGTGTAAGTTTCCCTATATATTAATTAGTATGTTTTACTTTGTTTCCAAATTGGGAGAAAAAATGAAACATTCAGATGAAATAATGTCAAAGATCTCTAATCATGCTCAGTTTAAACAATCCATACTAAAACGTTATAATAAAATTGTCAAGAATCAAAGATAGAGATCTTGAATTCAGAAAAGGAAATGAAACATGTGGGATATAAGAGTGTTTCAGTGAGGCTGCCATTGTATGTCATAGCAGAAACCTGGGGTCCTCCTTGGCTACATACTAAGTTTGTGGTTAGTTTGGTCTTCATGAATTGCTGTGTCAAAAAGCCATTTAGTCAGAAGTATTTTAGTTAGTTGGAAAGCTTTTTGTATGAGTTTATATAATGTGAGTCTAGCCTTTACTAGAAAGTTTTCTAGATGAGAAGTTAGTGTAACATGTCAAGAATATGTTGGGTAATTTTGGTTGGCAATTTAATTATCTATTTCCCTCCCCCAACCCCTTTGTTCTCTGAGAGTTAGATGAAGGCACCTGTGACTTCTGTCAACTGAGGTTCATTCTCTGAATTATAAAACATTGTTTAGTGACTAAATCTATGTGGGATTTTGCTGAAAAAGGAATTTTCATTGCCCTGCCTTGAACAACATTAAGGAGTCTAGAACTATTAATCACTATTACTATTGTGTGGATTTGAATATGTTTTGCTCAGGTGTGGTACTAGTTATGGAGGTTCTGTCACTGTAATATGGATTAATATATCTCATCTTAGTCTGCCATGGTAAGCCTAGTCTCCTAGAAGGATTCAGATATAGTGTAGAACTCATCAGACTCCTCCTGCACCATGCCTGCTTGGATGCTGCCATGCTCCCACCTTGATAATGGAGTGAACCTCTGAACCTGTAAGCCAGCCCCAATTAAATGGTGTCCTTATAAGAGTTACCTTGGTCACGGTGTCTTGTTCACAGCAGTATAACTCTAAGTCACTATTAGATTAAGTTTTCTAAATTTTCGTTATCAACTATCATGATGCTGTTTAGCTTTGTCAACTTGATACAAACCTGAGAAGGACCCACAATTGAGGAATTGCCTCTATCAGATTTGCCCTGTGAGTATGTATGTGATCCATTTTCTTAATTTCTAATCAATATGGGAGGTTCCAACCCACCCACTACAGTTATTATCATCCCTAACTGGTAGACTGGATAAAAAAAGTAGCTGTGCAAGACAGAGAAAATATGCCAGAAAGCATCATTCTTTCATGGTCTCTGATTTCGTTTTCTATCTTTAGGTCCTTGTGTTGGCTTGTAATGATGATGAACCTGTGAGCTAACAATGTGCTCCTCCCCTTCTTTCAACCAGTTATTTTTGGATTAATGTTTTGTTACAGCAACAGAAAGTAAACTAGGACAAACATCATTCCCACACTTGAGTTTATAGAATAATTCCATCTTGTCTATTGTGTATTCTCTAGAGTAACATTTTCATTTTTTCCCTTTGGTCCTTTTTTTTTTTTTTTTTTTTTTTTTAAATTAAGGCTTTGAAGTAGTTAGGTTTATCCGTTGTATGGGAAAATACCTGAAGAAATTAAGTTAAGGAGAAAGAAAAGATTTATTTTGTCTCATGGTTTTGGAGGTTTGCATCTATTGGCATTGATTCTGGGACCTATGGGGACAGAATATCACATTGTCAGGAATATGTTGCAGATAATACACTACTCTAGGGGACAGAAAGCAGAGGTATTCTGAGGGGAAAGACTCCAGAGACCAGCAATAAGTTTTAAAGACATGCCCTCAGTTATAGATCAAGTTCCAAAATAGCAATGTCAGGTGTTCAGTTCAATATATAAAACTGTGTAGGACATTTTATATTCAAACCATAATAGGTACATCTTCCATTTTTTATTTATCTTATAACTAAGCAAAATAGTCCTCAAAACCATAATAGGTACATCTTCCATTTTTTATTTATCTTATAACTAAGCAAAATAGTTCCTCAAATAGCACAACAGTCTAGTTGACATTCTGTTAATAGTTTTCTTTTTGTGAAATGGCTGTGCATTTTCCTCATCTCTGCATATACCTCACTTAACAAAAGTGTCTAGCCATAATGACATTTTCATGAAGACCTTCAGCTAATTTTCATCTTTTAAAATTATTTTCCCTCAATACTCATCCTCTTTTCTTCTTATCGTTCTTTTGTGTATTTGCTACTTTTTATATTATTTTTGAATATTTATTTGAAATTTTAAAAATATACAAAGTAAGCACATTTATAATGAAACCTTATCAACTGAATTCTTATATCCAACGTTTGTCAGTGTGATTACTTGTTATAGAACTAGAGATCAAACTCAGGCCGTATTCATGCTAGGTAAACACTCTGTTCCTACGCCATTTTCCCTGCCCCATTATAATGTTCTTACTTAATTTCTTATTTTTTCAGCCAGGCGGTGGTGTCTCATGCCTTTAATCCCAGCACTTGGAAGGCAAAGGCAGGCTGATCTCTGAGTTCAAGGCTCGTTGAACAATTTCCAGGACAGCCAGGTCTACACAGGGAAACTCTGTCTTGAAAATAAATAAATAATATTTTTTGTACCTTTTCCTAATTTTTATTTACCATTTCTTGTTAATTCTATGAGGTAGAACTTACACATATTCAAACTCACAGATATTATCTGAACATAGATAATAATTAAGTTCATTCCTTAAGTTTCAATTCCTGTCTTAGTCACTCTTCTATTGCTATCAGGAGACAGCATACAACAGTAGCTCTTATCAAAATAGCATTTACTTTGGGGATTGCTTACAGTTTCAAAGTCTTAGTTCATTATCATCATATCATAGAGGCAGAAAGCACGGTGGTAGGCAGCTGTGGTATTAAAGAATTAGTTCAGAGCTATGTTCCAATCCATAGATGGAGAGGGAAGAAGGAGGGAGGGAGGGAGGGAAGGGAGGGAGAGAGAGAGAGAAAGAGAGAGAGAGAGAGAAAGAGAGAGAGAGAGAGAGAGAGAGGAGAGAGAGAGAGAGAGAGAGAGAGAGAAACCCTGACTGACTGGGCCTGTCATAGACATTTTAAACTTCAGAGCCCATCCCCAGTGAAATACTTCCTCCAAGAAGGCCACTCCTACTGCAACATGGCTATCCCCACTACTCCTTCTCAAATAGTTCCATTCCTGATGACTAAGTACTCAAATATGTGAGCTTATGAAGGCCAGTTTTATCCAAACCCCTACAGTTTATAATATTCACAGAATATTTTTTAACTTAAGAAAGTTTATTTCTCCTTTCTAATTAGCCTTCTCACTCTTATATAGGCATTGCTTAGTATGTTTTCCTTATCTTTTTTCTCATTGTTTTCCATATAAATGAAACTACTCTTTTTTTGTAAAACATCTTATTCAGCATTATGTTCTAGATTTTTTTCACTTGATGTTGTTTGTAATAGACTCCTAAGTACTGTTGCAGCGTATCTATTCTATAATTTATTGATTTAGTTAAAGGACATAATGGTATGAGCTATTATTTGTAAATCTGCTATGGGTATTTGTGAGTTTAATGAGTAGTTCTGTAATATTGCCATGAAGAGTGAATAGTTGGTTCTAGGTATATAAGGGAATAAGTTCTGTTTTCACAATATTGTTATCCAACTGTCTTAGTTAGGGTTTTATTGCTATGAACAGACACTATGAACAATGCAAGTCTTAGAAAGGACAGCATTTAACTGGGGCTGGCTTACAGGTTCAGAGGTTTAGGCCATTATCTTCAAGGTGGGACCATGGCAGCAATTAGGCAGACATAGTACAGGCAGAGCTGAGAGTTTGACATCTTCATCTGAAGGCTGCTAGTGGAAGACTGGCTTCCAAATAACTAGAACAAGGGTATTAAGGCCTACACCCATAGTGACACACCTACTCCAATAAGGTCACCTCCTAATAGTGCTACTCCCTGGCCTAAGCATATATACACACCATCACACCAACCAATATATTGTTGTGTTTTAGGTATGCTTTTATTTAGATATCTCATTTAATTGGTTTTGTTGATTTGTTAACATTGAATTCACCTCTAAATATTACACTATTACTTATGCCTGGATGAGCTTATCTAAAACATGAACTTCTCCCTATGGTACATTATAGCCATAAAGCACTCAATAATGCTAGAAACATGACCAGTGTTCCCATTCTAACAGCAAAATTTCCAGCAATGAACTTGTTGATAAATATAATCCTGCTTATATCTGGCACAGTAGTATTTTGCCTTGTTATTCTGTACACAAGTTCTGGAACAAGATTGTTTAGGTTTTTCAAAGCTTAGGTCTCTTTCCAACTTGGAAATAGTGAGAACTTAAGGCTTTAATATTATTTTGATAACAGCCCTAGTGAAGAGGTAAGAGGAGCTAGTCTATGCTGGATACAGAGTGGTGTAGGAATGGAAAGGGCATTCTTGCTAATGATGACCTTTTTGGAATAGATCAGGGTAGTAGCCAGAAGGAAGCAAGTTCCTTTGTAGAGCTCATTTAGGGCCTCACACCAGGAGACCCAGGCATTAGCAAGCTAGTCTTGGACTACAGTCACCTACCCTTTCTTAAGGCCCCTTTCTAATGTGGTAGACAGGACGTTAGAGAACAGGACTTGAAAGGTAGCTGTGCCCATGGGAATCTTCTGGCCCCAGTTGCCACTCAGTTAAAATTATTTATGTGGTATGTGTGTTCTAATTCTTAGTCTTTAAAATTAACCTTTCAGTTAAAATATATCATTTCTCCTTTTTCTTACCTTCAGTACCTCTCAAGTACCCAGTCATTTTATAGACTTTTTTTTGTTATTATTCATACATATATCTAGCTATAATTGGGTAGCTATAATTG